>CM029509.1:45125754-45725754 GCA_017140475.1 Eucalyptus fibrosa | reverse complement strand
AAAGAGAGGGCAAGACCAAATTTTTCCAACTTAAGTTGGTCAAAGTGTAGAATGGCCGTAAATATCAACCATATGATCACAGCAACACCGACTATTTCAAATGATATGGTGGTTTTACTATAGGGGTAAAATACCAGTGTAGAAATTGTGTATGTGACCATTGCTAGTATGATGGTGACCCCTTCATCAAGACCATTAGGTTTGTGAATATCCACCCTTTTTGTTGAAGATTGCTAGTAACAATTAAGGTTCCACCTCAAGACACCATTAAATTAATATTATTATATGTAATTAAAAAATTCATATGCAATGGGAGACTGGTCAATTCTTGAGGTGGATTTAGCCTCATCTAGAACACCATTGTTGCGAGCACCACGGCGACTACCACAACGATGGCCGTTTGGGCAAGGGTCATGGGTGAAGTAGCCTCGCCCAAAAACTGGGCGAGGCCGCCTTCACCCAAATTTTTTAATGGAAAATTGTTTAAAAGTCTTTTGGTTCTATAAAAGCATTATTTCATTTGTAGAGTCTCAACAAAGAAGAGCCCATAAGGCTTGTGGAGGAGTAAAAAGCCAATTCGATAGTCAAATTTTGTAAGGAAAAATTGTTCAAAACGTCCTAAACCTATAGTACCTTTTTCAATTCGATCATAAATCTTTCGATTTTCTCAATTGTGACCAAATTTAAACAAAACATCCAAATTTTGCCCAAAATTGCAATTTCAATCCCGTTTTAAAATTATCAGCACAATCTCACGTTATTTGGTTTTGCTTCAAATCTAGACCCCATGTACGAGAATTCACTCGTTAATATTACATCAATAGCAGTACAAGATAACTTTAGCTACCCTCCGTCATCCAATATTTTATCGAAGGAATAGTTCTTTTGTTTGATTGGGATCGAAGTAGACAGAGACAGAGACATAGAGAGAGAGAGAGAGATTAAGAGGAACACGACATGTGACCAATAACTTGCGATAGAGAGTGGGGCTACACTTAAGATATATGATATGGATGTATATTTTGGGCTTTCAAACACAATATCAAAGTCCTTACCTTCAATTTCAAGTTTTTATCTTCATTTTCGGGAAAGGAGCTAACTTTGTGCCCTATAGATTAACCTGAAGAAAGAATCGCTCTCCATTGTGGCAATTAGATGTCCTTGAATTGCTAGAAACATGAGATTCATATAAGAGCGAGCATATCATACCGTTCGGATTGAAAATCACCAAGACCTAATCGGACCAGCCAGTTTGGTTAAGTTTCCAAGGGCATCGGTCCAGTTTCTAGTTCCGTAAAAATGGAATTTGTGATTTTCAATATGGTTGCTGATTTCAGGGGGAACTGGACCAAACCAAACCAACTCTTTTTAAAAATATATAAATATATATTTTTTAATTTCTTAAAATAATGATCCCTAAAATTGTAATAACTCTTGTATTTTTTAAATTTGTCATCTTTTTTGCTAAGTGGTCGATTCCACTAGACGAAACTGGACCAATCATGATCCTAAGACAATCCAGTCCAATCCTCAGTTTCAAAAAATGGGAACTAATCTCTCCTAAATATAGAGACATGAGATACAATAGTTATGAGAATGTTGTTGCTAGGCAGTGTGAAAATACTTCAAATAAAGCTATTTTAGAACTTTTTAAGTCCCCACAAATTTGAGGCAAAAAAAAAAGTCCCCACAAATTGCATAATTTGCCTGTTTTGGACAGAGACCACCTCCCAATAAACACCTTGATAAGAGTAATCATTAAAGAGATTAAAACATTTCTAACTATCTAATTGAAACTAAAGCAATTCTAACACTAAGATGTAACAACCTAATCAATGCCTATTTTTCTAACTATTAATCCAATTTTTTTTTATTTTTCAGATTCTATTAAATTTTTATGTTTTTTTAGTTTCGGAAAATGAGGATTCAGACCGTGCCCTTGGGCCTGGTCCAAAAATGGGCCGCACGCTGATTTCTCTGGACTGGGTTAATGGGCGCAATCCGGGCTTTTGTATTCAGGCCCACTCTAACTCTTAACTTTTTATCTCCCTTTCCACTCCGTCTTCATCACGGTGTCATCCGACATGCCAGAACTTACGCCATGCCTTCATGAACTTCAAGGTTTACGAACAGAGATCAATCTACCCGCAAATCCTAAACCATGAATGTATAAAACTTTGCTATTCGCTACTTCCGGCAATCGGCACAATGGCAGTAGCCTCCACCATCCATCACTAGAACCATCACCATCAACCGCCACCGATCATTTGAAGATCTTTGAACTCACAGCGTCACAGATAATAATTCAACAAATGAACAGTGTGATGAGAGTACAAACGAGAAAAAGGATCGAGAAAAGCTTATCTCCGGTCATCGTCGTCAAGCGTTACACGAACTCCGGGCCATTTCTCATGGATCAACCACCATAGAGTCACCGCCCGCACCTTGACGAAAAGGAGTAAAACTCTGAGACAGCCATGGAACCTCGTCGCCAACGAGGATACGCGCCGGGAGGTCGAAGCTTCAGTCAAGACCAGGATCAATCAGGCTTCTTGGCTGGGGGAGAAACAGAGCAGCAGGTCCTGTGCACTTCCGGAACCAGAGCCTGGCGGCGATTGATGAATGACAATGGGCGATTTCGGAGACGATCGACGAACCTGGAGGATCGATTTTTCACTCTCTCGAAGGCTCTAGGCTCTCTGCGTATGGTATCCGTTTCTCTCTCTGAAAAACAGTGCCTCCGAAGAAAACCGCTGCGGTTTTCTTGAGACGCCGTGATGGAAGACAATGTCTACGATAACCGACACTCAAGACGGTTTTTGCGATGAAGAAGACCTCCAAATCCCCAAAAAGACACCTCTAAAATCCCACTAACTTTGTTGGATAAAATTGCATAATTGATCCATTAACTTTAAATTTATTTCATATAGTTCCTAAATTCTAATTTATTGTACAACAAGGTCCCTAGATTTTCGATATATATTCAATTTAGTCCATGAATTACGTTAAAATATTTAATGTTGTCCCCAAATTTAAATTGTCATATTATTGTCACTTTTGAGATATTAACTTGACAAAAACGCATAAAAACTACTTGTTATTGTTAGACTAATTTAGCCCTTAAATAATTTATCAAAGGTTGGTTTTAGAAAGCAAAAATTGGTGTGTAGATTTGAGGAATCAATTACGACTTTCAACCTATTAAATTATATTTCAATCTATATTATATATTGAAAATCATTGGAGCATCTTGAGCTTCCTCTAACCAAAATTAGATTCTATTCATTCATCCGTTATGCTCGGTCATTGATATCTATCTACTTTTATTACCCCCACAAAAAAGCATCGGTTAATAATTGAATGTCAATTAGCACTTGAAATTTTCCATATTAAAATGGAATTGAACATAGAAAAATACATAATGTCGCATTAGTTATAATATAATATGATATCTTGTACATAAAAAAAATTTCGCCAAGGGGAGATAAGTTGTGACCCTGGGCCCCATTGTGTAATATTGTTTGTTTTGGACACTGAGTCCTTACGGCTTTAAAACGCATTTTACAGATTAAAGGAATCCAAGTCTTTATAAATTAGCCCAAGACTCCCCCCTAAGCGATGTGGGACGGGAGACATGTCATTAGCCTCATCCACGTACTACCAAGGTGATCTCAGTCCATTCCTCCATACTGTCCCGGGTTTGGGTCGTCACATAAGTGGGTTTACATGCAAGCACGCAGGCTCCACTCTGGAAAAAGACATCGCTAGTTGAATCAAAGTACATGGCCGTGCCAATAGAAAAGAAATTTATTTTCCCCTAATCGACTACAAAATATTTTATCAAATTGCTCTGTGGAATCTTACACGTGGCACGGTACGGTTGAATCTATCAAAGGCCCGAGCCCACCGTGCTTCAGTGCCATGTGGCATCGTGCCATTGGCCGGCAGGTAAAATATTCTTTCACGGCCACGCTGCTCCCGTGGAATGGAATCTCGAGCCATATCCTTACCCCGAAAAATCAAAATATTAAGGAGAGAGGGAAGAAAAAACGACAAGAGGGAGCTGACTCTGATAGCGCTTCGCGACTCGTGAGGAAGCGCGAATTTCTGCGAAGCTCTCTCTCTCTCTCTCTCTCTGTCTCATCGAGATTCTAGAGAGAGAGAGAGAGAGAGGGAGGAATGGAGCATCTGCAATGGCGGATCCTGCCGGCGCTGATCCTGCTGGTTTCCTTCGCCGCCTATCTCTACGTGAAGGAGCCATCGAAGGTCAGCTCTCGCACCTTTTCCTTTCCTTTTATCATCTCTTCGACCGGTCATCTCCGTCATCGTCTTCCTCGCGAATTCATCGTTTCCGAAAGATGATTACGTTCTATTTTTTTTTTTTTTTTAATGAGATCGTGCAACGAAGCAATCGGTTCGGTGTAGTAGACAAACAGAGCGTTTGTTCAGAGCATCCTGACGCTCGATCGCGCGCTCGCTTCGAGCGTGCAGAGTCACGGATTTAGCGAACGGAAAATGGACTTTCTGGTTGCGATTAAGGTCTCTAGGATTCACGCGTCGGTTGCTTTGCCAATAACTCAGGGAGACGATATGCGGTTCGGTGTAGAAGTTTCTACTCAGCCTTTGCAAGACAAACGGAGCGTTGTCCAGCACTCTGATGCTCCGTCACGCGCTCGCTTTGAACGTGCGGTGTCACGGATTTAGTGAACGGAAATGGTGTTTCCGGTTGCGATTGAGTTTTCTAGTCATGGGGATGCTCGCAAAAGTGGCATTCCAGACGGAGCTAAATCCACTTTAAAAAATGGCACAATCTCTCATCGCTTGTAAATTTTCTTTATGATATGTAATTAGATTAATTTAGTGGCATCCATAAGTGCAACCTTAAGTCTTATTAGCAGCTTTCAACAAAAAGTGCGGGTGTTCACTAGACTAACAATCCTAATGACATGGGTCGCCATTATCCTAGCAATGGCCACGTACGCAAGTCCTACACAAGGTTTCCACCCATATAGTAAAACCAACGTGTCATTTGAAATAATCGGCAATACTTTGATCACATGGCTAATGTTTATGGCTGTTCTACTTTTCAACCAACTCATTCAGTTCTTCCACAAATTATTTCACGGAAAGTGGGAGAATATTATTGGACTCACAGATTATTATTTTATTACTCGATTCTAAACAAAGAGCCCATGGAGCTTATATAATGTTTTTATATAAAATAAAAACAGAAAACAAAAAAAAGAAAAAAAAAATCTAATTAAGTTGGTAGAAGAGTAGATGGCCATAAATATCAGCCATATGATCACAGCAATATTGACTATTTCAAATGACGCGTTGGTTTTACTCTAGGGGTAAAATTTCATTGTAGAAATTGTGCATGTGGTTGCTGCTAGGATGATCGTGACCTCTGTCATCAGGATCATCAATTCAGTTACCCACCTTTTTTGTTGAAGACTGCTAATAATATTTAAGGTTATACTTGGGGACGCCACGCCACTAAATTGATAGTATTACGTGTAATAAAAAAACTCATATGCAATGGGAAATTGGGCCATTTCTTTAGGTGGATTCAGCCTTATCTGGAACACCATTGTCGCGAGCACCACCGCGACTACCACGGCATAGGCTGTTTGGGTGAAGGTCATGGGTGAAGTAGCCTCACCAAAAAAATTTTAAGGGAAAATTGTTTAAAAATTTTATTTACCATAACATTATTTCACTAGTAGGGTCTAAACAAAGAATAGCCCATAAGGCTTGTGAAGGAGTAAAAAGCCAAATCAACTGTTAAATTTTTTAACAAGTCTATCATAAATATTTTGATTTTGCCAATTGAGCCCAGTTTTAAACCAAAGAATCCACATTTTGCCGAAATTACAATTTCAGCTGAGTTTTAAAACTTATGTGCATAATCTCATGCCATTTGATGTTGCTTCAGATTTGGACCACATGTACAAGAGCTCACTCGTTAATATTACATGAGCAACAATTTAAGATAACTTTGGCTACCTTCTGCTACGAAACATTTCATCAGAGGAGTAGCTCCATTGTTCGATTGGGGTCGAGAGAGAGAGAGAGAGAGAGAGAGAGAGAGAGAGAGAGAGAGAGAGAGAGGAGACCAACAATGGTAGTTTCAAACACAACTAGCAATGAACCGCATCTAGCAATGTTGGAAAAATTCAAAATGGTAGAAGCTTATTAGGGCAAAGGCGGCCTCTCCCAGTTTTTGGGCGAGGCTGCTTCACCCACAATCTTCGCCATCGCAGTGGTAGTCACTTTGATGCTCGCAACAGTGCCATTCCAAACTAAGCTAAATCCACCTTAAAAAATGGCTCAGTCTCTCATAACATGTAAATTTTTTATGATGTGTATTAGTATTAATTTAGTGGCGTCCATAAGTGCAACCTTAATTCTTATTAGCGCCCTTCAACAAAAAGGACAAGTATTCACGAAACTCGTCATCCTAATGACGTGGGTTGCCATTATCCTAGCAACGGCTGCATACGCAAGTCCTACACTGGTATTCCACCCATATAGTGAAACCAATGCACCATTTGAAATAATCAACATTCCTGTGATCAGATGGCTAAGCACTTTTCAACCAACTTATTCAATTCTTTCACAAATTGTTTGCTTCGCCGAAAGTGGGAAAATATATTGGACTCCAAGAATATTATCTTATCACGAGTCTAAACAAAGAAGAGCGCATAGGAATTATATAATGCTTTTATAAAAATAAAAAATAAAAAGAAAAGAGAGGGTAAGACCATATTTTCCTAATTAAGTTGGTAGAAGAGTAGAATAGCCATAAACACTAGCCATATGATCACAGCAACACCAACTATTTCAAATGATGCATTGATTTTACTATAGAGGTAAGGTACCGGCGTAGAAATTGTGTACGTGACCACCGCTGGGATGATGGTGACCCCTGTCATCAGGACCATTAGTTCAATGATTACCCACCCTTTTTGTTGAAGGTTGCTAATAACAATTAAGGCTACACTTAAGGACGCCACTAAATTAAATATTATTATATGTAATTAAAAATTTACATGCCATGGGAGACTAGGCCATTTCTAGAGGTGGATTTAGCCCCGTTTGGAACACCATTGTTGCGAGCACCATCACGACTACCATCACGATGGCCATTTGGGCGAGGGTTACGGGTGAAGCAACCTCACCCAAAAACTAGGCGAAGTCTCCTCCCCAAATTTTTTAAGGGAAAATTGTTTAAATTTTTTTTTTTTACAATAACATTATTTCATTAATAGTCTAAACAAAGAATAGCCCATAATGCTGTGGAGGAGTAAAAAGTCAATTTAACTGTCAAATTGTTTAAGAGTAAATTGTTCATAAAGTCCTAAATTTATTGTACCTTTACCAAGTCTATCCTAAATATCAAGTTTGCCAATTGAGCCCAGTTACAAACCAAAGAATCCACATTTTGCCAAAAATCGCAATTTCATCCCAGTTTTATAACTTATCCGCACAATCTCACGCTTTTTGATTTTGCTTCGGATTTGGACCACATGCACATGAGTCCACCCATTAATATTACAAGAGTAATGGTACAAGATAACTTTAGCTATCCTCTGCCGCCCAACATTTCGTCAAGGGAATAGTTCCATTGTTCGATTTGGGTCGAGAGAGAGAGAGAGAGAGGAGACCAACAAGGGTAGTTTCAAAGGCAGCTAACGATGAACCACATCTTGCAATGTTGGAAAAATAAAAAATAAAAGAAGAAAATTTGGGCAAAGGCAACATCTCCTAGTTTTTGGGTGAGGCTGCTTCACCCACAACCTTTGCCATCGCAGTGGTAGTCATGACGATGCTCACAATAGTGGCGATCTAGATGAAGCTATACCCACCTTAAAAAAGGCCTAGTCTCTCATCGCATGTAATTTTTTTATGACTTGTAATTGTATTAATTTAGTGGCATCCATTAGTGCAACCTAAATTCTTACTAAGGGCCTTCAACAAAAATGGCGAGTATTTACTGAACTCGTAATCCTGATGATGTGGATCGTCATTATCCTAGCGATGGTCACGTACGCAAGTCATACACTAGTATTTCACCCGTATAGTAAAACCAGTGCGTCATTTGAAATAATCGGCATTGCTATGATCACATGTCTTATATTTAGGGCCGTTCTGCTTTTCAACCAATGTATTCAGTTCTTCCACAAATTGTTTCACGGAAAATGAGAGAATATTATTGGGCTCAGAGACTATTATTTTATTACTAGAGTCTAAACAAAGAAGAGCCCATAGGGCTTATATAATGCTTTTATTATATTAAAAAAAAAAAAAAAAGAGAGAGGCAAGACCAGATTTTCCTAATTAAGTTGGTAGATAAGTAGAGTGGCCATAAATATCAGCCATATGATTACAGCAACACCGACTATTTCAAACGCTGCGGTTCTTTTACTGTAGGGGTAAAATACCAATGTAGAAATTGTGTACATGGCCACCGATGGGTTGAAAGTGACCCCTGTCATTAGGACCATCAGTGATTACCCTATCATTTTTGTTGATGGTTTCTAGTAACAATTAAGATTACACTTAAGGACACCATTAAATTAATATTATTACATGTAATAAAAATTTATTTGTAATGGGAGACTAGGCCATTTCTTAAGGTGGATTTAGCCCCGTCTAGAATACCATTGTTGCGAACGCCACCGCGACTACCACAACGAGGGCCATTTGGGCAAGGGTCACGGGTAAAGCAACCTCGCCCAAAAAACTAGGCGAGGCCGCCTCCCAAAATTTTTTTAAAAGAAAATTGTTTAATATATATATTTTTTTACAACAACATTATTTCATTAGTAGAGTCTAAACAAAGAACAGCCTATAAGGCTGGTGGAGAAAGTCAATTCAGCTATCAAATTGTTTAAGGGTAAATTGCTCAAAAAGTCCTAAACATATTGTCCTTCTACCAAGTCTATCCTAAATATTTCGATTTTGCCAATTGAGCCCAATTTTAAACGAAAGAATCCACATTTTGCCCAAAATTGCAATTTCAACCCAATCTTTAAACTTGTTTGCACAATCTCACGCTGTTTGATTTTGCTTTAGATTTGGACCACATGTACAAGTGTTCACTCGTTTAATTGTTCAATTGGGGACGAGAGAGAGAGAGAGAGAAAGAGAGAGAGAGAGAGAGAGAGAGAGAGAGAGAGAGAGAGAGAGAGAATCTAAAGGTAGCTAGCAATGAACCACATTTAGCAGTGTTGGGAAAATCTAAAATGGAAGAAGAAGATTTGGGCAAAGGCGACCTCTCCTAGTTTTTGGGCGAGGCTGCTTCACCCACAACCTTCACCATTGCAATGGTAGTTTCGGTGATACTCGCAACTCCAAACAAGACTAAATCCACCTTAAGAAATAGTTCAGTCTCTCATAAAAATTTTATGACGTGTAATTGTATTAATTTAGTAGCATTCATAAGTGCAACCTTAATTCTTATTAGCAACTTTCAACAAAAGGGGTTGGTATTCACAAAACCAGTAATCCTAATGACATGGGTCGCTATTACATACACAAGCCCTACCCTGATATCCCAGCCATATAATAAACAAACGCATCATTTGAAATAATCAGCATTGCTATGATCACATGGCTAATATTTATGGCTGTTCTGCTTTTCAACCAACTTATTCAATTCTTCCATTAAATTGTTTCGCAGAAAATGGGAGAATATTATTGGACTCAAAGAATATTATTTTATTTCTAGAGTCTTTCATAGGGCTTATATAATGCCTTTTTATAAATATAAAAATAAAAATAAAAAAAGGAAAGGAAAGGAGAGGGCAAGACCAAATTTTCCTAATTAAGTTGGTAGAAGAATGGAATGGCCACAAATATCAATCATATGATGACAGCAACACCGAATATTTCAAATGACGCATTGGTTTTACTATAAGGGTAAAATACCAGTGTAAAAATTATGTACGTGGCCACTGCTTGGATGATTGTGACCCCCATCATCAGGACCATCACGTCAGTGATTATCCACCCTTTTTGTTGAAGACTGCTGGTAACAATTAAATTACACATATAGATGCCATTAAATTAATATTGTTACATGTAACTGAAAAATTTATATGCGATGGGAGACTGAGTCATTTCTTGAAGTAGATTTTCACCCCCATCTAGAACACCATTGTTGTGAGCATCACTGCAACTCCCACGGCGATCGCCATTTGGGTGAGGGTCATGGGTGAAGTAGCCTTGCCCAAAAACTGGGCGAGGCTGCCTTCACCCAAATTTTTTAATGGAAAATTGTTTAAAAGTTTTTTGGTATTACAAAAGCATTATTTCATTTGTAGAGTATCAACAAAGAAGAGCCTGTAAGGCTTGTGGAGTAAAAAGCCAATTCGATAGTCAAATTTTTTAAGGAAAAATTCTTCAAAAAATCCTAAATGTATAATACTTTTTTCAATTCGATCATAAATATTTCAATTTTGTCGATTGTGACCAATTTTAAAACAGAGAATCCACATTTTGCCCAAAATTACAATTTCAGTCCTATTTTAAAAATTACCAGCACAATCTCACCCTATTTGATTTTGCTTCAGATATAGACCACATGCACAAGAGTTCACTTATTAATATCACATGAGTAACAATACATGATAACTTTAGCTACCCTCCGCCATCCAACATTTTATTGATGGAACAGTTCTTTTGTTTGATTGGGGTCAAAGAGAGAGAGAGAGAGATTAAGAGGAACGCAACATGTGACTAATAACTTGCGACATAGAGTGAGGCTACACTTGATATATATGATATGGATGTATATTTTGGGCCCTCAGACACAATATCAGAGTCCTTACCTTCAATTTCAAGTTTTTATCTTCATTTTCGGCAAAAGAGATAACTTTGTGCCTTATAGATTAACCTGAAGAAAGAACCGCTCTCCATTGTGGCAATTAGATGTCCATGAATTGCTAGAGACATGAGATTCAGATAAGAGTGAGCATATTAGACTGTCTGGACTAAGAATCACCTAGACCTAATCGGACCAATCGATTTGGTCCGGTTCCCAAGAACGTCGGTCCGGTTTTTGATTCCATAAAAATGGAACCGGTGATTTTTAGTCTAGTTGCTAATTTCAAGAGAACTGGACCAAACCTAACCAACACTTTTTAAATATATATATATATATATATATATATATATATATATATATTTAGTTTCTTAAAATAATAATAATAAGCCCTAAAATTGTAATAACTCTTGTATTTAAAAAAAAAAAATCATCTTTTTTACTAAGTGGTTGATTCCATTGGTCCGAACTAGACCAGTCCTGATCCTAAGACCCTTCCATTCCTCAATTCCAAAAATGGGAACTAATCTCCAAAAATGGGAACTAATCACTGCTAGATATAGAGACGAGATACAATAGTTACAAGAATGTTGCCGCTAGCCGATGTGAAAATACTAGCTTTTAGAACTATTTAAGTCCCCACAAATTACATTAATTTGCTTGTCTTGGACAGAGACCACCACCCAGTAAACACCTTGATAGAGGCAATCATTGAAGGGTCTAAACCATTTCTAACTATCTAATTGAAACTAAACCAATTCTAATACTAAGATGTAACAACCTAATCAATGTTTATTTTTCTAACTATTAATCCATTTTTTTTTTTCAGATTCAATTAACTATTTATGTTCTGAAATGGGCCTGGTCCAAAAATGGGCCGCACGCTGATCTCTCTGGACTGGGCTAGTGGGCGCAATCCGGGCTTTTGTATTCAGGCCCACTCAAGCTTTTATCTCCCTCTCCGCTCCATCGTCTTCCTCACGGTGTCACCCGACATGCCAGAACTTACGCCATGCCTTCATGAACTTCAAGGTTTATGCTATTCACTACTTCCGGCCATCGGCACGATGATGGCCATAGCCTCCACCGTCCATCACTAGAACACCACCATCAACCGCCACCGATCATTTGAAGATCTTTGAACTCACAGCGTCACAGATAATAATTCAACACATGAACAGCACGATGAGAATACAAACGAGAAAAAGGATTGAGAAAAGCTTATCTCCGGTCATGGTTGTCAAGCATTACACGAACTCCGGGCCATTTCTCACGGATCAACCACCATAGAGTCACCACCCGCACCTTTTGACGAAATGGGGTAAAACTCCGAGACAGCCGTACCAACGAGGATACGCCCTGGGTGGTTGAAGCGTCAGTCGAGACCGGGATCAATCAGACTTCTCGGCTGGGGGAGAAACAGAGCAACAGGTCCTGCGCTCCTCCAGAACCAGAGCCCGGCGGCGATCCATGAATGATGACGGGCAATTTCGGAGACGATCGACGAACATCGATTTTTCACTCTCTCAAAGCCGCTTGGCTCTCTGCATATGATATCTGTTTCTCTCTCTTAAAAAACGGGCCTCCGAAGAAGAAAACCGCTGCGGTTAACTCAAGACGTCGTGATGGAAGGCAATATCTACGGTAACCGACGCTCGAGAGGTTTTTGTGGATGAAGAAGACCTCCAGATCCCCGAAAAAGACGGCTTTAAAATCCCCGCGCTTCTCTCCTCAAAACTACCTTTGTTAGATAAAATTGCATAATTGATCCATTAACTTTAAATTTATTTTATATAGTCCCTAAATTCTAATTTATTGTACAACAAAATTCAGTCCATGAATTACGTTAAAATATTTAATGTTGTTCCCAAATTTAAATTTCATATTATTGTCACTTTTGAGATATTAATTTGACAAAAAAAAAAAGGCGTAAAAACTACTTTTTATTGTTAGACTATTCTGGCTGTTGCATAATTTATCAAGGGTTGGTTTCAAAAAACAAAAATCAATGTGTAGATTTGAGGAATCAATTACGACTTTCAACCTATATATTTCTATTTATATTATATATTGAAAACCAAAGCCATTAGAGCATCTCGAGCTTCCTCTAGCCAAAATTAAATTCTATTCATTCATTCGTCATGCTTGGTCATTGATATCTACATACATTTATAATACTCGTTTTTCCACATATGTCATAACCTACTCCACAAAAAAGCCTCAGTTAATAATTCCATGTCAATAAACACTTGAAATTTTCCAGATTAAAATAGAATTGAACATAGGAAAATACATAATATCGGATTAGTTATAATATAAAATGATATCGTGTACATAATAAAAATTTCGCCAATGGGAGACAAGTGGGCTTACACGCATGCACGCACGCTCCACTAAAGTCATAGACGAGACATCGCTTTGGAAAAATCAATGTATTTGGTCGTGCCCAGAAGAAGAAATATTATTTTCCCCTTATCGATTACAAAAACCTTTATTAAATTGCCTCGGTGAATGCTACACGTGGCGTGGAACAACTCGATAGATCACAGGCCCACCGCCGAGCGACAAGTGTCAGAGTTCCATTGGTCGATAGGTAAATATTCTTTATGCAGCCACGCACGGTGCTCCCGTGGAATGGAATCTCGAGCCATATCCTTACCCCGAAGAATCAAAATATTAAGGAGAGAGAGAGAGAGGGAAGAAAACACGACAAGAGGGAGCTGACTCTGATAGCGCTTCGCGACTCGCGAGGGAGCGCGAATTTCTGCGAAGCTCTCTCTCCTCTCTGCGTCATCGAGATTCTAGAGAGAGAGAGAGGGAGGGAGGGAGGAATGGAGCATCTGCAATGGCGGATTCCTGCGATGATCCTGCTGGCTTCCTTCGCCGCCTATCTCTACGTGAAGGAGCCGTCGAAGGTCAGCTCTCGCGTCGCTCTCGCGCCCTTTTCCTTTCCTTTTATCATCTCTTCGACCGGTCGTCTCCGTCGTCGTCGTCTTCCTCGCGAGTTCATCGTTTCCGAGAGACGACTACGTTCTTCTTCTTTTTTTTTTCTTCTTTTTTCTTAATGAGATCGTGCAACGAAGCAATCGGTTCGGTGCAGTAGACAAACAGAGCGTTCGTTCAGAGCATCCTGATGCTCGATCGCGCGCTCGCCTCGAACATGCAGCGTCACGGATCGAACGGAAAATGGCCTTTCTGGTTGCTATCGAGGTCTCTAGGATTCACGCGTCGGTTAACTTTGCCAGTAACTCAGGGAGACGATATGCGTTGTCCAGCACTCCGATGCTCGTCACGCGCTCGCTTTGAACATGCGGTCTAACGGATTTAGTGAACGGAAATGGTGTTTCCTGTTGCGATTGAGTTTTCTAGGATTTACGCGTCAGCTGCTTTGCTGGGAAATCGGTGAAACGATATGCTCATGGGAGTTCTGGTGATGAGTTTTGGAATGAGATTGTGTGACGAAGCAATCGGTTTGGTGTAGAAGTTTCTACTCGGCCTTTGTTAGAGAAACAGAACGTTGTTTAGCGTTCTGATGCTTGATCGCGTGTTCGCTTTGAACGTGCAGTGTCACGGATTTAGTGAATGAAAAATGGACGTTTTTTGTGGCGATTGTGGTTTCTAGGATTTGTGCGACGGCTGCTTTGCCAGTAAATTGGTGAAACGTTATGCAGATGGAAATTTCGGTGATGTGTTTTGGAATGAGATGGTGCAAGGAAGCGAGTGGTTTGGTGTAGAAGTTTCTACTCGGCCTTTGCTGGACAAACAGAGCGTTTGTTCAGCGTTCTGATGCTTGCGCTTGCTTTGAACATGCAGTGTCACAGAGTAGCGAACAGAAATGGGCTTTCTTGTCACCATTGAGGCTTCTAGGACTTTTGCATCAACTCCTTTGCCGGTAAATCCGTGAAATGATATGCTGATGGACGTTTTTGGTGATTTGTTTTGGAATGAGATTGTGCAACGAAGCAATCGGTTTGGTGTAGAAGTTTCTACTCTGCCTTTGCTAGACAAACAGAGCGCCGTTTGGCAATCTGATGCTCAATCGCACGCTTGCTTTGAATGTGCAGCATCACAGATTAGCGAACCAAAAATGGACTTTCTTGTTGCGATTGAGGTTTCTAAACGGCTGCTTTGCTGGTAAATTGGCAAAACGATACGCTGATGGAAGTTTATGGTGATGCATATTGCAGGTTCCTCGTGATGATTGCAGCCTTTTGCCAGACCATCATTACTGGATAAAGAGCAAACGCATAGTGACGCCAGATGGGATCATTTGCGGGGCAGGTTTGTTGCTCCATGTGTGACTGCTTTATAGTCTTTCGTAGCTGTATTATTTGCTCTAAAATGGTGTCGAACTAATCTGCCACTCAAAGTGAGCGACAAAGTTTGCTTTTTGCGAGATAGAAGGAAATGTAACTGCCTCATCAGCTTTGTGCTATTTAGAATAAAAAAAACTTTAATTGGCTGTTATTGTAGATTGATAACAAAGGTTTTGGTTTGACCTTTAACTTATTCGTGTTTCTAATGTATGTTTATGAGCAGTCGAGGTGAAGGGGAAATTCATTACCTCTGTTGTAACGGAGAATGATTGGCGAGGGGCTTCCAAAGGAGAGCAAGTAATTGATTATGGAGAGGCTGTTGTCATGCCTGGCCTGGTTGATGTGTAAGATGCATCTCTGCTCCAAATAATGGTTATATCTCATCACTTTCAACCAGAAAAAAGGTTTTAGGAGATGGTATAACATTGGATGATAAACAGAGGGACCAATAAAAGCAACATGACCATGGTACTTCCTTTACCTCCACACTTCTACTCTTGCCGTCATCTTCAGAAGGTTGGAAGGGTGAATGATAACTGGATGACTGAAATATTGGTCAAATTTAAATTAAATAGAGGGTGCTCATTTTTCGGTAATTTGGTCTTACTTAGATATCTACTGCCAAATTATGCTTTAGATGTCCCTCTATAAACTAATGTAATTATGCTTAAGAGTTGAGCAATCATATCCTTTTTAGAAAAACTTACACTCATATACATTTTATAAAATGTCTGAGGCAGGCATGCACATCTTGATGACCCTGGAAGAGCTGATTGGGAAGGATTTCCTTCAGGGACTAAAGCAGCAGCTGCTGGTAAATTAGACTCTCTTCAAGTTTCTGCCCTTCAGTGACATCTTAGTTAATGATTTTCCTGAAATGCTAGTGAGGGGCAGCCGACACTTCATTGACTAGATCTTCTTTCTTTAGGAGAAAAGTCGCTTAAATTTCACATAGATTGCTTTCTCTTGCTAAATCTGTGGTGGATGAGATTAGCATAACATTCTGAGCCTTATACAAACAGAAAATGAAGCATGAATCTACTTTTCTGTATCATTGTATTTTGTCAGTGACTGTGCTGTAAAACATCTAATGTGAAAACTAGAAGTACTGAACTGTGATCATTTTTATATGTTGAGCTTTACTTGAGTGATCACTTTTTTTCTCATGCAGGTGGAATAACAACATTGATTGATATGCCCCTCAATAGTGATCCCTCAACTACGTCCACAGAAAGCCTGGAATTGAAGGTACGAGAAGTAGGGAGGTTACTTTGCACTTTTTATCTGGCAAGTAACCATATGTTTCTGAAAACCACGCACTGCATTTTTTTAGTTCCTCTAGTCTGGATATTTCTTCATAGCCCTTATCCTGGCCAAACAAATAGAAATATGAACCTAGTCTCTCCAATTTCTGTTCTCTTTATAAAATGTAAGTTCATGGTTTCTATTCATGATTTTCCACCTTCCTTGGCAGATTAAAGCTGCAGAGAAGAACATTTATGTCGATGTCGGTATGAACTGAAAATGACACATGAGCAGGCTAGATATCCTTTATGAGGTGCATGTAAATTCTCACCTTGGTTTCCACAGGTTTCTGGGGAGGTTTAGTTCCTGGAAATGCATTCAATTCAAGCACGCTGGAAGCTCTCCTAGAGGCTGGTGTTCTTGGTCTGAAGGTAATTACCAGAATCTTGATGTCATCAATTACTTCTTTATCAAATTTTTGCCACTGTCTCTTTATGGTAAGTTTTTGAAAGTCCCAAGTTACAGAGATTTGATGTGAAAATTCAACTGTACCTGGACTTATTTTGTCTGATGCACTACGTCATTATTTGCATGGTTTTCGATATTTGTGCTGCAAGTACTATTAAACAGAAAGTTTCAAGTTCTCAAGGAAATAGTAAAGTGAGACAATGAAGTAAAAGAATTGAAAACTTTTTCTTTGGGCCAATTTGCTATCTGACAATTTCACTGTCCTTGTTTTGTAGTCCTTTATGTGTCCCTCAGGAATCAACGACTTTCCCATGACAAATGCTGATCATATCAAGGTTCGTCATGCGACACTCATATTTACTTTTGAGCCCAAATATTATAGCAGAGGACTCAAACTGCTCGTTACAACTTTGATTTTCGTGTCAACTAAGAGTTTGTGGTATGTATTGATAGAGCAATGCTTTATTGTCCTTTAACCCGACCTGAGATCAAAACAATCACATGAATCAGTTACGTTGTTCGCTAAAATTTAGCAAAGTTCTCTGTTCTCATGTAATATTATCTTTTCACTATAGTCATGGATCAATGATTAGTTATCGATTATTTATGCAGGAAGGATTGTTGGTGTTAGCAAAATATAGAAGACCATTGCTTGTTCATGCAGAACTCCAACTAGACTCTGAAAGCCACTTGGATCTAAATACAGAAGATGCCCGATCTTATTCCACCTATCTGAAGACAAGGCCACCTGCTTGGCAAGATTTCCTTACAAATTGATTAGAAATATCACAACTATCTATTTAAGAAATTTGGTGTTAGCTTTTTAATGTTCTTATGGAGGTGATTGGCATATAGTTTAATGGAGTAGCTGATTTTCCATTAAGAACGTTAAGTTATCTGGATCTATGATCTAGCTAATTACTCTTTAAAATATTCCCTCAGATTCATAGCTACAGGCTTCCAATCCTCATAATTCTAGATTTTGTTGCTTTAATCGATGTGTTTACTTATGAGAGATGCAACGGTAGTATGAAAATATTTTTCAAATTCCAAAGAGTAGGTTATCTTCCATAATAGGAATCCAGAATGCTTTTTCATGTTTAGTGTCTGTAATTTTATCGAATTCAGCCATTTATGGGCACAAAATTAAGGAGAAAAGCTTTGCTTGAATAAGATAGATGAGCTTCTTTGAAAATTACTGCTTGATATGTTTGCGAAGTTTTGCCAGCCTACTATAAGAGGATAATCATGTCAAGGTCTTCACCCAATCAAGTTGAATTATGAGCTCATCTTCCTCTTATCTCTAGCAGATCTCTTGTGGCAATGTTAAATAGACTTGGCTAATCATATCAATTAATTTTTATAAACAGGGAGGAGGCAGCTATTCGTGAGCTTTTAACTGTGACAAAGGACACAAGGATCGGTGGCTCTGCTGAAGGAGCTCATCTTCATATTGTTCATTTGTCTGATGCAAGTTCATCCTTGGATCTGATAAAGGTATATCATCTTTATCACCTCTTGTTAATAAGATCTCCTGGGAAGTTTCTCATCCAGTGGATATACAAAAATACCAGAAGTGTGTAAAATTTCTGGAAATTTTCTTTATGCGTTTCTGGACATTGATGTGTGACTTGCCTAAAAGGAGATCATATACCTCCCCATATTGCATTCCAAGTTCAGTTGGAGGTTCCTAATACACATTGTTAAATTCAGCTGGTTCTGGGATTGTGACTTCCTATGATGAAAAGTTTGATGATTAGTTACGGGCACCTTTTTGACCAAAACTACTTTCTTGAACCTTTTTTCTGTCCCTTATTTGTAGAAAAAATGTTCATAAATCAATTTTATAGAATGGATATGCAAGATTTTTTCAGTGAAAGATCAGTAGCAATTATTGCTGAGTCAGTTGTGATAGTCTGCTATAATTGTTACTAGTCGTGGTAATGTTTTATGGATGCAGCACTAGTGTTTCCTATCCTATGCAAAAGAACTAAACCTAATTTTATTTTCTGTTTTGCACAGGAAGCAAAAGTTAATGGTGACAGTTTAAGTGTCGAGACTTGTCCCCATTACCTAGCCTTCACAGCAGAAGAAATTCAGGATGGAGATACACGCTTTAAATGTGCTCCCCCCATCCGTGATGCACCTAATAGAGAAAAGTTGTGGGAGGCTTTAATGGTACTTCTAATTTTTTGGATTCTCTATGTGCCACATGCCCCATTCTTTTAATTTGTTTGCTCTATATATCAGGATGGCCACATTGACATGCTGAGTTCTGACCATTCCCCAACAGTTCCAGAGCTGAAACTGCTGGGTGAAGGCAACTTTTTGAGAGCTTGGGGTGGAATTTCTGGCTTGCAGGTTGGTCTATCTTTATAATGTACTTTGACTGATGTAAGCATGTATTCTCATTATGTCCTATACCTGATAAAGCTTGCCTGACTCAGCTGTGATTATTTGATTAATGAGAATCTGTAATACCATTGGCTCAGATGTGCTGAAATCTGTAATACCATTGCCACATAAGAGACTACTGACAAATGCTAATTTTTTGGTTGATGGAGGAGGTTAGGTATTATAACTGAGAGTTGAATTTGATTACTTCTATCAGATTCAGGGTTCTGACATTAACCACTATAGCATTGCAAAAGCACTTTGTTGCAGAGTCATGTGGCACTTTCACACCAGGACCACTTTATCACTTATTGTTGTAGGCATTATCAGAGGGTTCTATGTCCGCACATTATGGTTTTATTTCCTACTCAAATTGTTTAAGCAGATGACATTTAGCATTAGATAAATTAAGCATGCGCATGCATAATTGGCTGTAGAGAGTTATAAGATTCTGGCATTCTTTTTTACGATGTTCAGTCATGAGGTTCAATCTTCCTCTGGGTAGTTTGTTTGTAGAGCATTTACTTAGGAGGCTATGGCAGTTGATCTACTCTCTAAGTTGTGTTCTGTAGGTGCATAGAATTGCAGATGATATGTCATTAAGTTAGCTCCTTTGGTTGAACTGTTAAATGCATTTTTTCAATATTGAGAAATCATGTATCTCATCTCTGAATGTCATCTAAAAGTAATTTGTGAAAATCTGCAGTTTGTTCTTCCTGTCACCTGGTCATATGGCAAAAAATATGGGGTTACTTTGGAACAGCTAGCTTTATGGTGGAGCGAGAGGCCTGCGAAAATTGCTGGACTTAAGTTAAAGGTGATTGCTTTCAGCATCATCAGTTTCCCTTCTAATTTAAGATTATGAAATTATCATGTCACATTTTAGGAGAACTTTTCACAGAGTAGACTTGTTTCAAATATCTTACTGTATGACTGACTACCTTTTCTTGGTAAAAACTGATCAAAGTAGTTATTCTCAGAAAAGCAACCCTTATTTAATACGTCTCATAAAATGACTACTTTTTTTTTCATTTAAACAAATGGAACTTTGGTTTATTTTAACATGGTGCCAATCAGATCAGGTTTCTCCATCTCCATATGCTCTTAAAGAACAGGCAATGAATAGAATAGGCTCCTGCTTTTGGTTTACAGTCTTCATGATGAAAAGAGTGACAATTCTATTTGCAGGGAGCCATTGCAAGTGGAAACTTTGCAGATATTGTAGTATGGGATCCCAGTGCAGAGTTTGAACTCACCGATGAGTACCCTGTATATATTAAACACCCGGTAAGTAGGCCAGTTTACCATTGAAAATATAACTATTCGATAATGCACAATTAGCACCTCATTTTTCTTCAAAAGCGTCAGTTGAAGATAATATTTCAGAGGTTTAAATAGATCAAGAAACCGGTGGTCAACAATTTTTCAGATGACTTGCTGCAGCTTGGGTCTCCTCATCTCTGCAGAAGTCGCAAAACAAAGCATTTTTTTGGGGGCTCTTTGGGAGTAGAGTTACAGACCTAACGTATTACTTAGAACATCCAGATGACATTTATTTTGAATCTACATATAGGGTGAACCTATTTCCTTCCCTTAATTACAAAGCATGGATGCATTATCGTTTTGTCTAATGCTTTACAAGGTTTGTCTGTTTAGTAAATTGACATGTGAACAATCTTGTGAGCAGTCTATCTCAGCCTACATGGGAAAGAGATTAGCTGGGAAAGTTTTTGCTACTTTTGTTGGAGGAAATCTTGTGTATAAAGAGGGAAAGCATGCTCCCACTGCCTGTGGTGTTCAGATCCTTGCCAAAAGATGAACAAATCAACAGGTAATCCCATTGTTCTTCCCCCAAATAATCTTCTTTCGACTTCTTCACTTTCAGATATGTATTTTACTATAACTTTCACTTTTCTTTACGTCATTATACCTGTTTAGTCTTCTCTAGCTATATTCATAGTTGTGGGCCAAAGGCTCGATTAGCTGAAAGGCAATAGTTTGTTCAGTAGGGAGGGTTGTGTACTAAGATTGCATCTTTGAAATGAAAAGATTTGCATCCTGATTTCACACTCAAGTGGAGCCACAGGGTTTTAAGGACACAGGGGTCTATAACTAGTAATGGTAGGTTGAAAACTTATTGTACTAAGAGGACATGTACTCGATTAATCCTGCTGAAAATTGATGCTTAGTCATACCAATAGAGCAAATTTGCATTTAGAGCATCGGTGTAGACATGAGCGGAAATTCCTAATTGGCAATGTCATGTCCTTGTCTTTGGTGAACATGTGAATAGACAACTTTGCGCTAATATTGTTGGAGCCACGGTGCTAAAGTTTTAGAAGAACATCTCATTCTTCAAAAAGGGACCACCTGCTATATTAAAGTTTTAGAAGAACATCGCATATTATGTCGGTGGTATCTTGAACAGGCCTATCCATCCAACAACCTTTGCACATTTTGTGAAGCATCGATTACCCATCTAAGCAAAAGGCAAAGTGAGGAAATTTCGCTCGGCCAGGAGATTTGTGGTTTGGAACTGAACGAGAACTTGCGACGAGGATAGAAGAGAGATTGCTATGCAAATGGAATGAAGAGATTAAATGATACTACTTTAGCATCTCTATTTGGCCCCGATTCTGTATAGTTCATGCTTTGAAGTCTGCAATGTCCAATGCTTTTATTCTCAAGCTTATTTTAAGTTAACTCAAAATATTTCATGTCAATCTGATACTGAAGTCAATCTCTCTCTCTCTCTCTCTCTCTCTCTCTCTCTCTCTCTCTCTCTCTCTGTGGGTGGATTTAATTGAACAAATATCGGTAGATCTTTCTAACGTTTGTAAGGAAAATAAATACGTGACAACTTGAGCTAGCGTAGGAAATGTCCTTATCTTGTGCATGCCGGTGACGTACCATTGGATCAATGCTCAGATTTGGTGATAATTTGCTTGTCATCAAACTAAATCGAGACTGATGAATGGCTGAGTTTTGTGTCGATGACGAAGCAATGGCTGGTTTCTCAAACTCTTCCAGAAGAGAAGAACGAGGCTAAATGCTATGCATCTTGATGATCAAGTTCTCTCGTTTGCTGATGGCCATGGAGTTGGCGAAAGGAATTCTCCCTAAGCTCTATTTATTGGTGGGTATATGCAGAAGATTATGTTGGTTTCACGAGGAATTTAGGAACCTCCAATCATTTAGTTACATTCAAGAGATAAGATCGTATATCCGTTTCTTCGCTAATCCTGATAACGTGTGTTGAATTTGTTATGGTTGGATGTTAGGGTTTGCAGAATTGGGCATACATGAATGAGTCAGTCGGGCACACGACATGTCCTCAGTTTGGTGTCATGGATCATGATCTCGCTCTTCGCGAGAGAGCAAGTCTGGAAAATGTTCTGCTTCAATTTCTCTAGTTTTCCTGAGATTGCTCTTCCATTTCATTTTCTTGGATGACTTCTCGGTTTCTCGATATGATCTGCGAAGAAATCAAGTGGGGAGAAAAGATCGCAGCAATTGGTTTTAAGTCATGGAGGAGTTGCATCTGATATCGGTGATGGAGTTTTCACCACTGCGCTACAATGAGTGATAAAGCGTGGGCAAGAACATGGCATACAACAAATGCGATATCTGAGGTACTACAAACAGAAATATTCCCATTCTGTGGGTGGTTTCTGTCCTTTCTGTTGGGGCATGAAAGGTTTGTGTCTATTTCGACTGGGACCACCGTCGGGAAAGCGAGAAAACGCCTGTACAAATTTGGTTTAGGAGTGATATGGAACTTGTGTTTTTCAGCGGAGCCTAGTATGAGCCCTATGAAATCTTGCAGTGTACTTGGTTTGGTTTGGCCTATTATGCTTAATTTATATATAAATTTTAATAACAAGTGCTCTTAGGATATTGATTAAGTAACTAATTAATGAAATTTTACGATTTCCATTGTACTGATTATCCTCGTGTCATGAGCGATGAACGTCTTAAATTGAGTTGTTCAAAGTAAAATATGCTTAATCAATGTTAAGGTGGCACTCTTTAACAGTACCCTTAGTAGAATACTTGCTTGTCAAAAGTGCTCTCTCACGATCTCTGTCATCGAAATGCGGCCTCCTTATCAGTATCGCAGCCATCATGACCTCTAAATCGTCGTGGCCACAAAGAAGCTTAGCCATCATTGCATACCTGGTCGCCACTTTAATTACAACAAGTGTTCATCTTGCCCAACAATTGCTAATAATTCGTAGCAAGATTGCATTATCTTAATTAAGAAGGCTGTGTTATTTAATCTTATCAACCAAATGGTCTATGTACATAAGGCATTTTAAGTGATTTTTTTTTTAATGCAGTCAGATTTATTTATTTATTTTATGTTCGTGCATCTTAATCCGGTGGAAACTCAAGGCCAGCACAAGCTGCTTTGCATCTACGCTCAAAATTATAAAAGAGAACGTAAATATATCTTACACATCACAATCAAATTCACTTCCATTGATTGCGTTTTGACGTCAAATAAGATCCATCATGGATCAAGACAATCAAAATCATTATTATAGATTGATTTCATGTGAACCTCACATGACCCGATAAATTGTGATGATACGAATTCATATATAGTCTGTGTAAATCCGAAGATTGGTGACTTCTCAGGAAGCTGAACAACCATCCCTTTCAGCTAACGCGATTTTTGCTTTTGGAAGCTACTGACAGATTTGAGGTTTACCCAGTGAAGAAGTTTCCCTTTCGACCACCCATGAGAAGTTCTTCCAGCTTCAGCTATTGATGGATAAAAAAAATCGTTTCCAGTGGCCCAAAAGGCAAAGAGAATTTTAATCAACGACTTTGGAGAGTCGAGCTGCAGGCGAAAGCGACGACCTCCAATGGGAATCTGGCCCTGAAAAAAACCTCCACTCGGAAGTTAATGATGCTTAGAAGCTACCAGGGCATGTTTCTTAAGTTTCAGGGAACGCAAAAAAGTAATGCTTTTCCTTGCTAAACTTTGAAATCTTATTCGAATTTCAAAAAAATTAGCGGTGAATTAATGTATAAAAAATTCGGGCATTGTGGGCTAAGAAAGAGTCCGGGACCCAATAGCATCCGTCGCAAGTTTGAAATGAGTGGAAAGGATAAAGTAAAAGGTCATGTGATTTGACGGATTTCATGACAGTTGACAATGTTCTGTGATATTAATCATGACACCAAAGCAAATCCCTCAAAATCTCTTATTTGTGATTTTGAAAATTATTTTATGAGCTTAAAACTTTAAATCAAATTCTAGTTTATGAATTAAAATTGAAAATGGAATTTTATGGGGAATTCAAATTTCATCTTTTTTAGAGATTAGAATGGAAACTATTTAGCATCATGTGAAAATTTTGATTCACATACTTTATGAATTAAAAATAAGGAGATATGATAAAAGATTTTAAAAGTGAAAATTAGAGTTAAAGTAAAAATATAATAAGATCGAAAAAAAAATTATTAAATTATGTTTCCATCCCATGTCTTAAATTCTTAAAACTGTCGAAATTTGTCTCACAATATATTCTTAATATGATGTTCTTAAAGCAACCCAGAATCTTAGATACGACAACATTCCACTCACTTTACTTTTCTTGCGCCGACCTTCCCACTCACTTCCTTAGAAAACTTATTTCCTTTGCTTTTTGCAGTTGAATTGATGAATTAATTAATCTACCCTAGTGTCCCAAATAGAGGATAAGTTTATAAGACGTTACTAAATCGAGCTCGAGCATCAAGTTGTAATTGAGCCCAACCCAAAGCATTGAAGTGTATTGACCACGATCATATGTCCTTGGACGGGGCATTTGATATGTGATTGAATCATTAAACTAACTAGTTCAGCAAAGAATTGTCAAATTGACTAAAATGAGTGGAAAAAAAATGTCCATTTGTCACGTTGAAAACGAATTATCTATGAAATTCTTTTTTGAAAAATGATAGGATATATTGCAAATATAAATAATAAGATGGGAGGGAGCAATCATCATTCAACAACCTCCTCTGAGCATCACCACAGGAGTTTTACATCCGTGACAGGATGTTTATTTTAGATCCTAAATAATGCTCATTTTGAACAAGTCTCTCATTTGAGCTCTATGGTGGCATTAGTAGAAATATAGCCGGAGTTATTTTACGCCATAACGTGGTCTAAATTTATGCCACAAACAAACCAAAACTTCTGAAGGCTGGGGAGGGATCGGCGAATCTAACTCTGTGACCAATGAACCTTAGATCAATTGAGAGAGAGCCTTGAACCCCTAGGCCGTCCATTGCCATCACTCGATAGTAGCGTATTCCTACCTATATATTTATCGAGGATGATAATCAATGTCTTTTTTGTTTATTATTTTTGTAGGATTGTTTTCGATTTTCATGAGGCTCAATATCATGAAAAAGGCCAAATTGATATACCTGTAATGATTTTGCTCCCTTCTAAGGTTTCCGCTTCTCTCTAATGACGATAACATGACTCACTTTGCTACCAAAAACCTTAAATTGGAATATATGCGAAAATTTTATCATTCATTAGTTTTCATCAAATTTTACCAATGAAAATTATTAGGTGTACACTAATTTGTGCTTTTTTGTAATATTAATATAAGTTAACAGAATCTAGAGAGATGATTAACTTTGTTATAAATATATTGGTTTGGGTTTTTTTAGTGATAAAAAATTAGTTTGGTGCAAATTTATCATAAATGTCCTAGTTTAGCACTTTCGGTGATTAAAATTTTAATTTGGAGATAAGCGTATTGGTTTGAGATTTTTTATAATATTAATTCTTAGAATGAATAATTTTCCAAATCGTTTCGGAAAAAAAAAAGAGAAAAAGAAAAAGAGGAGGAAAAGCTTGCGAGGGAAGGTACGGCGGAGATGGTTTTGGAGGAATAAAAAAACTGAAAAACAAAAACAAAAAACAAAAAACAAAAAATCGCCCTTCACGAAGAGCGCGTCCCACTGCCTCTCTCTCTCTCTCTCTCTCTCATCGGTCAATCCATCGTTGACCATCGCCGTCTCTTTCTATAAGAACGGCCGCAGCCGATCGCAAATCGTCTCTCGCACACCGAGAATCCGCGCGATTGGCCACTTGCTGACTGCTCGTCCTCCTTCGCCACCATTGCCTCCTCTCTCTCTCTCTCTCCCTCTCGCTCGCCGCCGGCGAGAGGGCGAAGCGCGGAGGCATTTCCGGCCGAGCAGCCGCCGTCCCGAGCCGCCGCGGCTCCGCCCTCCTCCGACCCTTCCGAGGTGCCCCCCCCCCTCCCTTCCCATCTCTCCCTCTGTGGCTTGATCCGTGCGGTTGTATCGTAGTCAGTTTCGTGCTGTTTTTTCACTGCTTGATTGGACGGGGGGGTTTCTGCCGCCCCGCCGGCGGCGGCTGCTCCCTCGCATTGTGCGTGGCGTGATCGTTCGTGGGCTCCTCTCTCTCGTGTCGTCGAAATGTTGGGTTTTGCGGCGTGTTTCTCCAGTGAAAGTGTCCTTTGTCATTGCCGGGTACCCAGAAAAAAATGGGAGTGATTGTTAGAATTATTTTTCCTTCTTGTTATTCTAGACCGGTTCTTCTCTTTGGTGTCAAGGCTTCTTTTGCCAGGATCATCTTGCTTGTCGCGCGGTGCTAATGATTCTGTTGAGGTGTGGTGTCAACTTTACTCGATTCGGTTAGTACATTTCCTTTGGTGGTGTTCTCTTGCTGGAGAAGTGTTCGGTAGCCTAACACTCTTGACAGCCAGAATTTTGATTATATGACGAATGGATGTGTCTGCACTGCATGTCTTAAGCTTTTCAGATTAAAGGACCATGTTTGTGGGACAATGGCAAAATTTCTGCTTTCAGAATAGATCTGCATTGACCTGTTCTGTGCAAGGTATGGTGCGGATGGATGATACTTGCTGGCTACAAAAGATTAAAAAAATAAATAATAAGGCAAAAATTCCTTCCCTGATAGTTGTGGTTTACTAAAGTGCTCTTCTAGTGTGGCACTAAAAGTTAGCTTCATGTTGTGGATTCTCACTCGCTTCCTCCTCAGTACTCAGTGGGAACTTGGTCTTGGTTATGTTAAAGAAGAGCAAAAGGAAAATTCATGATAAATGGCTAGGTGAGCGGGAATTCAGATGTATTATCAAGTTGTTGGATGGCAATTGAGATAATGCTCCATTTAGAATGTGAGAGTAAGATCGATGTTTTGAAGGTCTGATTGGGCCCGTTCAATCCAACTTTCAGACTGCGATGAGGTCTAAGGTTTCCAACTGAGATCATTAAATGTTTTATGGTAAAAAACACCTAACCAAACTGCTGTTTACCCATTTGACCTGGTTCTATTGGATAGAGAATGAAAAAGGAAAGAAAAGGCAACATATCCGGCATCTTAGACCGCGGTTCTGTTCTTGGAAATGCAACTGTCATACTTCCTCATAGTTATAATTATGAATTAAAATATTAAACAGAAACCAAGCTATAAAATATGGAATACACAGATAAAACTGGGGTTACGGATGCACATTTGATGGCTGCGAGAAAGGAACTGCTCATTTAAGCTTTCTCATGTGTAGCAGCTTAGAGATATATCCACTGTATTTGAGTTGGCAATGTTACTTTGGAAAATCTTAAATCTAACATGAAGTCTGATGCAATGGAGATTGATATGGCAATATAATTTCATGAGTAGCATTTTTAATTTAGCTTAAGGAGCATCCCCAAAATGTAGCATACAGTAAAGAGAGATAAGTAGTAATGATGATTAATAAGGGATAATCATATTGCAGTCACACACAACATGGGCTTTATAGTATGCAGGGCAGAGGATGATCCTGTCCCCTTTCTGTGGTCCGCACTGGGCAACAAGCTAATTCATGTCCCTACCCCAACTTTGTCATTGGTAGGGCAGTCCCACCCCACGTGGAGAGGGTTTGATGGGTCACTACTAGTGTAGTTTTTTTCCCTCATTCTTAAGTTCACTTAAGCAGTCCATCATTGGTCTGGGTAAATAACCATTAGCAGTTTGGGAAAGTTGGGTAAAGCGTGGGGAAGGAAATTTCGGTGAGTTCATTGATGTTGGAAATGTTTTCATTTATTCTTTTAATAGCCAACTGTGATGGATGTTGATCTTTTATGTAACCATAGTAACATCTACCAATAATGTATGCTTTATTTCCGCATTTTTGCTTGTCATAATTGTATGCTTTATTGACTTGAAACTGACTATTGTCTCTTCTTAGTAGATTCGGGATGGACGCATCCAGCTTAATGGTACAGAAATGTGATGATGATCAGAAAGGATTGAAGGTTCTACTGGATGCATTTGGTTCTTTTTTTTCTCTGGAAGAGATTGCTTCTGCTTACTGCAATGCGGGCAGGAATGCAGATGATGCAGGTTATGTGTTGAGTGACATGAAGGGAAGCTCCTTTGCATCTACCACCAGTAGTACTAATTGTGTTGGAGAAAGTGAATCGTCTGAAGAACTTTCCTGTGGTAACTTTTCTGAGAAGTTGATTCCGGCTGATGGAAATCCCAGATCTTCAAAACAGAAGTGGCGTACTATTTCTGTTGGTACTGTTTCAAGTGTTAGTGGTAAAGATTATGTCAGGTCTACATCCTTGGCAAATGGTTCTTGTATGGCAGCACAACCTTCGAAACTGGACTCCAAGGTGTTGCCAGCATCCGAGCTTTTAGGCAAAGATTCCAAAATGGATGCTTCTAAGGATGATCAAATGCACCAGGATGTGGAAGATTTTCTGTTCAAAATGCTAGGAGATGGCTTTCAGCTTGATAGGGATGTCATTCGAGAAGTTCTTGGTAAGCATTGTCTTGGGTAATGCCATACAAGTGATCTTCAGTTGCCTTCAAACTTTAATAATTTATCATTTCCTTCCTTGATATACCTAATAGCTCATATGTAACTTACATTGAGTTGAGGAAAATGGGAAGAGAACTAGGAAACAAGCACATAGGTTTATTTGATTAGATGTCGATGGAGAGATTGGTAAAATTTCACTTGTGCTGCTATTGTCATGGAATGAATTCCAGCTTGAGCTTTCAGTGGTCTGTTGGAAGAAGCCCTTGCGTGACTTCTACTGAAGCAAAACCTCTGTAACTAGGTGACATGATGCAGCTGCAGCTTAGTCTCTTGAGTGTCAGAAGTTTCCTAATGAAATAGCAAAAATAGAGATGTGTGAGGAATATAGTTTGACCTTTGCCATATAAGTTCAAAATGGAATTATGCTTCATCAATGGTAGCATCAGCCTGCTACCTCCTGGCTTTCTCTCTCTCTCTCTTTTTTTTTTTCCTTTCCTTCCCTCAATTGAGCTCCCAGTTGTGCGAACTTTAAAATAATTATTAGCTTGAGCAAGGAAGTTTTAGTTTACAAAGGAATAGTGAGACTTAGTTTGTGGTGACTTAGTTTGATTATGAGTTTGCCTTTGTGAACTCTTAGGTTGTGTACTGACAAACCTTGCCTTGGATGCAGGTAATTGTGGATATAATATGGAAAAGGTATGCATGATTTGATTTTACTTTTAAAAAAAATGCATGAATACCATCTTTTAAAGAAAAAAGCTCTCTTATGCTATATAGCATTCTCTGTCCCTCACATGATATTTATTATGATGGAGAATTATAGGAGATTAATTACTTCTATTTCTTGTTGGGTCATTTAGAGCATGGACAAGCTAATTGATTTGTCAGCTGCAATTTCAAGGAGAGGAAACAACTTTCTCGGCGAGTCTAAGAAGGTTGGTCTGATGGTTTGTCTGATAATAATGCTTCTCACACCGAGTGAATTCATAATATGTTTTATCAATAAAATTCAAAGTGATTCCATGTTGATAATTTAGGTATATGCCTTGTTTAAGGATTAATCAGTCTGCGATGAGAACCATTTGTTTGTGATAGTAGAAGTAATGGATTCCACTGAGTATGAGTTCTCCAATCACGCTTTGAGCAGTGTCTAAATTGCCATAAAATTCTTGCGACTTGATATAGATATGGTAGCTTTGCTTGGATTTTATTTGGGTGGATTTTTTTCTGTCTGATGCAATAGCATGTGTTCTCATAAATGGCTTGATATAAAAATTTGCTCTGCACATATTATTCTCTATGGGATGCATATTCAGCTGGGGCCCTTCCCTTTTTGCTTGATGATAAGCATGAGCCTCAAATTCTCTAACTCTTGGGAGCAGCTGATACAAGGTCTGAGTGGAATAGCTGTTACATCCATATTAAAGCTTTTGGAAATATTACTATCTGGCAGTATTTATCATGATGCTTTGCCAGATTTCAATTTCAAATGTTGCATCTTTTTGTATGCCTTCATCTGGCAAAGTAGAGTTGACGATGCTATATGAAACCATGTGTCTGGCATAGGGCATAGTCATTTTTCCCTGCCCTTCTGGCAAAGAAGACAAGGTATGCAGTAACTGCATTTTCTGCAAGCTCGTTTGGACCAAACACTTGGTTATTGGCTTTGTGGAATTTACTTGATTTTCTTTTCCAATTGAGCCATGTGTAAAATGGGCTTGTCTGCATTGCCTTCTGGGAATATAGATCACTTGGGATGATAATGGATATAGTACTCAAGTCCTATTGATAGCTAGATGATATGCAACCCATAGGTTCTATATTTTTTTGTCAAATATACATTCCTAATTGGTTGGCTTACACATAGTCCTTCATGTCCTTCTCTGGCTTAATTTTGCAGGAGGAACTTCAAAGCCAAAAAGAGAAGCAAAGTGTAGATAATTCAGAAGGGTGTGTTTATTTTCTCTTCTCCTCCACTCCTTTTTGTTTAATTGAATGAATAGAACAGTTTTATGGCAGAGAAGGGTCAATGCATATCACAAAACTTCTTTTCCATAGTGTTCCAGGTACATCTGGAGGTAAATTAAATAGACAGCAGAGACAGAGAAACAATCTTGAAGAAGAAGTTCTGGCTGCATTATTCAATAATTCCGGAAGACAGACGAAATCGTCTAGGGTAAAAGCTGTCAAGAGGTCTAAAGCATATGGTCAAGTGGTGGCTACACCTCTTCCAGATTCTTTTCCACTTGACAGGAATGAAATAGTAGATTTTCAACAAGAAAATAATGAGGATGGTATGCACTTTTCTCCAGATAGCTTGGAAAAGTTCCTTATGCTATCATTATTATATAAATTCCGAAGTCTACCTATTTGTTGAAAGTTGAAACTTTGAAGCAAATATGGACAGGCTCTAAGATTCTTTTTGACATATTAAATTTTGTTTTGATCTTGCACTCTGCGTTCTTGTGATGGGCTTGTGACTGGACAGTGTATCTCAGAACAAAGGATTTCATTATGTCATCTTTTTCTTAATTGTTTACCCAAAATATTGATAGGCAGATATTTGTTCAATATATGTAACCTTCATTTTCTCGCCGTTTGATTTATGTACACTTTTTTCTCCAGTAGAAAAACTAGATGAAGAGGGTAGCTACGAGGCTCTTCGTAAAGCTGTAGAGGAATATAGGGCTACAATGAAGGAGTATTATAAGGCGGTGAGTTCTTTGTTCAGGATACCTTCACTTCATTATGTAATGGTTGTATCTCCTGATATGGTCATGCTAGTCTGCTTAAAGTTTGGTACCTCCTCTTGTTAGGCCATTGAAGCATTTGCTAAGGGCGATCGTGCTCGGGCGAGCAAACTTTTAGAACAGGTAAGCAAAGTTGAAATTTCCTGCTGAGACTTTTCCCTCTCTCATGATAATTTGGATGTGATGTTTTAACAAGTTCAGTGAAGTCAAATGCTTGCAACGTGTAAACTCAGAACCGATATCCTTTTATTATGGTAATAGAAATGGATGGCATTATTAGTTTCATGAGCAAAGGCTATAACATCTTCTATCGTCTCTAACCATCATCACCAATTATTTTGGTATGATCCTATATTAATTGTTCCTATGAGCAAGAGAAAGATGTGTTCTTCCTAGTTTTTCTGAACTGAGATAATTCATTACTATCCCTTTTAGCTAGAAAGTTGTGTCTCTGATAGATAGTGCCACACAGGATATTCAGCTACTAAAAAGGATTTCTCCAATGACAGGGACGCTTCTTCTGCAAAAAGGCTCGTGAAGTTGATGAAGAGTCCTATCAGAAGATATTTGAAACAAGGTTAGGGCCCCATCAAACATTACGAGTCTCTCTCTCTCTCTCTCTCTCTCTCTCTCTATATATATATATAAGTGGTGGTTTCGGTATCTTTTATAATACTCAGTAGTTTTCTTTTAATATGAGAGGTGGAGTTGGCTCCCTCCCTCCCCTATGTCCAGTTTGTGTAACGCCTTGTACTGCTCTTCACAATGATGTGCAGAAACAAGGATACAGCAGACTTTGTGTCACTTGACTTGCATGACCATGATGCTGAAGAGGCAATACGTCTTCTTAAGCGCCACCTCTTGTCTCTGGCTGGCATCCCAAGTATGTATCTGTTCTGCAGGTTAAACCTTGCTTTTGATTTTCTACATAGTAAATGATCTTTTGTGTTTTGAAATCAGCATTCAACTATCTTAAAGTAATCATCGAAACAAATGAAGAAGATGCCTCGAAAGTGACTCGTAAGCGGCGGCTGGTAAGATATGCTGCTCTGTCTGTGTGACTCCAATTCTACAGAGTGAAAATTATAACGAGGCTAGTCTTTTCAATAGCTACAAACTCCCTCTATCTACATGGTCAATATTAATAAATCCCAGTGGAACTATGATCTTTCAGATGAAAACTTTGCTTTCTCGCCTCCTTTTCCATCTTGTACCCCAGCTTTTTAGATGTTAGACAGTTTTAATCTTACTTAGCCCAAGGATTTTCTTTATGTCGAAACAGGTTATGAAATTATTGGAGAGGGGATCAATTCAGTGGACTGAAGAAGGAAATGCTGGAGTAATACTTATTCCCCTGACTAATATAAATCCAAAACTCTTGAGTTTTGCCAAAAAATAGATTTCTGCTTGGACTTCAGTTGGTTGCAGAAACACGCGATGAAGTAATTATATAAGTGAAAGAGGACTATGGTCTCTCTATTTTACCAAGAGCCTCTCATTAAGAGGGATTAAAGTTGAAATTCTTAAGCGTCATTGGCGGCTGGCGCTTAATTTTGGTCCTGTTTTCTAGGACACTGATTGCTGTTTGTATGTGTTGGTAGAAACCGAGTTAAGAGGTCTGCCATTCACTTTTGTTTTCTTTTTCTCTAAGTTAAGGGAATTAGAGGATTAGAGTTCAAAATGAAGATATTGAGGATGGTGTTGAAGCTTATTCATGTCACACGGTTCAATCAAGGAAAAGAAAGGCATTCTTCGTTTGCCATCTTTTATGTAGATGATCTTCAGCTTTTGTTGAGTACTACATGGATAATCTTTTATTTTTTGGTGAAAAATCTTGTGTTGATGACTGGTTCCGTGTTCTCTATATGGAGCTTTATGTAGTTGCCCTTTTTAAAGTGAACGTGTCACGATTAATTACTCCTTGCGCAATCATTCTGGATAAGGCTTGCATTCTTGTATTATCACTGGTGCTGGTGGCACAGAGTTACACTATCTATTTATAACTACTCTATCTATATAAAATAATAATAATAATAATAATAATAATAATAATAAAATCGAAGGTTAATGTAAATAGGATTCCAATTGATCAATGAACTTTCTATTCCACATGCTTTGAAACTAAAGCAATATTTTGGGCTTTTGCTTTTTTGGTCTAAATCACTTCCTTATTTCTTTGTGAGTTGCGGGAATATCCCCATTCATGGGTGAATGGGTTGGAGATTCACGTCTATGAATTGAGAGGTCTGAATGATCAACTCTGTCCCAGATTGACTTCCAAATCATAATTGCTCTAGTGAATAACTAATAAAATAAGCGTCTGTAGGTGGCCTTTTTAACTCCACTGTCAAATTCCAGGGCTTGATTAAATGATAAATTTTAGATTTTTGGCTTCCAATTCATTGCGCACAAGAAATGAGTTGAGAAAGGGAAAGAAATGTAGTAAAATACAACGTCTGAACCGGAGCTCCATGGAATGCAGTGAGTTGCCATGTGCTCATGACATTGTTAAGGAATGGAAAGCATAAACAAAATAAGCTAGGAGCTAATCGCGAATTCGAAACTCTGTTATATGTTGCTAGTAAACTTGCATTTCATCTTAGTTTGAGTCCGAGATATGTACTGGGAATTTGGGATGTTAAAATGAGACTCCATTAATTTAGCTAAGCCTGTGCGTCTTCGATGTTGCACCAATGTTGGCCTGTTCCTATGCATCGTCAATAAAGGGACAGGTTGGGCTTGCAATTCTACACGTTCAAGGAGGATTGCCCCATCAGTCATTCTAGTCAGCCAATTATCATTGCCTTAGTCTGCCCCTTGATCTTGTGGTCACTTCTGAACTTGGAGAATGGGGAAGTCATTGAACCTACAATTTGTGTAGGTTCGCTGCCGTGCACGGGCGAGTCCACCGGCTCGTAAGCCATCAGGTTCTAGTTGTCTGTTCGCGCTCAAATCGAGATCGAGATCTTGCCAGACTAATTGGGTATTTCCATTTTAGTTGTATCTTCAGAGCAGCCCTTGTATATTTTAGGGCTCTACTATTGTTCCGATTCCAACTAGACCAGACCGCACATAGAAATAGGTCTGATTCTCAGTTCCAATGGTAACGGGTCCAGTTCCCGATTCCAAAATTTTGAAATCTATTATGCAGAAAAGTTCCATGGTCTGGTGTTGAATCTACCCACCCACCCAAACCTGGTTAGAACTCATTTTTTGAAGTTGGAAGAAGATGATTGAGTATTGTTAAATGAGCTTAACTTCACTATTGCTTTATATTTCTGTTTTTTTCTGTTGCTCATATTATTTTCCTATAAATCGTATCCCAAATGGACCTTGAAACTAGACCAGATAAACCTAATATATTTGGAAATTGTTGCTTAGGTTTATCCTTTTATTCTTGCCAAAACAACTACGGCAACGAACATAACTTCTTTTCAGAAAATTGTATTGTTTTCTTGTGCTTCTAGTTTCATCTCAGATGCTGAACTATGGCCGTCTCTTTGACGACTTCTTTATTCCTTTCCTTTGTTGTTCCGTGCTCTCGTCAATCTCGAATAAACTTTAGTTGTGTCTCTTTCTCTATCCTCTGTTCTGAATTGGTCGGAGCCGTCCGAAGATGCGGAATCACCTAATTGCTTTGCTTCGTCGATGTGGATGAGACCGACCGTAAGCGGATATTCGAATATATTGGTCATGTTCATCACCAAATTCAAGTATATCACATCGATTAATTTATGAATTTTATAAATTAATCATATTATAGCCAGCATTATTCAATTTTCCGTAGGTACTGCTCCATACATTTGCTCATTCCGGATGGATATTCCAACATGCTTGGGTGCGGACGTGCTGATCAAGAGCCTAACTCACGAAATCTCACTCATGTTTTCCGAATATAATATTTTGAAGTAGGTTTTGAAATGGATTTTGGACTTTACCTCACAAGCGGGTAAAAAAAAATATCGATAATAGAGGATCATAAGCATTATTTACCTTTGCTTTTATTCTGGATTTTATTATTTATTTTTTATAATAATTTGTGTTAAGGTGATCGGCAAATTTTGGCTTGGTAAAGGAATCAACTTGAGACTCTGCGAGGAGTAGTCTCAGTGTTTTCTTGATCTTCATGTCCGGCTACACACGTCCGGCTTCCGACCTGAGCATGCTATTTTTCTTGACCACGTCTGCAGAGTCTTACAGTTCAATAAAATCTTGAAGGCGCGTGCAAGCCGTCCGGTGTCGACCCCTCTTCCGAGATTAGCAACCCGAACCTCGCCGGTGTTCTACGACGCCTTGGCGAGGCAAGCATCCTAGCGCTAATTAGGCTTAGGTTTGACACAAGATCACGCCATCTTCCTTCAGCAATGGAATCCTGGAGCTCCCCATGATTGAAGAGGATAAGATTTGCATTAGGAAAGGCGATCAACGACTAGACCATGCATCAATTAAGACCATCTGAAGAAAGCAACTGAGCACTTTAGGGTAGAGAGACAGGCAGAACAATTCCCAGGACAAGCTGGCTCCAACAACCAAAAGCATATATGATGATATGTAATTTGACACCTTGATGTAGACAAAAGGGGCAGAAGGGCATATCAAAAGTGAGATGCTGAATCGAGCACGTCCACCGCTAGTGCATCCCACACTGATTCCTTTGGATAGGAGGCTAGCAAAAGTGGTCAAAAGGCAAGCATTTCGAGGTTGCTTCTTCGTGCAAAAATTGATGCAGAAAACGATAGTTTGAATCGAAATGCTTGTCGAGTTCAGCTCACCTGGCCTAGGCAAGGCTGACCCTCGCCACGAGGACTCTCCCTTGCCTGGCCAAGCTTGACTTGTGGTGGGTGAGGCTAGCTAGTGGCCGTCACCAGCAAAAAGGAAGAGAGAAAGGGGAAAATTCAGAAAAAAATGAAAAATGTTAATAAAAAATTTGATAAATATTGAAATATTATAAAAAATAATCTATATCAATATCGGCCACATAAAATGGCCAACGTGCATGTCAGCGAATTTTGGCTAAAATTGATCATATATATTCAATTAACAAAATTTGAAAATGTTTTAACACCGAATTGACAATATTGAAATGTTTAGAAGTTAATTGACAAAAGTGTTATGAATTTAGAATTTTTTGGATAATTTTTCCCAGATTTCTTTGGACTGGAGGCAAGCAAAAGTGGTCAAAAGGCAAGCATTTCGAGGTTGCTTCTCTGTGGAAAAAAATGATGCAGAAGGACAATTTGGATCGAAATGCTCGTTGAGTTGAGCTTTACCAAACCAAAGAAGAACCCTCCCTGACCGAAAGAAATCAATTCCAAAGCTCATGTGCTTCGCCGTCGGTGAAAGATCCTAAAAATCTCGTTTAAAGATGTCAAAATCATAGGGTGATCAGTCAATGCCAGCAGCCCTCAGCGAATCTCTTTTAGATTTTTTTTTTTTTTGTCATAATCTCTTTTAGATTGAAACGCAATGTAGTAGTTGACCTATCAAAGCTATAATATTATACGATGGTAGTTTCTTTCGTTCATCACATGACACTGATATATATTTTGTTCAAATATCACATAGTAGCCATCAATTAACTATAACATCCAATTCTCTAAACCCATCATAATAATCTTCCCATTCCCACCATTACTCAACTAATACATGTCACCATCATCAATTGGCTTGAAACGCAACGTTCTATCTACAACTTATCTACTTAACTTGGTTTATTGGCTTACACATCAGGGCTATAATAGTATATGATGACAGTTTGTTTTGTTCATTATATGACATCGATACATATCTTGTTTGAATATTATATAGTATCTGCCACATTTGACTATAGTATCCAATTTTTTAAAACCCATCTTAATAATCTTTGCATTCCCACCGTTAGTCATCCATCGATTGGCTCGAAGAGAGAAAGAGTTCTGATTGGGACTTGGCATCTAACTTTAACGGAAGTTCATTTCCATGAAGACAGATCTCCAAATTCTATTGGACCACCCGCCAGCACTCCTTATCACCCATTTTTCCATATTCGTTGGACCACCTGGAGGCTGGAGCCAATCCAACTTTGCACGGACGAGAGATTAGCGCGCATCTGTACCACAGAGTACCTCGTTCTTTATGGGAGGTCTACTACTATTCAGTTCTAGATCTCTATAGTTCAGTTGGGTGCGATTGATTTGTCCTTATTCGTTTTTGTTTCAGTAATTTCGTTGTATGCCGACCATAATTTTCATAATGATTTCGTTAATAAGTGCCCTAAGGGCATCAGTTGAGTGCACTAAAAATTATAATAACGCCTGCCGACATGGTTTAATGATTGAGCAAGAACTCTTTCCAAAAAAGTCGCTTAAAAATAGATATGTTTATGTTTCCAAAGCTCAATCGATGACCCTTAACTGGTGTCATGGGAGCGCTCTTCACAATTTCCTTTTCTATAATTTGATAGGTGAAACTAGATAAGGTTACTTGTCTTTTGCGATTTCTAGGAAGAACCGATCTGCATCCCGACAATAGGCAAAATGGTACAAACTTTAGCTGATGAAACAAGGATACATTGTCTTGCATGATCTAAAACAGTGTGAACTATGAAGCAAACTGGTAAGAAAATCCAATATGATTTCTCATTACTGTTATAATCTCCTTTACAGGCTGAGATATGCGGTCCTCTCAAACATTCAAAAACCAACTAATTTGGACAAGATAAGATAAGCTTCAGGATACTGCATCGGGTTGCTTCACATATGAATGGAGTTTCAGAGGTACAACACTCTTTACAAGCAGGCTAAATAGCTAGGCCAAATCTGCATTGCTTATTCAGAACACAATAAGGCAAAGTAGGAAGCAACAGAAAAGGAAAACCGAAACTCTGTTCAGTGATTTATCTGCCTGCATCTCCTGCCTTCTCAACCTGGGGCTCTGCCCCCCGACAATGTGATAAGAGTGAGGGTAACCGTACAAGCTCAACGAGTTGCCAAACACCCTCGCGTAAACCATCTCGCCAAACATACCCACCATAGTATTCTGAGAGCTCGTGTTTCCAAAGTTGAGCAACGATGATGAAGCTTCATCCTCATAACTGCTCAAAGGACCAGTATAGAAATGTTGGTTTTGATAAGGGTTTCGATATGGAAGCTGCTGAGTGGTTGGACCTGCCGTAGATGCCAGAGCTCGAGTTCCACAGGCAGCTGGTCTCGGTGGTATGACCACAGCACGATTTGAAGACTTCCCTTCCAGCCCGAGTTTACTGGAGCATTGGCCCCGCCCATAGAGGGGGACCATGGCTGTATGTGAGATCTTGGACTTGCAGACAGGGCATTGTGGGTGCTCATCTGAACCAAGAGATGCACTTTGCACATGGAGCCATTTGTAGATGCAGGGCCAGCAGTATAGGTGACCGCAGAGGGTGACCACGGGTTCATGAGCAGATTCCAGGCAGATATTGCAGTCAAAGCAGCCGATGCTATTTCCTGGATCAATTGCATCACTGTTGCCTGAGGTGGATTTCCATTCCTTAGCAAAATACTGCTCCAAGACCATGGATCCTTCTGAACAAAACTTGTTTAGGGACAACGGGAGTCTGGGATTGACTAGGGAGAAAGAGAAGGTAAGAGACAGGAGTCCAATGTTGCAAGGAATGAAGCAAATGATCTACCCCCAAAACGCATAAAATACACCAACACTTTCAAACTTTATCGGAATTATCTATAACAATGCCAAGAAAGCAAACAAGATGACCCCACAAATTCATTGAGAGACAAGAAAAAGGGCCAAAATGAGGACGCACCTCAAGAAAGAAAGCGAAATGAAGGGCCCACGACATTGCTTTAAGTTAAAAATTTCAAATAAAGAAACTCAAGATAGGCTATCTAGAATACAATTACTGTATATGCAGCAACTGGACCTGTAGACCCCGTGCAAGAACCTGTTCATATGTTAACATTCTTTTTTAAAATTTGCTTTCATCTTCCACGGAAATTTTCTTTTGACATTCACTTCTCCCGAAAGACATGCTTATAGAGATTTACTGTGGTGCTTTGATACCATGAAAAATGCTTTTGACTGTATAGTCCACAAGTTAAATTATCCAAAATGTGCATCACACTAGACCCCGTTCATGATAAAGTTACATAGAAGATAAGATCATATCCAAATAAAACGAAAAGTCCAACTAGAGCAACATGCATTGATAGTCTTCTAAAAATTATTGAAGAAAAGGAGGAAAAAGTCAAATTTACATATTTAAAAGCTCTTGGCAAGAAGACAAACAATGCCGTTCACAACTTGTACTCCCATAATCCAAGTCCAGATTTCTCATCTTCCACCAAATTACAGTGATGGCGACAGACAGACTTCCAGGAAAACTCAAAAGGACTTACTTGGAATTAGCTAAGCACTAAACCTAAACATTCAACCGTGGCCCTTCCACATTAATAAAGCACAAATTCAGCAACATACATTTTCCAAGGCAAAATGCAGGCCTGAGAAAAATGTTTCACAAGGTCTTTCCAGATCTCATCTTGTAGGTATCGCCAGAGGGAAGAGGTGAACACATCTAGAAGCTACCCGTCATTTACATGTTGAATTCTTAATCAGAACAAAAATTGATCACACTTGACTTCTGTTCGGTTTTCAAAATATAGTTAAGAATATGTAGCTGGACTCTGCATCGTCTTCATCAGAATGAAACATTTTTATTTGTAAATAGAACTTAGAAGGAACCAATTATTCTGAATAGGATTGGACCTCTCCAAGTGTAGCCTAGAACCACAAATCCATAAGGCAATAAACTTGATACAAAAGCTCCAAGCATTTATTTGAGCAAGCAGAGAACAGCTACACAAGATCCAGTTTAGATGTTTAAAAATTTGCTGCTGCACTTAGAATATGAAGTCCCTTCATCTATCTTACGTTACGGGAGACTGTATTTGCAGTTTGTTCTAATTTCAATTCTTACATTGGAATAATACTGCAAACAGTGGCAGGACTCAAGTCTCTATCCAAATCATATGTATGAAATGGAAAAACTAAACCTCAAGTACAAAGCATAAGCCTAAAAAAGACCTAAACTTACACAGGCATATACTTTGAGGAAATACTAAAGAAATTTTCAACTGACATTTTAGGACTCTTCCCCATATAAAAACTGTCGAAAACTTCTCAGCCGAAGATATAGGAATGACTAACCGCACAGATACATTATCACAAGACAAAGCTGAATGCTTATAGTCATTTGGAGCAGAAGGAAAAATTACTACTGACTTTAACCCACTAGGAAATCATTTGCTCGAAATGTTAGCAGCCTTAGGAGACCCTAACACCTCCGCCTTCCTATTAGAATGCTCGAATACAGTTTCGAACCCAATATGGGATCAGTGGGCAAGAATTCCAGTGAAGAAATACACAGCAGAAGTGGGCATAATTCGAGCCGACCCGGGTCTTAAATTCACCTCAAACCCAACATAGAACTCCCAATTCTACCCAGCCTTACATTCATTTCAGACCCAACACCAAAAAAATTCCCAAGAAATCACCAACACAATCAAACAAAGACACAACCTCGAAATTTTTCAATTTCTCCCCTGGTCAGAGGGGCCTAGATGCACGACAGAGATGGGTACAAAATTCGAATCCATCCGAATCCATCGGACGTTCCATGTCCCCATAAATTCTCTCGAAAGACAACCCACAAAATGGAGGCTTCCTCCGTCGGTCGACCCTTCAAAACACCTCTCGACAGTACGTTAAACCTCCGCACACAGCGGAGGGGATAGAGACAGACTCACCAGAGAACGAGACGCCACGACGCGAAGATCATTCGACAGAGAGAGATGGGGAATGTTGCGGGAAGGTGGGTTGGACGGAGAAGCTTCAAAGCGAGAGAAATACAGAGAGAGGGAGGGAGGGGATGTACGGCATTCCTTTATTCTGAAGCGAGTGAATCTTCTTCTCTTCTTCTGGGGTTTACGTGCGGCCCCCCCGTGCACCGTCATCACTGTATATGCACGGGGAAAATGGGACGCACATGATCTTCCACTTCGGCCGGGTATGCAGGCCCTGAATTTTTAATTTACCTTTTATGACTTTTGAATTGTAGCTTAATGTGTCACGTGGTAATTAACTTTTTAATTTATTCACTATGATTTTTAAATTTTTTGATACATATTTAACTTAATCTCCAAATTATATTCATATAATTCATGAATTAAATTCAATATGCATAAAAAATTTAGGGATTATATTGAATAAATTAAAAAAAAATTTACAGACCAAAAAGAAAAATTCCTAACTTTTCTTACCCTAAACTTTTTTTTTTTTTTACATTAAAAACTCCAAATTTTGCCAACTGTGATACAATTATCCTCAATTTTTTTTAATTTCTAAACTTATACTTATGTAACACATTTTCTCCAATTTTTTTTGTGGCACCAAAAACCTCACATTTTTTTGTGACACCAAATTTTTGCGGTAAATGTGTCACACAATTACAAGTTTGGTTTAGAATAAATCTATTACATAAATATAAATTTGAGGAATTTTATATTACAAAAAAAGTATCGAGTAAATGTGTAATACTTAGCAATTTTTTTTTTTTTGGTTTTGACTTTTAAAATGGTTACCAAACCATATTTTTAGCCCATATTAATTAAAATGGGCGGTGAATGGGTCAGCTCTTATTTATCATATTAATGGGTTCTCAAAAGAAAAAGTCCAAAATGAATAGGTGTCAATGGGTCCGAAAATCACGTTCGCCCCTTATAACCAAAACAGTCCTCATCGGCAGAATTTCCGGAGACCGACACTGGCGGCTTCAGCTTCCGTCTTCTGCTAACCTCCTCTCTTTGCACCGCTCCTCCTCGTTCATGGCGTCCAAGACCATTTTGCTTATTTCGCACACCGACTCGCCTCCTTCCCTGTACCGCTCGCTCTCGCTTTTTCCGTTCGAACTCGACCCCATGGCTGTTCTCCTCCTCGGCATGCACAGTCATTCTGGCTTCTGACATTTCTCTTAACCTTCCACGAGCTCGTCGATTAGGAAAGCTCTTTCATTTGTATATATTTCTGTTTTCGTTCGTCGTCGGCGGTAGTTCACTGGATGCTTTGAGAATTCATATTGTTCTTGTTGTCATCAACATTTGAACTCTCTGAAGATAAGTTCTTAGATAGGTCTTGCTGTATAATGACGTGGTCATGGTCATCTGTCGAGCCCGCTTGAGATGCTCACACTTCTCTTTTCCTTACCCTTTTTTTTTAAAGTTTTTTTTATATAAGGAACGTAGAAAAGCAATTATCAGTGCGTTTTAACATTATGAGTCGGATTAGTATGCTAAATTTTTATTGCCTATAAATGAATCAATTTAGGTTGGATGATTTTCGACTCAGCTCAATTAAATTCATCATTTGGCTGCCCTATTCATCATTGAACAAGATCAACCATCCCTCGCCTTGTATAAACATAAAAAATATTAGGAGCCATTTCTTGGTCTGGTCCGGTCCTATCGTAAAACTGTGAACTAGACTAAAGGGTCCGGTTCCTAATTTTCAAAACCAGGGACTAGATCGGTAATAACTGACTAATCCAGTTCAATTCTTGAGCGATCCCATGGAACTAATTGAGTCTAAAGGAAAGAATACCCTAAATTCTATGAGTGGTGAAAGAGACCTAGAGAAAGGGAAAGAGTGAAAGAAAAGAGTAAGTAGTATCGTGGGACAAAAGGAAAAGACCGAAAGAGGAGAGGGAGCGTGCATGAGATATTTAATAGATAAACAAATAAATAAATAACAATTTACCCAGGTAGTTATGTTCCCCCTTGGAATCGAGAACTGAGAATCGAACCGCCCAGACATTGATTCCACTTTTAGGAGCTGAGAATTGGACCAACACTCTCAAGAATTGAACCAAATTGGATAGCTCCCAGTTCGGTCAATTTATCTTGCTCACTCCTAGAAAATATCAAAATGCATAGAAAGTTAGAAAGAGTAAAGCAAATATTAGGAAAAAAGTATCAAAAAATTAAATATTATTTAAAAATTCTACATCGGCTTCGACTATGCCATCTACGATGGTTGTCATCCATATCAACGATTTCGGCCAAAATGGGTTAGGTGGACTCAATTGGTAAAATGTAAAAAAATTCATGACTCAATTTGTACAACTAAAAGGTTTAAGTTTAAATTGACACAATTGTCATAAGTTTAGGATTTTTTTGCTAATTTTCCCAAATTGCAACCTATGTTAGCATTGCCATTTTTCTCTTCAATTTAATGACAAGCACAATTAATTTACTTACAATAACAACGTTAATTAATTTATCTCACACGCACAAATATATATTTATAGAAACATGATAGCTAATCTGTTAACTAGTGCATAGAAATGTTTGAAGCTCATAATCAACTTGCTAGTATAGTTTATAGAACTTTATCAAGTTAATGAATAAAAGGGATCCTTATTTCCCTTTCCAAAATTCTCCTCCGTACCTTCTCTCTATTTTTCTCCTTGATTCTCTCTCTCTCTCTCTCTCTCTCTCTCTCTCTCTCTTTTAACTCACGCTCATTTTTTTTTTCTTTCCAGGGTCTTTCATCAAAATTGAATTAAATGGGCTCGATTTTGTAAATTCAATTAAGATTAAAATGAAATTCATGCTCGCCCATTACTATTACATGCTCCTAACATGCAATTAAAATTTAACAAATTTTTTGTTTAGGGGCTAGTGCCGACTCTTAAATTTCTAGATAATGAATAACTAAATAATTCATCAAAATTTTGGTACCAACACCTATCCTTACCATTGTCAAGCTTGCCTCTTTCTCCTCCCCCTGTTTTGTAGTGGGATGCCCCCCCCTCCCCCCCCTCTCTCTCTCTGAGCAAAGCTTGGTAGTAATACGTGGGTTTACTATTGATGCGTGACCATACCATGGTCGATGTTCAGTTGTGGTGCTCACATGAATGTGGCTTTTGGAGTGGTCGGGCTCCGGTTGAGTGGTCGACATTGAGCTTGTGTTGGATGGGTGCCCCTAATGGGGACTTCGGTGGGCGCCGCAAGGCCGGGCGCTGGAGATCGCACGGACACGATAGCAGGGTGGAGCAAATGGTGGTGCAGCGGCCATGGTCGAACCAGTAGAGAGAGGAAAAGAGATAGAGGGGGATGGGCCGATTCTGGTTATCTTCTTTTCCTTTTTCTTTTTTTTTTTTTTTCTGGTCATATTTTTTAGAGTTACACGTGAGAAACTTTATGTAACCCACCAATCAAGGATCAGTAGAAGCAAAATCTCGGCTTGTCTAGTTTGTCTGGCTCATGGAACCTACCCATGACAATCATGAGAAGAGAACAAACATCACATTCAAGTTCACAAAATTTTCTTATTGAAGTCAAATTTAAGGAGAGTTCGGAATCATAAAAGTATTAGGCAAGGATATCGGATGACGAAACTCGAGTTATTCGTCACCAAAACCCAAGGATCAGTCTTAACATTATAGAGATGTGAGGGTTGGTGATCGTCTTAACATTACAATTGGTCTTCTTTTCCATTGGGAATTGCCTTCACAATACTCCATTGACCATAACACATTGGTTTACAGTCCTTCCGGAGCGTCGTCATCAAATGTAAATAATTCCCCCATACAGCAGTAGGTTCAGGGGAGGGAAGAGCAGCTTTTTCCAATAAATAAAAAAAAATTGTTAAAGAAATTTCGACAAAATCAGAGTGGCGCAGCGGAAGCGTGGTGGGCCCATAACCCACAGGTCCCAGGATCGAAACCTGGCTCTGATATTAAATACTAAAGCAGCTTCCCAAAGCCTATCATATACGACACTCTTACCTACTTCATTTATTCTTATACTTTATTATTTTTCCCTCTCGTTTTTTTTTTTTTAGTGGTGGGCCCATAACCCACAGGTCCTAGGATCGAAACCTGGCTCTGATATTAAATACTAAAGCAACTTCCCAAAGCCTATCATATACGACACTCTTACCTACTTCATTTTTTCTTATACTTTATTATTTTTCCCTCTCTTTTTTTAAAAAAAGAAATGTCCCTCTTCCATCATTTTTTAATAATATTTTATTCAATAGTAAATTATACTAATATACCTAAATACTAATATATGTAATAGATATAAGTACTAAATATATATTTATATATCCAATTTATATTATAAAATACCAAGACACTCAAATACATAAATAAAAAGATGAATAAATTAAAATGAATTTGTTGTTATTTTGGATTATATTAGAATTCTAATATTATTTATATTTAAACATTATTTTAATTTTATTAATTAAAAAGTTATTATTTGAAAAAAAAAATAACTTTTTTGTTATGAATATTAAAAATCTGATCTGATGAATTTAGTGTAGCTACTCATTACCTGTTGTTCAAAATAGATAGATTCCATTTTCAGTGATCATATAACTGTAAGGATGTACATACTAGTGGTATTTATGATGATTTAAGAAGGCCCACAGTATTATACACATATTGCTTAATGAAAACTATATTTAGAGAAAAAAAAATGATATTATGAACGTATCCTTTTATTTACACTCATTATTTAAAAATTTCAGTACATTTAACTCGATTGGAAATTTGTTTTGATTTAGTTTTGAGCGTGTTTGGAGTTCATTTGGAACTATCAGTTGACGTATAAATTATGCAAAGATGCCTATGAATTGCCACTTGTCAATTATCACAAGACAGAAATTTACCTGTCTTTTGTTGCCATTCTTTTGATGGTCGCCAGCTTCTTAGCATCAAAGTGGAAAGATTTATATATGAGTTATTGCTTATAATGCTGTCATGTTTGATACATCACTTATGTGAACAAAGTCCTTGTAAACACCATTGATTTGAGGAGGCACTCTTGCTGTTAGTATAGTTCTATCATGAGAAGGGACGAGGGACAATGGCTTGCCTCTTGCTATTTTATCCCATGTGTTCATAAAATCCATCGTTGACCCTCCATCTACCATGCAATGGTTAATGGCGATCCCAATAGTGAAACCTCCACATCTAAATTTAGTCACCTGTAATTTGTCTTCAAAGTTAATAATGTTTCAACAGAGAATGTAGAACATGTCAACATGTGAAAACATTCTTGCGTGGATTGAGTTTATGCACTTTATGTTCATATGAAATCTTACATTCAGTGGGAGCAAATGGAATCGGGATGAATGTACTTAATCCATGCCATAATATCTTGACTTTTTGCCTTTGATAAAGAGAAAGATTTGCCTCGACTCGATACACCACAAATTTGATGATTCTCAATTGCTAACCTCGTCATTTAAGTGGGGGCCACAGCTTTATCCAACAGTACCAAATCAATCGCCTATCACCTGGTGGACTGAACAATCATTCCTCATGAGACCTTAACAGGACGAGTTATAGCCCATCAGGAATAATAAGGGAAGAGGATACTCAAAGTGCAAAAATTACGTACGGCACTCATTTTAGTATTAAAAGTTTTTGTCAACTCACTTAAATGTCAAATAAGAGAAAAAAAAAAAAAGACCATTTAAGTGCCTTCAGTAATAAATTTCAGTCAAATTGATTATGTGGCATTTACAATTGATTTGGCATATTTTTTAAAAATTTTGTCCTCATGGATGTCCAAAACAACGCCACACAATAATCATTTTTTAATTGAGATTGGTACTAAAGTGATCAAATTTTAACAACGACTAGCATTGAAGTGGTCATTTTTTAATAACATTTAGTACTTAAGTAATCACTTTTAACAATAATTGGCACTCAAATGATCCATATTTACAAATTTTGGCACTCAAATAATCACTCATTAACTTGTCGATACAATGTCGTTCGGGGTTATATGCTAATTTGGCACTCTAGCGGGCCACATAGGACCGAGATATTAATAAAATAGGGTCACATAGAATTTCTAGTAACTCAAATCGGAGTTGACACTTAAATGATCGTTTTTTGTTAAAAGTAGCACTTAAGTAATTTAGAAAAAGATTTTGGCATTAAAGTAAGCATTGCATATAGTTTTTAGCATTGCTAGTGTTTCTTCTCCTGGAAAGGTAGCTATCTCGATTTTCCTTTTTTTATAGGCAAGTTACTATCTAAATGGATAGTTATAAGTTGGCATTGAATTTGAAAATTTATTATGTCATTCAGAAAGATACTAGATAAAGTGCCAATTTTCCATTTTTTTGGACCATGAAGAAGCTGCTTCATAATATTTTTTTGTCATGGAGATACTAATTTACTGGAGAAATAACTAAATGATTACAAATATACTGACCTTTGCCAAAAATAAAAAACAAATAAAGTTCTCAATCAATTATATAGAGAAAAAACTGGTTACCTGCATTTAGATAATTATTATACTATATATAAAGTTAGAATTACCTCTTGCAAAAATAAGTTGAAACTTCTGCTTTATTATAAGTAGAAAATATTAATTAACAATATAGGAAGTTGCTAATCACTATCGAGTTTTTTTCATATGAATTACTTGTCATATAAAAAAAAAAGTAAATAACTTCTTGCCAAAAGAAAATTATCATCTTCTAAATCTTAAGCAAAGTTAACGAATCAGGAACCCAACCAGTTAAACGCGAATTAGATCTACCAAAACAAATTGCAATCATGTTTAACGGAGAAAAACAAATAAAAAGGCAAAAAGGAGTATTTATGATATTTACATAGAAATCTGAAATGAAATGAATAGATTAGAAAAGCACTCTCAAGCATTACCAGGAAAAAACAAAAAAATTGTTCCTTACCTGTGCAGTTAGAAGTGGGGCAACTTCAGGTATACCTTCCGTAGGATCCTTGTAGATAAGCTTACCTAGAACATCAGAATCGAAAATTCTCGTATCACCCACACTTTCGATATCACGATTAGCTATTGCCTCCACAAATGAGACTCCTAACTTCTTTTGGCAATCAACAACCAACTTCCCTCGAGAGGTTTTAGCTAATCTACCTGCAAGCGGATAGTAACAGACCAGAACTTTGGCCAAAGCATGCTTAATCACGTCCACCACATTTGCGTCACCCCTGTCGTAAGAATAAACAATCAATATTATCGCTTTTTCCGTTTCATCAAGGCTATTTAAAAAAGGGAACCCCCGGGAGTTTCTTGTTCTGGTAGGACGGCGAGAGGGACGGATCTTTCTACTATGAGGGCACTGTTCTTCGTGGTTTGGAAGGCCTCCAATCGGAGAAGTCCGGAATTCTATATCCTGCTCTCTTACTGAGATGGAAAAAAAAAGTGTTTGAAAGTTCAAACAAAGTTATTAGGTCGAGAGATATCACATCTGAGTTAACAAGAGTTTCCATTAATCCCGTACATAAGCAAAGTATAGTTTAAGAAAACCGATCTCATGTGCGATTCCGGATGGAATCAATTCATACTAATTTCGGAAAGCAGGCGGTGTCAAGGAATGTGAAATAACATGGATGAGGATCAAAAGAGAGCAACGTGAAGTCTCGAACATGTCATCAATTCCGTGCATGGTCGAAAATACAATTTGAAATTTTAAACAATTTGCAAGTGGAGCGGAATACTTTAACATAAAGTGGAGTGCGTTCTCCTTAGTAACAAAGATTTGGTTGTGTCTTGTCATGGGAAGGCATACCATATAAGGATAGTGAGAGATATTAAAGATGAACGTACCTGAATTTGGAATAGCTTCTCTATGCGGATTTTGGAAAGTGGCCGTTTCTGTGGGCAATTTAAATAGATCTGGAGTTCATGTCTATGTTTTTAATATGAAAACTTGGCTGGTTAGTCAATCGCTCCAGAGGGACCTAGAAATTCTAATAATGTAGTTTCCCAAATTCTATGATCCAGGCAAGCTCAAGCTCTGTCGCCAGATTCGGCGAGCTTGGGCGAGATTGGCTGAGCCTCAAGCTCGCCAGATCTGGCCACCGGGTCTTGGTCGGCCGCCGGTAGCCGGCCATTGTCAGCGGGAAGGAGGTGGGAGCGACGAAGGAGGAGGAAGGAGGTGGCGGCAAAGGAAGGAGGAGCAAGGAGGCGGCGACGAAGGAAGGAGGAAGGAAAAGAAAAAGAAATAAATAAAAAAATTTCGATTTTTAAAAATTATAAATAATTAAAAAATCATTTTTAAAAATATAAATAAAATAAAATAAATTTTTTGGTCAATTAAAAATATTAAAATTCAATTTTTGATAATTTTTCCCAAACAATTAAATGAGCTAATGAACGGTGGAAAATATTTTCTACTCAAATTTTAGATTTTGGCCGAACACCGAAAAATAAAATCATTTTTTTGGAAAATGATTTTCAAAAAAAAAATGTTTTTAGGAAATATGATATTTTCTCGCAAAACGAACGAACCCTTTAGACTGCATTCGTTTTGAGGTTTTAAAAAACATATTATATGAAGCATTTTTTTGAAAAATAATCATATTTTCCGATGTTCTACTAAAACCTGAAAATCAACTAGAAAATATTTTTTTTGTTCAGTAAGGAAAATCTTTCCATACATGCAACAATTTCAATAATTTAATTATTATTATTATATTTTTAAAATTGATTTTTTTAATTATTTTCTTTTTTTTTTTTTTTTTTTCAGGCTTACGATCAGCCAATGAAGAAAAAAAAAAGAAAAAGGAAAAATAATAAAAATAATTAAAAATCAATTTTTAAAAAATTAAAAAGATAAAAGTAAAAGGTATTTGACAGAAGAAAATGAGGTGAAAGAAGATGTGAAAAATGTTTTTGCTCTTTCTCAAAAATATAAAACATTTTCTCTTATTTTAAAAACCTTTTTTCCCTTCTTGGAAAATGTTTTTCCCAACCAATTCATCTTCTATAAAATGAACATAAAAAAAAAAAAATTCGGAAAATATTTTCCTATAAATTATTTTCTGCAAATCGAACAGAATCTTAATTTGGAACTTGGCAAACCAACCCAGCTGGCTTGTCAATCGCAAAGATCTCGTCGGCCAGCAAAACGAAGATGGACGACCACGGTCCCAATGAGCTCGCCAAAGACCCAATTACCCAGAGATAGTCATTAACGGAGCCCATTCACGATTCTAACGTTGAGGTGGAAACACGTTACTGCGTATCTGTTCGGAATATTCTTTAAAAGCAGCAGCACTTCCGAAAACACGACCATCGCCATAAAGCGGTTTGCTGCCGCCGGTTCATAAACTGTTCAGAGGGACTAAAGTCTGCAAGCGATTACTCAGGTGCGGAAATTAATCTCAGGGCAAAAGTTTGAGAAGCAGATCATACGGCACATAAATTTATCAGGCTTCAAGAACTAATACATAGGCACGTACATAAGGGACTTGAACTTGGATACTAATCGCGTTCTAACTAGCAATCCTTGATTGGCTTCTAGGAACAACCCAGGCAGGCAAAAACATCTCACACGCCAGCAGTATTAGGGAAATATTTTGAGGATCGTTTTGAACTTTTGATGCAGCTGTTAGGTCTTAACTTATCTCTGGCCGAGATCCTCTGAAACTGCAAATCTGGCTGCAGGGACCTTTATGGGTTTTCATAGTGCAGGCGCCCGAAGAAATGAGTCCAAAAAGCATGAGCGTAGCTTGTGCAGATGCAAAGAATTTGCCTTCATTCCCCGTTGATGTTAACATCTGCACAAGAAGCATACAAAGATTTTTAGAGCAGTTCCGTACGAGAATAGAAGCCTACTAGGATGCAGGGCAGCACATAATAATAAGGCATAACAAAGTTCCAACTGGGGAAGTATAAATTCGGGATTCAGCAAGCATATCTCAATTATGTGGATGATATAACAAACATGCACTTAGACCGGAAAAGGCATTCAGAAAATGATACTACCTGCAGAACTGTAGTCTGTAGATTTGCGTGTGCCCATCAAGGAACTGTACCGGGAGGGGGAAGTCTCCCTTGCTGTACCGCCCATGGGGTCCTTTTGTTGTGCTCCTAGTGATACAGATAAATACTCAGTTTAGGCATTACCATAAACAAATCAAGTTAAAGCTTGATGTACATGGAAAGGACTGATGCTTGTAAACAACCATGAATATATCCAATCGGTCACCCAAGTGCCAGCTCTTGTCAATGAGACTGTGCCAATGGAGAGAAAGTAACTTTGTTGCCTCAACATGTTAAATAGTTTCAAGTGAAAGGAAAATTAAGAAAATAATACACACTTAATGATCAATTTAAGACTAGCCAAGAGGGACCAGAAACGGGAATAACACCCCACCACTCAAAAAATCTTCAAAATCACAGCTAAATCATACATACAAGTATCTAATTCAACTTGGGTGTCCGTCGAGCATTTGCCAACAGTTAAAAAAGATACATACAATTGTAATTTGGTTCCTCATGTCCACAAAAAGTAGAAGTCCATCAATGTGAAATATTTCCAGCCACAAAAATGGTTATATATGTCCTAAAGGGACCCTAAGGATCATGGGACCCAAAAATTTCTACTGCCACTGATGTTTGCCATGGGAACCCACTCCACGGATGAAGGAAGTTAAAAGATATATCTACCAAGTATGGTCACGCAAAAGTTATTCAAGCAAACAGTTTGCATACCCCAATTTCTGTCACAGAACGGCAGGCTGAACACTTGACTGCTGGAGCGCCATATGGATACATAAGCAACATCGCACATGTACCACACTTAACTTGTCCAAGCTGATGCTCTGATAGAAACAAGAACAAAGTATTTCATTTTTCAGTAAGTCAAAGACATACATCGCTGAATAACAGAAAGAAGTTTCCAGCCAGACTAGACTAAACTATCCAGTGGTAGGGACACCATAATTTATTTAGACTGAACAACTTCAGCTTCAACACTGAATTGTTTTAGTCTCTTCTTCAATTATGCTCTTCTTGCAACAGAACTATGACATAATTAGTCTGAATGCAAAATAAAAGAGGAATTGCTCATCAATTGTATCCCTCCATAATATTATTATGCGATAAGATTTCATACTACTGTGGCAAAGGCTGCAGCGTTGGAGGCAAAACTTTAATCGACAAAGGATATAACCATTTTCAGCCTGAAACTAAGGCAAAAGAGATCTGAGCTAATATGACATTGGGGGGAAAACTATTCTGTAAACTCAAGACATGCCAACGACCAGCTTCTCAAAGCTTATAGTATGGTATATCACCCAGGCACCTACTTACTTCTCCGACAGACTCAAGTCACTTGACCTCCAATGACTACTTACTGTTGAACTCTTCCAGTTTAATTTCCCAAGGCACCATAGGGGCATCCATTTGGAAATTCATGTGAATTCTGACAAATTGCTTAACAAAGTGACATGTTACAGGCAGATATAGGTCTCTTCTTGATAGGCTTACTCTTCTCTCTTTTTTCCAGGATCAGACTCGAGCTGGATCTGACTATAATAATTTCTCTAATGGATGCTATAGAGAGTATTTCCTATTTTAGAAACTTTTGCATCCAAGCATCGAGGAAGAAGTACAGTTGTAATTGCATCAATTGTTATCACAACAATATGTCCAGCACGAACACATCATGCATACATAAAGCAAGTCAAAGAAATTCGAGCTGGATCAGACTATAATAAATTCTCTAATGGTTGCCATAGAGAGTATTTCCTATTCTAAAAACTTTTGCATCCAAGCATCAAGGAAGGACAGTCGTAATTGCATCAATTTTTATCACAACGATATGTCCAGAACAAATACATCATGCATACATAAAGCAAGTCCAAAAAAATTTCACTCCTATAGAACAGTTTTGTTCCTCAACCTACATCTACCATGCTGCATAGCTATCTTTGACTCCCACTTCCTCCCACAACCCCATCTCACCAATCCCATCCCCATTCTATAATAAAAAGGCAAAAGGTTAGATTCCAAGATCACGAGATTAAGCACAAAACAATCTTATGTCCCACATGTAAGACAAAAATTCTGCATAAACCAACAAGCCATTTACATATTCCGAGAAGAAACTGCAGTGTCATGAAACATATGGGACTGATGGTATGACATCATATTTTTACTGCAATAAAAAGTCAAACTTAAACTTGAACAAGTCATGGAATCTTCTAGAGGATAATGCCACTGCAGCTCAGAACATAGTAACATACTAACGAGTTCTTTTAGCTCTGTGAAGCAGAAGTATAGGGAGTAACTAGGCGTGGGTCCACATCTACCATCTTACTATTGCAGATTAGAGTTGCTATTACGCAGCAGCAATCAATGCACTTGCTGATCTATCAATCAATACACAAACCATATGAGTTCAAAGTCCTGTCAATGTGTATAGTTCTTGAAAAGGGAAAAGGAAATATAATGATAAAAGTAACACCAGTAAAGATTCAGTGATAAACCTTCCAACACAAAGTTAATCGTCTTGCAGCATAAGCATTGCACATATTTGGATCCTGGCTGATATGAAATCAATCTTTGGCAGGAACCACAAACCATTTGAGCCATTTCTGCAGCATCATTGTCTCAATAAGACATCAAGCATCAAGATGTTGTCGTGATTGCATGAAAAACTAGCAGATATGAGCCTCAGAAACATGACTAAACTCCAAAAGAGGCCAATGAGTTTGACTTGTCTAATCCTAAGTCTACCAAAACAACGACCTGATAGCAGAGTACAATGGTATGGGAAAGAAGTACAAGCTAACAATCCATACGCATCCCCTCATGAAGCATGGTCAGCTTAAATTAAATGCACTCTTCTCTTTGCTTAAACAACCAGTTCTTACCAAAGAAATGTTGAAAGAACAATCCAAAAGATGGCTGTTACCCGATCTTCTATTACAAAGATGAGCATCCAGAGCATGAGGAACCATCATTACACAAATTTTACTCAATAGGGCCAGCAGTTCCATATCTACCACAGCAAATTGTGCCCAGATAATATGACGAAAGATTAAAAAATATATAGATGAAACAGCAAAAGAAGAAGCAAACATGAAGCCACTATAAGCTCTTGAATGTGTGAATAAACAAGAAAGCCCTCAAAAACCACCAATCAGTCGTTCATCTTGCAGGTAGCCCGCTAAGACTAGAGCTATGATCTCCGCAAGAAACCTATTCATCAGAACAAAACAGGTACCGCAACTATTGAAGGGACAGTACCAATGAAACGAAGGTTCTCCGGAGTCATCTCCACCGGAAAGCTTACTCATAGTAAAATGACCATTAGATCATGTCAACCGTCCAAGCAAGGACGAAGTGAAAATCATCCCTTGCAACGAACTTTAGAGAATCAAAAGAGAATGACGCTACAGACCACCTGCTAAAGCAACTACCACTCATCAAAAAATGAACTTGGGATATGGTCGGTCGCACTGACCTGAGGTACGCCGACCAGGCTGCGGGGCCGACGGCACTAACGTGGCCGGCGCTGGCTGTGGCACCTTAGAGGCGAGCGGCGGTGGGGCAGGTTCCCAACCAGGAGGTGCGCCGTCGTCCTTCACTCTCTCTTCTTCCACAACTCGTTCGCTCTCGATTCCCTCGCTCCCCGGTTCGATCGAGCGATGAGGAGCGTTTCCCCAACCAGGAGGCGGGCCGTCCTCCTCCATTTCGTCTCCCTCCGCTCTCTCTCCCATCCCATTTTCTTCCGCGGCTCCTTCGCTCTCAATCGTCTCGCTTTGCGGCTCGATCGTAGAATGTGGACCGATTCCCCAACCAGGTGGCGGACCGTCCTCCACTCCTCCTTCTTTCTTCGCTCTCTCTCCCATCGCATTTTCTCGTGCGGATTCCTCGCTCTCGATTCTCTCGCTTTGCGGCTCGACCGAAGGATGAGAATCGATTCCCCAACCAGGAGGTGGCCCGTCCTCCTCCGCTTCCTCCGCCTCCTCCATTTCCTCGCTCTTCACCATTCTCTCACTCCGCGGCTCGATCGGACGATGAGGATCGATTCCCCAACCAGAAGGCAGACCGTCGTCCACTTCCTCCTTCGCTCTCTCTTCCATGACTGCTTCGCTTTCCATCCCCTCGCTCCCCGGTTCGAGCGAGGGACGAGCGCCGGCTTCCCAACCAGGAGGCGGACCGTCCTGTTCCTCCTCCTCCTCCTCCATTCTCTCTCCCGCCGCTCTCTCTTCTCCCACAAGCGCGACTGCTTCGCTTTCCGTCCCCTCGCTTTGCTGTCCGATCGAGGGACACGCAGCGGCTTCCCAACCAGGAGGCGGACTTTCTTCTTCTTCTTCTTCTTCTTCCTGTTCTCTCTCTTCGGCTTCATTCAGTCGTTCCTTCTGCTCTTCTCCTACTACTTCCATGGCGGCGCTGGTCTCGATTCTCGCGGAGCGAGGTGACGTCGGCAACGGCGGAGGGGGCCCGGACTCCCATCCAGGAGGCGGCCCTTCTTCTTCCTCCTCCACCTCGTCTTCCGCCATTCGTTCTTCCCTGAGCTCTTCTTGGGCTTCCATGCTCTCTCTCTGTCTCTCTCTCTCTCTCTCTCTCTCTGTCCCAGACAGTAGCGAAATTGAAATAACTGCGCAGTGGCGACGGTTCGGCGGACGCGGGCCGAACCCGACGACCCGTCTCGCTCGCGATTGCATCCGGTTCACTTGGGTGAACCGGAGTCTGGTTTTCCGGCGCCAGAATTAAATTCAATTTCTCCGACGGTCCGTACCGGTCGGATTCAAGGATTAATGAAGATTCCTCGCCTCCTAGGATTTCCGAAATACAAAAGTTCCGATCACTATCTATTGAGTCGACCGATCTATTGTCTTGGTTATTTTTGCTTTTAACATTTTAATTTCATTATCAGTTCCTACACAATATAGAGATCTCCACACGGGTTTACATATCTTGTTTCACCACCTCTTCTCCTACTTTAAACTACGACCAGTCCTGCCAACTTCGGACCATATTGAAATGCGATTTCGATCGGCTGCAATCCTAAAGCTGCAGTACACCTTGCAAGGAAGGTCCTTAGTCATGAAAAAAACGATCGTGCCAATTGGTGTGAACGGGACTGAAACTCCGTTGAAGTCGGGTGGTGCTGACAGGTCTTGATTTGCAATTAGACCGGGGGATCGAGTAAAAATGTGAGAGAAAGGTACATGGACAAGGGACTCAAGGGCCCAACTTCCTATTGAACCGGTATCATCCTAGTTCCCTGGTTAAGCCGGAAGACATTCTACATACAGACGGCCATTAAAATTAAAATTGGTTTTTGCACCAAGAATTATCGAGGCTCGAATACAAGGGATATCTTGCCTTCACTCGGCAGATTGATTTAACTAAACATACAATTCTTTTGCTAGGTAAAATTTCAGTCCTTTGGACAAACAAACAAGAATTTACTTTAAGCTGAACACTGATGCCTTACATCGCAGGGACATGTCCTTTACCAAGAAGAACCGAGTCCCTCATTACAGATAATTAGATGGTTGACACTTATAAAGTACAAGGCCATACGAAACAGCAGCGCTCAACCAATCGAACCAAATGGAATCTCGACTACCCGAGTTCAAGCACCCTTTTTCTTCTGGTCCTTTGCTGGTTTGATATCCTTGGTGAGCATTCTAGGTGCTATGGCCATGGACATAAGCTCTTGGAAGAGCAATTTACAAGCGTAAGGAATGTGAACCTGCACAAGGTCATGAGAGAACATCATTTGCGTTATCATGACAAATACGATTATCACCTAGGACAAGTTAGACAGCCTCGGCCTATCCAACTACAGAAGCATGCGGAGCCCACAGAGAAAATAACAAACCCAGAGCTTAAATCTAAAGAGTGAACGACACTTTTGACTCTACCCTAACTTAATCAGAGGTGAGAAGTAAACACCAAATGAAAGCACTGGATGAAAGCAATACACACCTGAACAATGTCGGTTTTGTTTTTGCAACCTCTGCACTCAAAAGAATTCTTCTTCAGGTTTGCAATGGCAATCAATCCACAGCGTTCACACACATGGACTCTATACGCATCGCTTTGGTCAAACAACCTCTCCTTGAGAAAATGAGCGGCTCCATGAGCAATCATGCAATCTCTTTCCATCTCTCCGAATCGGAGACCACCATCTCGAGATCGTCCCTCAGCAGGCTGCCTTGTAAGAATTTGCACAGGACCCCGACCACGGGAATGGATCTTATCATCCACCATGTGCTTGAGTCTCTGATAATATGTTGGACCCAGGAAAATCATAGCAGTGAGCCGCCGGCCAGTGTGACCATTATACATCGTCTCGAATCCTCGCATCTGATACCCACATTTATGAAGGGCTTTGCTGATGTTATCCACCTAAGTATCAGAAAATAGGGATTAGACGTCAAGTCTTGCTGTCACAACTTAAAACAAAGGCATGTATAAGTACACAGTTATGACCAACTTCCAACATGAAAAATGCAGCTTGAAAGCAAAAGTTAAAGCTTATCTTCCAACCTGCCACCCCATTAAACAACAAATTAATCCCCACAATCACAGCATTTATCAAAACAAGTGAAAATGTCTCTTCCGATCAGGTTGGGGAGCCATTGTTCTTATACAAAGCACATTTGTCAATGCAGCTTGAGAAAAGTAGCCCTATCTCTGCCAAATATAAAATATATATGATATGCCTCCACCTCCTTATTCCGTCATATCTAAACGGCATCACCTAACTCCCAAGATTCTAATGAGCATTTAACAAATCTAGGCCAAAACAAAAAGATTAGGAGACATCAGAACTCACAGTCACATCTGTGAATGGAGTAGCATCTCCTTCCTTTCCCATGTGAGCAGCAACCTTGCCCATGATACACTCAATAAGCTGCCCAATTGTCATGCGAGAGGGAATAGCATGTGGGTTCACGATTATATCAGGTGTAATGCCTTCCACAGTCCAAGGCATGTCTTCTTGCGTGTATGTCATGCCCACTGTTCCTTTTTGCCCATGCCTACTGCTAAACTTATCCCCAATTTGAGGTATTCGAACAGATCTCACTCTTACTTTAACAAATCTCAAGCCATCAGCATTTGTTGTCAGCAGAACCTGCATTTGCCAAAGTATAAAGGGAGATCGAATCAAAATAGAAGGTTTGATTACTGCAAGAATCTGTATTGAAATAGTAAACCAACAGGTAAGCAATCATTAATTTAGAACTGAAAGAAACAGTATGCTAAGCCTGTATCAGTGAAATCAACGCAGGCCTAACCTGATCAACTATCCCGGTCTCACTGTGCCGTAAACTTATGCTGTGATCACGCCTCGAATAACGGGAGGCTTGTCCCTGAGCATCATCTTGTGCGATTGGAGTTGTTTTTCCAATAATGACATCTTCACCTGAAACCCTCGTTCCCTATCACGGAAAACTGAATTAAGTGAAACCTATCTTTAAACCGAAAAAAGGTTATCCAGTGGACATGCAAGTACTCACAGGAGGGGCAAGGCCATCATCATCCAATTTATCATAGGAACCATGCCTCATGCCCTGCCCAACAAAGATGAAGTTAGATTCCACTACTTTCGCAATAGGAAAGGATGAAGAGCATTCAAATGGTTCTCACCATTGTATTGGCTCTGTCAGGACGACCGAAATCCTCTTTGACCAGAGTCCCCATCTTTTTCTCCTCATCCCTAAGAGAATAGTTTTAACGCAATATTAAAACTAAATTGGAAATAATTTAAAATATCATCAGGTTTATCACCAAGCCACTAGCATCTTTACCTGTATGATCGGAAAAACAGAGATCGGAAAAATCCACGATCTATTGATGACTGGTTCATAATGACGGAATCTTCTTGATTGTACCCAGAATAGCAAGCAATGGCGACAATGGCATTCTAACCAAAACAAGGTACAAAAGGTGTGACAAAGCATAACAAGATCACACACAGGCAAAAGATGCAACCTACACCCAAAACTAAATGCTTACAATGCCAGCAGGGAGCTGCCTGAAGTGAAGGTGCTCCATAGCTCGTGTAGTAACAAGAGGCTTTTGAGGGTAGTATAGCACATATGCCAATGTATCCTGGAAAGATAACATGTTTTAAGGAAGAATCCATTATATTAAGGAAACTAAAAAATCATAAAAATCTGGAGTGAAAACCCACCATCCGAAATTGGTAGTTGGTGACGTAAATTCCCATGGCTTGCTTTCCCATTGCTGATTGATACGTATTACGTGGAGACTAGCCCACCAAAAGAAAAACCCCACTCTTAAGTTGAATTCCTATGATTAACTTTGATAAATGAAGTTCATTGGCATGACTGGCCTACCTGGTTATGGTCAGGGAATGGTATGATTGAAGCACAAACACCTAGGATCAATGATGGATGGATTTCACAGTGGGTGTAAGTTTCTGAATATGCCTCCTCAGGGTTAAGCCGTGCTTGCACAAGGTCCTGAAACAGATGTCGGGCAATTTAAATTGGGTGTGTCACTGAGATGCTCCAAAACATGCTTATTGTGAGAAATCTATCCACTCACATTAATGGTCATGGAAATCATAGTAGTTTCTTCTTCCTCAGTGTCGATATACTCTATGAATCCATTAGACACTAAGTCATGCCACCCAACATCGTCCGGGCCCCTTCCTGGAAAGCAGATAAGGACTCAAAATAAGCACCAGCAGTGTTTCAGACAAATAACAGGTTTATGTTCGAAGGCGTACTCTCAATTGCAATGCATGTATATCCTTCTTCTTTATTAGAAGTCTCTGTTTCTCAACTATAAACAGTGGACGACTACACCGTCCATAATCAGTGTATATCCTCAGTTCCTTCAATCTGATATCTCTGACGACCCCAACTTCAGTATTGACATCAACCTGCACAATGTGAGAGCCCATCAGCACCAGGAGCTAACTCTCAATCTCTTCAACAACTAGTATCTAGATATCCTTATCATAACAAGAACATTGGAAAACATGCTGCTGATCCTGAAAAAGCCTGACAAGAAGTACTCTTAACTACTAAACATAAAACACCTTATGCACCCACCCTTCTCCTCAACCGTCGTAATGTTTTCACCAACATATCAGGGTCACGATGGATGCCAACCCAGCAACCATTGACAAAAATTTTCGTCGCTTGAGGAATAACCACTGGAGAAATTTCCTACCATGAATAAACAATAAAATTTGTTAAAAATCCTTAAGAAAACACAGAACTAGATCAATTAGCAAAAACACTTTGACAACCTCAAAATTCTCCGTGCCCCATTCTTCCAAAAATTCCAATATGGGATATGCTGCTGACCCGACCGTAATATAGACCATCAAAGCAAGATTCTTCACCAGTCCGCAAGCCTGATTAACATATCAATTGAATTTACAGACGCCATAAAATAAGAGATTATCTTCACAAACCAACCTAAATATTTGCTAATAGGCAAAATACTCACTTGTCCCTCAGGAGTCTCAGCTGGACACATCATTCCCCATTGCGAATTGTGCAGCTGTCGTGGCTTTGCCAATTTACCTGTAGAGAAAAGCATTACTCATGGGAAAAAAAATGAGAAAAACAAGCACATGCCTTGATAACTGTTGATAAAACATTCTCCACAGTAAGAACAATCCACAAGACTGGAGCTCCCAGAGTAACTAACTTTACCTTCACGCCCTATTGGTGAATTTAGTCTTCTCAAATGTGACAATGTCGAAGCATATGTTAACCGATTCAGCACCTGAATATCAATAAAAGTTTTCCCATCAACAGCACTGAGGAAAAAATCCGCATAATTGAAATTCAAAAGCATTGGGTACATTAGCATAACAAACTTAAAAGGCAGCTTCTGGCAAAAGAAAATGCAATAAACCTGTGACACTCCAGCTCTTGTTCCAGCAGCATTGGCTTGTCCCCAGTTCCCCGTGGCAAGCGAGTACTTAAGACCACTAGTTATGGTTTTTGCTTTTATTGCGAATTGGAGGTTGACATCCTTTCCATTGTCAACACACTGTCATTCATGAACACCAGTAAGGACACAGAAGTGGTAGGGCCAACATGTGGTTCAGTAGAAGGGGATATAGTAATTAACCTTCTGCACATATCCCCTAACATCCCTTGTCAATTTTCTAAAAAGCTGCATATACCAAAAGGAAAATAATCTTAGAACACAGAAAAAATAATGGACCAGCAAAGGAATTCCACAACAGACACTTCCATAGGACAGACCATTCTGAACAAGCCTCCAAGTAACGGTCCAGCAAGATCTAGCCTCTTGTTGCCATAGTGATCACGGTCATCTTCTGCCCTTCGACCAAGAGCACATAGAAGAAGCCGATGGATGATGTATCTGGTGCAAGCAGCACAGACTTAAAGCACTTGCTGTGTCTCCATGGAAAATTACGTTTTGAGGAGAAATGAACCTACCCAAAGTAATAAGCTTTTTTTGTCTCGCAATACTCTTCAACACCAACATGTGGAAGCATTTCTTTCTGAAGGATTTCTTTGGCATACCTGTGCAAAGAAGGACATAAGTCACCACAATACTATCAAAAGTTGCCTGAAGCAAATGTTACAGTGGTTGCCACATACTTTATACGTTTTTCTCGAGTCACACCAACTGTTGCTCCTCGCTTACCAATGTAGTCTAGAGCAACCTACAGTTAAAAGAAGGCTAGATCATGTCAAGAAGGCCATATAACTTGTGCTGGAACTAGAAGACTCAACTTATTTCTTGGTAGACACAAGAAAAATGTGGTCCATATGCAAGGAAAAACATGTAAAGATATCACATACTCTAACATCAAGAAATATAGTTGCATCATTCTAATTACAAAACTGCTGACTAGAAAATATAAACTGATAAAACATCATAAACTCTTGCATAGATAAGAGTTGCAGACTGTAAACAGAAAAAATCTTAAAATCTATTATCAAGCAAATAGCCCATGTCTTTCCACTAATAACTTAGAAACAGAAGTCCATTTCCTCATCCTAGTTAACAATAAAAAGTCATGCTCAAGGCAACTAACTCCCTTAGCAGCCCCAGTCTGAAAAAGAATATTTATGCATCGGCCCGGGAGATCGAATGCGACCTAGAAAGATTCAACCTCTCCATGTGATTGCCTTTTATCCCAGAAGAAGAGGTGACAGAAACAAAAATACCTGTTGATTTTGTATTACAAATGCTTCCTCAAGAGAAGGACGAAGCAACTCCATCATCTTAGTATCAGAGAAGTCATAACATATATGCTCCAGTATGTCCTTATCAGCAACAAAACCAAGAGCTCGAAACACGATTATTATAGGGATCTCTGTCCGAATATACGGAAGAGTCGCCCGGATATACTGCCCTGAAGATCCCTGCAGTTTTCCAATTACAACAGCCATGTATTCAAGCAGTTAGAAGTAAAAAAGAACCGTCGCACCCTTCCAGACCCACCAACCTTGTCGTTGCAGACCCCAGACCCCAATCAGAACCATCAACACCCAGAAAAACAGAAGTGCACACAGAGGAGGAACAGAGAAATTGCATTACCCCTTTAGCACTTGTGCGAGAAAGCATGCGGACAAACATTGTGCTGGGTGGCCTATTTTGAGATTCAGCCATTGACCGAACTTCCCCAACATAGGCGTACTTATTGGGCTGCCTCTTCTTGAACACATACACATGGTTGGTGCTCATCTTCTCCTGAGCAATTAAAACCTTTTCACTTCCATTTATGATAAAATAACCGCCTTGGTCATAAGGACACTCTCCAAGTTCAGTCAAATCCTTCTCTGAATTCTGAAATAATGTGCAATAGCTTGATCGGAGCATTATAGGGACCTAATATCAATGACATCAAAACAGTTAACATGGGCTGCTTCCCAATATACGATATCACCATTCTAGTACTCAAATAACAGACCTTTCCAATAAAAACTTTTTGCAAGTCCTGAGGTTCAGTGAGTTCTTCACCATCATGTCCCTTCTTGATAACTCTCATAGAAACATCAACATACAAGGGAGCTGAGTACGTCAGATTTCTCAACCTCGCAGCTTTGGGAAATAAAGTTGCCGTTTCTCCATCTGACTCAGTCATCATGGGCTTACTCAAGTATATTTGACCAAAGTTGATTTTATATATGGTCTGCAGGCCAACAAAAAGCATTAAGAGCCAAGCAAGATGCAATTGCAAAAGTAGTTACTTAGCAAACTTGACTAACATGTAATCAAAACAAGCAACTCTATGAAGTCGCGCTGTCTAGTCAAGTTTTCCAACCCACTGTCATCAACTAGCCATATATCACCACTCAGAAATTTCTCCTCCCTCAGCAATTCTTTGAAATTCTCTCCACCAAAGTCATTGTCATTTAAACTTTTGCGCGAATATGTGTCTCATTAACATTACAAAAGGAAAGGAGAGCATCCTTATCCATCACAAAAGGGATCAATATCTTTTTGTATTCTGTGTCTTAGATGGATCCAATCAGACAAACGATATTTGAGGTGGTCTATGACTATACCAATGATAATCAACATGGGTCTGGTATACAGAATTTCATAGCATTGTTTCTATGCTTGGTTCGCACATGATACAGTTGACTTTATCCCTCAAACATTACTTGACAGACTATTCACCCACTTTGTGGGAATAATATAGCTTTGTAACTTTGACCAGAGTAATATGCAAGAACTTCACAATTTCAAATGCCACAAGTAGAATTTGCCATCATCTGGTAACGTCAGAAGTTACACTGCAAAAATGAAAAGACATGAGAAATACTCATCATACCTATGTAATTTTGAACAAATATCGAACCAACTCCATCCTTTCTCAAATCCAACTTGGACTTAAGAGCACACACTACGCCTGAAATTAATCTAGCGTCAATTTGGTCTTAATGAACTTAAAGAACAAAAAGGAATTCAAATATTTTGCCCTTTCATTCCTCTAAAGTTCTCTAAAGTTCTCACTTCTCAAATGCTGCTGCCATGTACAACAGGACTTTCAGCAACAAAATGAAACCACTTTTTCCACAAACAGAAAATGACAGAATTTTTTCACCATGGGAACGCCTTCCAGCGTACATATCTTTTCAAAATAACCTCAACTAAGGTTTATCAAATTCTCGACAGCTGAAGACCATTGTCGAACTCCCAAGCTAAGAAAGAACCCCATGAACTGATGTTACGAAACTAAGTACGTTCAAGCTCGACAACGTGCCTCACAAACCTCAAATGGACAAGGTCTCTGAACCATCTCTATAAGCAAGACTCATAAGCTGCTCCAACCAAGAACAGCCTATGCGATAGGCATAGTTATAACCGGATTCACCTAGAATTAGACCATCTCCAAAACCACAACTCGAACACTCCCGTCCTCAAACCAGCCGTCACTAACCTAAAACCCCGTCCGAATCGAAATCCGAAACGCGCCAAAAGAAGCTCGCGAGCTCGTTTCCAGCGGAACACGAAAAAACCGACCTCGGCGAAATCGGGCTGGTGGCCGGGGTTGTGCTGCGACTCGGGGCGAATCTCGATGTCGGCGGACTCGTCCACGATCTCCTGCATCGTGTTCTGGATGAACTCGTCGAAGGAGTCGAGCTGCTGCCGCACCAGGCCCTTGTCCTCGAAGTAGGCCGAGATGACGGCCCACGCGTCCTCCTGCGTGATCTGGTCGTCGTCCTCCTCCCCCTCCCCCTCGGCGTACGCCGGATCGTACTCCTGCTCGTCCTCCATGGCCGCCGCGAGCTTCGAAACCCTAAATCGCCCCCTGGATTCTCCCCTCGGATCGAGCTTTACAGCGTTAGCGGTTCGAGTTCGGAAGCGAGTTCGTTCGGAGTTCGGAGTTCAATTCGTTTGGGAGGGAAGTCGTTCGCGGCGCGGCTGCTCGCGCACGGGGCCGAGAGGAGAGGGAGAGATCGCGAGTCTCTCCGAAAAGTGACGAAAGGATGGGGTGAGGGGGTATTTATAGAGGGGAGAAGGAGAGGAGGAGGGTCAACTATTCTCGGGAAGGCGGTGGGTTTACGTTTTGCACGGTTTATTACGTGAGAAGTTCGGAATTTTTTTTGAAAAATTATTTTTCGAGAAAGCATTCTGGGAAATTGATTATATATTTTCGATATTTGACTGAAATCTATAAATAAAACAAAAATTATTTTCCAAATTTTCATTTTTCTACGGAGAAATGTACTGTTCGGGTAATATAAGAATTACAAATGCTATATCGTTGAAATTTAAAAAGTGTTTTGTTGAATTAGATTTTCCTTACCTTTTTATCTCTTGTGATATTTTATGGACACTTTTTCCGTTATGGTTGACATAAGCACCTAGAAAAAAAAAATAAGGTGGTTTACTTTTTATATGTTGTGTAACGTAAGCTAACTTATTTTTTCTTTTATTTTTTCCTCGTATGATAGATGATGACTACATAAGAAGATTTATTATTTTTCTTTTTGTTGTTATAAGATCTGTTGCCGTATATTTAACAATACATAACATTGTTCGAAACATCAATTCTTAGTGATCCATAAATCAATTATACTCAGATAAATATGATCCTAATAAGCTCCCTATATTTGACTGAAAATTAACTTTGTAGGAAAATATTTTCAAAGAAATTTATTTTCAACATAAATGATCATTTTTCCCATGTTTGGTTAGACTCGAGGACCTAGCTCGGGTAACCTCCCAAGCTCAAGTGTTGCTGGCTTGGGCATGAGAGCGAGATACTCGAGCATGGTCACTGGAGAATTAGGCATGGGGACCTGGGTTTGGGGCCCAACATTTATGGAGCGAGGCCTAATAGCTAGGGAATTGGGCTTAGCCTCGATGGATTCGGGGTACAAGTGATTTGGGCACAAGAGCTAGGTAACTAGGCATGACCACAAGGGACTTGGGGCATTTGTGGACCCAAGCAGAATGACTGAGGTCCAAGGCTCAATCTCAAGAGACTTGAGCCTAGCTTTTGTGGACCTAGGTCCAAGCACCAGTAACTTGTGCACAAGAGATTAGTACCCACACATGGTCGCTTTGAGAACCCTAGCTTAATTGAGGTCTTGAGCCTGGCCTTTATGGACTTGGGCACAATCATTGGGGTCCTTGTGACCAAGATCTAAGGTATTTGGATTGAGTGTAGAGTATTCTGAAAAATTATATGATTTGTAAAAGAGAAAATCATTTTTATAAATTTAACATGCATTTTCCATTGATTATGAAATGATTTTTTTGACTCATTTTTCTAAGCTATGCAAAAAATGAGAAAGAGGTTTCCAGCAAAAAGTTTTCAGCAAAATAATGGACCCGAAAAAAAAAAAAAAAAAAAAAAAAAAAAAAAAAAAAAAGCCCTAACGACCTGGCTTGTGTTCTTTTTGGTAGAAGAACTTGGCTTTCTTTGATTGACACTTTTTCCGTTATGCTTAACATAAGCACCTAAAAAAAAAAAAATAAGGTGGTTTACTTTTTCTATGTTGTGTAACGTAAGCTAACTTATTTATTCTTTTAGTTTTTCCTCTTATGATAGACGATGACTACTTAAGAATATTTATTATTATTATTATTTTGTTAAAAGATCTGTTGTCATATACTTAACAATGCATAACATTGAAACATCAATTCTTAGTGATCCATAAATCAATTATACTTGATAAATATGATCCTAATAATCTCCCTATATTTGACTAAAAATTAACTTCGCAGGAAAATATTTTCCAAGAAATTTATCTTCAACGTAAATGATCATTTTTCCTATGCTTGGTTGCATTTTGCAAATAATATGGAAATTACTACTCAACGTTGGTCACAAAAGAAACTCCTCGAATGTATTTGAGAAAAAAAGTCTTAAGTTTCACCTAAGGTCTTGCATTCAAGACTCGAGGATCCCAAGCTCAAGTGTTGTTGGCTTGGGCATGAGAGCAAGATACTCAAGCATGGTCACTAGAGAACGAGGCATGGTGACTCTAGGTTTGGGGCTCAATCTTTATGGAGCAAGGCCTAATAGCTAAGGAATTGGGCTTAGCCTCGATGGATTTGGGAGTGCAAGTGGTTTGGGCACAAGAGCTAGGTAATGGGGCATGGCCATGAGGGACTTGGGGCGACTGAGGTCCAAGGCTCAATCTCAAGAGACTTGAGCTTAGCTTTTGTGGACCTAGGTCCAAGCACTAGGAACTTGTGCATGAGAGATTAGTGCCCATGCATGGCCACTTTGAGAACCTTGGCTCAATTGAGGTCTCCAGCCTGGCCTCTATGGACTTGGGCACAATCGTGGGGTCCTGGTGCCCAAGATTTGAGGTATTTGGATTGAGTGTAGAGTATTTTGAAAAATTATATGATTTGTAAAAGAGAAAATCATTTTTATAAATTTAACAGGCATTTTCCATTGATTATGAAATGATTTTTTTAACTCATTTTTCTAAACTATGCAAAAAATGAGAAAGACGTTTCCAGCAAAAAGTTTTCAGCAAAATAATGGGACCCAAAGAGGGTGCATTTGGGAAGACTTTTGAGGAAAGTCCTTGAAAAAATGTAAAAGCCTTTGAGCTAAAAGAGTTTTTCGAAATGCAAATTATGTTCGGTAAATTGTATTTGTGAAAGTCCATTGTGAAGTATTTTTGAGCAAAATAGTGTTTGGATAAATTAACTTTGCAAAAGACTTTTGTCATTAAAAAAAAAAAGGAAAAAAAGGGAGAATTGGTCGGTTACTGCCGACGAGGGGCAGGCGGTTCGGTGAGGGGCAAGCGTCCAATGAGGGTCACCGTGCGGAGGATGCGGTGAGGCGAGGGTCGCTGCAGATCTGGGTCGCGACGACCCTCGCTGGAAGGTTGCGCGACCCGCCGTGCCGTGACCTCCATGCGGAGGTCGCCAAGGCCACTCGATTTGGTTGTGGCAACCTCGATCGCAACCAGATTACGCAATCCCAATTGCTCGATTTGGGTTGCTGGAGGTCGTGCGGCCCAGATCTGGGTGGCGGCGAGACCTCTGGTGACCTAGATTTGCGCTTGATTTGGGTCACCAAAGGTCGCGCGGCCCAAATCTAGGTCATGACGACCTCCGATGACCCAGATCTGTTGGGGGCATATGATGAAGCTTGTAGCAGAATGAGAGAAGAAGCGGGGAGACTAACGCTTGAGATGATCCGTAAAGATGGAGGGATCAAGATCCCAACTTCTTTGGAGACGCCTATTTCTCGGAGTGTCCAGAACACTTATGAATGTAGTCGCTTTATCTTTAACTATCTTCATAAGGTGGTTCTTCAAAGCAGGGGCAAACAGTGCTTCCCCTTGGAAAATAATATCATTCATTTTCTTCCAAATCAAATAACAAAGGCCACCAAAAGAGAACCGCGCAATCCGATGGTAGAAATCCTTACCAGAGAGCAACCTGATCGCCCAAGCAAGGTTGTCCATCCATGGCCTCGATTTCCAAGGTAAATTGCATCTCATCGCCCAAAAATAAGCAAGTGTGGCCGAGATATGACAGTTGAAGAACAAGTGATCAATAGAGTCCGGAGTAGCATTACAGTATGTGCAAGTACCCGAGACGATTCTACCAGAATGGATTAGGAATTCCTGGGTGGGTAATCTGTTCTTGGTAATCAACCACAAGTTAAATTGATTTCTAGGGACAATATCAAAATTCCAAATAAAGGAGTCCCAAGAAACTCTTTCCTTCATTGTTCTAATGAAACCCCATGTAGAGGCAATAGAAAAGGATCCGGATGAGTGATGATTCCAGGTGAAACAATTTGGTGCATCAATTTGATCCAGGAGAGAGAAACCACAGCTCTCAAGTGAACTCTTAAATGCATGACCGAGGGGGGAGAATAAATCTGCAACAACAGTATGCTTAAGGAGACCCGACAATTCAATGATGGATGTTGGAAATAAAAGATCAAGGGGGCCATCAGCGAGCCATTGATCATGCCATAAAGAAACCGAACATCCATTACCAATCTTCCAAGCGAAGCAAGACCTAAACTCTGTTCTTAATTGCAATATTTTTTTTCCAGCCCTAAGAACACGTAGAAGGTGTTAAGGCGATCTAGAAATTGTCCTTTTTTAAGAAATTAGAATGGATCCATCGACACCACAATATTCTTTATCTAGAAATTGTCCTTTTATCGCACATTTGGGGAGGTAAGGTTCCAAATGAAACCCAACAAATAATTCTTGAGCCAAAAAAATGTTATCTCTAATCCTCCTCCCTTTGACAAAGACGTTTTGAGAGTAGTCAACTAAGTTCCCAAGGACAGCAGCTAGGCGATTGGCTAATATCTTTGTAATGATTTTATAAATGGTGTTGTAACATGCAATAAGGCGAAAATCCGAGACATCACAAGCATTAGGGACCTTTGGAACTAAGGTAAGGATGGTATTATTCACCTCTCTGAGCAGATAGCCTGATGTGAAGAATTCCTGCACTGCCTCTGTTACAAGCGGGCCAACAGTATCCTAGCATCTCTTGAAGAATTCGGCAGTGAATCCATCAAGACCTGGCACTTTCCCCTTCGCTAGGGAGAAGACTGTTTCTCGAATTTCAAGGACTAGCACTGGTTTGGTTAGGTCACCGGCCTGGCCCACCGACAGGAGATTGCGAATGAACTTTCTTAACTCCTACAGGGAAGGCTTGGACAATCCAGAGTGAGGAGAAAGCAGATCAGCAAAAAACGTAACAAAGATTTGGGGAATCGCCTCAGGGTCATCGATAAAAGCACCCTAGGGTCCTTCACCATAAGGATTCTGTTTGTAAGTTGTCTTCTCTTGACAGAATGATGAAAAAACTTTGTATTTTGGTCTCCTTCCTTGAGTCAACGGATTCTCGATTTTTGCCTATAGAAGGATTCTTCATCTCTACGCAAGTTAACAAAGAGCTTGCGGCAAATCTACTCTGTTTTGGCGAGGTCAAAATCATTAGGGTTGAGATGTAGATCAAGCTGAGCAGAGCGAAGAGCTTCCCTTGCTTCCTCTGTTTTTACTAAAATGTTTGAATATGTATCTCTATTTAAGAGTTTAAGCCGGCTCTTCAGAGTTTTGAGTTTAGAAACAAGCCTAAACATAGCAAATCCTTGAATTGGAATATTTCATACCTGCTGCACAATGAGGAAGAAGTCGAGTCTTTGAGCCCGAAATCAAAATACTTGAAAGGTCTCCTCTTACAAATCGGGTCAATAACTCTGACTACCATTGGGGAGTGGTCGAAGATGCCCGGGTTTAGGAAAGAGGCCTCGGAGAAAGAGAATTCCATATTCCAAGTGGTATTAACCAAAACACGATCTATTTTCTGCATTTTCCTACTTGCATCCGCAGAGGTGGACCAGGTAAACCTAAGGCCAATGTACCTGAGGTCGTCCAACTTAGTTTGAGCTAGGCAGTTCGCAAACTCATCAAAGTATGAAATCCAAGTATCAAAACTACAAAAACAGTCAAATGGATCCTTGATAGCGTTAAAATCTCCTGCAACCAACCAGGCCGTGTCTTGCATGAGGGCATTTATCCGAATAAGATTTTCCCAGAGTGGGCGACGGCGAATAAACGAGTGTTCACCATATATAATAGAAACATAGCACGTCTTTGTAGACAAGATAATCCTCACACGGCCATGCACAGCTTGAGCACTAACCGAGATGGGATCATAATTTATATAGTGTGGGTTCCAACCAACCCATATTCTTCTACAAGGGGAGTAATCATAATTCGCGATCCATTTCCAGCCATTCAACAAAAAGGAGGATAGGGAATCAAAAGTATCCTCAGGGACTTTAGTCTCAATAAGCCCAATCAAGCACAGATTATGAGAAGTGACAAGCTTCCGCATTTCAGCCCAAGTAACGGAATTCATAAGGCCTCTAACGTTCCAGGCAACTATATACGTATTTACAGAAGAAGGGGAAGAGGGTTACCTCTTTTTGGAATCCTTATTCCTACCCACCGTCGGAGGAGGATCCGCAATAGGAGGAGGGCTCGGGCATAGCAGCAGCAGCTTGTTCTGCATTGTCACAGCTAGGGTAGTAAAGCGAGGGCCTTTCGGTGGGAAGGAGTCTACCGAAAGCAAGTCTTCATCTTCTGTCTCTTCTTGGAAGCTGGGATTGACAATCTCATCTAAATAATGAGGTATTAACAAATGAGGAGCAGTTGCTTTCCCTTTAACCAATATAGAGGGCCCTGACTAGCTTTAGAAGGTGCTGCACCCGCATCAGCAAACTTACGAGATGCTGGTGCAACTCTCACTCTCCTTAAAACAAAGTCTTTTAACTTCAGTGATTGGCCTCCTTCACCAAGTGGAGCTGAAGTGGTGGAGGCAGCCTTTTTTGTGAAAGGCTTTTTCTTCCTTTTGACTTGTTTCCACTCAGAATCGCCCAGGGGAAGGATGCTAAATGGATTGTCCGTCATCCTCAAAACCAGTCTTTCTTCTTCAGCAACGCCTTCAGTAGGCTTGACTAGGCTTGACTGTGAACAGAGGATCAACTGCATTTGTTTCTATAGTCTTGTGTATTTCGGCCAAGTTCCCCCCTCCCTGAGGACTTCCAAGAACAGTCCTTGTAGTAACCAGAGGGTTGATATGCGTCTTTGTAGTTCGAAGGTTCATGTGCTGGGAGCTCGATTGGCCCTGAGGCCGAGAACCAGTAGGATCAGACACATTCTGAACACCAACAGTTGCTTCAGCAACTGGAGAGGTATCAACAGCAACAGGTCTAGCCTTAGCCGCATTGCATTTATGACCAAATATTCCACACCCTGCACAGGCCGTTAGTTTCCATTCATATTCCACATCGACCATACAAGATTGGCCTTCATAAACCATCTCAATACACTTACAATGAGGTTGGTTGGCTGTGATCTCTACACATACTCTAGCATAGGTAAGCATGTGCATCTGTTATGTTCTTGAGTCGACATACAATAGTTTCCCGACACCACTAACAACTTTGCTCATTGATTGTGCAGACCAGAATGCAGTAGGGAGATTTATGAGTCTAACCCAAACAGGCACAGTGAGGTGAGCATCTTTCCTCAATTCCAAGTCCGATCTCCATTGTTGAAGAACTAAGGGAATCTTGGAGATGGTAATGGGCCCTCCTTCCAGCACCTTCATTCGAAATTCCCTGTTTGGGATATGAAAGAAAAACAAGCCCTTTCCATTAGCCACAACTCTCGCCAAGTTGGTAACCCAAACCTTTTTAAAAGTTGCTTCAGTAACTACAAATGGTATCCTCCTATCTATTTAGTATCCCACTAAACACTCCTGCAATTTTGGATTTGCAGCTAGGATGTCGTCCTCTGTCATTTCAACAACCAGGCGGTTACCAACATGGGTTGGAGGGAAATAATCAAGGTCATATCCCTTTGAGGCTACTTTAGCTACAGCCACATTCGCCCAAGAGCAAAGATTCGAGCTCCTTGAGAAGGCTCGCTGGGGGCGTTTGGAGGACGATCTTCCTCTGCTCCTGCCTCTACGTCCATCAAAGCGGAGAGAGCGAGCGTGACCAGAATGTTTCTCCAGCAAAACAGGGGCTTGGTTTTCACCACCAATGTTCTCATTCGCAATATCAATTGATAGAGATTGATTGTCATTTCCGGTTCGCAACCCAACATGAGGAAGAGTAGAACACGACCTGTCAGTCGCAGTCGAGGAGCTTGTGTTCGAGTGCGTGCGCCCCTTCTCGTTCAAAAGAAGCCCATCAACTGAAGAACAGCCTTGATGTTGGGGACGTGGAGCAGAAGCACTAGGGCCTTCATCTAAACCATGGGCCTTGGCCAAAGGCGAAGCCATCGCAGTAACAAAATAGGCGAGCAGCAATAGAATCAGGAAAAAAAAACCCTAACTGATCTCCTCCATAGCCGGCCTAAAAGAGAAACAAACCTGGGGAACTCTTTGGAGGGCTTGGAGAGGGGGCCAAGGCGGCTCTCGCTGCCAAAAAAAACCTGTTCGAACACTTGGAATCAGCCAAAGAAGGAGGCACAAGCACAGAAGCTCGGTCGCCAGCAGAGGGAACCCACGCACCTGGGACGACACCTGAGAGCGCGATCAAACACGGCGACGGCGACGGTGGTCAGAAACGGAGCCGGAGCGTTCGCCGCGGTGGTGACGCGGGGCTCGCCGGTGCCGCTGGGGAGGGGCGCTATTCGTCACTCTGCTCTGGTCTCGAGAGCTCCTTGAGAGCGCGTTCAAACCCGGTGGTGGCGACGGTGGTTAGATACGGACCTGATGGCGGGGGAAGAGATTTCGCCGCCGGAGGCGACGCGGCGAGACGACGAACCTGGTCGCAGGGCTCGCCGTCGCCGTTGGGGCGGGGGTTTCGTCCGACGTTCTGCTTCTCAGGTCATGGGGCAGAGCTTGAAAAAAATGAAATGTTAGTGAGGACATTTGTGAAATTTTTTTTTTGTCTTACTCTCCGCTTACCATTCCGAGAAGGCCAAATGCCCAAGGCAGCCCCATGGCAGCCTTGGGCTTTCAGCCTTCCAAAGGTTCACTTTTTCTTAAGTATGTTTATAAAAGAAATTCCCAAACACCAATTTTTTAGCCCAAAGTGGCTTGGCAAAGCCACTCCCAAATGCACCCAAAGAGGCCTAACTTTGGCTTGTGCTCTTTTGGTAGAAGAACTTGGCTTTCTTTGACTGACCGTTTTGAATTTCTTGAATAAACTCTTTAGAAAAGACAAGACATAATTGAATGAAATTTTCGTATATTCCCCATATTGACCAGATTCAAGTGCTCCCTAAACAGCATTTTCTCAAATTGCTTCTCGTACCACACAAAACCATCCCAAAATGCCCCGTTACTCCTCATCGGACGACGTTCAATACCCTCGTTCTTATCGGTCCGTTAGTTCGGTTAACCGATAATTTTTTTAGTTTTTAATAAGAACTAAACCGAATAAAAATAAAAAAAAATTAAATTTTTCGATTAAATTTAATTTTCGGTTCGATTTTTGACATCCATAGAATTACCGAGATTCTCGTTAGCCACGGACCACGTCATAAAAATCTCGCCAGCACGAGTATCTGACAGGGCATATCCTCCACACGACGACACAAGCCTCCGACTCGTGAGGACAACATTCGTTGCTGTCCGGAACGCGGTCCCGCATCGCTCAAAGCATCTGGTATTGTTCTCTCTCGCCTGCATCGGAAGTCGTCGATCGAAGACGCTCGTCGCCGGAAAAGGATGGTCCCGGGAGTCACCACCGCCCTGACGAGCCCTCCGTTCGCGACCTCCTCCTCGAGGTCGTCGAGGTTCCGGGTCGGCGTCCAGAGGCCACCGGAGCTCCATCACCGCCGTTGCTCGGCCGTTCCGGCGGTGCGGTGCGAGGCAAGCCCCGCGCCGCCTTTAACCGAGGGTGACGACTCTTCTTCTCCATCTTCTTCTTCTTCTTCCGTGTCTTTCTGAATGTGTGGCGTTTGTCATGTGTAAAGAGTAGAGTAGACATGCAGTGACTGATTTCACTGAAGTCTTTTGGGTTGTCTGTCGGATGCGACTGTCTGATTCGGAATGCCAGTTGATTTGCGAAACCACGTTCTTCTGATGTGAAGCGAGTGATAGACGAAGCACGAGCATAGTGAGATGCAAAACGAGTGAGGTGTATATGCGAATTGGTGGGTGAAGTGTGATCTGCTGGGGGAGTTATGTGGGAAGAGCTTATAGAGCGCCGTTGTACTAGAATTGCTGCAATACAGTTGATTTCTGATCTTATGTTTCAAAATTATAAAGAAAGGAAAAAGAGAAACTCTTTATGCTTAGACCAAGTCGATGTTTATCAATCAGAAGTCATGGGCTTTTACCATAACTTTAATTTGGCAAACGAAACCATGAAGTATAATTTGGCTGGCTTGGCGATGCATCGGCTTTGACCATAACTTTAGCGAGAAAGCAACTTTTGTTGAGGGATGTCTTCAAGCAATTGGCGACTGAGAGAGATCTGCAGAAGCCATCTTGCTGATTATTTCTCGATGGACATTTCAACTCGAGTTGGTTGTAATTTAACCCACACCTCCTCCACAGAGAGACTTGAAAACGGTGCTTCCGTGACTGGCGGTGCATATGATTTTTCCAGAGCAACAACATCACTTACTGGGAAGATGCTGGATTCGTCAAAGAGGGTCACTATTGTTAGGCATGGTCTTAGCTCTTGGAATGAAGAAGGCAGAGTCCAGGTTTGGCTGTTATCTGATTAAGTTAATCAACTTTTTACTGGGGAAAGATAGTTCACTTCCTGTTGCTTGGATTGTTTATGACCTGACAAATCTTGTCATTTTACCATATATTTTCTTCACTTGTGATAATTTTAGAGTAAATCTTCAGCTAATAATCTTCCCATCTATGAAACACAGGGAAGCTCAAATCTTTCTGTGCTAACAGAGACTGGGGTGAAGCAAGCTGAGCGGTGCAGACAAGCCTTGTCAGAGATGCACTTTGATCAGTGTTTCTCAAGTCCAATATCCCGTGCAAAGGTTTGAAAATGATAATCGAGATGGTCAAACTAGTACTTAGTCATCCTTTTATCAGCAATCAATTTTGAGTGTTAATGCAGACTACTGCGGAAGTCCTATGGCAAGGAAGGGAAGAGCCATTGATTTTCCTGGATTCACTGAAGGAGGCCCATCTATTTTACCTTGAAGGAATGAAAAATGGTCAGTTCTTGTCTTCTTCTGATTCAGGCGCCTCAAATCTCAATAATGCTTCCTAAGCTCTCATTGGCATAAATTTTTCTGTGCTAAGTTCCTGAAGCGTTCAAATTTCAAATTCATCAAGCCATAAACTTCCTTTCCACGTATAAATTTCACCTTTAGCTTTTGTTATATGCCTGTATGCTAAATGAAACTCAGAATTTCGAGGCAGTTGATGCTCGGAAGATATATCCAAAGGAGTATACATCATGGAGGGAGGATCCATCAAACTTTTGCGTGTATGGTTTTTACCCTGTAAGGGAATTGTGGGGGACAGCAAGAGAGGCTTGGAAGGAGATCTTGCTATCACCTGTTAGTTCTCTACTCATCATGAGATATTTTGTTGCTGAGAGTTGCATTGCCACTCATCTTCCTCATTTTTCTGTTTTTCCAGGGGAAAGATTTTCTGGTTGTGACCCACAAATCACTGTTGAGGGCACTGATATGTGTAGCTCTTGGTCTAGGGCCAGAGAGGTAGGTGCAGGATTATGATTATTAAGCAATTCTTGGATTGTTCTTTAAAAAATGTTGTTGGTGTATTCAATCATCATGAAAAGTCCAAAAGGAATGGCTCATGAGCGATTTTTTTTTTTTTTTCTGAGAATTGTTACCTTGGCTTGGTGCAATGCCTCTGTCTACAATTCTTGTATATCTACGAAAGATCCAAGGATGGTTTTGCATTTCTTTATGGCAAATGGCAATAGCCTTGACTCGCTCTTCATCAAAGTCTATGAAACTCATGGATGTCATTCTACAACTGCCAGATTTTCTCTGTAATATCTATTTGACTTTCTTTTGCCACTTTTTCAGGTTTCGAGCAACAGATATTAATAATGGCGGGATTTCTGTATTCAGCTTCAACAAAAAAGGAGAAGCGATGCTGCAGTCATTGAACATGACAACCCACATGTACGAAGATCATGTCTACAAGTACTAGAAGCTCTCGATGACCTTTCTTCTGTATGCAAACGTCAGGATAAATGCAATGGCTGGAGCAGCAAGCACTCTCATTAATGCATGAGAAAGGGTTCACGATCTCCTGAATCCTAGCAAGATGAACCAGGGCTTCATCTTCTTTCTTTGAATCTACGCTTAGATTATTTTCGCTCTGATAGTTGCATGAGAGATTAAAGCTTCACCGGTGCTGCAATGAAGAAGCGGGGGCACTGAAATCTTGAACCTCGATTTGTATCATCTTTCCATGGATATGCATTTTAGTGTAAAATGACGCTTTTAAGAATCTCTCTCATGGTCTTACAGAGGAAGTTATATAGAGAAAGTAGGACTATAATGGACCTCATATCATACAGCAACTAGTACAGGTTTGTGGAACTAAAGAGTGTTAGTTCCATCGCTAGTTTAACGAGTGAAAGGAATTTTGGGAGCTTTCCCCCATGGTTTGTATGAACTACCAAATCAAGCCCTCTCCAGTAAGGTATCTCCAATATGGTAATTGCTTCACGCTCGGACTATGAAGGTTCTTTCCTTTCATGCGAATTAGAATGCTACACCAATTCAAAATGACAGTTTTCTGCCAAAATAGCCGACACCCATGTGTTGCGGGCTGAGACTTCTCTAAACTGAAGACAAGCTCGTGGAGCGCCTGATGAGCTAGGATACAAGACCAGCTTTCCTACTGTGCCAACCATATGTGATTTTTAGTTAGTTATAATATTATGATTATTTGGTCCTGGGATGAGAAAAGGACTACATTGATCTGACCTTATGGCTTCAAAATTCAATGAAGATATGAAATGATTCTTTCTCTAAGATGAGGACTTCAAGGTCGTTGTGTTCTGCTAGTGTTGATTTCTGTCAGCATAGATCTGTTTCTGAAACGGGAGCCTTGCCTTGTGCGGTTTGTGTTATCATGGCAAATTGCAGAAAGTTCTCTCTTTGCAAGATCTGAAGATCTTTTGGCTTCGAAAGCATGCACATCATGAATATGGTTCGCTGAGTGACATGTTTGAAAGATGTGCATGTAAGTTGTCTGCAGTCTCGATCCAAGAGGGAGTTCTAAATCTCTATGCATGATCAGCTTTAACAGCTTAGCTTTTCATGCTTATTCGTGAATCTTAATGAAAGAAAGACAATTGAATCGTCTTGTACATGTTGGGATGGCTGCTCATTCGCTCAAATTTCAAAGCTAATAGGTGCTGAATAACTTGCTTGATTGGTTGTAAAATGTATAGGCCAATCTGGGGTCAAACACTCGTTAAAATCCCTGAAGTAACATTCCTTGGTTTCTAACGCCTGCGATCTTCCATTCCAATATGTCAAGTGACATTCCTTGGATTGACTTTATCCAATATATTTTCATAGGAGAGTCAAGTGGCGAGAGAGGGCCCGCGTTCAGGTACCCGGAACCACCAAGAAAAGCTGTTCAGCTGGTTTCCACGAGCTCATTGTATCCAATTATAAATGCCTACATCGGCCATTTTGAACCACCTTAACTAATCTTATCTACACCTCAGTCACCTTCAGCATCTCCATCCCAGAAACTCCACGATCCTCTGACTCAAGATGAAGGTAAAAACACAGGTTGCGATGAGATAGGAGGAGCATACTCGTAAAGCCGATGCAGTTTCAGCAACCTGTCACCATAAGTACTATTTGGGCATGTCTTTGTAATGGATGATTCTTGACTTAGTACTGTGCATCGCAAAAGCTGAGAAAATTAAGAACGAACCATACTCTCATTAGGGTAGAATTACTATCATTAGGGTAGAATTGAAGGCCTTTCATCGATCTGTTTCTCTCCACTCGCAAACGCAACATTAGCATGCTACCTTGTGTACACTAGACTTGCTTACGGAAATGCACTGTGAACGGGTACTTTCACGGTTAGTGAACGCGCTTATCATTTCCTTACATGATTGGACAATCTTGATTGTAGTAGCTAGGAATCTACCCAGAGCTTACAACTTTTATACCATTATACAAGGTGCCTACTTTTCCAATCCACTTGATTTATATTTTGGAGGAATTCAGGGGAATCTGTTCTTTATTCCACTTCCAGGACATGGGTTTTATTGTGAGTAGACCACATTGATCTAGATATGTATGAACTTGATGTCGTCCCTTGCATTGGTGGAATTTAATATATTGTTAAACCTTAATGGCTCAGATTAGATGAAACTAGAACCTTGAGAAGAGTTCATTGACCGCCACACGGATTACTTTTGGGAAAAGTGATTTCAGGGGAAGCAGGGAAAACCAAGATCTCTAGGAGAATCAATTTCATCCTACAAAGCTACAGAAAGAGTTACCCAAGCTTTTGTCCCTTAAAAAACAAGTAGTGAAACAGAAAACAAATCATGGACCTCCCGCTGGATAGACTCCTCAACTGTCCCTCGAGTTTGGAGGTGGACCGCAGAATGGGCAGTTTGTTTCACAGTGATTGAGATGACTACGATGATGACGAGATTGTTATTGAGCGGACCATCAGTGCAATACTTCGTAGATGCAAGGAAATTTGCGCAGATAGGGACAAGAACGACTGGCGAAAGAGTAGTTATCTTTCCTTATCAAGAAGATGTTTGTCTACAGAAGTAGATTCATGCCACCGCACACTTTGAGAGGTGCAATTCATAACTCAAGGATGCGGAAGGTCCGTACATGGTTGAGCTTTTCTTTACTAAATATTTGAAGGTTCCAGCATTAAAATCGTGAATTGAACTTTACCGTCATTAGAAATTCGTGAATTATGGATATTGTAGAACTCGTTAGTCTGTACCACAACTTTGCACACCAGTTTACTTTCCAAAACATAGCCTCCCCCACTCATGATCCAGTTTCATGTTTGTCTAAGTTGCGGTTTGAGTTGGCTTCCAGATGTAATATTTAGTTAGAGATTCTTGCAAAGCCCTATCTTGTACCATCAGATAAGAATGAGGTCGTTTATCCGTGTACTCATTTTATTATCATAATTTTGTGCTGTTTTATTCTCAGCACAAAGTATCATTGGAAACTAAAAAAATTAGTTAGCTAACCCTTCTTTTTCATGGTGCATCTTTTGAGTACAATAATTCACAAGAAAATCTATCCCTGAAATGCATCTCGAGCATCATTGGTTAAGAAATACTTTGGCATAAACCACTGCGATAATTATTAGAGGAAAAAACAACGGGGTATCAGAGAATTGGTCAAAACAGATTCTGACTGTAAGGAGTTGCATTACAAGGAGTGAATCAACGGATTTCGTAGTCTTAGTAGTACAGCCACTCTTGGCTTACTTGCTCATTGTGGTGCTGCCACTTCCAGTGCGCTGTATAAATGTTTTAGCCAAAAGCTATGTCTTGATCGGCAGCAACTTTCCTAGACGAACATAAGTCCTACATTCAGGGAACCACTTGGGTCAAATATGTTTAGTGAAGATGTAACGACACGTCCACGTTCCTGAATCAAACGTAGCCAGATATGCATGGCGAATAGCAAACTCCTAAAACAGTTAGCTGACCAATTGATCTGTCAACCCTTGGTTTGAGGTATTTTTTTGGAGATGTAGAACTGCCTCATCCAACTGCCGCCTTAAAATCACAGGGTGAGAGGATCCTCATAGTTTCATTCTCCAAAAATGTCATAAGACAAACTCGTTTCTCTTGACTATTTGTAAGTATTTACATATCCATATGTATCTATGCGTGCACATTTTAGTTTCATAAAGATATAAGTCTAGGATCATCCCGAAACTATTCGCTTTACAAGAGGTTCGGCAGAGCATCCAATAACAGCCAGCAACGTCGATAAGGGCTGTATACTACAGCAATTGAAAGCATGAACAATTCATTAACGGTCTAGACATAAATAATGGAAAGTTGGGTAGAAGGGAGTTTCGTGGTCGAGTCACGGTATCACGAAACTGCAATCCCTTCCCCTTCCCTTACATTAATTAGAATAAACCAAGCTTAATTATTTATTTAGCATTGATGTTTTTAATTAAATATTTTAAAATTTGATAGCGTAATACATAAAGAGATCATTACTCATCAATTATATATCTTGAATAATTAAGATGTGAAATCTTTTAATCCAAGATAAAGAAGCACGCGTTCCTATTTCTTTGGTATTGCAATACGTACATATATATGTTTGTGTATAAAGTCTCTTCCTTACATATCTGAAAAATATTTGCAATATATATATATATATATATATATATATATATATATATATATAATTTCTTCCTTATCTATGAGATATATACAGAGGCCATTACTGATCAATTATCTTTGTTGAATAATAATTAATTGATTGATTAATTAATTAAGTTAATAGGCAAAAGAATAAAAACTGCAACAAATTAAAAAGAAAAGTGTAATTTCTTATGTATCGGTGGCATGACACACGTGTCTATATTCATAATGTGGTGCTGCATGGAATATGATCATTGGTGAAAATTTTATTTGGCTCACTGAATATAATGTAACCTAACATGCTTCTAATATGTTATAGTCATAATTACGTTTAAGCAAGTATTCTGCATTAATATTGTCAATTACTTTAGTATTTAATTAGGTTTTCATTTTTATGTTTGATCTAACGTGGTTGATGCTATCGAGTAGTTTCTTTTCATAGAAAATTGTAGATTACATATATGCACTATGATTTACAATGAAATCAACTCTGAGCTTCTCAATTTTAGGTTTCACCTTGTAAGAAAAGGTTACCACAGGCTTATCTCGACAAAATTGGACATTCTACGAAAACACAAAGGAAGGAAAGAGGGCTAAATAGCTAATACTGGGGGACAGATTGTCAAAATGAAGTTGCTGGAAGTGCATATGACAAAAGCATGCTGGTGAGAGCAGGTGCCCGTGAGAAAAAAGGGATAAGTACGCTAATTGTGCCATAAGTTGTGTACGGCACTCACTTTGGTGCCAAAAGTTTCCGTCAGATCACTTAAGTGCCAAATCGGAGGAAAAACGATCACTTTGGTGCCACCGGCGAGAAATTCTGGCCAAAATAATTACATGGCCTTTATATTTTAAAAAAAAAAATCAATGTGGCTTAAGATTGTCCACGGTGGATAGCATAAAATGATGCCGTTTTCCTTTCTTCGTAAGAAATGACGTCGTTTCTTACCATCCATTGTGGATTCACATAAGAAACGACGCCGCCTTGCTCCATAGCAAAAAACGATGTCGTTGCAGAGGGAGTAAAATAGGGTTTGTATATGGTTCTCCTCGATGTCGGCCGTAGCTTGCTTACCCACTGTCGTTCACCCACCGCCGTTCGCTCGCCCGCCGTCGCTTGCCTGTCGTCGCTCGGCCATCGCTGTAGTTGCGCCATCGTTCACGATCGTTCAGGTTTGTCATGTTCTCTACGTGGATCAATTTTGCAAAAAATTTAGGGTTCCGACGGGCAAGTTAGGGCATGGAGGGCAAATTGAGGGCTCGGCTCAGGGGGAAAGTAGTGGGAAAAGTGGTGGGGATGTCACTTTTATGGGGACGGAATAGAAAAATTGATTCTTCCATCGTTCGTTCGCTTTCTATTGTGGGGACCGAATAGAAAAACAGAGTGCGGAGGGGCTTGACTTGGATGGAAACAGTGGTGGGACCGAATTTGTTTGTTTAATTAATTGGACTACTTTTGTGGGGGACCGAATGTGAATGTGATTAAATTGAAAAATGGGTGGCGGGGACCTCACTTTGTTTATTTAATTCTGTTTCTTTTGTTTCTGTAAATGCACCGAATTGGGGAGATTTTAGTCGCATTTGTTCCTTCACAACAAAACGACAAGAACCTGCATGTGAAGTTGCCGATTCTGTCATGTGTTTCCAACAAAACAACAATGACTCTTTTTTTTTTTTTTCATTGGGTGCAGCATCGACATGGACGCAAATTAGGTAAGCGTCATTGTTTGCTATGGTGGAGAGTTTGTTATTGGCACTGAAGATTGGGAATATAGTGGTGGAAATGAAGGTACTATTTATGTCAATGTTTGGAAGCCATCATATATTGATTTTATGAGGGATTTGGTATATTTTTTACGATGCAAAGTGCAAAAACTATATTACTGTGTTCCTGAGAAAGAATTGAAGTATGGGTTGAGATTTTTTAATGACGATAATGGTATTAAGGATATCATTTACCATTATCTTCACGGTGAAGAAGCCAAGGTATATGTTGAGTATTATAGTGAGGATGAGGATGAGGATGGGGATGAGCAAACCACCACTGAAGGAGGAGAAGTGAGGGATCCTGTTCAAGCGAGTAATCAGGTTGGGGATGAGTTTAGGTTAGATGGAGGGCAAAATGATAGGGAGATAAGTCATATTGATAGAGATGAACAAAGAGGGAGATGTCCTGAAATCTTGGATGAAGATTTGGGTGAAGATGTGGGCGATGAAGACTTTATTGAATTAGAATGGGAAATTGCTTTATCTAGTGAATCGGAAGATGAATGTTTGGCTTTAGTAAATTTCCTAAGTGACGAAGATGATGATGAACTCGCACAGTCAAGACAAAAGCAAAGGGAATTTCTGAGAAAAAAACTTGCAGCTTTAGCAAAAAGGCCCGAGCCAGTAAATAGGGATGGAGATCTAGCTGAGGGTAATAGAAGTGAAGATGAAGAAAGTTGTGGTGTTGAAGTTGCTGGTTCGGAAAATGAGCTTGACAATGATGATGAAGAACCTGCTCCTCGAAGAAAAAGTAAGTACCCTTGCTATGATCCGATTGTTGATAAACTTGTTTTGTCGGTGGGCATGAGATTTAATGATGCCAAACAGTTCAAGGAAGCTGTTGTGAAGAACTCAATTGGTGAACAGAGGAGCATTAAATTCATTAGAAACACGAAGGAGTTTGTGAGAGCTAAGTGCTCACAACCTAATTGTTCGTGGAAACTCTATGCTGCGCTTAGTAAGAATGGGTCATTCCAGATTAGGTCCTTTCAGGAGGAGTATACTTGTCCAATTATCTTTAACAATAAAAGGGTAACAAGTGTGTGGTTATCAAAGCATTTTTCAATACTATCAAAGCAATGCCCAAGATTAAGAGTCCTCAATTTCAACAGTTAGTTAAGGAGCAAGTGGGGGTTAATGTGTCGAGGAATCAATGTAAGAGAGCGAAGATGAGGGTGATGAAGATATTGATGGGTGGGTATAAGGAAGAATATGCACAGGTATGGGATTATGCTGGTGAATGTATGTTTCAAAACCCATCTAGTAGGGTATATGTAGAGGTTGTGGAGAGGCCACTCCCTGATCTTGGGCCTAGATTTGATAGATTTTATGTCTGTTTTGATGCATGCAAACGGGGCTTCTTGGCTGGTTGTAGAAGAGTTATAGGATTGGATGGATGCTTTCTAAAGGGTTTATACAAATGGGAGTTATGAGCTGCTGTTGGGAGAGATGCCAATAATCAAATGTTCTTGATAGCTTGGGCGGTGGTAAAGATAGAGAATAAGGATATTTGGTCATGGTTCCTAAAAAATTTAATGGCTAACCTTGAGATAATCGATGGGGGAGGATGGGCATTCATGAGCGACCAACAGAAGGTAATTTCATTGTCAATTAATTCACTCCCTTTTAATATTAGTCACTTGCATATTTTTCTTGATTTGTATTTATTGGTTTGAATTTTTGTAGGGACTTATTTCTGCATTGGCTGAATTGATGCCACATGCTGAGCATAGAATATGTGCAAGGCACATATATGCAAACTGGTCAAGGAACTTCAAAGGAGATAGGCTGTAGAAGCAGTTTTGGCAGATAGCAAAGAGTACGAATATGGCTGATTTTAGATTAGCCAAACAAGGATTGTTGCGGCTGACAAAGGAAGGTTTTGATGCACTCTTCCAGACAGAAGCTAAGCACTGGTGTCGGGCCTTCTTTAGTGAAGAGTTCAAATGCGATATTATTGATAACAACCTCAGTGAAGCTTTCAATGGTAGAATTTTAGAGGCCAGGTACAAACCAATCATCAGCATGCTTGATGATATTCGAGTTATGGTTATGACTAGACTGCATAGGCAAAGAGATGAGGCTACAAAATGGAGTAGAGACTGTGGCCCTAGGATTGTGAAGAGATTGGATGCAAATATTGCTGTTAGTAAGTTCTGCCATCCAGTTTGGAATGGAGATAATGGATATGAGATTATTCAAAATCAGGATAAATATGTTGTCAACCTGGATAGAAGAAAGTGTTCATGCCGAGCTTGGCAACTAAATGGAATTCCCTGTGCCCATGCCATTTGTGCTATTCAGATGAAGCAAGAAAACCCAGATGATTACCTACATGATTTGTACAAAAAAAGCTCATACCTTGCTTCATACCAATTCATGATGCAGCCTATCAGAAGCAGCAAATTTTGGGAGCCAACAAATCATGAAAGCCCTCTACCTTTACCGCTGAAGAAACAAATAGGAAGGCCAAAAAAGAGACGAAGAATGCAGCAGGAAGAGGCATCAAGTCAAAGGATAAGTAGGACTGGATCAAAGATGAAATGCTCCTATTGCCGCAAGGAATGGCATAATAAGAAATGTTGTGAGCTGAAAAAGTAGCATCAACAATAAGATGTAATGGCTGATTCAGTGCTAGGGACATGACCTATTGAAGAGTTTCTTGTTGGGCCCATTGAAGGGAGGACAGAAGGCCCTACTGTAATGCCTATTGAAGGGCAAACAGAAAGCCATGTTGTAAGGTAAGTATCCTCTTTGTTTTAGTAACTTTACAGTTCTTATTCGATAGTGTTGTTGGTCATAATCCTAATATAGTACATTGTTGTAAGGCCTACTAAAGGGCCAGAAAAAGGCCCTGTTGTAGGCTCAAGTGCAGGGATAGGGACTGGAATGGGCAGGACAGCAACAACAACAACTGAGTCCACTGTTGAGCAAACAAGAAAAAAATATCCTATAAGTTGTACATCGCTGTGTTTGGTCTTTTATGGGCTAAAATTTACATTTGTTATGAGTTTCTCAGGTGAGAAGACGAGCAACTGCACAAGTTGCAGAGGTTGCTACAAGGATTATTGCTGCTGAAAATGATGCACCACAGCGAACAAGAGGGGCTCTTGGAAAAAGATTAAGGCAATATGGTTATGGGATTTACACAGATGAACGTACTGGAATGACTATTTTGAATGTAAGATTTATAGGCCTCATGCATTTAATTTGTTGTATTTCAATTCATTTGGTTGACAATATCACTATGTTCTTGTAGCCTGGGAGAACTTCGGAGGTACTTCTCTCTCAAGGTGGGCCAACTCAAGAATCAAAGACGCAGCCAAAGAAGAGTGCTCCAAAGAAGAAGAAGACATCGGGTACAGCTGCGAAACAGCCATCCAAAAAGAACTCAGCATCAATTCCATCTCAACCAACGATTGGGAGCAGTAGTGATGATATGGACCAACACATGACACGTGGTAGAACAAAAATAGCCACCGTCAAAAACAAGGAAAAGGAAAATGAGGTGACAGAAAGCCTAGCTAAAGAATCTGCACATCCAGTTCGAAAGAGTGCTCGGATTATGAATCAATTCAAAGCTCCAAGAGGAAAATGAGATCAAGCTGTTGTCAATATTGACTGATGGGAGGGTGTTGGACATGATCTCTTTTTATGTGATGTTGGACATGGTTTTTTTTCATGTGATGCTGGACATGGTCTTTTTCATGTTTTCTTTTTTTAGGAGTGTGCTGGATTGATGGTAGTTGTTGCCTACAATGCCATTGTTTTTTTTTAAAAGAGTGTTGAACTTTCGATGATTGAGGAGTGAAATTAGACATGCTTTTCTTTTCTTTTGTAAACAATCAATCAATGTTAATGGCAAGTACTGGAATGACTATTCATTTTCCCTTGTGTTGGTTTCGGCTAGAATGCTAGCAAGTCAGTTATGCTGCTGTATATTTTATTTTTGCTGTTACTGCAATATTGCTGTTGCTGCACTGTTGCTGTTAGCATTGTTGGTTAAAGTTGTGCATTATAATGATATTTGTGAGGTTCTGATTATATGTGTTACTACAAGAACATTTTGGGTGCTAGTACATCTTGTTGCATCTGGCTGGTGTAAGAAGATGCACCGGCAACTCAATTGGTGCAAGAACAAGGTGCATTTGGAATGTGACGTTTGGCACTAACATGTTCTTTATTAAAAAACTTGTGCAACATAAGTGACCACTTTGTAATCGTGACTGGCACTTAAATGATTACTTTTATAAAAACTTGGCACTCAAGTGATCACTATTTACAACTTATGGCACTGAAATGGTCAATCGTGAATTTGTCACCGTCCTTTAATTTCGGCCATGGTTTGTAGTTGCAGCAAACTAGCAAACAGGCAAACTAGCAAACCAGCAAACCAACGAACTATTACCAAATAAAAAATACAGCAAACCATCATTAAATAAAAAAAAATGCAGCAAACCATTACCAAAAGCTTTCAATGCAACAAACCATTATCAAATAAAAAATGCAGCAAACCATTACCAAAAGCTTTCAATGCAGCAAACCATTACCAAACAGAAAAATGCAACAAACCATTACTAAAAGCTTTCAATGCAGCAAAGCATTTCCAAATAAAAAATGCAGCAAACCATTACCAAACAAAAAAATACAGCAAACCATTACTAAAAGCTTTCAATGCAGCAAATTATTACCAAATAAAAAATGCAGGAAACCATTATATTTGAAGCAAAAACTAACCAAAACAAACATTGACAATACACAACTAAACAACAAAACTTTTAAGTGCTCACAACTAATGCATTCCAAGTCCAACCTTGCATTTCTACCAATTAATTACAACAACAAAGCATTCTGCTCCATACAAAAATTGCAGCAAACCAAAAAACACATTTTACTTATAAATAATCAAATACAAGTGCATATTCCATGTCTTCGACTATGATAGATATACAAACTTCTTTTCATTACTCACTTTACATTTGAATAAACTACCCAAGAAAATAAGAACACAATCAACGCTCGATAAAAGTTTTTTTCGATTTTCAGCCTTGAAATCTCCATTTTTAAATGGTCCACTAGAGATGTTAAACTCTTCATTTGAGCTTGCATTGAGTCGACATCCTCCAACTCGTCCATTAACATAGGTGGAGGTTGATTTCGGCCCTCAAGTAACTCCAATATCACCTCTGTCGCTCAATCAGAGAATTTTCTATCAATCCATTTGAAATATTGGCACTTCAAGCCTTCTCTATATCTGCCATACCCATGGAATCTTCTCCCGGGATTCAACCGAGTCCAAGATGTTCTTCTTGAACTCGGTAACCCACAATAACAGTAATACTCACCATCTAATTCGCTTTTCTTATAGGAATGTGAGCCGTTGCTGAAGCTTTTGTCCTTCATTTTCAAGAGCGAGCTGATAACTTTGGGAGAAAATCAAAGTATGTACTCGAAATGATCGAATTGGGGATTTAGGGTTTTCAACTTCCGGTTCTAATCAAAATTGGGGATTTAGGGTTTCTTATTTGGGGAAAAACGGTAAACGACATCATTTTGTTCTTTGTATGCTGATTGTATTCTCTGGCGATCCACGTCGGCGTCAAAAATTAATAAAAAAATGCCACGTCGGATTTCCGGCCAACCAAATCGGCGATGGCACCAAAGTGATCGTTTTTCAAAATTTTTGGCACTTAAGTGATCCGACGGAAACTTTTGGCACCAAAGTGAGCGCCGTACACAACTTATGGCACTATTAGTGTACTTATCTCGTGAAAAAAAGCAGCTGGTCTGCATAATGCGAGACATTCACATCCACCCGTTAAAGTCCTACAAATGTATTGGGCACCAGAGGCATTTGCCTAATGATTTACCAAGTAATGCAAGATATTATGACCTTTGGTTTCTCTTTCTGTATTCCCAAATCACTATCCCTACCAGCCAATCTGGGGTCAAAGACTGGTTAAAATCCCTGGAGCGACATTCCTTGGTTTCTGACCCCAGTGGTCTTCCCTTCCCTTGCATGGACGAGAGCTTTGATGCTCCACACCCGATGACTACAAAGGCCTGTTAAGCAAGCTCTATCAAGCATCCATATCATCTTGGCATCTCAAGTCGGACGCTTTTATTGGTTCTGTTCGTCACGTCTCCTATAATTTGACTTTATCCAATTTATTTTCGTGAGTCATTTGGCAAGAATGGGCCGCAACCAGGTAACTCAGTCACCTTCAGCGCCTCCATCCCAGAAACTCCACAATCCTCTGATATAAACACCTGTGGCAGTGATGAATTTTGTCCAAACTCTGCTCTCTCGAACACAAATACAAGGATTCATTTGCTCAGCTGGATGCAGAACAAGCTGAACGCGAGACAGGAGTCGTCTACTCCTTAAGCCTAAACAGTTCCAGTAGCCCGTAACTGGAAGCACTATTTTGGCATGTCTTTCTAAATAATAATACTTAACTCATTGTGTACATTGCACTTGCCATCTGCGCTGTGAATGGGGGCTTCTATGGCCAGTGAACGTGCTTCTCATTTCCTTACATGACTACATGATCTTGATTACAATGACCGGGAGTCTACTCAGAGCCTACAGCTTTCGTGTCATTATAAAAAGTGCCTACTTTTCCAATCAACGTACCCTATCTTTTGGAGGAATTCAGTGGAATTCGTCCTTATTCCACTTCTGGAGAGCACGAGTTTTGTTGAGAGTATACCAAATTACGTAGATATACATGAACTTCATGTCATCTCTTGCATTGGCAGAATTTAATGTCATGTTTAAACCTTAATGGTTCAGATCAGGTTAATATAGAACAATGAAAAGAGTTCACCGACTTGCCGCATGGATTACTTGCAAATGGGACTTTTGGGAAAACTGATTTCAGGGTTAGCCGGGAAAACCAAAATCTCAAGCAGAAATCCGTTTTCACAAAAGTTCGAAAGCCACAGAAGAGCTAACCAAGCTTTTGTCCCTTAAAAGAAGCAACGATCTTGGAGGTGGTCCGCAGAATCAGTTCACAGTTATTTAGATGGCTATGATGATGACGAGACTGGTCTTGAGCAGACCATCAGTGCGGAACTTTGTAGACGCAACGAAATTTTGCGCAGATAGTAACAAGAAGGCGATCAGCAAAAATTCATCATTCTTTCCTAATCAAGAAGCTTGTTTGTCTGCAGAAGTGGATTTATGCCAGCACCCTCTTAGAGAGGTGCACTTCAAGAATCAAGGATGGAGAAGTATTTGAAGGTTTCTGCATCAAAACCGTGAATTGACATTTACCCATCATTAGAAATATACTCAAGTTTTTTCTTTATGAGGAGGAGTAAATTGACAAACTTCATAATCTTAGTAGTACAGCCAATGTTAGCTTACTTGTTCATTGGCCGTGCCATTCTTCCAATATTGCATAGATGCTTGAATTAAAAGCTGCACCTTGATTGGCAGCCACTTTCCCAGATGAAAACGAAAGTTCAAATTATGTTCTTTACAGGACCACTTGGGTCAAACATTGGCACTGAAAAATTAAAGGCCATGACCATATTCCTGAGTCGCCTCACAACTCACTTTTCAAGCCATGGTTTCAGATATTGTTTTGGAGATGTAGAATCTGCCTTCGTCCGCTGCAACATCAAAGGCACAAGGTGAGAGGACCTTTTAAGTTTCTTTTTCGAAAATGTTAAACGTAAACTCGTTTCTGTAACCTGTTCTGTTTTTACATTTTACCTATGCAAATGATTCTACGTAGGTTCTTTTCAGTTCCTTGGACGTGATGAGTGGATATCAACCTGAAACGATTCAAAGTTTCAGAGGTTTGTCAGAGGACCAAGTATAGCCGGGATCATCGAGAAGGAATGATGTGCTCCAGCAATTGAAAGCATCAACAATTTCATTAACGATGCCATTGCAATTGGAAGAGCTTTGACATACTGTGGGCTTCCATGATGCTTCATCGTTTAATGCATCAATGGACTAGTAGTGATCCCCTTTACTGTATGCTAGCAAGCTAGATGAAGCTCCATTTATCATCTAATTTAACCACACTTCTTGCAATTATTTTATATATGTGAGGAACTTTGGATCGGTCTCTGGGGAAAATTGTCCAAAAAATCATAACATATTACATTTTTGCCAATTCAGTCATAAATTTTTCAATTTTACCAATTGAGTCAATCTAGCTAATTTTGGTCGAAATTTGCTAACATGGACGTTGGCTATTCTACGTGGTATGGTTGGCACTGATGTAAATAATTTTAATAATATTCTAATTTTTTTTTTTCAAATATTTATGTATCTTTTTCATTTTTTCTTTTCATTTTCCCTTTTCTCTTACTTTCTCTTATTTTTCTTCTAATTTCTTTTTAGAATTTCATCTTGAACGTGTTATTAAACTTTTGTGATAAAAGATAAGAAGAGAGAAATATGAATACAAGAGAAAGTATTTTTTTAAAGAAAACAATATCTTATAATAAAAAAATAACACATCTCTTGAAAATAAGTACCTTATTGGAACCATCATCACTTTTCATGCTCAATAATCACTTCTCTTCATGTCAATAATCACTTCTTTTCATATAAAAGAATTACTTCTTTTCATGTCCAATTCTCTTCTCTTAATTAATTATTGATAACAATGTAGGAGCCACTACTATTGTTGATGTGGCGTGTATTTTGGGGGTGGAAATTCTTATCTTAGACACGGTCCAATCACAAGCAACATGGACTGGAGCCAACCAAAGCTGTCGGTCACATGATTTTCACTCAAATTCCACAAATTTCAATGGTTATGATTGTGTATAGTTCATCATGGGCCTTGGTCAGCAAATGTACGTCCCTTACGTTGGGGTGGAAATTTGAGAGAAACTTAGCTATTGGGATGTTTATTTCTAAGTCAATTAGTTCGGTGGCCACACCACTATTTTAGTACATCATAAAATAAATTGGAGTATCAAATGGTCATGACTTTGATACTCTTAAATGATAAGTAAAAATTATGTTTCGAATTGTAGTTAAGTCATGTGTAAAAATTAACTCTTGCATGAGATATGTTTTGCCAATGAAACTCCCTAATCCATTGACAGCACACAAAAGAAAAAAGAAAAATGGGAGAACAAGAGGTAGAGGCAGCAGTAGAATCCTTGTATTGAAAGTTATTCCTTTGTGATCAATTCATCCTACTATCTCTGGTAACTGAGGGAAAACATTCATAAAGTCTTAAAACTATTGTAATTTTCCCAGTTCAATTATAAATATTTCAATTTTGTCAACTGAGTTCTAAGACATTTCCATGTTTTGCCAATTGAGTACATTGAACTAATTTTGGCCGTAAATCGTGACGAGGACATTGGCTTTCCTATATGGTACGATCGATGCTAACGTGGACAATTTTAACAATATTTTAATTTTTTTCAATTTATTTAGTTTTCCTTTTTCTCTTTTCATTTTCATTTTTTTTCTTTTTCTTCTTCTTTGTTTTTCCCCTTTTCTCTTCGTCAACCACTATCAAGCCTCATCGATGGCTGATAGAGGTTGCGGACTGCTAGCCTCAAGCTAGGGCCACCTTTATCGGCCTCGGGCAAGGGATGCCCAAGCCTAGGCTAGTGTGAGCAACCTTTGCCTTGGCGAGGGTGGCAATCGCCTACCCAGGCGAAGGTGGCCTACACTCACCCACCTAGGCGAGGGCCACCCTTGACCGGCCAAGCGAGGGTAGCCCCTCACTAGTCTAGGCTCAGATGTCCCTCGCCCAAAGTTGATGAGGGCAGCGATCTCTACTAGCCATTAATGAGGCCTAATTATGATTGGTGGAGGGAAAAAGAAAAAGAAAACAAAAAAGAATAAAAGAAAAAAATAAGAGAAAAGAAAAGAAAATTAAAAAATATTAGAATATTATTAAAAATTGTTCACGTGTCACGCCTGAACCCCGCGCATGCGCACGTCTCTCGATGGTCAACTGAAATGTGACTTTCCCAGGACGTGTCGCCGACCCTTTCTTTTTATCTTTTCAATTAAACACATGTGAGAGCAAATTAAATAAATACTCGGACAACTATCAAACACAGGGATAGTAAAACATGCTAACGCTTTTTCACAAACCACACTTTATAAAGATACCCGGTTAACCTAGGAGTTTATATTCACAAGTCAGTCTCAAAAGAACGTCCTAGGTAACCTACACTCCACTAGCCAGCCAAAAGGTGTCACATCATGCGCCCACCACATCCACACTTGGCAAATCTCCACGATACAGCGCTGAAAAAGGGTTAACCACGACAAGGTGAGATAAATCTTAGTGACTCAAAACCTTAAACCCCGATTAGGACGCAAATTCATTCAGAGGTAGCCTAAACAGGCATCACATACAAACTTATCTTGCCTAAGCACGTCCCTGCATATTAGTGCATCATATATATCATATGCATACGGAAAACGTATTTAATAATCGGAACACCTCAATTTATCTTTTAAACAATCACATAGGTCCCAATTATAAGATAAAACCGTTATGACACGCCTCATTCCGTGTCAAACAATTTTGCTCCATAATTAGGCGCAGCTATCACAACTACTCAGACATGTTCCAGTTATTACAACCCATTGGCCATGGCCAACTCAATAGTTGGCGGTTATTCGGCATAACCGGGCGTCGTCTTGTCCCATCGAGCACAGCATCATCCCGCGTAAATGCATTAAGACAGCATTCCATAAAGGAGCATCAGCCCAGCCTCCACCGTGATTGGCATCCGTTGGCGTGGGGCATCCGAACTTAATCAGGCATCATCTTGCGTAAATGCATCAAGACGGGTTCACTACCCTGCGTAAACACATAAGGGTATTTAGGTTAGTCAAGGACACCATGCTTCGCATTCAAATGCCTCGTTTTCAAATAATGAACTTAGCCAATTTTCCTTCGTATTAAATATCTCAGTAAAATAATCATGCGTGGTCCCGTATTTAAATCAAACCAATAAACGTAGTACGCTCTCATTTCAAAATTCCATGATTTTATATAGTACTTAAAAATTTGGTGTCAAAAACCAACACCCGGTATTTTTTCTATTTAAATACCATAAAATCAAATTTTGCAATAATAATCCATAACGACCACCAAGCACTCAATTGCACAAATAAGCAATCAATTCCACATATAAATTCAACCACGAGAATTAGTGTAAAATTTCACGAAACAGCTATCCCATCACTATTTACACTAATTACGATTAATTAAATAAATTGTGATTAATTAAATTAATACAACTTAATTAAACTAATCATGTTAATTAACCTAACCATGATTAACTAACCCAAGTTAACTAATCTAACCTAGGGTAGGCTAACTAACTAAACTAACCACCTAACCAAACAAATCTAACTAAACTAACCAATCCTAACTAACTAGTTACTCTAACTAGATTAACCACTAATTCCTAATTGACACTAACCTAACCTTTTAAGTGTAATTAACCACCAAATCTGGGATTAGAGAGCTAACTCACCGGAATTCAACGGCGATGGGTTTACGGCAATGGCAGCGCGACGGTGGTGAGATCTCGAGACAACCATTTCTCCAACGGAGGCTCGATCGGGGTTGAAATCAGCCTAGCAAGCTCATGACTGAAGGGGCGATTTAGTGGAAGGGCTGAGTTGGTCGGGTGGTTGAGCGGGCTGGTTGAGGCGATTGGACGAAGTTGGCGAGTGGTTGGTGGATGGACAGGGTTGGCTGAGCTGGTGATTCGGCGATGGGGGCGTGAGGTGGTGCGGATTGTGGAGGGCGTCGGATGGAGCTGAGCTAAGGTGGGTAGCAGCTCAGGATGGGGGTTGCTGGGTGGACATGGGTTGGCGGTGGCGAGTTGAAGGTGGTGCGGTGCTGGACTGAAGACGACAGTGTGGGCTGGCTGGCTGCTGGAGGCTTGCGGCGCCAAGGGAAATGGAAATGAAGAAGAAGAAGAAGAAGCAGCGGGGGTGGGGGTTTGGCTGGTTGAAGTTCACGCACAAGGAGGGAGAGAGGGAAGGAGGGAGAGAGGGATAAAACTAAGTTAAAGTGAGGGCCAATGGGAGTCCAAGGGAAATATGCATGCACTCAAGTGCATTTGGCCTCAAAGTCTTCAGCCAAGAAGTCAAGGCTCCCTTCAATGGCTAATTTCCTATCATTTCTTCCCAAACAAAGTAATTTTGGTAGCCAATAAACCCCTTAGAGCAATCCATACGAATTTCCATAATTTCTTTTTGTTCAAAATTGATTTTCCGCAAAAACTCCGGACTCGACGAAATTTCTCGAAAGATGAGATGGCGTCCTAAAAATGAATTGTGACACACTTGAACGTTCGATTCCCGAAAACAAATTCAATTTTGTGGTTAAAAACGACCGAACACAATTTTAGCATAATTTAACCTATCGGGTAGCTTTTAAGGATTTTAGCGCGTTTGACCCGTGGTCGATAATTTTCAATCTACGTTTGTACATCTCCAACTCGTAGGTGACTCTTGGTTGTCATAAACTTGGTTGACCATCGGAGATGAGAAGGAGCAGTAGAGATCCTGTGCAAATTCGAGAGACTAATCAAGATTGTAGTTGAGGTCGAGACCAAGGTCATTATCAAGGTGGAGGTCGAGGGCGAAGCAAAAGAGATATTGATCAAACATCTATTTTTGTAACTCTAGGTACAATTACAAGGGCTAGTGTGCAAACACATTTTTTTCTCAGCCACATATTTAAAGTCATATTTCTCTAGTGTCATTCATTGTGATTTTAATTCAGAGAAAGCGATGCTACTGAAGAGCAATATGAAAGCTCTTCCTATAAGGACTTGGCCATGTAGAATTCAGTATTAGTGTAACAAAGTGTTGGGATTTACTGATTCCCTAAAACAGATTCGACACTAAATCGAACCCCTAAAACGAATGCGAAAGACGAGCCCAAAAACAAACAGATATCACCTATTAAAGATACACTACGGAATCGAGCATACCTTATTGTCCACAGATTAAACACCAACATTGATTTGAGGAAGAAAAACTGATCCCGTTCTATCCGATGATGTACTATCGCCTTGAAGGGGAGAAAAATCCGTCTCTTTTGGGATACTGTTCTCTTAGGCTTTTAGGAGGGAGAGAGAGGGAGGAAAAACTCACGTATGTTGAAAAGGTACGTTCCTCTCTTTTCTTTTCTCTCTTAAATACGTATCCTCTAAGAGACGTAACTCTACAACGTAATACATTCCCCCAAAAGTCATAACTCCTCAACGTAACACCTCTTCATATCTCAACCCTTCATACATGGGCCCTTATCTAGCAAGCTGGGCTTTTAGGCCCAACATGGGCGAACGAGCCCTCTAAGGCCCATCATCTCCCACTCGCACATGGTAGGCCGAACATGATCCTCTTTACCTCTCTGCAACGTTCATACCGGTGAATAATCCGTGCGACCAGCATACTTTGAGAGCTCGTTACTATACATATGTTAGGAATATATAACAGTTCATAATAGGCATCACACTCTAAATAAATTTAGTATGCAGTACTTTAGATCGATTGATCACATTTATATATCTCTTGATCTCATTTTAAATAATGATATATTGTATTCACAATTACGATTATCCCAAAGATAGTCATAATTGATCGACCGGTAAACACAAAACTAATATGTGATTCTCCAAATTCGATCTTCCTCTTTTCTTCAAACTTTCAATTTCAGTTCAGCTTGCTTTTCTAGAAATGTTCCATTAGATCGAATCAATTCATGATTATTGGCAACATCCTAAGATAGTAAACACTAAATAGAAATCTTGAGAATAAGAAAGAGTCATTAGGGCACTAAATTGAGGAACTATTTTCCTTAAGAGTTTCACATGGCATAAAAGTTTAGATCAAACTTTTGCCACTCTTATTGATCATCTCATGCATACGTAGTATGGAATACATATTACGATATTAACTCCTTTCATATGGAGCGTATGTCTACACCATCAATACCGTACAGATGATAGTTTAGACATACATAATGTCTAACTTGAGTTCACATATCTACTCGTTCACAAAAATCATCAGAACTCACATCTAGCCGCATAGATAGATAAAGTAAAATATATGGGTTATTTTACTTTCGGATATAGTAAATATTATGTCATCATCTTGACACTCAGTTGAGGTGACTTATGTATTTTAAGCTTGAGCTCTCGATTATCATTTAGATAATAAGCTTAAAAATCGTATCATCTCTATTTATCACACAGTAAATAGAGGCGATTACCCGTGTGAGTGGGCTAATCTCTTATTTGTCCGACATACTTTTTTAACTTAATATAATGCACTAAGCATTAAGATGCATAAACGTCAAATAAAGATTCATAGGTATTAATGATAAAAAACACAAATTCATTAAATGTGAACACTTAAGGGGAATTACAATATTCAATACATTAGCCTCTACGCAGTTCTAGAGATTTTACATGATCACAAAACACATCTCTAGGTATTGACTTTGTCATAGGATCTGCTATCATTTTATGCGTAAATATATACTGTAAGTTCACATCTTTTCGTGCAACCACATCCTTGACAAAATTATACTTGGCATCTATGTGTTTGGTCTTGCCATGATATTTTGGATCTTTGGTGTACGCTATAACTGCTTAGCTATCACAGTTAACCAATAATGGATTTGTAGCATACCCAATAACACCTAAATGATCCAAAAATCTCTTAAACCAAATACCTTCTTGTACTATTGCTGATAATGCCATGAACTCAACTTCCATCTTGGACAAGGCTGTACACGTTTGCTTCTTATTGCTCCAAGATATGACACTATTATTTAGTAAGAAAGCAAAACTAAAGGTAGATTTTCTTTCATCTAAATCTCCTCCCCAATCGGCATTTGAATAGCCTTTAAGTCGTAGATCATTTCCTTGGTAATTCAGCTTGTAATCAGCAGTTCCCTTCAGATACCTCAGTATTCTTTTAACGGCCTTCCAATGTGCTTGACTTGGATTGGATTGGTATCTACTTACCATTCTAACTGTAAAATATATGTCAGGTCTTGTACACATCATAACGTACATCAAGCTCCCAACAGCACTTGCATAAGGAACATGTTTAATTTGTTCATTCTCTTGTAGAGTCCTTGGATATAGTTTATGGCTCAATCATTCACCTTTTGCAATATGAGTATCAATGGGTTTACAATATTGCATACGAAATCGTTCAAGAACCTTATTTATGTATGTTTCTTGCGAAAGAAATAATGATCTCTTCGAACGATCTCTTGAAATCTTAACTCCAAAAATGTATGCAGCTTCACCCATTTTTTCATCTCAAAGTTGGAAGATAACCAACTCTTCACAATATTAACAAACTCCATATTGCTTTTGGCAATTAGTATATCATTAACATATAATGATATGACCACAAATTGATATTTGGATATTTTGATATATACACAATGATCCTCATCTATCATTGTAAAATCATATGCCATTATGGCATTATAAAAACGTATATACCATTGTCTCGACAATTGCTTAAGGCCGTATATTGATCTCAAAAGTTGACATACCTTTCCTTCTTGGCCTTCTATAATAAAACCAGTAGGTTGTTCCATATATATTTCTTTTTCTAATTTTCCATTGAGGAAAGCAGTCTTTACATCCATTTGATGTAACTCAAGATCCATACTAGCTACTATTGCCAGAATAATGCGAATCGAGATAAATCTCACTATAAGAGAAAATGTTTCTGTGACATCTCGATTTTCTAATTCTATTTTCAATAAATTGAGACGGGTATTTCATTGGCACGCATATAGTTCTTTTCCTTGAGTCGGTTACTCATGTGAAAATTAGTCTATCAGGTGAAGTCGTTTAGAAATTCTAATGCATCGGACTTGAGAATTTGACCAGGAAACGACCTTTCGACCGAGTTAATCTACAAGGGTCGTTACGGCACAATTAAAAATCGATTAGAAACCGAAGATAGGTTGAATCGACAGAGGCATGTGATCAAGTGTGGGTGAGTCCACCAGATCGCACAATTCTCGTCGATCGGCACTGGACTGGCTTTTCTATCGTTTGGGTACCCTGTGTCCGTATTTGAAACCTTAAGATTACCCCTGACAACCGAGAGTTGTCGATATGTCAAAGATGTACATTGTGGCTTGATCAACCACAGGTCAAATGCACGAAAATTTCTAAAAACTACCTGGTAGATTAGGACGCGCTTGTATCGTGCCAAAGTAAAATTAACCGTGAAATTGAGATCGAATTCAGAAATTGGAAGTCAAGGTGTGTCACAAATCATTTTAGGAACATTGACTCATCTTTGGAAGATTTTTCATATAAGCCGAGTTTTTCAGCAAAATAATTAGAGAATGGCTAATTTGGCTCGAGAAATTAGTAAGCCCGCCTTTGGTCGCGCTTTTAGGACTTAAGTTGGTTCTATGGACAAGTGAAGATGTGAATTGAAGTGTGGTGACATTGAATTAATTTTATGGACTTCAATTTGATTCAATTGGAAGATAATTAAGTGGAATTGAAAAATTTGTTGTACAAGATTTTATGCCCTGGCGGAAAATGAAATTGAACCCATTGGAAGAGGTTGTGGAGGATTGGGTGAGTGGAATGTGATATCATCTTAAGTCATAGTGGGCCATTTTTGTTAGATTAAAGGAAAAGAAAAAAGAAAAAGAAATGGTCCCATCTCTCCCTCTCTCCTTCCTCTCTCCTGTCGACCCTCTCTTCTCCATCTCTCTTGGCTGCTTCGAAAGCCTAGCAGACCAACAAAGCTAGATCTACCGTCGCCGCCTCTCGTCGTCGTCATCGCTCACCGAAGCCGAAATCGCCGCCACAGCTCCGCCTCTCTCTCCCCCCTTGCTGTTCGACCGTCTTTCCTCTTTCTTGGGTGTGCCTTGAAGGCTTTGAGACCCAGCAGCAACCAGAGAAGCCTCGTCCGAAGCTGCATGCCACTGGAGGAGCCTCCACCACCACACATCGCCGTTTGTCCCCGCGCTTAGCCATCGCTGCTCACTGTTGCTTCGCACGACACCGTCTCCCTCTGGCTTGTCTCTGCGTCGCAGCTGCTGCCATAGCTCATGCCGGAGCCGTTCAGCCACCTCCGGCCACCGTTCGGGCCCTGCCTAGGTCCGGTTCTACCCCTCAACCTCCCTCGGTCCTTCTCCGTCTCATCCAAGCCCCGGATCTGCTCATTTTCGGCCTCAACCAGCAGTGAGCAGAGAGGAGAAAAATGGGTATGGCAGCGGCTATTTGATCCGTTTTGGTTGGCTTCCCGAGCCCGGATGCTCGTCCCGCCTTAAGGAAAGTCGATTCTCGCGTCGTCCTCGTTTTGGTCCGCTCGGTTCGCTAATCGGGTGAGTTTAACTCACTAAATCTCGCTTAGAGGGTTAATTATGCTTAGCGATGTTTAGTTTATGTTAAGTGTTATTAGGTGGTTAGTTTAATTTATCTAAGTGTAGATTATATTAAGGTGCTTGATTAACTTAAAGTGTGTTTAATTTAAGGCTAAGTGAATGTTTATACTAATATAAGCTTTGATGTGACTTAAAGGAATTTGTTTTTTGATTTATTTAAGTATTCCGAAATTATTAAATAATTTAATAATATATATTTATTCGATATTATTAAAATATTATTATTTAAATAAATTTCGGAATAAAATTAATTATTTAATAAATTCCGAAAATTATCTCGGGACCTTATTTGCTCAGAATTTCATGCTAATCATTGCTGTGTATTCGGATTTTGAAATTGATGATTGGTTATTATAAATTGAGTGTGAATTGTGAAAAATATAGATATTATTATTTAGGGATAATACCCTAAAAAACTCCAAGCTGTACACTTGTGACAAATTTATCCCAAACTATTTTTTTGACCACCAAAAACCCCAAACTAGTATATTTTTGACAAATTTATCCCAAACTGGTATACTTGTGACAAATTTACCCTATGTTAGTTTTCGTTAAATTTTATTCTCAAATTATTAAGTTAAATGACACGTGACAGTTAACTAGTATATCAATTTAAGATTTTACGTTCCGTTTGTCACGGTTTACAATTTTTATGATTTTTTGTGGTATTAATCCAATTTAGCATAGGGTATATTTGTCACAAATTTACCGAGTTTAGGGTTTTTGCGATCGAATAAATTAGTTTGGGGTAAATTTGTCATAAATGTACCGGTTTAGGTTTTTTTATAATCGGTCGGGGTAAATTTGTCACAAGTTTACCAATTTGGGTTTTTCATGGTCAAAAAAATAGTTTGGGGGTAAATTTGTCACAGGTGTACAAGTTTTGGGTTTTTAAAGGTATTATCCCTATTATTTAATTAATTTTAGGAATAAATATAATTATTAATAAATTCCGAAAATTATTTCGGGATCCTAAATTCTTAGAATTTCGTGCTAATCGCTGCTGTGCATTCAGATTATGAATTTGATGGTTAGATATTGCAAATTGAGTGATGATTTGTGCAATTGATTATTGAATTGTCGTGTGCTGGTGGAAAGACTCGAGTCGCAATAGTGGCTAGGCCAACTGGACCCTTATTCTGCTAGAAATGTCGTCAAGAGAGTGACGTGGCTTGGGTCGCAGTAATGGCTAGGCCAACTGGACCCTTATTCTGCTAGAAATGCCGTTAAGAGAGTGATGTGGCTCGGGTCGCGGTAGTGGTTAGGCCAACTGGACCCTTATTCTGCTAGAAATGCCATCAAGAGAGTGACGTGACTCGGGTCGCAGTAGTGGCTAGGTCAACTGGACCTTTATTCTTCTAGAAATGCTGTCAAGAGAGTGACATGGCTCGGGTCACAATAGAGGCTAGGCCAACTAAACCCATGCTCCTTTGGAAATGCCGTCGACATAGTGACGAAGCCGCGCTCCAAGGGAGGAGGCAATACCTGGCTATGTACCAGTAGATAGCCGAATTGCGAGTAGGCTATGCCATTGTGTGGCAGTGAATATCAATTGGATCGCATGCTGAGTGTTATTGACGAGTCGGATTATGGGACAAAATTGTGTGGCATGGTATGGGACGTGTCATAACGGTTTGATCTTATAATCCGGACTCTTGTGGTCGTTCGAAATGATATTGTTGACATTCCAGTGATTTAAGTTCTTATTACTATTTGTGATTAAGTAATTTGAATTGTGCTAACCTGCAGGAAGGAACTGAGGCAAGGTAAGTTCTCTGTGTGATGTGGCCAGGTTGCTCTTGGGCGTATTTTCTTTCTAATAGGGGTTTAGGGGGTTGAACTTGCTAAGACAATGTCTCATCACGGTTGTGGGATTAAAATTTCAAGTCCCTAGTGGACAGAGCGGCCAGATAACTTTGGTTGGCCTTGAGGAGTTGCAGAGGTGAAGTCATAAGGATTGGAGAACGTGTCCGACTTGTAGGTCATAGGACAATTCCTTTTTAAGAGCCGGTCTTTTGTAGATTTTTGGCTGTAGACCTCTATTTGTAATTCTGTTGAATTATGAAAGTGTTATGTTGTGGTTTTGCTTTCTGCTTTTCTATTTCGTATTTCATTGTCAGGGGTTTTATAATACATTCCGCTTGTGCAATAATAAATGAATGGGGTTGGCGACACTATTTGGGAATGTCACATTTGCATGACCATGGTGGGATATTGGCGCGCTCGAGGTTCGGGGCATGACAGTTTCTTCATAATCAATTTATTCCTGTTGATTATATTCCTTCGCCACAATGCGAGCCTTATGTCTTTCTATCGAGTCATCAACTTTACGCTTTCTTTTGAGAACCCACTTGTTCCCAATAACTTTGCGTCCTTTTGGAAGATCAACTAGTTCCAAACTTGGTTTGACTTCATTGACTTCATCTTCTATTCTATTACATGAAGCCATTTTTCCTTACTAGGGCAATTTAGAGTATCATTAACATTTCTTGGCTCATCTTCATCTTGTGGAGCAACCATGAAAGTTTCCCCTTCAATGTCAAAACGTCAACGGGGAATACTTTTGCGACTTGTTCGCCATATGAGAGATTGTACACTTTGCACATCATTCCCCATCATGCTCCCACTTGGATTAGACAATAACGATATCATTTCATCATGTTGTTGTAATTGAGAGTGAATTGAATTAAATTCATTACTTCTCATGTTACTCCCACTTAAATGAACTTAATTAAGTTCATTATCTTGATCCAATGCTTCAAATAGAGAGTAATCTTCACCTATTTCGCCCTTCTTAGGAAATTCACTCTCTAAGAATTTGACATCCCGTGATTTGAATTCAGTTATACTCTCACTTTCCTGCTCACCTATGAACACATATCATTTCGAGTGTTCAAAATATTTTTTGAAAATACTTTTATTTAATCTAGGACCCAATTTCTCAAACTTGTGAGAGAGCTCATGAGTATAGGCAGCATAACCCCATGGCTTAAGAAAACTTAAATCCGATTTTTTGCCTATCCATAACTCATATGGAGTGGAAGTAACTGATTTAGAAGGCACTCGGTTAAGTATATAGGCAGTAGTTAACAACGCATCGCTTCAAAAAGTGATAGGTAAGTTAGCATGTGCTATCATGGACCTAACCATTTCCAATAGGGTTCTGTTTCTTATTTCCACAACATCATTTTGTTGAAGAGTATATGAAATAGACAACTGTCTTTCTATTCCTTTTTCATCATATAATTTTCTGAACTCATCAGATAAATATGCTCGACATTGATCGGATCGCAATACTTTTATTTTCTTGTCTAATTGATTTTCTACCAAGTTCATAAACCTTTTGAAATAACTCAATACTTCAGATTTATGATAAATCAAATAGATATATCCAAATCGAATATAATCATATATAAATGTGATGAAATAAACAGCCCTATGCCTTCCTCTCACATTCATCGGACCACAGATGTCATAATGGATTAATTGCAAAGGAAATTAAGCTATTTTACATTTTCCAAATGGTTTTCTTGTCGTTTTCCCTACTAGGCAATACTCACGTATGGGCAAATCGACTTTTTCAATATTGTCTAACAAACCCTCTTTGGTTACAAGGGTGCTTGGAGCTCGAAGCTTTCCTCTTCTTTGAAGGACCTGCTTCCTTGCATTTCCTTTTATCGAACTAGTTAAGATGTTTGTACTTGAAGCTCGAAGCTCCATGTGAGCTAGAACCAGCATGATAAATTTCAGCTTTCGGCTTAGCCGTCAAGAGGCAGTCCTCTTCCAACTCAAGATGATGCACTGTATCCTCAAAGGTTTTGATATTTTCATTATAGGTCATGTACACCTTCATATGCTCCCAACTCTGAGGCAATGAATGGATCATTGCTTGCACTTACTGCTTATCAGTCAGGACATGGCTAGCATCTTTCAGCTCATTAATCATATTTAACATCTTTCTAAGGTGTTGCTTCATGGTCTAATTATGAGGCTTCTTATAAGAGTCAAACCTAATAGTGAGTTGTCTCAGTCTGGTCACTGAAGTATGACTAAACCTTGCTGCCAACGCTTCCCACATTTCCTTGGTATTCTCAAAACGCCTGAACTCTCGCATGACGTCATTTTCCATGCTACTTAGCAACGTAATGCGAGCAAGGGAGTTATTTCTTTTCCATGCAACAAATGCATTCTTATCTCTCTTATGCTGTGCAGTGTTTCCTTCTTCAGGTTCTACTATGGTCAAGTTAAGAGCTTCTAGTACCTCTTGCTCTTCTAGCACATATTGGATTTTCATGTGCCATATTTTATAGTTATCGCTATTGAGCTTCTCACCTTTGTTTAGCTTAGCGACTATGCTTTTTGTGGCTGAAGCCATCGATCTGAACATATCATACATATATGCACGAATTATTAATGCCTATCATTTATGCATCAATTTTGCACAAAACCATCATATTAATGAATAATTTCAAGTGAGGTTTCAGAATCAAAATGTCACTATGTTTCCAATCATCATCCAAAATCCTAACTTTGAGTTATTATTAATATAACATTCTATGCAAAATAAATTCTTTGAAATTACAAAAATTTCTATGAACTACCCACAACAATTAATAATAATAGAAAGCAAATGATATTTAATATCAAACAATGATATAATAATAATGCTTTCACATAATACAACTAATATATCAGTTGCCACACCAACAACAACTAGATAGAAAACATTACATAAGATGTCCACAAAGCACACTAAATAAAGACCAGCCAAAACATCTAAGATCAAGTCAATATACGAATTGGGAAAGATCAATTTTTGTTTAACTTTTTGATCTTTTCCCTTGTAACAATCCAGTAATAATCATCTATAAAAGTTATCACAATTTTCCTATATGAAGTAGCTCTGTTGACTTCCCATAAGCAATTCAACATATCTTGCCATTCTAGTGGAAGAGTGTTCAAGAAAAATCGCACCATCTTAGATTGTGGCATGGGACGACCATTCCATATGACCTTTTGTATTTTCCCGTTGACTTCAACAACATGATCAATTAAGTCGCCTCTCTCCCATCGATAATTAGTCAGCTCGACTATCAACCTAGAAAGACTTTCCTTTTGTTCATAGGTAATTGTGCAAATAGGTGTGCGCAACCTAAGGGGATGCATTGTTCCTGCAACAAATGCATAACAAATAAGGGATTACATATAATCCACATAGACTTAATTGAAAAAAGAAACACATTTTTTTTTGGGTCAACGGTCAATGGTCGCGGTCAACGGTCAACGATTGCGGTCAACAGTCAGCTAGGTCGGAGTCAACGGCGGTCGGGTCGGACAGGACGGGCCGGGTCGGACCAGACGGCCCGGTCAGACCGGTCGGGCCAGTCGGACAAACCAACCGGCACGTGCCATGCTCATGCCTGGCTAACGTCACGATGACGTCAGCCCAGCGTGCATCGCACGCGCCTGGGGCCGAAACAGCACATGCGTCGTATGCGCCTGCGGGGGACCGAATCGGCGCATGCAATGTTCCGGCCGCGCGTGGCGGCGCATCCGACGGCCTCTGGTGGCGATCCGCAACTTGTTTTTCTCGTATTGACAAGAACTTCGTCCCTGCACTATCAAAAATGAATTTTGACTTGCAAAAAATCACAAAACAGGGCGAACAGTATGCGGGTGTCGGGTTTTCCTATCCCCAATCGATCAGTAGCGGCTTTTCTCGAATTTCGACCACAACAATAATTCAATAACATAAAAAGGGGATCGGGAAACATGAACTATGGCTTTGATACCAATATTGGGATTTACTGATTCCCTAAAACGAATTCGACACTAAATCGAACCCCTAAAATAAATGTGGAAGACGAGCCCAAAAACAAACATGTATCATCGATCAAAGATACACCATGAAATCGAGCGTACCTTATTATCCATAGATTAAAAACCAACGTTGATTTGGGGAAGAAAAACTGATCCCGTTCTATCCGATGATGTATTATCGCCTTTAAGGGGAGAAAAATCCGTCTCTTTTGGGATACTATTTTCTTAGGCTTTTAGGAGGGAGAGAGAGGGAGGAAAAACTCACGTACGTTGAAAAGGTACGTTCCTCTCTTTTCTTTTCTCTCTTAAATGCGTCTCCTCCAAGAAACGTAACTCTACAACGTAATACGTTCCCCCAAAAGTCATAACCTTTTAACGTAACACCTCTTCATATCTCAACCCTTCATACACGGGCCCTTATCTAGGGGCTGGGATTTTAGGCCCAACATGAGCGGACAAGCCCTCTAACGCCCATCAACATAAATAAATAAAACCATCATAAAGGAATCCCGCATTTGAGATAGGGACCCAGCTTCTTCCATGGCTACGATGGCCTCGGGACCTATATAGTCCCCATAACTGTAGCTCTCGACACATTTAAATGAAATTTCTAGAGTTTGCCCTCTTTACTGGTATTTAAGGTGTGTTTGATAATATTTTTTATTTTCAAGAACAATTTCTGTTCAAAAATAGTTCTCTCTGGACAAGTTTCTCAGCAAAAGAACATGTTTGATAATTGTGCACAATTTTTTTATTTAATTAAAAAGAGACTTAACATTTCATGTTTAGATAATACTGTAATTTTGTAATGATTTAATTAATCAAGATATTCTAAAATGACCTAAGAAAACCAATATAATAGTTAGTTAAAGATAAATGGTTGGAAATGGGAAAAAGTACGAATAAAGTCTTAAACTTATTATATTGGTACAAATTCAGTTCTAAATTTTTTAATTGAAGTAATTTCGTCATAAATATTTTCGTATTGGTACCAATTCAGTCCATCGGCCAATTTTAGCTTGATCGATGCGACGTGAATGCATGCTGATGGCCAGACGCTGACGTGGCAATTTCTTAAATAATTGTTTTATTTTGTTTAGATTGTTTATTAATTTTTTTTCTTTTTGTCCATTTTTTTTCCTTTTTCTTTTCTCCCTTGTTCCTCCTTGAATGTCCCCGTGGTGGCCAGCGAGGGTTGGGGCCCTTGCCCAGCCTCGCCTAGGGCCGCGAGTGAGGTGGCTTCACCCATATTTGGGTGAGGCCAACCTCGCCCTGGCCTTGCCTTAGGTGAAGGTGGCCTTGCCTATGGCTAGTGAAGGCAACCTCACTAGTGGCCATCGCTAGGCCAGAGGCTCGCCGACCACTGGCCCTCATTGGGGTTGCAGCCCTCGCCCGACCTTGCCTAGGGTTGTGAGCGAGGCGGTTTCACCCAGATTTGGGCAAGGTTGGCCTCGCCCTAGCCTTGTTGTGGGCGAAGGTGGCCTTGCCTGTGATTGGTGAGGCCATTGCGGCCCTCGCCAGTGGTTGGCGAGCCTCCGGCTTAGCGATGGCCACCATGGCCTCGCCCAGATTTGAGCAAAGCCACCTCACTAATGGCCTTGGGCGTCGGCCCCAGCTGGCCAAAATTGATCGAATGGACTGAATTGGTACCAATGCAAAAAAGGTTTATGAGTTAATTAGTACCAAAATAATAGGTTTATGACTTTTTTTATACTTTCCCCTTGGAAATGGTAATGGAAAGTCTCGTTGGTTTACAACTCACAATATGAGGAGATTGATAGTAAATCTTTAAGCATTATAGTAAATAAATGTATAGACCTTTTAAGAAGAAAAGCAAAAGTTGCTTGGAATCACCAAGCTTTCGCAATCCAGCATTATCTCTAAAAAAATGACAGTTAAAAATCCATATAGTAAAGCCCTAAAAGCTTTTCAATTTTGAATCAATTTTCATCAAAATATTTTCACATTTTTTATGCTAAACTAATTCTAAATTGAAATTAACATTAAAATTTAGTAAAACTACTCAAAATCTAATTTCTGATTTTTTTTTTCCTTTTTTTTATTGTATTTTTTATTTCAAAAAATGGGAACTCGGATCGGGGTAGGAGACTGAACCCTGTGTTAATTGTATAAAGACAAACATTAGATTATGTTGAGCTTATTTTTCTAAAATGACATTTTTTTTGTGTTTTCGGGAACAAATAAGTAGTTTTTTTTTTTTTTTACTTCGTGTTTATATTCCAATTTATTCCCTTGCTACTAATCTATTTTGAGGAACAGAAGAATTAGCTGACATTATTAAACATATTTTTTCCTTTTTCTGTTTCTAGGAATAAAATAATAGAAAAATAAAAATATAAAATCGTTATCAAACATGACCAAACTATCTAAAAGCAATGTGAAAATCAATAAGAAGATGTGAAATTGCTAATTTAGAGGTAGCTTTCTCGAGTGCTTTGAGAGGCGGGATGGTCCAAATGTGATGAGCTAAGAACACACTGCAAAATAGAAAGAGGAAGGAACTTGTGAATGACTTGATTGAGAACGACAAAAGGTCTATAGATAAATGTATAGACCTTTTGAGAAGAAAAGCAAAAGTTGCTTGGAGTCACCAAGCTTTTGCAATCCAGCATTATCTCTAAAAAAACAACAATTAAAAATCCATATAGTAAAGCCTTAAAAGCTTTTCAATTTTGAATCCAATTTTCATCAAAATATTTTCACATTTTTTATGTTAAACTGATTCTAAATTGAAATTAACATTAAAATTTAGTAAAATTACTCAAAATCTAATTTCTGATTTTTTTCCTATTTTTTATTGTATTTTTTTAATTTTTTATTTCAAAAAATGGGAACTCGGATCGGGGTAGGAGGCTGAACCCTGTATTGATTGTATAAAGACAAACATTAGATTATGTTGAGCTTATTTTTCTAAAATGACATTTTTTTTGTGTTTTCGGGGAACAAATAAGTAGTTTTTTTTTTTTTTTAACTTCGTGTTTATATTCCAATTTATTCCCTTGCTATTAATCTATTTTGAGGAATAGAAGAATTAGCTGACATTATTAAACATATTTTTTTCCTTTTTCTGTTTCCAGGAATAAAATAATAGAAAAATAAAAATAAAAAAATATTATCAAACATGACCAAACTATCTAAAAGCAATATGAAAATCAATAAGAAGATGTGAAATTGCTAATTTAGAGGTAGCTTTCTCGAGTGCTTTGAGAGCCAGGATGGTCCAAATGTGATGAGCTAAGAACACACTGCAAAATAGAAAGAGGAAGGAACTTGTGAATGACTTGATTGAGAACGACAAAAGGTCTATAGATAAATGTATAGACCTTTTGAGAAGAAAAGCAAAAGTTGCTTGGAGTCACCAAGCTTTGGCAATCCAGCATTATCTCTAAAAAAACAACAATTAAAAATCCATATAGTAAAGCCTTAAAAGCTTTTCAATTTTGAATCCAATTTTCATCAAAATATTTTCACATTTTTTATGCTAAACTGATTCTAAATTGAAATTAACATTAAAATTTAGTAAAATTACTCAAAATCTAATTTCTGATTTTTTTCTTTTTTTTTTTATTGTATTTTTTTTATTTTTATTTCAAAAAATGGGAACTCGGATCGGGGTAGGAGACGAACCCTGTGTTGATTGTATAAAGACAAACATTAGATTATGTTGAGCTTATTTTTCTAAAATGACATTTTTTTTGTGTTTTCGGGAACAAATAAGTAGTTTTTTTTTTTTTTTTAACTTCGTGTTTATATTCCAATTTATTCCTTGCTACTAATCTATTTTGAGGAGTAGAAGAATTAGCTGACATTATTAAACATATTTTTCCTTTTTCTGTTTCCGGGGAATAAAATAATAGAAAAATAAAAATATAAAAATGTTATCAAAACGGGACCAAACTATCTAAAAGCAATGTGAAAATCGATAAGAAGATGTGAAATTGCTAATTTAGAGGTAGCTTTCTCGAGTGCTTTGAGAGCCGGGATGGTCCAAATGTGATGAGCTAAGAACACATTGCAAAATAGAAAGAGGAAGGAACTTGTGAATGACTTGATTGAGAACGACAAAAGGTCTATAGATAAATGTATAGACCTTTTGAGAAGAAAAGCAAAAGTTGCTTGGAGTCACCAAGCTTTGGCAATCAAAGCATTATCTCTAAAAAAACAACAATTAAAAATCCATATAGTAAAGCCTTAAAAGCTTTTCAATTTTGAATCCAATTTTCATCAAAATATTTTCACATTTTTTATGCTAAACTGATTCTAAATTGAAATTAACATTAAAATTTAGTAAAATTACTCAAAATCTAATTTCTGATTTTTTTCTTTTTTTTTATTGTATTTTTTTTTATTTTTTATTTCAAAAAATGGGAACTCGGATCGGGGTAGGAGACGAACCCTGTGTTGATTGTATAAAGACAAACATTAGATTATGTTGAGCTTATTTTTCTAAAATGACATTTTTTTTGTGTTTTCGCGAACAAATAAGTAGTTTTTTTTTTTTTTACTTCGTGTTTATATTCCAATTTATTCCCTTGCTACTAATCTATTTTGAGGAATAGAAGAATTAGCTGACATTATTAAACATATTTTTTCCTTTTTCTGTTTCCAGGAATAATATAATAGAAAAATAAAAATATAAAAATGTTATCAAATAGGACCAAACTATCTAAAAGCAATGTGAAAATCGATAAGAAGATGTGAAATTGCTAATTTAGAGGTAGCTTTCTCGAGTGCTTTGAGAGCCGGGATGGTCCAAATGTGATGAGCTAAGAACACATTGCAAAATAGAAAGAGGAAGGAACTTGTGAATGACTTGATTGAGAACGACAAAAGGTCTATAGATAAATGTATAGACCTTTTGAGAAGAAAAGCAAAAGTTGCTTGGAGTCACCAAGCTTTTGCAATCCAGCATTATCTCTAAAAAAACAACAATTAAAAATCCATCTAGTAAAGCCCTAAAAGCTTTTCAATTTTGAATCCAATTTTCATCAACATATTTTCACATTTTTTATGCTAAACTAATTCTAAATTGAAATTAACATTAAAATTTAGTAAAACTACTCAAAATCTAATTTCTGATTTTTTTCCTTTTTTTATTGTATTTTTCTTATTTTTTATTTCAAAAAATGGGAACTCGGATCGGGGTAGGAGACTGAACCCTGTGTTGATTGTATAAAGACAAACATTAGATTATGTTGAGCTTATTTTTCTAAAATGACATTTTTTTTTTGTGTTTTCGGGAACAAATAAGTAGTTTTTTTTTTTTTTTTTTTTACTTCGTGTTTATATTCCAATTTATTCCCTTGCTACTAATCCATTTTGAGGAATAGAAAAATTAGCTGACATTATTAAACATATTTTTTCCTTTTTCTGTTTCCAGGAATAAAATAATAGAAAAATATAAATATAAAAATGTTATCAAACAAGACCAAACTGTTTAAAAGCAATGTGAAAATCAAAAAGAAAATGTAAAATTGCTAATTTAGAGGTAGCTTTCTGGAGTGCTTTGAGAGGCGGGATGGTCCCAATGTGATGAGCTAAGAACACACGACAAAATAGAAAGAGGAAGGAACTTGTGAATGACCTGATTGAGAATGACAAAAGGTCTATAGATAAATGTATAGACCTTTTGAGAAGAAAAGCAAAAGTTGCTTGGAGTCACCAAGCTTTCGCAATCCAGCATTATCTCTAAAAAAATGACAGTTAAAAATCCATATAGTAAAGCCCTAAAAGCTTTTCAATTTTGAATCCAATTTTCATCAAAATATTTTCACATTTTTTATGCTAAACTAATTCTAAATTGAAATTAACATTAAAATTTAGTAAAACTACTCAAAATCTAATTTCTAATTTTTTCCTAATTTTTTATTGTATTTTATTTTATTTTTATTTCAAAAAATGGGAACACGGATCGGGTTAAGAGACCGAACCCCGTGTCGATTGTATAAAGAAAAACAGTAGATTATGTTGAGCTTATTTTTCTAAAATGACATTTTTTGTTTTTTGGGAACAAATAAGTAGTTTTTTTTTTTACTTTGTGTTTATATTCCAATTTATTCCCTCGCTACTAATCTATTGAGGAATAGAAAAATTAGCTGACATTATTAAACATATATTTTCCTTTTTTTGTTTCCACGAATAAAATAACAGAAAAATAAAAATATAGATATGTTATCAAACAGGACCAAACTGCCTAAAAGAAACGTGAAAATCAATAAGAAGATGCGAAATTGCGAATTTAGAGGTAACTTTCTCGAGTGCTTTGAGAGGCGAGATGGTCCAAATGTGATGAGTTAAGAGTTCACTATGAAATAGAAAGAGGAAGGAACTTGTGAATGACCTGTCCAAGAACGACAAGGCCAATCCACACCCACATACAATGATGTACTACTGCCTAGGTGGGACTAGGTAAGGTTGGGTGCAGATGCGGACCACAAGTGCTGAACGAGGAAGATACTTCCATTCTGAACGAGGCGGTAGCATAGCATGGGGCCGTGATGGCGAGAAGGTATTCGCACACCACTCACACCACTCAGGTTAGTAGTCGACCATGGTACAATAATAGAGAACATGCAGAACAGAGGGTCCGTTTGGGAACCACTTTTGGGGAAAGTCTTTAGGAAAATGCAAAGACCTTTGAGTTAAATGTGTTTTCCAAAATACAAACTGTGTTTGGTAAATTGTACTTTGAAAGCTCTTTGTGAAGTACTTTTGAGCAAAATGGTGTTTGAGGAATTACATTTACAAATGAGTTTTGTGGTAAAAAAAATTTATCAAAAGAAAAATTTAAAAAAAAATTGACCGGCAAGGGCAGAGGTCGTCGGCGACCTCCGGCGACCCCGATTCTTGGGCAACAAGGTCGCGCGACGCCATTGCGACCTCCGGCGACCCCGGATCTGGGGTGGCGAGGTCGCGTGCGTCGCGCGACGCCGCCTCGACCTCCGGCGACCCCAGATCTAGGGCGGTGAGGTCGTGCGACGCCGCGCAACGCCGCCTCGACCTCCGGCGACCTAGATCCGGGGCGTCGAGGTTGCGGGAGGACCTCGCCGCCCCGGATCTGGGTCGCGGCAGGGTTGCGTGACCTCGCCGCCCCTGGATTTCGGGTGGCGAGGTCACGCGACCCAGCCGCGACCCAAATCTGGTCGCTGCTCGAGCCTCCGGCACCAGATCTGGTCGCGACCACCAAACTGGCGACCAGATGGGTCGCGCAGCCCTGGCGAGCTCCGTGTGGAGGTCGCAGTGCAGCAAGTGACGGTCGCCAGCAACGCATCGACTCGCGGAGGTCGCCCGACTCTCCGACGAAGATCACCTAGGTCGCGACGTCCCTGTAGCGGTCGTTGGCCCGAATAAGATGAACAGTGTTTCATCCAAAGGCACGCACTGGAAAAACAAAAAATTCTTGAGGACAATTTTGGGAAAAAAAAAAAAGTGAACAGTGTCGCATGGGCATGACAAGAAAGCTGAAAGCCCAAGGCCTCACTTGCCTTGGGCTTTCAGCCTTAAAAATACTTGCTTTGCCATTAAGTCCCTTTCAAAGTGTTTTGCCAAACACCATTTTTTTTGCCCAAGGGGCTTTGGACCCCCAAGGAGCTTTGGGAAGTGGTTCCCAAACGCACCCAGAATCTTCTTGCACACAGCAAGCGAAGACAAGGAAGACTAGATTCTGATTGGCAAATGAACGGTGGAGAAGCAAAACACAGTTTTCAAGGTAGCTCCAACAGCCTCCACCATTCGCAGGTTAAAAAAGCCTTTCCGAAATTCTATATGATACACGTGTTAAACGCCATACATCAACCGGCCCGATAGAACCCCACATACTCATGTGCATAACCTAGGCCACTATTTTGATCCAAAAAAAAAAAGAAAAAACCTGGGCCACCAGCATTTTTTCACAAATCGTTATTTTGGGAAATGATGAATCCGAAAATAACAGTACAATTACTAAAATTATTAAGGGTGTGTTTGATAATATTTTTAGGGAAAATCTCAAATAAGGACCTGAAGTGGAGCCATTTTCTCAAAAAAGGACCTAAAGTGGACACTGTCTCAAATAAAGACCTGGAGTGGCTAACTTACTCTCAATTAAGGACCCGGACTTCTAATTTTATTCACAGCCAAAGGTACTTTTGTCCAAGAACATTGTTGTTTGTTTTTTGTCTCTCTCTTTCTTCTTTTTTCTTTCTTCATCTTTCTCACTCTCTACATCACCTCCATTATCAGCCCCTCCATTGCTCTTTGTGTCATCTTGTTGTATGACCAAGATTGGGTTTTCTTTAACACAAGTCATTACAACATCGTCTAACTCATTGAAAATTTTAAATTTCTCTTCTCAAAATGGTTTGTAGACAATTCCATGAAGCCGAAATGAGCATTCAAAAATAAGTTCTTTTTATTCCAACATTTATCGCAAATTCTGATCTCAAAGCCATAATATGAATATGCTTTTGCTGAGACTCAACTTTTTGTCCAACTCCCAAGCTATGCAACTAATCCCTTTGGCGAAGTATTTCTCTGACCTCGAGAGTGCATCAAACTCCACTTATTCCAGGCCTTCCACTAACCCAGCAACTCCAATTTTTTGTGCTATTTTAAGTCCTGCTTGCCAACAACAAAGTAGCAATATCCAAGCATCGCCAGATCGTCTTGTTTGACTAACTTATGTCTCTATTCAAATTACACTTGGTGATCAACAATTTCACGCCAAAGAACAATTTTGTTGCAGCTGGCGACTATTTCAACCTCAGCAAGAGTTTGCCTCTCTTGCCTAAATTCAATCTTTCAAAGATCCCCCTTCCCTTTTGCAATGCTAATGGCTCCTTTCAATAATCCTTAGTCTGGAGACACTCACTCACACTCTTGCCATTCTCATTGACACAGCTCTTCTCCTCAATTGATACCCCATCTTGAGATTAATCATTAGTTGTATCTGACATCATTAATTATAGAAACTATTGTACTTCATTGCCCCATTGCTGCCATCAACAAGTCCTATTCGAGCTCTCGACCTCATAGACCACCGCCCCTGATAGAAAAATCAACATCGTCGTCATTAGATGGAGGTCAATTCGAGCTTTAGGCTGAGCACAAGCGAGCCAAGATTTGATGCATCTTGAGGAATTGAGGACTTTAGCATATGAGAAGGTGATCGGTAGCAAATAACTCCAATTCGACTTTTTGTCACTAGGACCAACTACGTGATGACATGAAGCTCATGAGGTCGCTGGTAGGGGCCCTAATTATGGTGTTGAAGAAAGAGGCAATATAGAGCGAAGGAGGAGGTGTGAGGAAGATGAAGAAAGAAAAAAAAAATTAAAGGAAAAATGTTTTTGGACAAAACTACCCCAAGCTGTAAATAAGATTGAAAATTTGGGTCCTTATTTGAGACAAAATTAGCCACTTTGAGTCCTTATTGATACAGTGTTCACTTTGGATCATTTTTTGAGAAAATGAACCCATTTCAGGCTCTTATTTGAGATTTTCTCATATTTTTATTTCATTTCTTTTAAAAAAAATATATTTTTTATTTCTAATTCTTAAAACAATTTTTGAGTAAAAGAACACGTTTATTAGCTACACAAAATTTTTATTCTCGAGATAGAAAAAGAATATGAATACGTTTAGTATAATCTACAATTTCTTTTGTAATGTATAATTTTTTTATTTTTTATTTTTTCTTATCTTTTTCTTTTTTGCCGCTCGCTGCCTAGAAAAGAAAAAATTAAATTGTTTCTAGAAATTGTTCTAGGAACAAGAAATGGGTGTCGAGTGGCGAGGAAGAAAAAGAAAAGAAAAAAATAAAAATAAAAATAACTTATTTTTACAAATTGTTCTCGAGAATAAGAAACTACTTTTTTTCTACTTTTTGTTTCTGTTTCAAATTTATTCCCTAATCACTTTATTATTACAGGGAGTAGAAAAATTAATTGATATTATCAAACGGATTTTAGTTATTTTTCTACTACGGAGAGTAAAAGAGCACAAGTGTTACCATACGGAACCTGAGCCTTTCCTTACCTATAAATACCCATCAATAATGTCTTTGGCACTCATAGAAAAGCCCCTCGTGCTCTCTATCTCTCATTAGAGAAAGCCACAAAAGAAAGGAAAAGAATGTCTCTTCCGATTTCAGCAATTCCATCTTCTCTTGCAACTCAAGATAAAAGCCATGTGGTTGAACGCCATTCAGCAAATTTTCATCCAAGCATATGGGGGGATTACTTCCTCAAATATGCCTCTTGCTCTTGCTCAATGGTTAGAATTTAATACATTGCTTCTGACTCAACTATATATATGCATACATATTTCGTGAATAGTAGTGGTATAGCACGTGAAAATAAATTTCCTTTTATGCACTTCATCTGGAATAATACGAAGCTTCCTCTCGTGCTTAAACTTGGTTCTTCACTTTGTTACTCTATAATGACCAGGGAAATTCTGACATTCTCATTATAAATTTAAAATTTGTGCTAAAAAAGAGTGAAAATATTGAGTAAAGGTGAGAGAGCCCTTTGATGTAGGGTGAAAAGAAACGACATGAAATCCAAACAAATCTTGTAAACAAGGAATGTGAGAATTATCATCATCAATAACATCTTTGTGAATATCCTGGTGCACAATTTCAATAAACACTCTTAGTTATCTCATATTTCCCATCTTTCTTTCTCTATTTCTTTCTTTTTTTACCTTATGCATTGAAGAATTCAATACCCACGTCCTCTCCAGACCATACCTAGATGATAATTAGTTACAGTTTATGATTATTTGGACTATCCCATACTTTTTTACCATTAAAAATCCCGTACTTGTCCACGTAACTCTAGTCCTTTTCGTACCAACTTCAAATTTCCCCTCTCCTTTTTCTCGAGAAAATATTAGGTACATCTGATGTAGCCAGCACAATAAAAAAGAAGGATTTAAAATGATGACACGTGTCTGAAGTGGGCCCATACGTCAGACTTCCCTGCATGCTCTCTTCTCTCTCCTCTCTCTCCCGAGACTCCCCTGCACTCTCTCTCTCTCTCTCATGCACGCTATGGGAGGAAGGGGGAAGGGCGCGGGGGCCGGGAGATCTAAGACAGTGTTGCTTCCCCAGTGACCCTCGCAGGCACGAACCAGGAGGAGGGGGGAGGGGCGCGGGGGCCGGGATATCTAAGATCGTGACATCGGAGCGGCCCGAAAGGGGGAGGCATCAGGAATCCCTTTGGTTCCGCGCCTCAATTGGGACGAAGTGAGAGGCGATCCAGCGCCTCCATCGAGGCGAAATCCCGCAAAAGCAAATCAAGAAAGGGAAGAGGAAGAGGCGAGGACCGGAACCGACCGAGCTCTCTCTCTCTCTCTCTCTCTCTCTTCGCCGCCCCCTCTCTATCCCATTGATCGACGACCTCGTCCAACCAACGAACTTCGCACCGGTGGAGGCAACCTTTCGAGGACATCACCGAATCGGCGCTGTGAATTGTTGGTCGGACAAGGGCGCAGTGGCTTGTCCGGCTAACCACCATGCAACTCCACCTCGAGGTTGCCTCCGTTGTCGCGAAGTTCGTTCGTTGGGCATGGCAACTCGTCAAATGAGCCACCCTGCAGCTTGGAGAGAGAGAGAGAGAGAGCGCAGGGGAGTCTTGACATTTGGGAGAGAGAGAGGAAAGAGGAGAGAGCATACAGGGAAGTTTGACGTATGGGCCCACTTCGGACACTTGTCATCATTTTATGTTCTTTTTTGTTGTGCTGGCTACGTTAGAGGCACCTTAACATTTTCTTGAGGGAGGGAGACTAGGTTGCATAGACACACGACACGATATAACATGTCGACACGTCATTTTTAAAAATAAAAGATTCGACATCTTTGAGACACGTTATATATTAAATAAATATTTTTATTTTTAATTAATTTGATTCAAATTTATAAATAAATAAATAATTTAAAAAAAAATCTAAAATGAATTTACACTAATAATTCAACATTCGGTACTTTATTTTTCGAAATTACTTTTTAATTTTATCCCCCTCCCCCCAAACAAAAAAATCGAAAATAAAAAGTCTTCCATTACCTCCAAAAAGACCCCTCCCTAGTATCTTTCCCCCCACCCCCAAATCTTCCCCCCACGCCCCCTACAGGCCAGCCGGTCACTTCCCCCTCCCTCCAACACGCAAGTCCATTTTTTTTTTTTTTTGCCGCACAACCCTCCTTCCTCTCCTCTTCTTCTCCTCCTCCGATCGAAGGGAGTTTTGACGTCCGCAAGGAGCCGGATAGAGACCCACACATGATACAAGCACTCAGAGGCTTTCTCTCACTACTTTCTCTCTCTAACTCGGCCGGGCTGCGGGTTCGGGGGTGAGGCAGGAAGAAGGAGCGCCACACCACCGCCACCACAGTGACCGAGAAGGAGAAGCACCGCCACCTGGAAGATGAGTTGAAGAAGCGGAAGCCGGAAGAAATAGTGGGGATATACTTTTGCCTCGAGGGACTTTTGCTTGAGGAGGACTGGTTCTACTCGTTGTCGCTTGCAGCCTCATCTCTGCTCTCTCGCCCTCACCTCCACCCTCCATCATCTTCCGGAAATGCGAGTCCAAACATGTCGAGCAAATGTTGACCGTGTGTCGGATTGCGGAAAATCCGACACACGTTGACCGCGTGTCCGACCGTGTCTGAGCGTGTCGGCGTGTCCGACACGCTCCGACACGTGTCGGACACAACATGGAAGTACCGACAACGTGTCCGTGCTTCTTTGGTGGGAGGTATGGTGGGGTTTGGAATTGGTACGGTGAGGACTAGAGTTAGATGAACACATCTCTTCATCCTATGGTGAGGAAATCGGATGTGACTACAAGAAGTGACAAATGATCTTTAGGCATGGAATTGAATTCTCGTTGCTAAGGGCAAGGGAGGCTTTAACAAAATAGAGTTCTTTCCGGGATAATCGGAGCGTTGCTGTGCGACATCGAGTTGCGGTGTGCATGAGAGAGGAGCGTGTGAGAGAGAAAGGAGGAGAAAGTATTAGGTCCTCCTCCTGACAGCAACTAGATGCCGCCTCTCCCTGTGCTCTCGCCACCAGTGAAGTTGCCGCTGCCGCCTCCAGGCTGAGCCTTGGCCACATGTCTGAGTCGCTCCACCGTCTGCCATCGTCCTCATCATCTCCAGGCTGGTCTCTCTTTCTCTCTCTGCGCTCCGCCACCATGATATCAGCGACTCCTCTATAGCCGTTGAGATATTGACGTCACGGTTGAGTCTCATGGCCATAGAGGAGCCGCCGCCCTCCATGGCCATGGAGGTTGAGGTTATAGATCTGGAGGCATTGGCTCCGGATCTGGAGGAGGAGGCAGCCTCTCACTGGCCGGGAGAGATCATGAGACCGCTTGAGTTCCACAATTGACTTTAACATCAAGCAGAGAGAGAGAGAGAGAGAGAGAGAGAGAGAGAGAGAGAGACAGCCCTTGCGCGAGTGAGAGCAAAGTAAAATATCCACGTGCTGCGGTGTGATGCACAAAGATATCGATTTTGGCCCGGTCCACTGCAGTCTTTTGTATCAGAGAGAAATTGACACCAATAGAAAGCGCCTCTCGTCCTTCCTTACGGGCCAGTGAACTTCTCATGCACTCAGTACCAGAGAGAAATTGACATATGTTTTTCTCTGTCATGTGTAGGAAAATGGCCATGATCAGCATGCGGAACAAGAAATCCAGAAGCTGGATGACGAGGTGAAGAGAATGCTATGCGCTGATGCCGACAAGCCGTCCCTGAAACTGGACATGATTGATCAAATACAACGATTAGGCATTGCACAACACTTCGCAAGTGACATTGATCACGTGTTGAAACCACTTAGTGAGACATATTTCGTTTGCAACAATGGAGATAGGGATATCGATGACCTCTACACGGCTGCTCTCCTCTTCCGATTGTTGCGACAACAAGGCTACCGAGTTTCATCTGGTGAGTCGCCTTCTTTTGTTTTTAATACTCAGCCACAAAATTGATGATCTATATACTTTGATCTTTTCCCATTGTCCAAAATCTATCCCCTTTGCCTTTCTCTACCGTGGATCGAGGTCATTCGACAATCAATCACCTGAAGTTACAGACGACCTGCCCAAGTTATTGCACAACAGAACCCCAAAGCCACAATCCGATAAAAGTATAACGCACCTAAATAGTACTCCTACTAGGCCGGATATCCCTAGAAAACCCTAGAATACAACTAGTTTGCGACTGTTTCTTTTAGAAAAATGCTAGAGGTACAGAGAGTGATTTCTACATATAGTTCACTTAATACACACTAAATGATAGGTCACATGGTTTTCATATCATGAGGAACAATTGTTATAGGGGCTGTCCTTGGCAAGAGATAAAAATAATAACTACAAGTGGCTTCAACCATCGTTTGTAAGTTGGTTGTCATTGTTGCTCGTGAAGAATCTCTGTCTAACAGAGATGTTTACAATAGAAATCCTTATTTCAATGTGATCTATGAGCAGACATCTTCAACAAGTTCAAGGACCCCAGTGGAAAGTTCAGTGAGAAACATGCAAGTGACGTAAGGGGACTACTAAGTTTGTACGAAGCTAGCCATTTGAGTGTGCATGGAGAAGATGTTCTGGATCAAGCGCTTTCTTTCAGTTTAACCCATCTTGAATCCGTTAAGGAGCAACTAAGCCCTCCTCTTGCAACACAAGTCCGTCATGCCTTAAAGCAAACAATTCGTCAAGGGGTGCCGAGGCTTGAGGCCAGACGATACATCTCCATGTATGAAGCAGAACCTTCACATAATGAAGTCCTGCTATCACTAGCCAAGTTAGATTTCAACCGCTTGCAGAAGCAACACCAGAAGGAGTTATTTGATTTGACAAGGTTCATCAACTATGAAATCACATGATTAAATAGTTTGAGTTTACACTCTACGGAAGATTTATATGAATAATGCCATTTTACATGTAGGTGGTGGATGGGTTTAGACTTCAAGAGGAAGTTACCATTTGCAAGAGACAGGCTCGTGGAAGGATACTTTTGCATTCTGGGAGCTCATTTTGAGCCCGAATTAGCGGTTGCTAGAAGAATGATGACCAAAGTGATCGCAGTGACTTCAGTTCTTGATGACATATATGATGTCTATGGCACCTATGAAGAGCTAGAGCTCTTTACTCAAGCAATTCAAAGGTTAAATTCGCTTTTCTGCCTTTTGGTTTGCAGCATGTGCGTCTTACTTTACGTACATTATGTTTCACCACTACTTGTATGATGTGGAAAAACGTATCTGATCAGTAACTCTATGTCAAAAGAAGATGGAATTTGATTGATCAACCCTTTCATAGTTCTCATATGGTAATATGGTGATTCCCAAATCCTTGTGTGATCTGAAGTTTAAAATTATCACATAGTTTATACCCTATGTTATAATATCTCATAATTTCAGGTGGGACATTGATTGCATACATGAACTTCCAGAGTACATGCAAGTGTTTTACAAAGCACTTATCAATATCTACGTCGAAATTGAAGAAATACTGGCATGCACAGGAAAATCATACTGCCTCTGCTATGCGGTAGAAGCAGTAAGATCGTACCACCCCTACTATATTCTACAATCTTAGTGCTGTCATTCTCGATTGATAGAAATATAATCTTTTGCATTCTCAGATGAAGAGGCAGGCGAGATCCTATTTTGCTGAAGCAAAATGGCTGCACCAACAGCACAAGCCCACCATGGATGAGTACATGTCCGTTGCGCTAGTATCAAGTGGTTACCCATTGTTAGCTGTCACGTCCTTTGTGGGAATGCCTGATATCGTCACAAAAGACGATCTAGATTGGTTGTTCAACGACCCAAAGATCCTCAAGGCTTCAACAATCATCTGCAGGCTCATGGATGATTTGGCGACACATAGGGTACTTTTTGTTCTTGCAAGTGTTCCATGAAGATATAGACCCAACCCAACTCCTATGGAATATAGACGGTCTTGTTTAAATGTCTTGTTATACATATCTTTGCAGTTTGAACAATCAAGAGGACATGTGGACTCGGCTGTGCAATGTTACATGAAGCAATATGGTGTCACAGAACAAGAAGCGGAAAACAACCTTCGCAAGCAAGTGAATGACTCGTGGAAGGACATCAATGAGGAGTGTCTTCGACCAACTGCTGTCGCAATGCCACTTCTCGTGGGAATTCTCAACCTCTCGCGAGTGATGGATGTGTTGTACAAGGATGGTGGAGATCATTATACCAATCCTCATATTGCACTGAAAGACTACATACATTCGGTGCTCATAGACCCAGTGCAATAGTTATGATATGCAATTAGTGAACTAGAAGTTCATCAGCTGGACATTAGAAAACTGGACCCATTGTTCAAAAGATGATGCATCTATGCAGGTGTTCTGTGTTAATGGGTGGCAACAAGATGTGGGATACATACGTCAGTTGGGCTAAAATTAAAGGTTTTAGTAATAATGGTTTTTTCATTGAAGAATGAAATGAAGCGTATAATTTAACTGTCCAAAAAAGGATTAATCAAGCTTTTGATGAGCTATTTTCATTTCGAATTTCAAAGGATGCGATTTAGAATGGTATGGTTATAAAACCAATTGATTTGATCGGTATGGAGTATGGAAAGAAGAGAATGAGATCTACTATTAGCACGGAATGAAATCCCACCTACAGGGACTTGGCCATGTAGAATTCATTTTTAGTGCAACAGGAGAATCCCACATTTGAGATAGCGATCCGGCTTCTTCCATGGTTACGATGGCCTCTAGGCCTATATAGTCCCTGTAACTGTAGCTCTCAACAAATTCAAATGAGCTTTCCAGAGTTTGGCACTCTTAATTGGTATTTTACTGTCTAAAAGAATTGTGAAAATCAATTGGAAGACGCGAAACTACTAATTTAGAGGTAGGTAGCTTTCTTGAGCGCGTTGAGAGGCGGGATGGTCCGAATGTGATGAGCTAAAAGCACACCGCGAAATAGAAAAAGGGAGGAACTTGCGAGTGACCTGACCAAGAACAACGAGACCAATCCACACCCACATAAAATGAAGTACCACTGCCTTGGATAAACTACGTGAGGTTGGGTGCGGATGTGGACCACAAGCGCTGCACACGTTCACAGGAATGATCTTCGCGTTTTAATTAAGAATCAAATCAGGAACCACACAGCGCGGTAGATATCTCCATTCTTAACGAGGTTGCGGCACCGCATGGGCCGTGAAAGCGAAAAGGTGTGGGGGACAACGCTCACATCACTCAATAGTTTTTTTTACCTTGGTCGGAACTCAGTAGTTGACCGCACTGTAATAACGGAAAATATGTAGAGCCTTCTTGCCCGCCGCAAGCGAAAACGAGGAAGACCAAATTCTGATAGGAAAATGAATGGTGGAGAAGCGAAACACAGCATGCATGATACGTCCGACAGTCTGCACCATTCGCAGGTTAAAGGGCCTTTCCAAAATTCTACTGTCTAAAATCATCGTGAAAATCAATTGGAAGGCTAGAAATTGATAATTTAGAGGCAGCTTTCTTGAGTGCTTTCTAGTCGAGGCCTCCTGGTGTCCTTCCAAATATAAATAAAGACGCCGTGAAATCTCCTGGCTTTCTAGTGCGCCCAGCGAGTTCTTGTAGCGAAGCCAACACCTCCAGCGTACACGCGGCTGCGCCCAACGGCTCCTGCGAGTCGTCCAGCAGGCCTGGTCATCACGCTCATCCTCCTGCCTCACTATAGCTCAGCCGTGTCCAGCTACTTACCGGCGCCTTGACAAGTCCCGGCGTTCATAGAGAAATTCGGGAGACACCAGCTATTTTCTCTCGTTTGGTAGGTTTTCCGGCGAGACCATTGCGTCCAGTGGCCTTGGTGTGAAGTCCGGATCAGTCGATATAAAAGAACACCCGCCGTCTGGTGATTGCCCAGTCGCTTTCGCCAAGCCTTGTCGTCGCGCTCAATGGCCGTGCACGCTTCAAACCAGGCGACTCTTCAAGCACTTCCAGCGAGACCAGAATTCATCGCCGCGTCACCCATCATCCCCCCGCGCCAAACCTATCCACGGTTTCACTTCACAGCCTTTGCATGGTATCCCTTGATTTGTTAGATTTTGCATAGTATTAGTTCCTTTGTTTCGTTGAAGCGCTGTTTCAGTAGACGACTAACCTGGAATTTGTGCAGAATATTGTTTTCTTAAGCTTATTTGACTTTAACGTTTATATTCAGTGTGCATAAAGGTTCTTAAGAGCTTAAACTTCACGACCAAATTTTTATTCCTCGAAAAGAGAATACTTGAGCACTTGATGCAGGATTTGTGAACTGAGGATTGATTGGAAACACGGTGTTTGCTTCGTCCTTTTGTTGATCGTGGGAGTCTTGCGATAAGTCATTTACCTTAGGTCGAGTCACACTTTTTATTGCATTTTTGTAGGCAGGAATGGCTATTGACTCCTTTGCTGCGGTGACATCCCTCATCGATCCCAACACATCCACCGCGACCAAGCTACCGTGGGCTACCTAGCCGTGCCCCCATCGCTGGTCGTCGTCCGAAGCACCTCCGTCCATGTGCCTATGTTGAATTTGACTTGGGAACATTATCTTCGAGTTAGGTGATGATCATTATCCAGAGTTGAATATCTGATTTTATTGCATAATTTGAACGATTGGTATCAAATTGAGATATTTGAATGATTTGTTATCTAATGCATATTGGGAAGATTTTTATGATTACTCAAAATAGGATTATTTGATAATTCATAATGTGTGCATGGATGGTAATCCGATCTCAACCTCAAAATACGATTCCTGTCCACGCGGAATAACAGCCATCTATAACCCTTTGAAGATGGTCGATTTATTCTTTTTGAAATTTGAATGGACGGGATATTCAGTGATGCAGTTTGGATAAATATTATTTTGTGATGAGTGCTTATCAGTTATTTGATTGCTTCCTTAAAATAAAATACCAAAAACATCATTTTATAGTAAATTAGAGACTTTTCTAGGATAAGTTGCATGTTTAATTAGGGCATTTTGGTACTTCTCCCATCTTCTCTTAAATAGTTATCCTCAATCTTCCCATTGAAGATGCCTCAAAGAAGTACATAGCCATTATAGATCGGTTGGTGCTGTTGTCTAGAGATGGTGTTGCCCATTTAGTCCTTTTCTCTGAACATTTTCTACCATGTTCGACTCGAACATGTTTGACTAAAAGACAAATCTACCATGTTAGACTCAAACATCAAAGATAAAGGTCAAATGTGGGGCCTATTCTTGATTTAAGATAATTTGTTACATTTTTTTCTACTTTGTTGGTTTTCTTTTTTGTTCTTCCACTAGGGACGAAATTTGTGTCCCTCTTTTCCATAAAAAAATATTTTTTTTGGTAGAACCCAAAAATGGTTTATCTGGCAAATAGCTAACAAGTTATTGTGTCAATGAGTTGTATAAATTTTTTTTTTTTTTTTTGAGTGGGAAACCTTTATTCTAAAATTATCCAAAGTTCAAGTAAAAGTGAAAAGAATGTTCAAAAGCACTATTTAGTAGGGTAAATTGAAACTAGACGAGTAAACCTTTGGAAAATAGAACAAAAAAATCAAGAGTTCAGGCATTGTTAAGATATATTCTCGAAGCTAATTTTAGATTTTTGTTATCATATGATGTTAATGAACTTTGGAATCTTGCAAGTTCCTTCTCGTGTTGCTCTTGTAGTAAGTTGAAATCTAATTCAGCCAAGTGGGAGCAAGACTTTGTCACGTGAAGGCTCTTCTTGGTAGAGTGGACTATAACACCTTGCCTCAAGCCTCGGGAAATCCTTGCGAAGTGGCTGCTTTAGGGCATGGCTTGCTTATTTTGCAAGACTAGTGCTCACTTTGCTTTCATTGATCGATTCAATGTAAGTTATAGCAAAAGGGAGTGCTGCTTCCAAAAATAAAATCGCCATAACACCTTAAGTGACAAGCTTCATATAAGCTTAACAATCCACGCGCATCGTTCATGAACGATATTCTTGAATTTTTCAAAGACCTTTGTGCGACCAACCAGCATGGGAAAAAAGATGTAAAATTCAAATCCTATCTAATGTTCTAGGTTTTCTTTTACCTGTTTCTCTTGGAATTCGACTGAGCAATAGAAATATTTTAATTTGTTTTGGATATCTTATTAAATTGGTGCACCACATTTAAGACATACCCGATGAAACATTATAACTTTATTGTCGCAACAATCAAAAGGTAAGAGCCACCATGTGAAGGTCATCTGCCTTAAAATTTCCATGATTAAGTTTGAGAGAAACTCTTGTTGATTTGTTTTAATTGCTCGTCTGTTCCACGCTCAAATTGGTAGTCTATTCCCAAGCGTTGGCTTTGATCAATCAAGTGAAGCGTTTGCAAAGGCTTATCCACGACATCAGTCAGCATCTTCCTCACCTCTCCCTTCAGTTCCTCCATCTGTCCCTTCACTCTTCCATGGAATTTGAACTTCTGCAAATATATTATACGCTATTTCAAATATGAAGCAAGCATGGCATACGTATATTTTACAACTGTTAAAAGGGGGGCCACAATACATGCAACTACCCAGAGCTAAAGAAAGCGGTGAGATCGAAAATGCGATGTGAATGTTGCGGAAGCCAGCAGGGAAGATTCGAACTACATCTGCTGTATGTCTGTCGATTTGATTGCAGCAGGTGGATCATGGATTTCGGATGCACATCCCCCGTGACATTACATAGGGACTGGTTTTCAGATAATCAGTTTAGCAATAGTGGTGCAGTGTTTATGGGCACCAACGCTGAGTGCGAGGTGGTTGGCATTACTCAATGCATATCAACCATTGAGGGTCAGTCTTATCCCAGGAAAAGTGTTAAATGAGTTATAAACCTTTTGCATTTGTGTTAATTTAGTCCTAAACCATTTTACTTGGTGTCAATTCAATCATTTCCAGCTAATTTTGGCCGGATTTTGCTAATTAGTCGTTGACTTGCTGATGTGGTACAATCAACATTGATGTGGACAACTTTTAATAATAATTTAATATTTTTGAATTTTATTTATTTTCTTTTTTCCTTCTCATCCTTCCTCTAGCCGGTTGCCGGACCTCTGTGACTGGCCAAAGGCGACAGCCGGTGAGGCTTAAGCCCTTGCCAATGGCCATGATGGCGACCTCGGGATGACCGGCCAGAGGCAATGGCTGTCAAGGCTTGATCCCTCGCTAGTGGCCACGATGGTGACCTTGCGCTAGGCGACGAGGCTCACCCTCCCTGGATCTGGTGAGGGTCAACCCTTGCCGGCCATGGGTGAGGCCATCCTTGTAGCCTAGGTAGCCTCGAGTTGGCCTCACCAGCCACGAAGGCAGCCTCACGCTTGAGTGAGGCTTGACTTTGCTAGATCTGGCGAGGCTCGACCTCACTAGATCTGGTGAGGACGAGCCTCGCTACCCAGCACGAGGCCACCCTCGTGGCCACTGGAGATGGCCGGCGAGGCTCGCCAGCTGTCGCCTTTGGCCGGTCGCCGAGGTCTTGTCACTGGCTAGAGGAAGGAGAAGGAGAACGAACAAAGAAAAAAGAAAATTAAAAATAAAAGGAATAAAAATTCAAAAAATATTAAAATATTATTAAAAGTTGGCTACGCCGATCATGCCACGTCGGTTAGGTGGCGCCCAATCAGCAAAATCTTGCAAAAATTAGCCGGAAATGACTAAATTGTCACCAAGTAAAGAGCTTTAGGATTAAATTGACACAAATACAAAATATTTAGCAGTTTTTTTAACACTTTTCCTGTCTTATTCATCAATCACTCTACAGGGCCTTTATAATTTGATATGAGATTTAACGTGTTACAATACATTCGCAGATCCTTATATATAAGACTGGGAACGGTATGCATGTCTTCATCTGACAAAGAAAAAGGAGTTTTGGTAGTTCCCTGATAAGAGAACGTTTGGTGGCTTCCATTATTTTTGCTAAAGGATGACGGTAGTTCTCTGAAAAAATATAGGAAAAACAACCAAGCTGCGTTTTCTTATTTTTGTACCCATAACAAAGGAAAATTCGGCAATTTCTTTAAAAAGTTGGTCAATTAAGAAAAAAAGAATTATTGGTATGTAACTCAACGGACAAGTTGCTAAAAAAAAAAAAAATCGAACATTGGTAAATAATTCAAATGAAAGTTGACACTCTAAACTAGATAGTAGTTCAATTTGACAAAAGTTTGTCACTGTTTTAATTTAGGTTAGTAATTTCATGTAAAAGTTAGCTTATTCAAAGCCTTTGTACATTATGCAAATAAAAACAAGTAAATTAGTGCAAAAATTACTAATTTGCAAATTATCATTAAAAAAAATTGGCAATTTTACAAATGCTTTAATAAGTTATCGGTAAGTTACCTGCAAAAGAAGTCACACAGGTCATATTCTTTACAAATAGTTTTTTGCCACTTTGGAACTTATTGAAATTGTTGGCCAAAAAAAAGACATCGAAATTTACAGGCACGCAAAAAATCCACATTTTGTACATGAATCAATGAAGTTCTACCAGACAATGTGATTGACCGTGGCCAACAGATCAAGCGATACTCTTGATATTGCCATGCAATAAAAGCTCGGACAACTTATTATTGCCAAATGAGAATACATACAACAAAGAAATGAAGAATCAAGTTTAACCACGAACTATGTTCAATTATTTATGTTTCCTTCATGAAGTAAATAAACGGAGCCTTACATAAGCTGGACATCAAAAAGTTAGGGGAAAAATTGCCCAAAAAATTTTAAACCCATGTATGGTGGCCAATTCAGTCTTAAATGTCTAAATTGTGCTAATTTAGTCATAAATGTTTAGATAATTTGCTAATTTAGGTCTAGACCTTTTGATGATATGCCAATTTAGTCATTCTTGCTAATTTTGTGACATCCTGAAATTCGATCCCATTTCGATAAAATGAAATGTCCATTTCGTCGATGTGCCTATGGTCATTTTTCTCTGAGTTGATCACTCACGAGTTAGCTAACCTATTGGGTGAAGCCGTTAAGGGATATAACCGCGGTAAAATCCCTAAAAGCTACCTAATTGGTTGGATTGGACTAAAATCGCGTCCGGTCGATTTTAACCATAAAATTTAATTCGGTCTTGGGAAATCGAATATTCGAGCGTGTCACAATTCATTTTTAGGACCATTTCATCGTCTGTCAATTTATTGACGAGTCCGAAATTTCAAGAAAGAAATTATCGGAGGAATAATCGAAGACCGGAAGAAAATAAAAAGAGAATGAGAAAAGGAAAATAAGAGAAATAAGAAAATTGGGTTTTCTTATTAAAGTGTTATTTTCTTTCCCTTTTTCTTTTCTCTTTTTCTCTCTTCTTCTTTCTCTCTCTCTCTCTCTCTCTCTCTCTCTCTCTCCTTCCCTCTTTTCTCTCGTGCGATTTCCCCCTCCCCCACCGAACACTCTTGCCAAATTCAAATTCGCTTTCTCTTCTCCCTTTTGACTAGTCAAACTCCCAAAACCCTTATCTTCTCTCTCTCTTCTCTCTCTTCTCTCTTTTTCTCTCTCACTCTCGACGCTCTCTCTCTCTCTCACTGTTCGAGCAGAAGCGGAACACCGAAGACCAGAGCAGCTCGCCGGACTGCCGTCTGCTCCACCGCTTGCCGCCCGCCCCCGCGACGCTCGCCTGTGCACGCCGTGCGCTCCGCCCCGCTTCCGTCGCCGCTGCCGCTCCTCCCCCGCGCGAATCGGCCTCTGCTCAGCCCTTGTTCCGGCCGTCCAGCCGCCTCTAGCAGCCGCTCGCCGCCGTCCCGACCTCCCCGGCGTCCCTCTCGCCCTCCGCTGGCCTCCCCTCGCCGCCCTAGCCGTCGGACGAGCTTCGTCCAGCCAAGAACAGTGGCTGGAAAATTGGGTTTCCAGCCCTGTTCAAGGCCCGTTTTGGGCCGTTTCCAGGCCCGAACCCGAGCTGTGCTTTGAGAAGTTTTGTTCCTCGCGTCGCCCCGTCGGATTGATCCTATTTGCGCGCGATTTGGTGAGTAATCTCACTAATCCCGGATTAGTTGGCTAATTATGCTTAAGGTTGGTTTAGTTTAAATTAATTATGTTTAGGTTGTTAGATTAGAATAAATTAGCAATTATTAGTCAATTGCGATGCGATTTAGATAAATTGATTGCGCAATTAGCAAGTAGACGTGGTCCACTAATTATTGGAAGCATCTCGAGAATTTTCCGACTCCTAATCGGGCTTTAATTTGGCGATTTGGACCTAAGTGGGATTTTTGGCATTTAAATATTATTTTTCGGAATTAAATTAATTAATTATTTATTTTCCAAAAATTCAACTGAGATGGTCAGTGATTGGAATATTATGCTGATGACTGTGGTGAAGTCCGTTTATTTAATCGGGCTTTATTTTGAGCTAAATTGAATTTTTAATATTAATTATTTAATTTTCGAAATTAATTAATTAATTAATTAATTTTCGAAATTAATTAATTAATTATTTATTTTCCGAAAATTCAACTGGGATGGCTCGTGACCGGAAATTTATGCTGGTGATCGTGGTGCGGTCCGTTTATTTAATTGGGCCTTATTTTGAGATAAATGGAATTTTTAATTTTTAATAATTAATTTTCGAAATTAATTAATTAATTATTTTTCAGAAATTAAGATTGAGATGGCCGATGACCAAAATTTCGTGCCGATTGTCACGGCACAATTCGTTTATTTAATCGAGCTTTAGTTTGTGCTGAATTGAATTATTTGTGAAATTGAGAATTATTCTTTAATGGAATAATCTTTGGTATTTTAATTAGAAAATGCCGGGTGTCGGGTGTTGACACCAAAAGTGGTATTTGAGTACCAAATCAGCTTAGGTGAGCAATGGCAAGCAATAATGCTTTAGCAGCTTCGGTGAGCACTTTAGATATCAGCTTCGGCGAGCACTTGTTATTTAGCAGCTTCGGTGAGTACTATTTGATCTAGCAACTTCGGTGAGCAAATTTTAGATATCAGCTTTGGGTGAGCATATGGTATACTATATCGGCCTTCGGGCGATATGTCAGCTTTGGGTGAGCAGTATACCGGTATATTATATCGGCCTTCGGGCGATATGCCAGCTTTGGGTGAGCAGTATACCTTATTATCATCTTTGGGTGAGCTATGCTATCTATTTATCAGCTTTGGATGAGCAGTCCTGATGTGATAGGACTTTATAGATAGTATTGAATATGCCGACCGAGCATGGGTCGTGATGACATGTAATCGACTAGGTCGATTGATCATTGCTTTGATTTGATGTCGTGAATTGATTGACTGATTGGAAATGACCGTGAGTGGTCTTGTTGGCATGTAATCCACTAGGTCGATTTGATTGATACTTCGATATGTGATTTGATTGATTGTGCATTGAGATATTTGAAGTATCTGTGTATAACTTTGAATTGCAGATTGAGACTGATGCCAAGGTACGTCTTCTGCCCTGTGCGTGTATAGACAACCTATAGTATAATGGTTTACTAATCGGGCTTAGTGGGTAGAACTCGCTGAGATGTAGTCTCATTCTAGTTTGGGGAAATCATTTCAAGACCTCGATGAGGAGCTGATGAGGAGGAGTCTGAGAAGGAGAACTCGGAGGTGAAACCTGAGGAGAAGGATTTTTGAAAGAAGAAGATAATACTAAGAGGAGTCTTAAATATGATCCGGATGGACTGAGATTCTATCTTCTTTTGAGATCTCTAATTTGATGTGAATAGAAATAAAGTAAAAAGTTGTGAAGTACTCTGGTTTGTGTTTTGTATAAAAAGTTTGATTATAAGTTTCAATATGAAAAATATGGCCCTGCTTTTCTATCCCATTGTTTTATTGTCTGGGGATTTATAACTGCTTCCGTATGTGCTTAATAAAAGAAAGGGTCGGCGATATATAGTTCTGGGATATCGCGTATTAAAAACGACCAAGAGAAGGATGTGTGCGTGCCTGAGGATCGGGGCGTGACAAATTTGGTTGGAAATTGTGGACTTGACGATCTAGCCAACATCAGATGTCTTATGTGTTATGGTTTACATTGACAATTAGCGCTAACATGGATGATTTTTGTAAATATTTTTAAATTTTCTGAATTTTTTTCTTTCCTTTCTCTTTTTTCCTTCTTTCTTTTCTCTTTTTTCCTTTATTTCCCTCTGCCAATTGTCAAGCTCACCCATATGGTGAGGGTCCTCACCAAGGTGAGGGCGACCCTCACTTGTGGCTAGCAATTGGCAAAAAGAAATAAGGAAAAAATGAAAAAAAAAAAAGAAAAGAAAAGAAAAGAAGGAAAAGATCAAAAACTTTAAAAAAAAATTACAAATATCGTCAATGTCAGTGATTTTCGACAATTATTAGCTAGACAAACTTAATTGGAAAATCGTTAAAAGATTTAAGACTAAATTGAGAAATTAGTTTTAAAACTAAGCTAATATAATTAAAATGTTTATGATTAAATTGACAAATTATTAAAAATTTTAGTGCTAAATTAGCATAATTGAAAATTTTAAAACTAAATTGGCCTCTGTAAAATAAGTTTAGGACTTTCTGGATAATTTTCCCAAGAGTTAGGAATTATTAAAATATTTCAATGACACGTTACACTAAACTTTGCAAACTTAGCAACATATGCATAGTTTATTTATGAGTTTTATCACACACATCAATCTGAAAGTACATAATGATAATAATATTGTCCCTCATACATAAGGAAAAATAGAATTTCAAAGGCATAACCTATAGACTATTGATTTGCAATGCCCAAATTGGTTTGACAACGTTTGGTCCAAACTTCACATCAGCAAGGGACTAATGAAGAGCAACGTCACATAATCTTTGAGCTTTGTTTCGGAATGGGTGTAATTATCTCCATCACTATATAACACATCCATCACTCGTGAGAAATTGAGCATTCGTGTGAGAATTGGCATTGGGACTGCGATTGGACAAAGAAACTCTTCATTGATGTCCTTCCATGAATCAATGACTCCTTTTTGGAGTTCCTCCCCAGCTTCTTGCTCCGAGACGCCGTGGTATTTCATGAGCAACTCCATTGCAGATACTAGGTGCCCCCTCTTTTGCTCAAACTATATGTCAAACAACATTGGTGTTTCTAGATTAAATGGTGGTCGATCAAACTGTATCATATTTCTAGAGGATAATTATGTTTTATTATACCTTGTGAGAGGCAATGTCATCCATGAGCCTAGAGATGGTTTGTGTAGCCTTCACAATCTTGCAATCACCGATCGACCATTCAAGAGCATGTTTAGTGACCACATCGCCCATTCCCACAAGTGATGTAGTCGCTAACATTCCATATCCAATTGTTATTAGTTGAAGGGACATGTACTCCTCTAGTGTTGGTATGTAGTTGGTATGGAACCATTTGGCTTCCTGAAAGTATGCTCTTGCTAGCTTCTTCATCTGACGATGGAAACATAAACAAGAATGTTGGGTTTCTAACTAAAGATTGCCTTTGATGTATGTAAAGTGTACCAATGATGCTTACGACTTCTTTTGCATAGACAAGGCGGTATGATCTTTCTTTTGTGGCCAATTCATTCCCAATGTATTCATAGAGCTGGAGAAGCTCCTTATAATAAGCTTGCATATACACTGGCAATCCATCCATGGCATCAACATCCCACCTGAATTCAAGTCTTGGAAAATGACACACTTGACTCTATACAAAATTGATTAAATTCAGAAGTTTGAGAAAGAGTGCGGATTCCATACTTCTGGATTGCTTCGGTGAGGAGCGCAAGTTCTTCCAATGTGCCATAGACGTCATAGATATCATCGAGAATTGAAGTCAAGGAGATCACTCTAGTCAGTATATTTCTGGCCATGGCAAATTCAGGCTCGAAATATATTCCCGAGATCCAGAAGAACAACTCCACAATCCTATCTCTAGCAAATGGGAACTTCCTCGGAACATCAATCTCCTTCCACCACCTATGATTAAACAAACATGAGCATAATTGAAAGTACTTTAGGCCGATAACTTCACATAGATATACTCCTTTTTTCACTTGTAAAGGACTTTGAAAAACACTATTTAAAAGGGTAAATTGAAACTAATTGAGTTAACCTGTGGAAAACACAATGAGAATAATTGATAGCTTGGGAATTGTTATAACATTATTGATAGTTCGGTATTGTTAAAACATAGTCTAGAAGCTAATTTTAGATTATGCTATCACATGAAGTTAATGAACCTAGTAATCTCGCCAAGTTCCTTCTGGTGTTGCTCTTGCAGTAAGTTGAAATCTAGTTTAGCCAAGGCGAGCAAAACTTCATCATGTGAAGGCTCCTCTTGGTAGAGTGGAATATAATGTCTCGCCTCTAGCCTCGGCAATCCCTTGCGAAGTGGCTGCTCTAGGGCATGACTCACTTGTTTTGCGAGACTAGTGCTCACTTTGCTTTCATCAATCGATTCAAGGTGAGTTGTAGCAAAAGGAAGTGCTTCGTCCAAGATGGAATCGCCATGACACCTTAAATGGCAAGCTTCATATAGGCTTAGCAATCTGCGTGCATCGGTGACAAGCGATTCTGGAAAATTCCCTTCACTATCCTTGAATTTGTTAAAGATCTCTGTGCAACCAACCAACATGGAAAAAAGATGCAATCAATTAGATATTAGGATGGGGATATGCGTGGTTAACGTTGTAGATATTCTTGTACGTGTTTCTCCTGAAATTCGACAAAGCAATAGAAGTATCTTAATACGTATCTTATCATATTGGTTCATTACATTTAAGACGTACCTGAAGAAACATTGTAACCTTGTTGTCGCAGTAATCGAAAGATAAGAGCGACCATGTGAAGGTCATCTACCTTGAAATCTTCAAGATGAAGTTGAGAGTAACTTTTGTGGATTTGTTCTAATTGCTCATCTACTTCATGTTCAAAATGGTAGTCAAATCCCAAGCGTTGGATTTGATCAATCAATTGAAGCATTTGTGAAGGCTTATCCATGACGCTAGCCAGCATCTTCCTCACCTCTCCTTTCAGTTCCTCGATTTGTTCCTCCACTCTTCCAAGAAATTTGCACTTCTACAAATTGTACGCTATTTCAAATTAAAGCAAGCATGAAATACTTATACTTTACAAAAACTTAGTTTTGATGGCCCCGTCTGTGTACCCTATTTAGGTATTTCCATGTTCTACGCTCATTCAGATGAAAGGTGAAATTGGATCCATGAGAACAACGAGCATACCAAAGGACGGAGCTGATGCCATAATGAGATGTTTCTTGCAGTAGAGGACATACAGTGGTCGATGAAGCTTTAAGAGTGTTCTTTGGACTGAATAATTATTGTTGTTTTCCAAACTTCTTTATGTTTTCAGGATTTTCAACTGCATCTTTTTGTGCGGAGAAGGGAACATGTACATTTATGAGACCAATAGAAATCATATATGCGATGTGGAGGAACTCAAGGAAATCGACGTAAGTCTACAAAATGCAATTGCGAGAAAACAAAAGTAGAAGATAACAGAAGAATTACTAACCACTGAGTTGGAGGGGAAAGCATATTTAAGGAAGTAATCCCCCCATATGCTCGGATGATAACCCGCCGATCGACGTTCAATCACATGGTCTGTTCCTATATTTGGAGAAGAACATGGAATTGCTAAAACCTGCAAGTCAGGTTAATTTTATAAAGAAATTTTAATATGTTCAATATCATAGACAGGCGAGGACAAGAATTTTTAGGCGCAAATTCACTCATTGATAAGGTCTATTATAAATCGAGAAAGCCTTGGCTGGGCTTTAGACCATAGGTAATCGAGGCAATTTATATATACTTTTTTTGGAATTTCATATTTTATCTTTTCTCTGTCAAACTCGGGTAACAATGCTTTCATATTCCTTACTATTTACCTGGCAAGGAACATGAAAGCAAAATATTAGAATCAAATAATGCTCTTTTAGGTGCAATATTTTCCCTGCTTTTACACGTGAATGTTAAATTTATAATGGGAATGTCAGAATTTCCCTAAAACCAATGTTTAATTACGTGGGGAAGCTTTGTGTTATTCTAGACGAATTGCATAGAATTTCACTTGCTATGCCACTACTATTCACAAAATATGTATACATATATGTAGTTAAGTCAGAAGCAATGTATTAAATTCCTACCATTGAGGAGGAGCTAGAGGCATATTTGAGGAAGTCATCCCCCAATGTGCTTGGATGAAAATCTGCTGACCAGCAATCGATCACATGGCTTTTTTTTTGAGCTGGAGGAGCAGATGGAATTGTTGAAATCGGATGAGACATTCTCTTCTTCTTTTTTTTTTTTGGCTATCTCTAATGAGATTTTTGTGTATGACCAATAAATGAAGAGCGCGAGAGGTTTTCTGTGAGTGCCAAAGACCCTTATTGATGGGTATTTATAGGCAAGGAACGGCTTAGCAATCCCAGTAATTGCACCGTTTGATCTGTTATTTTGGGATTGTTGTTCCCCAAAATAACAATATGTGCCAAATGCCAGTGGCCCGGTTATGCACCTGAGTACAGATGCATCATCACCGGGTTCTATTGGGCCGGTTGATGGACAAGGTTTGACATGTGCACTGTGGACAATTTTGGAAAGGTACTTAAACCTGTCAATCCCCAAAATAACATGCATGCTGTGTTTCACTTCTCCACCGTTCATTTTCCTATCAGAACTTAGTCTTCCTCATTTTCACTGCCTGCCGACATCTACTAATTGAGTGATATTTTTTTTTTTTTTTTGCTATCTCTAATGAGATTCTGATGTTTGACCAATTGATAAAGAGCACGAGAGGCTTTTTCATGAGTGCAAAAGACCTTACTGATGGATAGCAATTCCAGTAATTGCACTGTTATTTTAGGATTTTTCGTGCCGAATGCCAGTGGCCCAGGTTATGCACCTGAGCACGGTTGATTTTTAGTAAATGCTTTGTCGTGGGGTTCTATCAGGCCGGTTGATATACGGCGTTTAACACGTGTACCGTACAGAATTTTGGAAAGGCTTTTGTAACCTGCGAATGGTGCAGACTGTCGGGAGAAATCTTGGAAGCTGTGTTTTGCTTCTCCACCGTTCATTTTCCCATCAGAAATTAGTCTTCCTTGTCTTCGCTTGCTGTGGACCAGAACGTTCTGTTCTACGTATTCTCTATTATTGCACTATGACCAACTACTAGCCTGAGTGATGTGAGTGCTGTTGTACCAATGACTTTTCGCTTTCACGGTCCCATGCGGTGCTGCAACCTCGTTAAGAATGGAGATATTTACCGCGTTATGTAGTTCCTGATTTGTTTCTGAATTAAAATGTGAAGATCGTTCCTGTGAACGTGAGCAGCACTTGTGGTCCACGCGCGCGCCCAACCTTACCTAGTTTATCCAAGGAAGTAGTACTTCATTTTATGTGATTGTGGATTGGGCTCGTTGTTCTTAATTAGGTCATTCACGTATTCCTCCCTTTTTTTCTATTTCGCAATGTGTTTTTAACTCATCACATTCAGACCATCCCCTCTCTCAAAGCACTCGAGAAAGCTGCCTCTAAATTAGTAGTTTCACATCTTTCGATTGATTTTCACGTTGCTTTTAAACAGTTCGGCCCTATTTGATAATATTTTTATTTCTCTATTTTTTTTGTTCTTTTATTCCTCAGAACAGAAAAATAATAAAAATCAGTTTAGTAATGCCAACCAATTTTTAACCAATTTTTCTATTCCTTGAAACAAATCAATAGTCAGAGGATAAATTTGAAATAAAAATAAGAAGTAGAAAAAATCTACTTCTTTGTTCTTGGAAACACAAAAAAAGAGATAGGTTATTTTAGAAAAATAAACTCAACATAACCTAATATTCGTATTTACACAATTGACCCAATGTTCAATCTCTTGACCTGATATGAGTTCCCATTTTTTCGGAATAAAATTCAAAAATAAAATAAATTAAAATTCAAAAATTTAGGAAAAAATTTAGAAATTACGTGTTGAGTAGATTTACTAGATTTTAATGTTAACTTCCGTTTATAATTAGTTTAACATAAAAAATGTGAAAATATTTTGATAAAAATTGGATTCAAGATTGAATAAGTTTTTAGGGCTTTACTATTGGATTTTGAATGTTGTTTTCCTTTAGAGACAATGCTCGATCGTGAAAGCTTGGTGACTACAAGCAACTTTTACTTTTCTTTTCAAAAGATCTATACACCTATTTTGTTGTAATGCTCAAAGATTTACTATCAACCTCCTCATATTATAAGTTATAAACCAACAGAACTCTCTATTACTATTTTTGACTATTCATCATTGACTAATTTTTATGTTGGATTTTCTTAGGTCATTTTATAATATCTTGATCAACTAAATCATTATAAAACAAAGCTTTTGTCCCTTAAAACAAGCAGTGAAACAGAAAACAAGTCACGGACCTCCTGCTGGATAGACTCCTCAACTGTCCCACGAGTTTGGAGGTGGACCGCAGAATGGGCAGTTTGTTTCACGGTGATTGAGATGACTACGATGATGACGAGATTGATATTGAGCGGACCATCAGTGCAATACTTCGTAGATGCAAGGAAATTTGTGCAGATGGGAACAAGAACGATTGGCGAAAGAGTAATTATCTTTCCTTATGAAGAAGATGTTTGTCTACAGAAGTGGATTCATGCCAGCGCACACTTTGAGAGGTGCAATTCATAAATCAAGGATGCGGAAGGTCCGTACATGGTTGAGCTTTTCTTTAATCAATAGTTGAAGGTTCCAGCATTAAAATCGCGAATTGAACTTTACTGTCATTAGAAATTCGTGAATTATGGATATTGTAGAACTCGTTAGTTTGTACCACAACCTTGCACACCAGTTTACTTTCCAAAACATAGCCTCCCCCACTTATGATCCAGTTTCATGTTTGTCTAAGTTGCGGTTTGAGTTGGCTTCCAGATGTAATATTTAGTTAGAGATTCTTGCAAAGCCCTATCTTGTACCATCAGATAAGAATGAGGTCGTTTATCCGTGTACTCATTTTATTATCATAATTTTGTGCTGTTTTATTCTCAGCACAAAGTATCATTGGAAACTAAAAAATTTAGTTAGCTAACCCTTCTTTTTCATGGTGCATCTTTTGAGTACAATAATTCACAGGAAAATCTATCCCTGAAATGCATCTCGAGCATCATTGGTTAAGAAATACTTTGGCATAAACCACTGCCATAATTAGTAGAGGAAAAAACAATGGGGAAGATATCAGAAACTTGGTCAAAACAGATTCTGACTATAAGGAGTTGCATTACAAGGAGTGAATCAACGGATTTCGTAGTCTTAGTAGTACAGCCACTCTTGGCTTACTTGCTCATTGTGGTGCTGCCACTTCCAGTGCGCTGTATAAATGTTTTAGCCAAAAGCTATGTCTTGATTGGCAGCAACTTTCCTAGACGAACATAAGTCCTACATTCAGGGAACCACTTGGGTCAAATATGTTCAGTGAAGATGTAACGACACGTCCACGTTCCTGAATCAAACATAGCCAGATATGCATGGCGAATAGCAAAATCCTAAAACAGTTAGTTGACCAATTGATCTGTGAACCCTTGGTTTGAGATATCTTTTTGGAGATGTAGAACTGCCTCATCCAACTGCCGCCTTAAAATCGCAGGGTGAGAGGATCCTCATAGTTTCATTCTCCAAAAATGTCGTAAGACAAACTCGTTTCTCTAGACTATTTGTAAGTATTTACATATCCATATGTATCTATGCGTGTACATTTTAGTTTCATAAAGATATAAGTCTAGGATCATCCCGAAACTACTCGCTTTACAAGAGGTTCGGCAGAGTATCCAATAACAGCCAGCAACGTCGATAAGGGCTGTATACTACAGCAATTGAAAGCATGAACAATTCATTAACGGTCTAGACATAAATAATCGGACGGTTGGGTAGAAGGGAGTTTCGTGGTCGAGTCACTGTATCACGAAACTGCAATCCCTTCCCCTTCCCTTACATTAATTAGAATAAACCAAGCTTAATTATTTATTTAGCATTGATGTTTCTAATAAAATATTTTAAAATTTGATAGCGTAATACATAAAGAGATCATTACTCATCAATTATATATCTTGAATAATTAAGATGTGAAATCTTTTAATCCAAGATAAAGAAGCACGCGTTCCTATTTCTTTGGTATTGGTTAAAACAGTTTGCAATACGTAAATATATATGTTTGTGTATAAAGTCTCTTCCTTACATATCTGAAAAATATTTGCAATATATATATTCTTCCTTATCTATGGGATATATACAGAGGCCATTACTAATCAATTATCTTTGTTGAATAATAATTAATTGATTGATTGATTAATTAAGTTAATAGGCAAAAGAATAAAAACTGCAACAAATTAAAAAGAAAAGTGTAATTTCTTATGTATGGCAGCTGCATGTGAATTCATATGGTTCCGTTAGGTGGCGTGACACACGTCTATGTTCATAATGTGGTGCTGCATGGAATATGATCATTGGTGAAAATTTTATTTGGCTCACTGAATATAATGTAACCTAACATGCTTGTAATATGTTATAGTCATAATTACGTTTAAGCAAGTATTCTGCATTAATATTGTCAATTACTTTAGTATTTAATTAGGTTTTCATTTTTATGTTTGATCTAACGTGGTTGATGCTATCGAGTAGTTTCTTTTCATAGAAAATTGTAGATTACGTATATGCACTATGGTTTACAATGAAATCAACTCTGAGCTTCTCAATTTTAGATTTCACCTTGTAAGAAAAGGTTACCACAGTCTTATCTTGACAAAATTGGACATTCTACGTAAACACAAAGGAAGGAAAGAGGGCTACATAGCTATTACTGGGGGACAGATTGTCAAAATGAAGTTGCTGGAACTGGAAGTGCATATTACAAAAGCATGCTGGTGAGAGCAGGTGCCCGTGAGAAAAAGCAGCTGGTCTGCATAACGCGAGACATTCACATCCACCCGTTAAAGTCCTACAAATGTATTGGGCACCAGAGGCATTTGCCTAATGATTTACCAAGTAATGCAAGATATTATGACCTTTGGTTTCTCTTTCTGTATTCCCAAATCACTATCCCTACCAGCCAATCTGGGGTCAAAGACTGGTTAAAATCCCTGGAGCGACATTCCTTGGTTTCTGACCCTAGTGGTCTTCCCTTCCCTTGCATGGATGAGAGCTTTGATGCTCCACATCCGATGACTAAAAAGGCCTGTTAAGCAAGCTCTATCAAGCATCCATATCATCTTGGCATCTCAAGTCGGACCCTTTTATTGGTTCTGTTCGTCACGTCTCCTATAATTTGACTTTATCCAATTTATTTTCGTGAGTCATTTGGCAAGAATGGGCCGCAATCAGGTAACTCAGTCACCTTAAGCGCCTCCATCCCAGAAACTCCACAATCCTCTGATTCGAGATGAAAGTATAAACACCTGTGGCAGTGACGAATTTTGTTCAAACTCTGCTCTCTCGAACACAAATACAAGGATTCATTTGCTCAGCTGGATGCAGAACAAGCTGAACGCAAGACAGGAGTCGTCTACTCCTTAAGCCTAAGCAGTTCCAGTAGCCCGTAACTGGAAGCACTATTTTGGCATGTCTTTCTAAATAATAATACTTAACTCATTGTGTACATCACAAAAGATGAGAAAGTTAAGAAGCTTACCATACTCTCATTAGGGTGGAATCAAAGGCCTTTCATTGATCTGTTTCTCTCCACTGGCGAATGCCATGTTGCCATATGTACATTGCACTTGCCATCTGCGCTGTGAATGGGGGCTTCTATGGCCAGTGAACGTGCTTCTCATTTCCTTACAAGACTACATGATCTTGATTACAATGACCAGGAGTCTACTCGGAGCCTACAGCTTTCGTGTCATTTTAAAAAGTGCCTACTTTTCCAATCAACATACCTTATACTTTGGAGGAATTCAGTGGAATTCGTCCTTATTCCACCTCTGGAGAGCATGAGTTTTGTTGAGAGTATACCAAATTACGTAGATATACATGAACTTCATGTCATCTCTTGCATTGGCGGAATTTAATGTCATGTTAAACCTTACTGGTTCAGACCAGGTTAATATAGAACAATGAAAAGAGTTCACCGACTTGCCGTATGGATTACTTGTAAATGGGACTTTTGAGAAAACTGATTTCAGGGTTAACCGGGAAAACCAAAATCTCAAGCAGAAATCCGTTTTCACAAAAGTTCGAAAGCCACAGAAGAGCTAACCAAACTTTTGTCCCTTAAAAGAAGCAACGATCTTGGAGGTGGTCCACGGAATCAGTTCACAGTGATTTAGATGGCTATGATGATGACGAGACTGGTATTGAGCAGACCATCAGTGTGGAACTTTGTAGAAGCAAGGAAATTTTGTGCAGATAGTAACAAGAAGGTGATCAGCAAAAATTCATCATTCTTTCCTAATCAAGAAGCTTGTTTGTCTGCAGAAGTGGATTTATGCCAGCACCCTCTTAGAGAGGTGCACTTCAGGAATCAAGGATGGAGAAGTATTTGAAGGTTTCTGCATCAAAACCGTGAATTGACATTTACCCATCATTAGAAATATACTCAAGTTTTTTCTTTATGGGGAGGAGTAAATTGACAAACTTCATAATCTTAGTAGTATAGCCAATGTTAGCTTACTTGTTCATTGGCCGCGCTGTTCTTCCAATATTGCATAGATGCTTGAATTAAAAGCTGCACCTTGATCGGCAGCCACTTTCCCAGATGAAAACGAAAGTTCAAATTATGTTCTTTACAGGACCACTTGGGTCAAACATTGGCACTGAAAAATTAAAGGCCATGACCATATTCCTGAGTCGCCTCACAACTCACTTTTCAAGCCATGGTTTCAGATATTGTTTCGGAGATGTAGAATCTGCCTTCGTCCGCTGCAACATCGAAGTCACAAGGTGAGAGGACCTTTTAAGTTTCTTTTTCGAAAATGTTAAACGTAAACTCGTTTCTGTAACCTGTTCTGTTTTTACATTTTACCTATGCAAATGATTCTACGTAGGTTCTTTTCAGTTTCTTGGACGTGATGAGTGGATATCATCCTGAAACGATTCAAAGTTTCAGAGGTTTGTCAGAGGACCAAGTATAGCCGGGATCATCGAGAAGGAATGATGTGCTCCAGCAATTGAAAGCATCAACAATTTCATTAACGATGCCATTAATTGGAAGAGCTTTGACATACTGTTCGGGGGGCTTCCATGATGCTTCATCGTTTAATGCATCAATGGACTAGTAGTGATCCCCTTTACTGTATGCTAGCAAGCTAGATGAAGCTCCATTTATCATCTAGTTTTTCCACACTTCTTGGAATTATTTTATATATGTGAAGTACTTTGGATCGGTATCCGGGAAAAATTGTCAAAAATATTATAACATATTACATTTTTTTCAATTCAGTCATAAATCTTTCAATTTTACCAATTGAGTCAATCTAGCTAATTTTGTTCGAAAATTGCTAACATGGACGTTGGTTGTTCTACTTGATATGGTTGGCACTGATGTAAATAATTTTAATAATATTCTAACTTTTTTTCAAATATTTATGTATCTATTTCATTTTTTTCTTTTCATTTTTCCTTTCTCTTACTTTCTTATTTTTCTTCTAATTTCCTTTTAGGATTTCATCTTGAATGTGTTATTAAACTTTTGTGATAAAAGATAAGAAGAGAGAAATATGAACAATAGAGTATTATGAAGAAGAGAAAGTTATTTTATTTTTTTAAAGAAAACAATGTGATAATAGAAAAACAACACATCTCTCGAAAATAAGTACCTTATTGGAACCATCACCACTTTTTATGCTCAATAATCACTTCTCTTCATGTCAATAATCACTTCGTTTCATATAAAACAATTACTTGTTTTCACGTCCAATTCTCTTCTCTTAAATAATTATTGATAACAATGTAGGAGCCACTCCTAATGTTGATGTGGCGTGTATTTTGGGGGTGGAAATTCTTATCTTAGACACGGTCCAATCACAAGCAGCATGGACTAGAGCCAACCAATGCTGTCAGTCACGTGATTTTCACTCAAATTCCACAAATTTCAATGGCTATGATTGCGTATATTCATCATGGGTCTTGGTCAGCAAATGTACATCCCTTACTTTGGGGTGGAAATTTGAGAGAAACTTAGCTATTGGGATGTTTATTTCTAAGTCAATTAGTTTGGTGACCACACCATTGTTTTAGTACATCACAAAATAAATTGGAGTATCAAATGGTCACGACTTTGATACTCTTAAATGATAAGTAAAAATTATGTTTTGAATTGCAATCAAGTCATGTGTAAAAATTAACTCTTGCATGAGATATGTTTTGCCAATGAAACTCCCTAATCCATTGATAGCACATAGAAGAAAAAAAAAGAAAAATGGGAGAACAAGAGGCAAAGGTAGAGTAGAATCCTTGTATCGAAAAGTTGTTCCTTTATGATCAATTCATCCTACTCTCTCTAGTACTTGGGGGAAATCGTTCAAAAAGTCCTAAAACTATTGTAATTTTCCCAGTTCAACTCTAAGTATTTTAATTTTACCAATTGAGTTCTAAAACATTTCCATGTTTTGCCAATTGAGTACATTGAACTAATTTTGGCCGCAAATCATGAAGAGGACATTGGCTTTCCTATGTGGCACGATCGAGCTAACGTGGACAATTTTAATAATATTTTAATTTTTTTCAATTATTTATTTTTTCCTTATTTTTTCCTTCTTTGTTTTTCCCCTTTTCCTCTTCGCCAACCACTATCAAGCCTCATCGATGGCTGATAGAGGTTGCCAACTACTAGCCTCAAGCTAGGGCCACCTTTATCGGCCTTGGGCAAGGGTTGCCCAGGCTTAGGCTGGTGAGGGCAGCCTTTGCCTTGGCGAGGGTGGCAATCCCCTGCCCAAGCGGAGGCAGCCTACACTCGCCCACCTAAGTGAGGGCCACCCTCGACTCGATTGGCCAAGCAAGGGTAGCCCCTCGCTAGTCTAGGCATAGATGTCCCTCGCCCAAGGTTGATGAGGGTGGCGACCGCTGCTGGCCATTAATGAGGCCTAGTGATGATTGGTGAAGAAAAATGAGAAAAAAAAAAAACAAAAAAGAATAAAAGAAAAAACATAAGAGAAAAGAAAAGAAAATTAAAAAAAATATTATAATATTATTAAAAATTGTCCACGTGTCACGCCTCGAACCCCGAGCATGCGCACATCTCTCGATGGTCAATTGAAATGCGACGTTCTCAGGACGCGTCACCAACCCTTTCCTTATATTTTTCAATTAAGCACATACGGAAACGAATTAAATAAACACCCGAACAACCATCAAACACAGGGATAGTAAAACATGCTAACAATTTTTCACAAACCACACTTTATAAACATACTCGGTTAACCTAGGAGTTTATATTCACAAGTCGGTCTCAAAAGAAAATCCTAGGTAACCTACGCTCCACCAGTGATAGGGCCAACCAAAAGGTGTCGCATCATGTGCCCACCACATCTACACTCAGCAAATCTTCATGCTACGGCCTTGAAAAAGGGTTAACCACTACAGAGTGAGATAAATCTTAGTAAATTAATACCTTAAACCTCGACTATGACGCAAATTCACTTAGAGGCAGCCTATACAGGCGTCAACTTACCTCGCTTCAGCACGTTCCTATATATTAGTGCATCACATATATCATATGCATACATCAAACGTATTTAATAATATAAATACCTCAATTTATCTTTCAAATAATCACATTGGTGCCGATTATAATGTAAAACCGTTATGACACGTCTTATTCCGTGCCAAACAATTTTTCCCCATAATCAGATGTAGCCATCACAACCACTAGGTGTGTTCCAGTTATTACGACCCATTGGCCATGACCAACTCAATAGTTGGCAGTCATCTGGCATAACCGGGCGTTGTTTTGCCCCATTGAGCATGTCATCATTCCGTATAAACACATTAAGATGGCATTCCATAAAGGAGCATCAGCTTGGTCTCCACTGCAGCCAACATCTGTTGACATGGGGCATCCAAACTTAATCAAGTATCGTCCCACGTAAACGCATCAGGATGGGCTCACTACTCCGCGTAAATTTAGGTTAACTAAAGACACCATGCTTCATGTTCAAATGCCTCGTTTTCAAATAATGAACTTGGCTAATTTTCATTCATACTAAAAATCTCGGTAAAATAATCGTGCGTGGTCACGTATTTAAATTGGACCAATAAACATAGTACGCTTTCATTTCAAAATTCCACGATTTTATATAATACATAAAAATTTGGGGTAAAAATCGACACTCGGTATTTTTTATTTTTTCTATTTAAATACCATAAAAATCAAATTTTGCAATAATAATCCATAATGATCACCGAGTACTCAATTACACAAATAAGCAATCAATTCCACATATAAATTCAACCATGAGAATCAGCGTAAAATTTCATGAAATGGCTATCCCGTCACTATTTACGCTAATTACGATTAATTAAATAAATTACTATTAATTAAATTAATCCAACTTAATTAAACTAATCATGGTTAATTAACCTAACCATAGTTAATTATCATAACCATGGTTAACTAACTAACCCAAGTTAACTAATCTAACCTAGGGTAGGCTAACTAACTAAACTAACCACGTAACCAAACTAACCTAACTAAACTTGCCAATCCTAACTAACTAGTTAGATTAACCACTAATCCCTAATTAACACTAACATAACCTACTGAGTGTAATTAACCACCAAATCCGGAATTAGGGAGCTAACTCACTAGAATTCAACGGTGACGAGTTCACGTTGACGGCGGTGAGATCTTGAGACAACCATTTCTCCAGCGGAGGCTTGACCAAGGCTGAAATTAGCCCAGCAAGCTCACAGCTAAAGGGGCGGTTCTGTGGAAGGGCTAAACTAGTAGGGTGGTCGAGTGGGCTGGCTGAGGTGGTGGACGAAGTTGGCGGGTGGTTGGTGGATGGACAGGGCTGGTTGAGCTGGTGGTTCAACGATGGGGGTGTGAGGTGGTGCGGATTGTGGAGGGTGTTGAACGTGAAATTGCTAGTATGAACACCTAGAGAAGGGTGAATACGTGTGAAGAAAATTTTTCACTAAACGTAGTAAAATATTTTGTTTTTCAAACTGAGTTTGAAGAACAACAGATTTTGAGCAAGTTCAGACTTTATCAATTAAATAGAATTATAAAAAAAAAAATAATGATATTCAGGAAAGAGAATAAAAATACAAAGTTTATAATGGTTTGACTTAAATTAAGCCTACGTCCACTCTTCTATGCTAACAGCCTTCTTGACTAGATTCTACTAGCAATTAACAAGATATTGCAACTTTGATTGCAAACATTTAATAGTAGATCACATTATTTCACTAAGTCACTCTTTTGGTATTTCTCTCATGATCACAAATGTTTAAGTTCACCAAAGACAAGTGTATGATCGAAGGCCGCTCAGACTTTGGAATTATAAATTCTACACTCTGTCTCTTACTTACTCATTGGTCCTTGATCTCCTTAAATACTCATCTACTTCTAAACTAGCCGTTGGACAGTATCTCGAGGATCGTCTTCCAATTTACTCATTGGACAAATCTATACCTAAAAGATTTGATAGCTGTTGAGTAATAGAAGTAGAATCTCAAATTGATTCTGATTGTCTATACGAACAGATCTTGATTTCCATAAGTCGAGCTTCTTTGTATAGAAAGTTCTTGTCTTTAAAATCCAATTGTTAATCAATTAAATTGAGTCAATCAAATCAATTTTGATTTAGAATCCAAATCAAATCACTAATTGTTATACATTTAGGGCTTGTGTTACGTGGTCTCATTCTGAATGTAAATTTTGAGAGCAATAGACTTTACAATCTGAGTCTGAGCATAATCTGCTTTTGAATAGATTTAACCTTAAGGTTTGAACACAGTCTGAATAAATTTAGTTTCAGCATAGAGTCTGTCTTTTGGTTCTTCATTCACGTTCAATCTAAAATTTGTTAGAGTTGGCAAACTTCTGATGTAGAACAGACTTTGACACTAAAGTCTATCAATCTTCAAACTTTGACACATAAGTCTGGAAATATTCAGAATAAACTTTGGATAATATCTTTTACATATTCTATCATCTGCATAATCTGTTACTCAGCAATTAATCACGTTAGTAGCCTTTGATTTATTTTTTCATCTTCAAAACATTATAGGAGATTTCCCTAATAGGATAGAGTTGAGTTGAGGTGGGCAGCAGCTCAAGACAGGAGTTGCTGGGCAGACACGAGTTGGCAGTGGCAAGCTGAAGGTGGTGCGGTGCTAGACTGAAGACGGCAGCGTGGGCTGGCTGGTTGCTAGAGGCTTGTGGCACTAAGGGAAATGGAAATGAAGAAGAAGAAGAAGAAGAAGAAGAAGAAGAAGAAGAAGTAAGGGTGGGGGTTCGGATGGCTGAAGTTCACGCACAAGGAGGGAGAGAGGGGGAAAACTAAGTCAAGGTGAGGACCAATGGGAGTCCAAGGGAAATATTCATGCACTCAAGTGCATTTGGCCTCAAAGTCTTTAGCCAAGAAGTCAAGGCTCTTTCCAATGGCTTATTTCCTCTCATTTCTTTCCAAACAAAGCAATTTTGGCAGCCAATAAACCCCTTAGAGCAGCCCATACGAATTTCCATAATTTCTTTTTGTCCAAAATTGATTTTTCGCAAAAATTCCGAACTCGACGAAATTTCTCCAAAAGATGAGACGGCGTCCTTAAAATGAATTATGACACGCTCGAATGTTCGATTCCCGAAAATAAATTTAATTTCGTAGTTAAAATCGACCGAACACGATTTTAGTATAACCTAATCTATTGGTAACTTTTAAGGATTTTAACGCGTTTAACCCGTGGTTGATAATTTTCGATCCATGTTTGTGCATCTCTAACTCGTAGGGGACTCTCGGTTGTCATAAACTTGGTTGACCATCGGAGATAAGAAGGAGCAGAGTAGATATCTTGGGCAAATTCGAGAGACTGATCAAGATTGTAGTTGAGGTCGAGACCAAGGTCACTATCAAGGTGGAGGTCGAGGGCGAAGCGAAGGAGATATTGATCAAACATCTATTTTTGTAACAATTACAAGGGCCAGTGTGCAAACACATCTTTTTTCTCGGCCACATACTTAAAGTCATCTTCCTCTAGTGTCATTCATTGTGATTTTAATTCAGAGAAAGCGATGCTACTGAAGGGCAATACGAAAGCTCTTCCTATAGGGACCTGGCCATGTAGAATTCATTATTAGTGTAACAAAGGAATCCCGCATTTAAAATAGGGACCCAGCTTCTTCAATGGCTACAATGGCCTCGGGACCTGTATAGTCCCCATAACTGTAGCTATCGACACATTTAAATGAAATTTCTAGAGTTTGGCATCTTGACTAGTATTTAAGGTGTGTTTGATAACATTTTATTTTCGAGAACAATTTATGTTCAAAAATAATTCTCTTTAGACAAGTTTCTGAGCAAAAAAATGCGTTTGATAACTGTACAAAATTTAGATTTCGAAAATAGAGAAAGAACAAAAATGCATTTGGTACGATCCTAAAAATTTCTAACCCCAATTTTTTTTTTTTTTTTTTTAATTATAAAGAGACATAACATTTCATGTTTAGATAATACTAATATTTTGTAATGATTTAATTGATCAAGATATTCTAAAATGACCTAAGAAAACCAATATAATAGTTAGTTAAAGATAAATGGTTGAAATTGGGGAAAAGTATGAAAAAAAGTCTTAAACTTATTATATTTGTATCAATTTAGTCTTCAACTTTTTAATTGAATTAATTTAGTTCTAAATATTTTCGTATTGGTACCAATTTAGTCTATCTGACCAATTTTAGCTAGTAGCGCTGACGTGGATGCATGCTGATGGCCAGACGCTAATGTGGCAATTTCTTAAATAATTGTTTTATTTTATGCGAATTGTTTATTAATTTTTTCTTTTTGTCCATTTTCTTTTCTCCCTTATTCCTCCTTAGATGTCCTTGTGGTGGCCAACGAGGGCCGAGGCCCTCGCCCTACCTCACCTAGGGCCACTGGTGAGGCAGCTTCACCTAGATTTGGGTGAGGCCAACCTTGCCCGCGACTAGCAAAGGTAGCCTCGCCAGTGGCCATCACTAGGCCAGAGGCTCACCGACCACTGGCCCTCACCGAGGTTGCAGCCCTTACCCGGGGCTGCAAGTGAGGTGGCTTCACCTAGATTTGGGCAAGGTCAACCTTGCCCTAGCCTTGCCCGCAATTGGCGAGGCCATCGCGGTCCTCACCAGTGGCCAGCGAGCCTCTGGCTTGGCGATGGCCACCATGGTCTCACCCATTTCCGAGCGAAGCCACCTCACCAATGGCCCTGGCATCAGCGCCAGCTGGTCAAAATTGGCTAAATGGACTGAATTAGTACCAATGCAAAAAGGTTTAGGAGTTAATTGGTACCAATATAATAGGTTTATGACTTTTGTTATACTTTCTCCTTAGAAATGGTAACGGAAAGTCTCGTTGGTTTACAACTCACAATATGAAGAGATTGATAGTAAATCTTTAAGCATTACAATAAATAGGTGTATAGACCTTTTGAGAAGAAAAGCAAAAGTTGCTTGGAGTCACCAAGCTTTCGCAATCCAGCATTATCTCTAAAAAAAACGACAGTTAAAAATCCATATAGTAAAGCCCTAAAAGCTTTTCAATTTTGATTCCAATTTTTATCAAAATATTTTTACATTTTTTATGCTAAACTAATTCTAAATTGAAATTAACATTAAAATTTAGTAAAACTACTCAAAATCTAATTTCTCAATTTTTTCCTAATTTTTTTATTTTTTGATTGTATTTTATTTTATTTTATTTTATTTTTTATTTCGAAAAATGGGAACTTGGATCGGGTTAGGAGACTGAACCTTGTGTCGATTGTATAAAGACGAACATTAGATTATGTTGACCTTATTTTCTAAAATGACATTTTTTTGTGTTTTCGGGAACAAATAAGTAGGTTTATTTATTTATTTTTTATACTTCGTGTTTCTATTCCAATTTATTCCCTTGCTACTAATCTGTTTTGAGGAACAGAAAAATTAGTTGACATTATTAAATAGATTTTTGTTATTTTTCTGTTTCAAGGAATAAAAGAACAGAAAAATAAAGAAATAAAAATGTTGTCAAATAGGACCAAACTGTCTAAAAGTAATGTAAAAATCAATCAGAAGATGCGAAATTGCTAATTTAGAGGTAGCTTCCTCGAGTGCTTTGAGAGGCGGGATGGTCCAAATGTGATGAGCTAAAAACACGCCACGGATTGAGAATGACCTGTCTGAGATAGACAAGGCCAATCCACATGCTGCACCCGTTCACAGGAACGTCTTCACGTCGAATCAGGGACCACACGCCGCGGAAGATACTTCCATTCTTAACGAGGCAGTAGCGCCGCATGGGGCCGTGATGGCGAGAAGATATTGGCACAACACTCACATCACTCAGGTCAGTAGTCGACCATGGTGCAATAATAGACAACATGCAGAACAAAATATTCTAGCCCGCCGCAAGCAAAGACAAGGAAGAATTGATTCTGATAGGCAAATGAACGGAGGAGAAGCAAAACACAGTTTGCAAGGTATCTCCAACAGCCTCCACCGTTCGCAGGTTGAAAAGCCTTTCTGAAATTCTATACGGTACATGTGTTAAACGTCGTACATCAACCGGCCCGATAGAACCCCACATACTCATGTGCATAACCTAGGCCTCTATTTTGACAAAAAAAAAAAAAAAAAAGAAAAAAGAAAAATCTGGGCCGCTAGCATTTGGCATAAATCGTTATTTTGGGAAACGATCAATCCGAAAATAACAGTACAATTACTAAAATTATTAAGGATGTGTTTGATAATAATTTTAGGGAAAATCTCAAATAAGAATCTGCGGTTGAGCCATTTTATCAAAAAAATGACCTGAAAGTGACACATGCCTCAAATAAAGGCGCGGGTGGTAACTTACTCTCAATTAAAGACCAGAACTTTTAATTTTATTTACAGCCAATGGTACATTTGTCCAATAACATTGTTGTTTATTTTTTTGTCTCTCTCTTTCTTCATTTTTCTTTCTTCATCTTTCTCACTCTCTACATCACCTCCATTATCAGCCCCTCCATTGCCCTTTGTGTCATCTTGTTGTATGACCAAGATTAGGTTTTCTTTAACACAAGCCATTACAACGTCGTCTAACTCGTTGAAAATTTTAAATTCCGCTTCTCAAAATGGTTTGTAGACAATTCCATGAAGCCGAAATGAGCGTTAAAAAATAAGTTCTTTTTATTCCAACATTCATTGCAAATTCTGATCTCAAAGCCATAATATGAATTTGCTTTTGTTGAGACTCAACTTTTTGTCCAACTCCCAAGCTATGCAACTAATCCCTTTGGCAACGTATTTCTCTCACCTCGAGAGTGCATCAAACTCCACTTATTCCAGGCCTTCCGCTAATCCAGCCACTCCAATTTTTTTTATGCTATTTTAAGTCCTACTTGCCAACAACAGAGTAGCAATATTCAAACATCACCAGATCGTCTTATTTGACTAACTTATGTCTCTATTCAAATTACACTTAGTGATCAACAATTTCACACCAAAGAACAATTTTGTTGCAATTGGCGACTATTTCAACCTTAGCAAGAGTTTGCCTCTCTTGCCTAAATTCAATCTTTCAAAGATCCCCCTTCCTTTTTGCAATGCCAATGGCTCCTTTCAATAATCCTTAGTCTAGAGACACTCACTCACACTCTTGTCATTCTCATCGACACGGCTCTTCTCCTCAATCGATACTCCATCTTGAGATTGATCATTAGTTGTATTTGACATCATTAATTATAGAAACTATTGTACTTCATCACCCCATTGCTGCCATTGACAAGTCCTATTCAAGCTCTTGACCTCATCGACCATTGCCCTTGACAGAAAATCCTGCATTGTCATCATTAGATGGAGGTCAATTCGAGCTTTAGGTTGGGCACAAGCGAGCCAAGATTTGATGCATCTTGAGGAATTGAGGATTTTAGCATCCAAGAAAGTGACCAATAGCAAATAACTCCAATTCGACTTTTTGTCACTAGGACCAATTACGTGATTTCTTGAGTGCTTTGAGAGGCAGGATGGTCCAAATGTGATGAGCTAAAAAAACACACCATGAATTGTGACTGACCTGTCTGAGCACGACAAGGCCAATCCACACCTACATAAAATGATGTACTACTGCCTAGGCGGGACTAGGTAAGGTTGGGCGCGGATGCGGACCACAAGTGCTGCACCCGTTCACAGGAACGATCTTCACGTCCAATCAGAAACTACACACCATGGAAGATACTTCCATTCTTAACGAGGCGGTAGCACCGCATGGGGCCGTGATGGCGAGAAGGTATTGGCACATCGCTCACACCACTCAGGTCAGTAGTGGGACCATGGTACAATAATAGACAACATGCAGAACGGAATCTTCTAGCACGCAGCAAGCGAAGACAAGGAAGACTAGATTCTGATAGGCAAATGAACGGTGGAGAAGCAAAACACAGTTTGAACAGCCTCCACCATTCGCAGGTTGAAAAGCCTTTCCGAAATTCTATACGGTACACGTGTTAAACGTCGTACATCAACCGGCCCGATTGAACCGCACATACTCATGTGCATAGCCTAAACCTCTATTTTGACAAAAAAAAAAAGAAAAGGAAAAAGAAAAATCTGGGCCGCTAGCATTTGGCATAAATCATTATTTTGGGAAACGATGAGTCCGAAAATAAGAGTACAATTACTAAAATTATTAAGAGTGTGTTTGATAATATTTTTATTTTTTTAAATGATTTTTTTTATTTCTGATTCTTAAAATAATTTTTGAGTAAAAAACGCGTTTATTACCTATACAAAATTTTTATTCTCGAGATAAAAAAAGAATATGAATAAGTTTAGTATAATCTACAATTTCTTTTGTAATGTATAATTTTTTTAAAAAATTTCTTATCTTTTTCCTTTTCATTGCTCGCCGCTTAGCCTAGAAAAGAAAAAAATTAACTTATTTCTAGAAATTGTTTAGGAACAAGAAATGGGCGGCAAGCGGCGAGAAAGAAGAAGAAAAGAAAAAAATAAAAATAAAAATAACTTATTTTTACAAATTGTTCTTGAAAATAATAAATTACTTTTTTTCTACTTTTTGTTTATGTTCAAAATCTATTCCCTAATCACTTTATTATTATGGGGAGTAGAAAAATTAATTGATATTATCAAACGGATTTTAGTTATTTTTCTACTGTGGAGAATAAAAGAGCACACGCACACACGTTACCATACGGAGCCTAAGCCGTTCCTTGCCTATAAATACCCATCAATAATGTCTTTGGCACTCATAGAAAAGCCCCTCGTGCTCTCTATCTCTCTCATTAGAGAAAGCCATAAAATAAAGGAAAAGAATGTCTCTTCAGATTTCAGCAATTCCGTCTTCTCTTGCAACTCAAGATAAAAGCCTTGTGGTTGAACGCCATTCAGCAAATTTTCATCCAAGCATATGGGGGGATTACTTCCTCAAATATGCCTCTTGCTCTTGCTCAATGGTTAGAATTTAATACATTGCTTCTGACTCAACTATATATATGTATACATAGGGGGTGTTTGGTTCAGCTTTCCCAAGGGGCTTTCAGCCCCGAAAGCCCCTTGGGGAAAATATTTGGTGTTTGGTTTATACTTTTGAGCTTGCATTTCCCAAATGCCAGCATTCGGAATGCTGAAAGCCCAAAGCAGGTTCGGACCTGCTAGTTTAGGGTTTAATGAACTTTTTTCTTTCCAATATTGCCCTTATCGATAATTGTTTTTTTCCATTTTGCCCTCCAAAATACTGTTCATCTTCTTCCTTGGACTTCCATGGACTTCTGCTCGGTCAAGCTTTGCTGTGGTGGGTGGCGCTCTTCCTTGGACTTCCGTGGACTTGCTACTCGGCCAAGCTTCGCGGTGGGCGGCGCTCAGCCGCGAGCGGCCAGATCTGGCCCCCTGGCGGCCAGATTTGGCCACCGGAAAGCCTCACCTAAGGTCGCGCGACCTTAGGTGAGGTGGCCTGAGGTCGCCCGACCTCAGGCGTCGCCTGAGTCGGGCGACCCAGGCGACATCGCCTGAGGCCGCGTGCTTGAGGCCTCGCGATCTCAGGTAACACCCTGGGTCGCTCGACCTCAGGCGGCATCGTTTGGGTTGTCGCCTAAGGCCAGGGTCACCGCCTGAGGTTGCGTGGCCTCAAGCGGCTGGGTTGAGGTCGACGCCTCCCTCCCTCCCGCCGTCGCCACCGCCGCCGCCGCCGCCGCTGCCAGCCACCTCCTCACCACCACCAGCTGCTCCCCCACAATTTTCCCCTCACCACGCGATCTCTCCTCCCTTTTCTTTTCATTTTTTCATTTTCCTTTTTACTTTAAAATAGCTTTACAAAACATGCACAAAAAATTGGTTTCCAAACACAACTCCCTTCCCAAAATGCTCATTCTCTCAAAGGTACTTGGGGAAATGCAAAGCCATTTCCCCAAAGTTGAATCAAACGGGGCCATATTTCGTGAATAGTAGTGGTATAGCACGTGAAAATAAATTTCCTTTTATGCACTTCATCTGGAATAATACAAAGCTTCCTCTCGTGCTTAAACTTGGTTCTTCACTTTGTTACTTTATAATGACCAAGGAAATTCTGACATTCTCATTATAAATTTAAAATTTGTGCTAAAAAAGAGTAAAAATATTGGGTAAAGGTGAGAGAGCCCTTTGATGTAAAGTGAAAAGAAACGACGTGAAATCCAAAAAAATCTCGTAAATAAGGAATGTGAGAATTATCATTATCAATAACATCTTCGTGAATATTTTGGTGCACAATTTCAATAAACACTCTTAGTTATCCCATATTTACCATCTTTCTTTCTCTATTTCTTTCTTTTTTTTACCTGATGCATTTAAGAAATCAATGCCCACGTCCTCTCCAGACCATACCTAGATGATAATTAGTTACATTTTATGATTATTTGGACTATTCCGTACTTTTTTACCATAAAAAATCCCGTACACCGCAACTCAATGTCGCACAGCAACGCCCCAATTATCCCGGAAAGATCTCTATTTTGGCTCATGAGAAAATATCAACAATTTTACTCTGAACCATTCACATGTCGAAACGTGTCCTCGGGGCCCGCCACATCACCAACTTCAAACCAGCGCTCTCGCGCTCTGCTCTCTTCTCTCTTTCTTTACTCAGCAGTTCATTTCTCTCTCCTCTCTCTTCTCACTCTCTCCCCTCTTTCCTGACCCGACGACGTCGTCTACCAAATAGCGCTCTCCGATGAGGGCCGCACTCCCACCGACGACGGCGACGCTCCCTCCCGATGACGGTCTCTCTCTCTACTCCACGGCCTCTTCGCTCTCTGAGGACGGCCGCGCTCTGTCCGACGGCCGTGGAGTAGAGATAGAGGCCGTCGTCGGGAGGGAGCATCCTGGTCGTCGGACAGAGCGCGGCCGTCGTTGGAGAGCGAAGAGGCCGTGGAGTAGAGAGAGAGGCCGTCGTCGGAGCCGCCGCCCTCCATGGCCATGGAGGTTGAGGTTATAGATCTGGAGGCATTGGCTCCGGATCTGGAGGAGGAGGCAGCCTCTCACTGGCCGGGAGAGATCATGAGACCGCTTGAGCTCCACAATTGACTTTAACATCAAGCACAGAGAGAGAGAGAGAGCCCTTGCGCGAGTGAGAGCAAAGTAAAATATCCACGTGCTGCGGTGTGATGCACAAAGATATCGATTTTGGCCCAGTCCACTGCAGTCTTTTTGTTAGATTTTTGTGGAAGCTGTGCGCGCGCGCGCAAGTGTGTATGTGTGAAATATGGGTGGATGTAAGTGGACTACAATGGTAAAGGAGTATGGGTAAAAAACAACAGGACTTTTATCATGATAGTTGGTATTATAAAGAAATGAGTATTTCTAATTTTTCTGCTACATAGGACAGACATCCACAATGCTTATTTATAGGCATGAGTCACCGCCTTCCTTTACTGACTTTGAGTACAAAATTAACATAAAATTACAAGCTTGCTTCTTGACTCCTGCTTGTTGCGACTTCTTCCGGATCTTCTGGTTGCTTCTCCCTTATTCTCCATTTTTCTATTCTCTGTAGCTCCCTGCCACTTTTGTTGACTTTATTGAGCCAATTTGGCTTTTCTTCCTTCACACGTACACTCTGCCTACATAGTACTAGAAATTCTCCAACATATGAGAATCTTAAGCATGCGTAGTCTGGGGTAGTCTAGAGCTATCCAAAAATGAATCACTTTTTAACACTTTTGCATCAGAGAGAAATTGACACCAATAGAAAGCCCCTCTCGTCCTTCCTTACGGGCCAGTGAACTTCTCATGCACTCAGTACCAGAGAGAAATTGACATATGTTTTCCTCTGTTATGTGTAGGAAAATGGCCATGATCAGCATGCGGAACAAGAAATCCAGAAGCTGGATGACGAGGTGAAGAGGATGCTATGCGCTGATGCCGACAAGCCGTCCCTGAAACTGGACATGATTGATCAAATACAACGATTAGGCATCGCACACCACTTCGCAAGTGACATTGATCACGTGTTGAAACAACTTAGTGAGACATGTTTCGTTTGCAACAATGGAGACAAGGATATCGATGACCTCTACACGGCTGCTCTACTCTTCCGATTGTTGCGACAACAAGGCTACCGAGTTTCATCTGGTGAGTCGCCTTCTTTTGTTTTTAATACTCAGCCACAAAATTGATGATCTATATACTTTGATCTTTTCCTATTGTCCAAAATCTATCCCCTTTGCCTTTCTCAACCGTGGATCGAGGTCATTCGACAATCAATCACCTGAAGTTACAGACGACCTGCCCAAGTTATTGCACAACAGAACCCCAAAGCCACAATCCGTTAAAAGTATAACGCACCTAAATAGTACTCCTACTAGGCAAAATTCCGACCGTAAGGAACTTCATAAATGCGTTAAACTTGTGGCATACTTCACGTTCTTGACCAAATATGCCGGATATCCCTAGAAAACCCTAGAATACAACTAGTTTGCGACTGTTTCTTTTAGAAAAATGCTAGAGATACAGAGAGTGATTTCTACATATAGTTCACTTAATACACACTAAATGATAGGTCACATGGTTTTCATATCATGAGGAACAATTGTTATAGGGACTGTCCTTGGCAAGAGATAAAAATAATAACTACAAGTGGCTTCAACCATCGTTTCTAAGTTGGTTGTTATTGTTGCTCGTGAAGAATCTCTGTCTAACAGAGATGTTTACAATAGAAATCCTTATTTCACTGTGATCTATGAGCAGACATCTTCAACAAGTTCAAGGACCCCAGTGGAAAGTTCAGTGAGAAACATGCAAGTGACGTAAGGGGACTGCTAAGTTTGTTCGAAGCTAGCCATTTGAGTGTGCGTGGAGAAGATGTTCTGGAGCAAGCGCTTTCTTTCAGTTTAACCCATCTTGAATCCGTTAAGGAGCAACTAAGCCCTCCTCTCGCAACACAAGTCCGTCATGCCTTAAAGCAAACAATTCGTAAAGGGGTGCCGAGGCTCGAGGCCAGACGATACATCTCCATGTACGAAGCAGAACCTTTACATAATGAAGTCCTGCTATCACTAGCCAAGTCAGATTTCAACCGCTTGCAGAAGCAACACCAGAAGGAGTTATTTGATATTACAAGGTTCATCAACTGTGAAATCACATGATTAAATAGTTTGAGTTTACACTCTACGGAAGATTTATATGACTAATGCCATTTTACATGTAGGTGGTGGATGGATTTAGACTTCAAGAGGAAGTTACCATTTGCAAGAGACAGGCTCGTGGAAGGATACTTTTGGATTCTGGGAGTTCATTTTGAGCCCGAATTAGCGGTTGCTAGAAGAATGTTGACCAAAGTGATCGCAGTGACTTCAGTTCTTGATGACATATATGATATCTATGGCACCTATGAAGAGCTAGAGCTCTTTACTCAAGCAATTCAAAGGTTAAATTCGCTTTTCTGCCTTTTGGTTTGCAGCATGTGCGTCTTACTTTTCCTACATTATGTTTCACCAGTACTTGTATGATGTGGCAAAACGTATCTGATCAGTAACTCTATGTCAAAAGAAGATGGAGTTTGATTGATCAACCTTTTCATATATGGTAATATGGTGATTACCAAATCCTTGTGCGATCTGAAGTTTATAATTATCACGTAGTTTATACCCTATCTTATAATATCTCATAATTTCAGGTGGGACATTGATTGCATACATGAACTTCCAGAGTACATGCAAGTGTTTTACAAAGCACTTATCAATATCTATGTCGAAATTGAAGAAATACTGGCATGCACAGGAAAATCATACTGCCTCCGCTATGCGGTAGAAGCGGTAAGATCGTACCACCTCTACTATATTCTATAATCTTAGTGCTGTCATTCTCGATTGATAGAAATATAATCTTTTGCATTCTCAGATGAAGAGGCAGGCGAGATACTATTTTGCTGAAGCAAAATGGCTGCACCAAAAGCACAAGCCCACCATGGATGAGTACATGTCCATTGCGCTAGTATCAAGTGGTTACCCATTGTTAGCTGTCACGTCCTTTGTGGGAATGCCTGATATCGTCACAAAAGACGATCTAGATTGGTTGTTCAACGACCCAAAGATCCTCAAGGCTTCAACAATCATCTGCAGGCTCATGGATGATTTGGCGACACATAAGGTACTTTTTGTTCTTGCAAGTGTTCCATGAAGATATAGACCCAACCCAGCTCCTATGGAATATAGACGGTCTTGTTTAAATGTCTTGTTATACATATCTTTGTAGTTTGAACAATCAAGAGGACATGTGGACTCGGCCGTGCAATGTTACATGAAGCAATATGGTGTCACAGAACAAGAAGCGGAAAACAACCTTCGCAAGCAAGTGAATGACTCGTGGAAGGACATCAACGAGGAGTGTCTTCGCCCGACTGCTGTCGCAATGCCACTTCTCGTGGGAATTCTCAACCTCTCGCGAGTGATGGATGTGTTGTACAAGGATGGTGGAGATCATTATACCAATCCTCATATTGCACTGAAAGATTACATACATTCGGTGCTCATAGACCCAGTGCAATAGTTATGATATGCAATTAGTCAACTAGAAGTTCACCAGCTGGACATTAGAAAACTGGACCCATTGTTCAAAAGATGATGCATCTATGCAAGTGTACTGTGTTAATGATATTGAAGATATCACCGCCTATCTCTTGTGGCTCTTTATGTTTTGGTCGAAAGGCTGTTCAGTTTCCAACGGAAGCCGTTTCGACACACATATTAAAGTGTCTTTATTACTATTTATTTAGACATGTCTCTTCATATATCTAAGGTATGTCAAGAGTCTTGTTTTAAGCCTACATATAAACAAGTCTTGTAATCGTTTCAAATAATGGAGAGTGAAAAGACTTTTCTGTGAGTAAAGTCGTGTATTCATCTCCTTCCTTAAGAGCTTCTCTTGTGAGAGTGTTATCAAAGCTATGCGACTTTGATATTCAATTATTGGTATCAGAGCTAGGTTATCTGGGACTGAGAGCACGGTTGCTAGGGACCGTGAATCAAGTCTTCCGAAGCGTAGTTCTTGAAGACGGTGGTCAAGGACCATTGTTCGTGCGTAGGCGATCGAGGATCGGAATACATCGAAGTTCTGTCGATGTATAGTCAGGGATTATGATTGATTGGTCGGGGATCAAGGTTTCTTGGAATAGTGTCGGCCATTATTTCAAGTCAGATGGCGGATGTTTCAAGTTCGACGAATGGCATTGAGAAGCTTAACAACTCCAATTACAATCATTGGAGTGTTTGGATGCAGTTTTATTTGCTGGGTCAGGATTTGTGGGAAATTGTTGGCAACAACAACACCGCGACACCCAGAGACGATGATGAACAGAGGAGAAGGAAGATCAAAGCGAGTAAGGCTCTTTACAGTTGAAGATGATTTATTGCCGCACATTAAGTAGGGGTGTGTATGGTCCGGGCGGGCGGTTCCTGACCAAGAATCGAGAACCGCCCGCTAAGGACCGGTTCCGAAAAATTGAAACCAGAATACACCCGTTTGTTGCATGGATCCACCCGAGAATTGGACTGCCGGTCTGGTCTGGTTCCCGGGTGGATCTATGGAACCAATTTTGACACGAAACAATTTTGGTTTTTAACATAGAACGACTACGTGACATCAAAGCAAACCAAAGAAAGAAAAACCAAATTTAAGTACGTGGAGATGCGGACGGCAGGAGAAGTAAACGCAGCGAATTTACAAATACGGTCCGGGCGGTTCCCGGGTATTTTGCACACCCCTAGAAGGGAGTGAGATGAGATCTAGGGTTTCTTTTAGTAATTTTTTTTTAATATTAAAAAGGTTCTGGTCCGGTCCGAGTGGACGGGCGGGTGGATCTGCCCATGGAATCGGGAACTGGACTGGTACCCACCGGTTCCCATGAATTGGAACTGGGAACTAGACCGGTTCCCTTAAGAACCGCCAGTTTCGGGGGGTTCCGGGTGGTCCGGGCGGTTTTCGGGTATTTTGCACACCCCTAACATTAAGAGTGCGCATACTTCAAAGGAGGGGTGGGATAACTTGGTAGCATTATTCGCAAGGTCGAATGATGCTAAGCTACAAAGGCTGGAGAACGAGCTGCTGTCGATGTCACAACAAAATATGACGATGAGTTAGTATTTCTCCAAAGTTAAGTCTATTTGTGATGAAATTTCAAAGTTGGATGTGACATCCCGATTTTCCAATTCTATTTTCAGTAAATTGAGACGGGCATTTCGTTGGCACGCATATAATTCTTTTCCTTGAGTCGGCCACTCATGTGAAAGCTAGTTTATCGGGTGAAGCTGTTAAGAGTTTCTGATGCATCAGACTCGAGAATTTGACCAGGAAGCGACCTTTCGACCGAGCTAATCTGCAAGGGTCATTACGGCATAATTAAAAATCAATTAGAGATCAGAGATAGGTTGAGTCGACAGAGGCATGTGATCAAGTGTGGGTGATTTCCACCAGATCGCACAATTCTTGTTGATCGGCATTGGATCGACTTTTCAATCGATTGGGTACCCTGTGTTCGTATTTGAAATCTTGAGATTACCCCGACAACCGAAGATCGCCAATGTTTCAAAGATGCACATTGTGGCTTGAGATGATCAACCACAAGTCAAATGCATTAAAATTTCTAAAGGCTACCCGGTAGGTTGGGCCGCGCTAGTATCGTGCCAAAGTGAAATTAACCGTGGAATTGAGATCGAATTCAGAAATTGGAAGTCTGGGTGCGTCACAAATCATTTTAGAATCATTGACTTATCTTTAGAAGATTTTTCATGCAATTAGAGTTTTTCAGCAATTAAATTAGAAAATGGTTAATTTGGCTCGAGAAATTAGTAGGCCCGCATTTGGTCGCGCTTTTGAGACTTAAGTTGATTCTATGGACAAGTGAAGATGTTAATTGAAGTGTGGTGACATTAGATTAATTTTATGGACTTCAATTTAATTCAATTGGGAGAGAATTGATTGGAATTGAAGGAATTGATGTACAAAGTTTCATGCCCTGGCGAAAAAATAAAATGGACCTATTGGAATAAGGTTGTGGGAGGTAGTGGAGTGTGATGTCATGCATGAGGTCATGGTGGGCCTTTTTGTAGATTAAAGAAAGGGAAAAAGAAAATAAATTGCCCCCATTCCTTCTCTCTCCTCCCTTCCTCTCTCCCGTTGCCTCTCTCCTCCATTGTTGTTGTGCGAAGATCAAAGAAATTTCAGAGAAGAAGCGGGAGCAGCCATGGCCGTCCACTCCCGCTCGCACGCCGTCGCCGCCGCCGCTGCCGTCGTGCGTTTGCCCTGTGCCGCCCGAGCGCTCGCCGGCTCGCTGTTGCGCCGTCTTCGCCTCAACTCGCGTCGTAGCTGCTGCATCAGCCCGTGCCGGAGCCGTTCGGCCACCTCCGGCCACCGTTCGAGCCCCGCCTAGGTCCGGTTCGACCCCTCAACCTTCCCCGATCCTTCCCCATCTCATCCAAGCTCCGGATCTACCCTTCCTTGGCCTCAAATCGCAGTGGACAACAGCCAAGAAAATGGGTATGGCAACGGACGTTTGGCTCGTTTTGGCCATCTTCCCGAGCCCGGATGCTTGGCCCGCTTTGGAGAAAGTCGATCCCCTCGTCGTCCTCGTCGTTTTGGTCCACTCGGTTCGTTAATCGGGTGAGTTTAACTCACTAAAACTCGATTAGACGGTTAATGATGCCCTAAGTGTGCTTAGTCTAAGTTAAGTAATCTTAGGTGGTTAATTTAGTTTATTTAATTATGATTTAGATTAAGATGTTTGTTTAATCTAAAGTATGTTTAATTAAATGCTAAGAGAGTTTATTTAATGTTAAGCCTTGATGGGACATAATAGGATTTTATTTTTGAATTATTTAATTGTTTCGAAATTCTGGAATTTATAAATTATATTATATTCCGAAATCATTAAAATATTATTATTTAAAAAAATGGAAAAATTATTTTTGACCTAGATTGCTCAGAATTTCGTGCGATCGCTGCTGTGTGTTCGGATTTTGAAATTGATGGTTGGATATTATAAATTGAGTGTGGATGACGAAAAATATGGATATTATTATTTAATTAATTTTCGAAATAAATTTAATTATTTATTAAAATTCGAAAATTTCATCGGACCCTAAACTCCAGAATTTCGCCAATCGTTGCTTGTGTATTTAGAATTTGAATTTGATGATCGATTGTGACAAATTGAGTGTGATTGTGATAAATAGGGATTCTTTTTATAAAGTCTCAAGTGTCGAAATTTATGGGAGAAAACAAACGTGAATTGCCACCTATTAGAGGTCGCGCCTAGTGGGCGTGATATGCCACCTGATAAAGGTCGCGCTCGGTGGGGCCGTAAATTGTCATCTATTAGAGGTCGCGCCCAGTGGGGCCGTGATATGCACCCTGATAAAGGTCGCGCCCGGTGGGGCCGTGAATTGCCACCTATTAGAGGTCGTGCCCAGTGGGGCCGTGATATGCCACCTGATAAAGGTCGCGCCCAGTGAGGCCGTGAATTGCCACTTGATAAAGGTCGCGCCCAACCGGGCCATAATCTACCACCTTTTTAAAGGTCGTGCCCAATGGGGCCATGATGCCACTTATTCTAATTCTGCCGGGTGGGGCCGTGATTAAGAATAATGATTGATTTGCTGAATTGACATGTAATCGGCCAAGTCGATTGATCGCTGAGACGATCCAAGTGGTTGAATTGTTCTGATGGTGTGATTGTGCCATGGTTGTTTGGTTATCGTAATTGTACGTGGTTGAATTATATAAATTGTGTTAACCTGTAGATGAAGGCTAATGCGAGGTAAGTCTTCTGTGTGATGTGGCTAGGCCGCCCGGGGCGTATTTTCTTTCTAATAGGGGTTTAGAGGGTTGAACTTGCTGAGACATCGTCTCATCCCGGTTGTGGGATTAAAATTTCAGGTCCCTGGTGGACGGAGCGGCTAGATAGCTTTGGTTGACTTTGAGGAGTTGCAGAGGTGAAGTCATGAGGATTGGAGAATGTGTCCGACTTGTAGATTGTATGACAATTCCTTTTAAGAGCCGGTCTTTTGTAGACTGTTGGCCGTAGACCTCTGTTTGTAATTCTATTGAATTATGAAAGTGTTATGTTGTGATTTTGTTTCCTGTTTTTCTATCCTGTATTTTATTGTTAGGGGTTTTATAATATGCTTCCGCATGTGCATTAAAGATTTGATTGGGTCGGCGACTTAACCTGGGAACGTCGCATTTGAATGACCATGGTGGGATGTTGGCGCGCTCAAGGTTCGGGGCGTGACATTAGATCCCGCTAATGCCATCTCAGAAACAAGAATGAGAGGAATTATTATTCATGGGTTAAAGCCATAGTATAACGGTATTGTTACGACTACTCGTGGATGGGCAACTCAACCGACGTTGACCAATCTGGAGAATATTTTGGGTAACCAAGAGAGTTTAGATAGTCAAATGTCTAAGGTTTCGATTAAGGAAGAAGAAAATGCCATCTTCAGTGATAAAAGAGGGTTTAAGGGCCAAAGGCGAACCGGTGCTAACAATAAAGATGGCAAGTCTAGGAAAAGTCATGTCGAATGGCAAAAGCAACCAGCTTATGAAGGATGTCAAAAGCATCCAGGAGAGTCGAGCCTTCGACTAGGGGGAGCCGGGTGACGTGATGGCAAAAGACGTAATGGACGATGTTACGTCTGCAGTAAGGAGGGCCACTTTGCTAGAGATTGTCGAGCGAAGAAAGTTGAAGGAAATGTTGCAACATCATCGAAGAGGAATGATTTTGATGAAGATAAGGAATGGGATTTCCAAACGTCTGTTGCAATAGTGGTGTCAAATGAGTTCGCTGCCTCTTTTGTAGTCAAGTTAAATGATGCGATGGCATTAATCTCTATAAGTGAAAAGTTGATTAATTATGATTACGATTGGATTGTTGATTCAGGGTGTTCGAGTCATATGACTAGAGATAAAGGAAAATTGTTGAACTTGCGTAATTATACCAGAGGACATGTTGTTATTACTATAGACGGCTCGAGGTTGCCGATTACTCATATCGGTGAGACGATGACAACTCCTCGGTTCAATTCATAGCAAGTTGAATTGAAAAGTGTGTATCACGTGCTAGGAATGAAGAAGAATTTATTGTTTGTGTTTCAGCTCACAAACTTGAGTAACTATGTGGTGTTCGATGCATGAGATGTAAAGGTGTACCAAAGTTTGAACCCCACTAGTCGACCAATCAAGGAAGGACGTCGGTTGGAGTCCGTTTACGTGATGTCTGCTCAAACGGCATACGTAAACAAAACCTGAAGAAATGATACACCTGATTTATGGCATGCACGGCTTGGGCATGTAAGTTATAACAAGTTGTAAGTTATCGCAAGTTGAAGATGATGATGCAAAAGAACATGTTGAGGGGTCTTCCCCAGTTGGAAGTGCAAGAAAATGTGGTTTATGCCGGGTGCTAGTACGGGAAGGTACATCAACTTCTGTATGAGGAATCATCGTTCAAAGCTCGGATGCCTCTCAAGCTCGTTCACTCATATGTGTTTGGTCCATTGAAGTAGCAATCTGTTAGCAGATTCAAGTATATGATCACTTTCATCGACAACTTCTCCAGGTATGTCTAGGTTGATTTCATGAAGGAAAAATCTGAGGCGTTGATCAAATTTAAGGTGTTTAAGGAGAAGGTTGAAAGTGAAGTAGGTAGAAAAATTTGTTGCCTACACATCGATAACAGGGGAGAGTACACTTCCTACGAGTTTACAAAGTATTTGCAAGAGTATAAGATACGTTGACAATATACTTGTTCGTATATGCCGCAGTAAAACGATGTTGCCAATAGAAAGAATTGACATCTAGTTGAGATATACAGGAGCAGGTTACATGTGAAGAATGTTCCACCGAGTTTTTGGGCTGAATGTATGAAGACAGCGGCTCACGTGACTAACAAGTTGCCACAAGCAAGGCTTGGTTTTATGTCACCATATGAGAAGCTATGGAATCGCAAGCCTGTAGTAAGTCACTTTAGAGTTTTCGAATGTGTATGTTATGCATTTGTGCCTGATCATCTTCATAGCAAATTCGACAAGAAGGCAGTCCGCTGCATATTCATGGGATATGACTGTCGCGACCTTTTTTTTTTTTTTTTTTTTTTTTTTTTTTTTTTTTTTTTTTTTTTTTTTTTTTTTTTTTTTTTTTTTTTTTTGTTCTGGCACCTGCATTCGGGTATGGGCGCCTAAGGAGGCTAATGGCTCGGCTGATTTTAGTTATGCCCGGACTCTCCCAAGTCCACCAATTCACGACTTTAATAGTCTAAGTTTTTTTTTTTTTAACCTGTAAGTTGATTTTTAAAATGGAGTCGCCACTAATCAATTTGGGGTGGGTTGATTAGAAACCCAAGTGAAGTATTGGGAGAAATACTCACTCCTACGCAACCAGAGAAATTAGGATCGGGGACTTGATTACACTAGTTAATCACTAATGCCCTTTCGGTACCTAATCTTGTTTAAACCTTGAGGCTTTTTGGATGCTCGAGGGATTTTCCATGCATTTTGGATGTTCGAGGGGTTTTCCATGCATTTTTGGAGAGAAACAATTTTTTTTTTGGGTATTTTTCTATTTCTTTTTTTTTTTTTTGACATGAAAGGGATTTTTTTTGGACCTTTTTTGGTATTTTTGGAAAAACACAAGTCTTTTTGGCTTTTTCTGAATTTTTTTGGCTTTTTCACAAATTTTTGGCTTTTTTGGAAAATATGAAATATTTTTGATTTTTTTGATTTTTTGAAAAATAAAATATTTTTTATATATTTTTTAAAATATTTTTGGAAAATAAATTATTTTTTGATTTTTCTCGATTTTTTTTAAATAAAACATTTTTTGATTTTGATTTTTTGATTTTTTTCTAAAAATAAATTATTTATTTATTTATTTATTTATTTAAAATATTATTTTATATTAAAATAATATAAAAACTGACTTGGGTCGGATCCACGGGTTGGTCCGACCCGAACCAAGCGATCCGAATGAGGACGGGCCCGACTCAGATTTTTTCCCTTTTTTTTGGGCGAAGGGACCTAAGCCCACAACGAAATTGGGCCATTCCGCGTAAAACAGGCCTGTGCACAAACGAGCCCAGTTGACCCGGGCGTACGAAAATACCCGCCCGGCTTGGAAACCGGGCCAGTCCCGGCCCGAGCAACTAAAACCCTAGGGGAACCGGGTCATCCGCTCGACCCGATTCCGCTCAGCTTTGAGACTTCCTCTCTCTCTCTCAACTCGCGGCGCTGATGGAGGGGCTGGGGCGGCGGCTTGCGGCGACGACGATAGCGACGCAGAGGATGGCGGTGGCCGGTCGTTCGTTGGACTGGAGAGCGTGACTCAACAATAACAATCGTGATCTATTTGGCCGGTTGGGACTAGGGTTTAGGGCTTCACGGACGGGGGGCCGACGGCAACGACGTGGTAGATAGGGACGGCGAGGGGTGGCGAGCGAAAACGACGACGGCCAAGAGGGGCTTGATACCTGCTTATGGAGAGGGTATGGCGCAGCGGCGTGGGAAAAGGCGACGACCCAGCGCAGGGGGAACTCCGCGACGGGGGCTCCGAGTCGCGGCGGTTCTTTGAGCTCCGAAGCAGCAGCGGATCTGGGGGGGTGCAGGTGCGTGTGACGACGACGGGGCAGCTATGGCAGTCCGTTAGCTTCCAGATCTAGCCTTCTGCCCTCCGATTCCTCCCTCGCTCCACCCATTCGGATCTCTCCCCCTCGGGCTCGTTTGCCGCCGGCCTCCCCTGAAGTCTCTCGGAGGGAGGTCATTCGAGCTTCGTGACCCGATCTCTCACGTGCTCACTCTTTGATTCTTCCCTGAAGTCTCTCAAGGGAAGATCTCCGAGTTCGCCGTGTCCCTCGATGGAGATGGTGCCTCGCTATTTATAGGCAAGGGGGCGGCCGGTCGACGGGGATTCGACCGCTGGTCTTCGCACGCCGAACGGACGCCTGCGGTCGAACCAGCGTCCCATCCTCGCTCCTCCAACAAAGCGTGCTCGGCATTGAAGGCAGCCATTAATGGCGCCTGAGATCCGTCATCTCCGGCCGACGTCGGCCTACCCTCCTCAGCCATAGGTTGTCTTCGAGCGTGTGAGTTGCAGAGACGTAGGGGGAAGAAGGGAGAAGAAGGAAGAAGGAGGGGGAAGGGTTAGATTGTCTGGGTCGGGCCATGAGGGCCTGCGAGAGAGAGAGAGAAGGGAGGGGCTGGGCTTGAAGGCCCGGCCCGGCATCTCGCAAATTTTTTTGTTTTTTTTTCTTGTTTTTACTGATTTTTTGTCGTTGTTTTTGTTATTTATTATTTATTATTTGAAAAAAGGAAACATAAAAGAAATTAAAACCTAATTAATAACCTAATCAAAATTTTAGATGTCAACAATGACGATCAACGAAAGGGGTGGAAGTGCTACGACCTTACAATAGGGAGGTGCTATACTTCGAGGAATGTGGTGTTCGACGAAATGTCCTCTTGGTGGTCACCTCAAGTTGTCGAATTGTCAAATTCACAGCATTTTGATGAAGAGGTTGAAGAAAGGCTAAAAGAATTTGATGAGAATTAGCCTGTTGAAAAAGATGTTGAAAAAGAAGTCGAAGCACAATCACTAGGATCGACAAGTTCATCTAGTGAGCATCCAAGGTCAACAGAAGAACTTTGACCAAGTCAGGTCGAAGAACTTGAAGAGGAGGAGCCTCAACTTCGGAGATCGACGAGGCAAAGGAAGCCGAACCCCAAGTATGCCAATGCAGCATTGACTGAATAAGTTGGCATGGTTGAGCCTTTGACATATGAAGAAGCCTCAAAGAGTACATAATGGAGGAAGGCCATGGAAGAAGAAATCCTTGCACTAAAGAAGAATGAGACATGAGACTTGGTACCAAAACCTTAAGAGGTACATCCTATTTCTTGCAAATGGGTTTGTAAACTTAAAAATCGACTAAACAGGTCAATTAAGAGGTATAAAACACTTCTAGTGGCTCGAGGATTTTCACAAAAATATGGGGTTGATTATGAAGAGACCTTTAGCCCGGTGGCAAAGGTTACCACCATTTGAGTTCTTTTAGCCCTTGTAGCAAGCAAGTCGTGGAATGTGTGGTAGATGGATGTGAAGAATGCTTTCTTGCATAGAGAACTTGGGCGAGAGATATACATGGAACAACCGGATGGCTTCAAGAGCAAAATTCATCCAGAATATGTCTGCAAGCTAAAGAAAGCATTGTATGGCTTGAAGCAAGCCCCGAGAGCGTGGTATGGAAAAATTGCAGAATTCTTGTTGAAGAACGATTATAATGTAGCTCCAGCAGATCGAGCCTGTTCGTGAAAGCAGAAGATAGAAAGGTTGCAACTTTGTTGGTTTATGTGGATGATCTCATCATTACTAGAGATGATGAAGATGAGATATGCCAAATTAAAGCCAACCTCTCTGTACGGTTCCATATGAAGGAGCTTAGAGAACTAAAACACTTTATGGGGCTCAAGATTGATAGGAAAAATGAAGGATTATTCCTATGTCAACAAAAGTGTGAACAAGATCTCTTGAAAAAATTCGGAATGCTTGATTGCAAACCTATATCTACTCCGTTGGATGGGAACACAAAGCTATGTGCTAAAGAAGGTCAAGAACTAGAAGATTTGACTATGTATAGGCAACTAGTAGATAGTCTAATTTACCTTACTATAACTCAGCCTGATATCTCTTTTGTAGTGGGAGTAGTAAGTCGATTCATGGAGAAGCCAAGGAAGCCTCACTTGGATGCAGCCAAGCATATCCTGAGGTATGTAAAGAAGACTTTTGATTTTGGGCTTTTGTATAAAAATGGATCATCAAGTGAGTTGGTTAGTCATTGTGATGCTAACTACACTGGAGATCAACACACACGACGATCAACTACTGGATACTTGTTTAATCTTGGATTAGCAGTAGTGTCTTGGTGTAGTAAAAGATAGCCCATTGTGTCTTTGTCTACAAGAGAAGCTGAATACAGAGCAACAGCAATGGCAGCTCAGGAGAGCATGTGGCTAGTGCAGTTATTGGATGATCTTCATTAGTCAATAGGTTATTCGACATGTATTGTGATAATCTATCCACTATAAGCTTGGCAGAGAATCTAGTTTTCCATGCTAGGACTAAGCATGTGGAAGTCCACTATCATTTTCTGCGAGAGAAAGTGTTGGAGGGTGAGATCAAGATGAAGTACATCAAGACAAGTGATCACGTTGCTGATATCTTCACCAAAGGTCTTGGAGTTGCAAAGTTTGAAGAGGTCCGAGCTCAACTTGGTATGGTCGTGAGGACTATCCTTAGAGAGAGTAGTCAGTGAGGGAGAGTATTGAAGATATCACCGCCTATCTCTTGTGACTCTTCATGTTTTGGTTGAAAGACTGTTCAATTTCCAACAGAAGCCGTTTCGGCTCACATATTAAAGTGTATTTATTACTATTTATTTAGACATGTCTTTTCTTATATTTAAGGTATGTCAAGAGTCTTGTTTTAAGCCTACATATAAACGGGTTTTGTAATTGTTTCAAATAATGGAGAGTGAAAAGACTTTTCTGTGAGTAAAGTAGTGTATTCATCTCATTCCTTAAGAGCTTCTCTTGTGAGAATGTTATCAAAGCTATGCGACTCTGATATTTAATAAATGAGTAGCAACATGGTGTGGGATACATATGTCAGTTGGGGTAAAATTAAAGCTTTTAGTAAGAATGGTTTTTTCATTGAAGAATGAAATGAAGTGCATAATTTATCTGTCCAAAAAGGATTAATCAAGCTTTTGATGAGCTATTTTCATTTCGAATTTCAAAGGATGCGATTTAGAATGGTATGGTTATAAAACCAATTGATTTGATCAGTATGGAAAGAAGAGAATGGGATCTACTATAAGCACGGAATGAAAGCCCACCTGCAGGGACTTGGCCATGTAGAATTCATTTTTAGTGCAACAGGAGAATCCCACATTTGAGATAGCGATCCTGCTTCTTCCACGGTTACGATGGCCTCTAGGCCTATATAGTCCCTGTAACTGTACACATTAAAATGAGCTTTCCAGAGTTTGGCACTCTCAACTGGTATTTTACTGTCTAAAAGAATTGTGAAAATCAATTGGAAGATGCGAAACTACTAATTTAGAGGTAGGTAGCTTTCTTGAGTGCGTCGAGAGGTGGAATGGTCCGAATGTGATGAGCTAAAAGCACACTGCGAAATAGAAAAAGGGAGGAACTTGCGAGTGACCTGACCAAGAACAACAAGGCCAATCCACACCCACATAAAATGAAGTACCACTGCCTTGGATAAACTACGTGAGGTTGGGTGCGGATGTGGACCACAAGCGCTACAAACGTTCACAGGAACGATCTTCATGTTTTAATACAGAATCAAATCAGGAACCACACAGCGCGGTAGATATCTCCATTCTTAACGAGGTTGCGGCATCGCATGGGCCGTGAAAGCGAAAAGGTGTGGGGGACAACGCTCACATCACTCAGTAGTTTTTTTTACCTTGGTCAGAACTCAGTTAGGAGTTGACCGCACTGTAATAACGGAAAATATGTAGAGCCTTCTTGCCCGCCGCAAGCGAAAACGAGGAAGACCAAATTTTGATAGGAAAATGAATGGTGGAGAAGCGAAACACAGCATGCATGATGTCACGCCCCGAATGTCGAGCGCGCCAACATCCTGCCATGGTCATGAAAATGCGACATTCCCAGGTAGTGTCGCCGACCCCAAATTAATTATTAATGCAAAAGGGGAACGTACTAAGAAGCCTCTTACAAAAACATACGGGATAGGACAACAGGAAAATCAATTCAAAATCAAACAACATACTTTCATACATCATTATCAATCCAGGGCTTACATACACCAACAGGATCCGGAGACTATATGCACAAAAAATGGGTCAGAGTTTATGTGCATCAAAACAAAAGGGGGTCAACCTACATAACATGGATTAGTCCGACAAAAAGAAAATCAACGGTCCTAAGACTACTAGTCAGCCCCATTCGACGATCCCACATCCTCGGGATCTATCACCCAAGAGGCCAGGGGCGAGGCGTTGATCACTCCACCGCCAGGGAGATCCGCCACACCTTCACCCAAAATGACGTTCATCACAGCCAGCGGAATATCCATGCTATCTAGAGGGCCAACCCTAACGCCATCGACTCCGGAACGAAACCAAGCCCTAAACATGTACGGTACTCTGTCATGCACGTTCACCTAGACCCAGATAAGGGTCCTAACCAACTGATAGACCCAACGACTCCCAGGGTCAGGAGCACTCTCTATCGTCTGGTCAATCTCCGTCGGCAGGCCACTCATCTCCGGCGGTCTCGCCATCTACGGTCCTGTAATATTTTCCCCAAACCAGGATGAGACTTTGTCTCAGCAAATTCACCCCTCCTAAACCCCTATTAGAAAGAAAATATGCCCCAGAGTGGTCTAGCCACGCAGTACAGAAGACTTACCTCGCCTTCTTGCCTTCCTGCAGATTAGTACAATTCTTAGCACTCAAGTACAAGTTATAATAAGCACGTGAACCATCGGAACACAATCCATTTCATTTAATTTCGAATTCACAGCAAGCATTTCAAATCATCATTCATTAGCGCTACACAAGGGCATAGCCTACTCGCAGTTCGGCTATCTACTGACATATAGCCAGGCATCGTCTCCCCCCTCGGAGCGCGGCTTCGTCAGTACATCGATGGCGTTTCCCAAGGAGCATGGGCCCATAATCAATTGTGACCCGCATCCACCGCGTGGGCATCCCATATAGGGGCAATTCCAACTTAATAGTTCAAAACAATTCCTCACAATTATCATACCACAACTCATAATCAATTTAAAGCACTTCACATGTCATTCACATATTCCAATTACAACATTAATCTTTAAGAACCCAATTTCAATATCAAACCCGACATTTGAGATTTTCTAATTAAAATCCATATTTTCCTCAATCAACACTCAATTTGCATTAACCATTCATCAATTTCAAATTCTAAATATACAGCAACAATCGGCACAAAATTCTGAGCAATTATGGCCAAAAATAATTTTTCGAGTTTTTTAAAATAATATTTTAATGATTTTCGGAATATGATTTACTATTAAATAATCCAACAATTTCGAAACATTTATTTAAATCATAAATAAATTCCTTTAAGTCACATCAAGGCTTATTTTAAAATAAACCTACTTAACCCTTAAACTAAACATGCTTCACTTTAATTAAACAACCTAATCTAATCCATTTTTGAATGAACTAATCTAACAACCTAATTCCAATCAACCTAAACTAAACACACTTAAGGCATGATTAACCCACTAATCGGGGCTTAGTGAGTGTCGCGACCAAATTTTTCGAGTGTGAACCACTTAGGGTTTGGCTAATGGATTGTTAAGCCTAGACTTAACTCGCGCTCTCCCAAGCCCATACCAATTCGTGGCTTAGGTTTGAATTGTTAACATGCAATTGAATTTTAACTAGAAGTCGCCACTAATCTATTTTTGGTGGGTCGATTAGAAACCCTAGTAAAGTAACGGGAGATTTACTTTACTCCTACGAACCAGAGAATAAGGATACAGGGACTTGGTTACGTTAGATTTCTCTAACGCTCTTTCGGTACCTTTCTTTTTATTTTTGAAAAATGTTTGGCAAGCAATTTGGATTGATTTTAAATCTATTTCCCTAACATGTGAGGTGTTCATGCAGGTGCGCAAACCACTAATTTAACACCCAAGAAAGCAATTAAATGATGCAGAACTTACCTCAAAGCAACGAAAGCATCTGCATTGTTAAATTAAAATCCACATCAACAACCCTCGATATGGTTTCTAATTAACAAGCAATTTCTTTCTTTTTGTTTTCACTTATTAAACGAGACTATAATCCATATGCAATGCAATGCTTTTAATCTAATATAAAATGATATGGCATGACAACATGTCCTAAACATATGAATAAAAATTTTATGATCTCTTAATGAACATGCAATTGTTAAATATGCAATTTAAATTAACCAAAATTACTTAATTCTAATGACGTGCAATGCAAAGCAATGACGTACAAAATTATTTCAACTAAAATGACATGTGACATATAATTCAATATGCGAGCGATATGTCACGCGACATGACCTAATCTAATGACGGACAATTTCTAATTAGAAATGAACCTAACAATAATCACTAAAATGACATGCATTTCATAAACCTAATTCTATATGACATGCAAATGACATTTTTTTATTTTAAAAATGCAATCTATCCTAGAAATTGCAACTAATTTATCCTAAGACAAATTTTATGAAATTTGAAATGATCTAGCTAGATTAAGATTCTATCTAATTTAAACTAGGGATTAAGTCATATTAAATCCTAATTTAAACTAAGACATTATCTAAATCTAAAATGCAATTTATCTAAAAAAAATGATCTAAATTTAAAATGAAACATGCAATTCTAATCTAATATGCACAATGATTTTTTTTTTTTTTTGTGTTTTTCTTTAAGAAATTCGAAATTAAAACTAACATGCAAAACTAACAACCTAAATGATTGCACTTTCTTTTTTGGATTTTTTTTTTAAATTCGAAATAAGATTGCGATTTTAAACCTAAGACTAGGAATATTCTAAAGCAAATCTATTCCTAACTCAAGTATTTTTTGGATTTTTCTTTTACGAAAATAAGATTGACTCAACTAACTTGACAATGGCAAATCAAACAAGATAAGATTGATATCCAAAAATTAGCGAACCATATCTCGCGCATGAGATTAGGTTGGCCAATTTTAAATTAAATCGCGAATCGAATCTCGGGCTTGAGATTGGATTGTCGATTTTTGTAAGAGATACAGTCGGATTTCGGGCGTGAAAATCAGACTATCAATCCCTAATTTGAAGGGCACTTTCATGTTGGAATATCAGTCATGTATCAATGAATAATCACACTAAAAAAAAAAACAAACTATAAACTATATAAAAATGATAAAGATAAAATAATAAAAAAAAACTACATAATATGATTTTTTTGTCTTTTTTGTTTTTTTTTCTTCCATCCTTTCCATGCACAGCTGTGGATCTCCAAGGGGAGCTAGCTAATCGGTCCGGCAAAGGAGGCTCCGGCCAAGGTGAACCAACGGTGGCAGCAACACAGGAGCCAAGCTAGAGAGGCTCGGGTCTGGACGGGCAGGGCCGGCGTTGGGCAGATCGGCGTCGGTGCTCGGTGGCGTGGGCACGGCAGGCTTGGGCATTGCGGGTTGTTGTTGGCGGATGAGCGGAGCAGCAGCGGGCAAAGAGCAGACCGACTCGGCGGAGAGCTGGCGCGGGTTGCAGACGAGTCGAGGGCGAGATCGGCGATCCGGCACGGCAGATCGAGCTCCGAGCGAGTGTAGAGACGGAGGTCGACGGGGTCCAGCAGCTGCCGCGGGTGAGCGATGGCAGGAGGGAAACAGCAACAGCGTCGAACTCCAGTGATGCTACTGGGTCGTGGACAGAAGCGGCTTTGCTGCTGCAATTGAGAAGGGGGTTGAACAGCTTCTGGCGAGGCGGCACGCGATGGTGTCTTCTGATCTCGGGTTGCTGCTCCGATGCAGCAAATCGGGTAGTAGCAAAACAGGAGGCGCGGCAATGGCAGACGCGGTGACTGGCTCTGGTGCCGCGGAAGGGTGCTCGTGCTGGTCGAGGGGCAACGGCGTCAGGCGTCGAGGATCGGCAAGGCGGAGCGGCGAGCGTAAAGGAGCGAATCCGCTGGGGAAGAAGAACAATGTTCTTCTTCTCCTCTTTTTAATTCTTTTCTCTCTCTTCCTGTCACTCTCACGTCCTCTCCTTTTTCTCTTTTCACTTTTTCCTTTTGCTTTTTCCTCTTCCTCTACCAAAAGAAACCCTAGCGAAAAAAAGCCCCTCAAAAGCCTTCTCCTTTTTTTTTTTTCTCTTCGTACGCATCCTTTTATAGGCGAAACAAAACATGATCTTTTTTGTTAATATTTTCATCTCACGAATATCGCTTATAACCTCTTGATCACAAAAATCCTTATCCCAAAAATATTCTCCGCCGATTTCATCATCTATTGATAAAGATAAGATTACAATGCGATTTTTTTAATTTCCAAAAATCATCATAATATCGTATCAAATATTAAATTTTCACAAGATAATTAATTAAACATAACGACGGGCTTGGGTTAATTTTCTCCTTTCGTGGGCCAAGCCCAGCCTGCTAATTTAAAACCCAAAACCACTAATTCGACCCATCTGCCACCGGTCCAATAAATAAATGTAAAAAAAATGCAAATTAAAAAATAAATGCAATCTAAATCTATATGCTATGCAATTAATAAAATTAACCCCTAATTTCCTATGCAATAAATAAATAAACTAAATCGTCAAAATTTAGGTGTCAACAGTGAGTTAAACTCACCGGAATCACTTTTCGACGAGTCTCCGGCGAAGAGCACGACGATGCCGACGACAAACCTACACGGATCAACACCAAATGAGAACTAATAGGAGGCCAAAATGAGCTCGGAAGGGCTAGATCTTTCTGGATTTTCTAGCAACTAACCGAGCTTGAAGGGGTGGCGGAACGGCGGCTGAACGGGCGGAAGAACGGCGGAGGAAGACCGGCGGAGGCAGCTAGGGCTCGGGACGGCAGCTTACAGTGACGGACGGCGGTGACGACGAATAGCGGTTGGCTTGGAGAGTCGACGGCGTGGGAGGCTCGGCAGACGGGAATGAGGCAGCTCGGCGCGGAACGGAACGGCGAGCGGCGACGGCGAGCTCTGGCGGCGAACGACGAGCGGCGATGGTTGAGCGAGCGAAGGGTGGACGAGCAGCTTGGCTTGGGCGGTTCCGTTGGTTTGCCTTTGCTTTTTCCCTCCCAATCTCTCTCCTCCCAAGCTTGAAGATGATGGAGACGAGGGGGAAGTGACATCCCACATTTCCAAGGCCTCATCCCCACCTTTCACTTGTCACAACCCCAGCCCATCTTGCCTCATTCATGACATCACATGTGATGTCATCATCCACTAAATCCAAACCTTCCACAACTTTAGTCCAATAGGTTCAATTTCATTTTCCGCCGGGGTCTAAGTTCTTGCACATCCACTTACTTCAATTTCCATCAATTCTCCTCCAATAGAGTCCAAATTAAAGCCCATAAATTAATCCAATGTTCCTAATAAGATTTTGTGACACACCATGACTTCCAATTTCAGAATTCGATCTCAATTTCACGGTTAATTTCACTTTGGCACAATACTAGCGCATCCTAATCTACCAAGCAGCATTTACAAATCTTTGTGCATCTGACTTGTGGTTGATCATTTCAAGCCACAACTTTCGGTTGTCGGGGTAATCTCAAGGTTTCAAATACGGGCACAGGGTACCCAATTGTTAGAAAAGTCAGCCCAGTGTCAGTCGGCAAGAATTGTGCGATCCGGTGGAATCACCCACACTTGATCACATGCCTCCGTCGAGCCAATCTATTTCCGATGTCTAATCAATTTTTATTTGTGCCGTAATGACCCCTGCAGATTATCTCGGTCGAAAGGTCGCTTCTTAATCAAATTCTCGAGTCTTATGCATTAGAATTTCTCAACGGCTTTACCGAATAGACTAGTTTTCACATGAGTGGCCGACTCAAGGAAAAGAACTATATGCGTGCCAACGAAATGCCCGTCTAAATTTATTGAAATTAAAATTGGAAAATCGGGCTGTCACACATGATATGTCCGACAGTTTGCACCATTCGCAGGTTAAAGGGCCTTTCCAAAATTCTACTGTCTAAAATCAACGTGAAAATCAATTGGAAGGCTAGAAATTGATAATTTAGAGGCAGCTTTCTTGAGTGCTTTGAGAGGCGGGATGGTCCAAACGCAATGAGCTAAGAACGCGCCACGAAAGAGAAAGAGGGAGGAAGTTGTGAATGACCTGACCAAGAACGGCGAGGCCAATCCACATCCACATGAAATGAAGTGCTGCTGCCCTGGTTAGACCAGGTATGGTAGGGCGTGGATGTAGACCACAAGTGCACAAGTTCACAGAAACATCTTCACATTTTAATTCGGAATCATATCAGGAACCACATAACGCGAAAGGAATCTCCATTCTTAACGAGATGGCAGCACTTAATGAGTCCGTGAAAGCGAAAAGGCATGGGCACGGCACTCTCATCACTCAGAAGGTTACCGCGCACTGTAATAATAGAAAATATGTAGAACCTTCTCGTTCGCAGCAAGCAACCGCAAAGGAAGACCAAACTCTGATAGGAAAATGAACGGTGAAGAAGCTAAACACAGCATGAACTCGCAGGTTAAAGAGTCTTTTCCAAAATCCTGCACGGTACCCATGTTAAACGCCGTCCATCGACCAGCCCGATAGAACCCGATGATAATGCATTTACTAAAAATCAACCGTACTCAGGTGCATAACTTGGGCCACTGGCATTTGGCACGTATTGTTATTGTGGGAGATGAAAAATCCCAAAATGACCATGCAATTACTAGAATTACTAAGCTATTCCTTGCCTGTAAAAACCCTAGAGAGAGAGAGAGAGAGAGAGAGAGAGAGAGAGAGAGAGAGAGAGAGAGAGAGAGAGAGAGAGAGAGAGAAGAATGTCTCATATTTCAACAATTCCATCTTCATAATAATTAGTCGAAGATGGATGGTTGGAAATAGTAACAAAGAGTTCCGTTGATTTATAACTTATAATATGAGGAAGTTGATCGTAAATCTCTAAGTATTACGATAAATAGGTGTATAGATCTTCTGAAAAAAAGAAAAAGAAAAAGTTGTTTGGAGTCATCAAGCTTTCGCAATCTAGTATTGTCTCTAAAAGAAAATGACATTCAAAATCTATATAGTAAAACCCTAAAAACTTATTCAATCTTGAATCCAATTTTCATCAAAATATTTTCACATTTTTATGTTAACCTAATTCTAAACTAAAGTTTACATAAAAATCCAATAAGACTACTCAACATCTATTTTCTAAATTTTTTTCCCTAAATTTTGAATTTTTATTTATTTTTTATCCTAAAAAGTTGAGAACTTATATCAGGCCCGAAGACCGAACATTGTGTTGATTGTGTAAAGACGAACATTAGGTTATGTAGAGTTTATTTTTCTAAAATAACCTCTCTCTCTCTCTCTCTCTCTCTCTCTCTTTTTATTTTACCAAAAAAAAAAGAAGTAGGTTTTTATTATTATTTTTATTTTAAATTTATTCTCTGGCTACTGATCTGTTTCACGAAATAAAAAATTGGCTGACATTACTAAATATGAATCCCATGCCATGGCCACAAAAGACAAACGAGGGGTCTCTCTCTTGCCTGCCCCTTATACGCCCAAAAGGAAAAGGAGAGGTCTGCTATAATTCCGAGTAGGGCAGAGACAAAAGGGTGGAGTCGAAGGAAAAGGACAGAAGCTAAGCTCTTTTCTCCATGGACTGACGCAAGGGGGTCTGTTCCTCTCTTCCTCTTTGGTCTCCATCCACGTTTACACAAAAAGAAGCAAAAGAAAGGAAGGAAAAGAAGAGAGGTCTGCTCATTTTCATGAGAAAGCAAACGGAGAAAAGCTTGATGGGGCAGTTCACAGAAGAAGAAAAAGGAAGAAAGGACAAAAAAAGGGCGTCCGCACGTTTTCATGAGAAAGGAAAACAGAGAAGAAAAGAAAAGAAAGCTAATGGAGAAAATCTTGAGTTGTGCCGTACAGGTTTTGTGGGGTTTGCGGCAAAGACCCACAGACGCCAGACGCCAGCCGCAACCGCGGCCCTCTCGCGGTGCTCCAACCGACGCCGCGTTCGCAGCCGTTGATCGCTAGTCCCACGCTGTGCCACTTGCTGCTGTTCTTGCGCCGCCAGACTTGTCCCAGCGACTCCTCCGGCTACCTCTGCAGTCTCCATCTAGCAACCCTAGGCATCTTCAGCAATAGTGCTATTTCGCCGGTTTTGATTTCGACGAAATATCTTTCACTGAGTGTTATTCTCAGCTTTTGTTTAAAAAGGACGGAGGTTATGTGCTAATTCTGAACAGAGATATCAAATGCAATTTAAAGATTGAATCTCCAATTTCAAACAGCACTATACAATCTCGATAATTAACTAACTCTAAGACCCAATTTGAACTATATGATGGAATCTAATCAATAGTACAGCTTTAAGATAATTTGATACAACGTTGGAACTTAATCGGCGACAATGCACCTGAATAGATGACACAATGTCAAAATATAATCAACAATGTTGGACTAGGAATGCAATGTCGGAATTTAATCAACAATGCCGCCCTAAGATATAGACAATTGCTGAAATTTAATCAACGACGGAAATCTAAACACAACAGTTAGGGAAAACTAAAATACAATAAGGAAATAACATTTGATGTGTTGTTTAGGGGGTTCTTGTTGGATGATTAGTGGTATTTTTACAGGAGCTTGGTAACCACCACTCAGTTATTCATTTCTAATAACGGTTTCCAACCTTAAGCACGTTCCTTCTTGTTCGTAATCAATCCGTTCATTCCTTTTACAACTGTCTTGATCGTGTCCTAATTTATCAACAATGACTTCACACCTAAATTCTTGGATGTTAACCGCTCTTCAACCGCGCCCTCCTTTGATGCTTCTTTGTATATTTTGAATGTTTTTGTCCAAAACTTACCACCGGCATCATTTGGGTAGCCACTTAATATCTGCTGTTTTATTTTAACAATTGACCACATGGAGGCTTCTCGCTTTGCTCTCGATCCTTGAATCCTCATCCTCTAGCTCATTGATAGTTAATCATATATTACAATCCTATTGACGCACATGTGTAATTTCACTTGACTTCCATCATGTTTTTTGCCCTCGTGATCAATATGTGATAGTACGATTAATATTGAATGTTAACATATTTCCCATTTTAAAAGAAGTTAATTTGAAATTTATTTCTTTTAAAGAAAATATCTTGTCTCATGTGCGATTTCCTCCCGGTGACAATCATGCCTTTCTTTCTTTAAACGCTTGTTTTCCTATGCATGGCCAATACAGATCATTACTTTCTATATTATTTTGATGCGTCCTTTCGAATTTTTGTAGATAATTGATTACTGCGATTTCGAACCATCCTCTTCAACCCTATTATACACATTAGAGACTCCCTTTTAATACTCCTTTTGTCTTCTTCCTTAAACCCTAAGGCTACGTTTGATAGTCCGGATTTGAGTCTGGATAGGATAATTTGTTATCCTATCCGATGTTTGGGAATGTCCACCGGATCGGACAAACCTGGATACATCCGGATAAAATGCCGGATAAAAAATCCGGGGGAGGAGGTGGGATAAGCCCGGATTGGATAAGAATTTTTTTTAAGGAAACAAAGAACTTAACAAAAAGAGAAGATATCATAAGCATCTATGTCAATTGGATGCCTCCGCCTCTCCGATTCATTGTCAGCTCTCTTCTTCCACTTCTTCTCCCTTCTTCGCATCTCGCCGTTTTCAATGGTGGCCACTACAGAGGTGGCCACAATTCCTAGATCTAGGGCTTTTCCATGGCCTTTAATTAATTGAATTTTCTATTTTTTAATTTTATAATTTAATTGAATATCGTATTTATTTTTTAATCTTATCTTGAAGTGCACCAAACACTTGATAGGATTAGATATGTCCACCTTTATTATCCACAGGATTTAATATCCTATTTTATCCTATCCTATCCTGATTATTATCCCGATGATCAAGCGTAGCCTAAAACCTTTTGCATCTCGTTTTCTGCGTCTACTTCAGCATCTTCCATTGCATCCAATACCTCAAAATTTCACCCAGATAGTTACATTGCTAATTTTGATGATCTAGAACAAAGTGAGGATGCTGATAATTGTCATTTTGGACTCTTGAGTGTTATGGAAGAACATCACGAACGCCTACTCCTTGGGCCTTGCCTTTTAGACCATCAACACATCCCGCCATCTCTCAAGCCTTGTTTACCAATGAAACGCGAAGAGATACTTCCTATTCAGCACTCTTCTCGATGGACATTTGGACTTTGGCGCCCTTCCAATTTCGTGGTTTTCCATTGTTTGAAGCGGAATTCCACTCATCGTACTTACGGATGAAGGATTATCTATGAGTTGAGCTTGCTTGGAAAAAATTAAGGATAGAGACAACACTTGAGGTTAGTATGTTGTCCCATGATCTGAACAAGGGACTATTGGGTTTTGCAATATGTTTCTATCCCAATCAACCAATTGCTTTTTCTCTTGGGGACCCAAAACTGTCACTCTTTCAGATATCTTTACCATAGCTGGCTTTGTGCTAAATGGCATTCCAGTAGAAAATTTGGAACTGTTGGAAGTACCTTATATTTCTGAGAGTGTCCTTGCTCATGGGAAATTCCTTGATTGATTCTGCTGCACTTTTGGTCCCATCGACTCCACTAAACGTAGTCTTTTTGCTCTATTGACTATCGAAATATGTATTCTTTAACTCTTAAAGTTTCAAGGGACCATCTACACATTGCCTCGGATCTTGCAGCGGGTAAATGGTTTGCTCTAGGTCCACTTGTTTTGGCTTCATTATATAGGGGTTTACTCATGCATCTCTTTCAATGAAATCCAAAGATGGTACGTTGTCTGGTCCATTTTGGCTTTTGCAAGTATGGCTGGCTCTTTATTTTTTTTTGTTTATACATTAGCTATTCTCGTGATCTTCCACATTACCCTTTAGCGAACTCTAGACATTCTCATCATTTCCCTTTAGTATATTGATTACTAAGTCATTCACCTTTGGATACACCTATTCGATTTTCTTCCTTTACATTCTATCTTCAAACTCTTTTGGAATTCGACCATGATCTCATTGAATTTTTCCCTTATAAACCTGAAGAGTTCAACTACCTCTGCGATTCTACAGCTTTGGACGACTATCAAGAGTTCTGAATTTGGACGTCGCGAAACAACCGCCTCGACAAGTCTTTCCTTTTCTCCGTTGACTCCAATGAAGCATCAGCATCAGCATCCGCGACTCTGGCGTCAGCCCAACGAGCCAGCCCCGACGAGCCCGCGACCACCGAGAGCCGTCCACCAGGGTCACGCCATCCCGCCTGCTGCTGCTGCTGACGCCCCGCCCGCATCAGCAACCCTCTAGGCTGGAACCTCATGCTGCCAAGCTGCCCCTACGGCCGTGACTCGCCTTTGCTGCCGCTCTTCACCATAGCCATAGTTCGAGCAAATCCCAGTGAAGTGATCAGCATGCTTCAGCCACCGACCAGCAGCAACTCTAGCAGTCCTGACGCCGGAACAGCACCCTCCAGTGATCTCCTAGAAACAATCCTGCAGTTCAGCTCGGGTTTTGCCGACGAACTCCTTCGCCCGCTCCTCCCCTCGCACCTGATCTGCACCAGTAAAGAATCCGGCAGTTTCCAGGCGAGTCGAGGGCTCCTGGTGTCCTTCCAAATATAATAACGACGCCGTGAAATCTCCTGGCTTTCTAGTGCGCCCAGCGAGTTCTTGTAGCGAAGCCAACACCTCCAGAGTACACGCGGCTGCGCCCAACGGCTCCTGCGAGTCGTCCAGCAGGCCTGGTCGTCACGCTCATCCTCCTGCCTCACTACAGCTCAGCCGTGTCCAGCTACTTACCGGCGCCTCGGCGAGTCCCGGCGTTCATAGAGAAATTCGGGAGAGACCAGCGATTTTCTCTCGTTTGGTAGGTTTTCCGGCGGGACCATCGCGTCCAGTGGCCTTGGTGTGAAGTCCGGATCAGTCGATATAAAAGAACACCCGCCGTCTGGTGATAGCCCAGTCGCTTTCGCCAAGCCTTGTCGTCGCGCTCAATGGCCGTGCACGCTTCAAACCAGGCGAGTCTTCAAGCACTTCCAGCGAGACCAGAATTCATCGCCGCGTCACCCATCATCCCCCCGCGCCAAACCTATCCACGGTTTCACTTCACAGCCTTTGCATGGTATCCCTTGATTTGTTAGACTTTGCATGGTATCCCTTGATTTGTTAGATTTTGCATAGTATTAGTTCCTTTGTTTCGTTGAAGCGCTGTTTCAGTAGACGACTAACCTGGAATTTGTGCAGAATATTGTTTTCTTAAGCTTATTTGACTTTAACGTTTATATTCAGTGTGCATAAAGGTTCTTAAGAGCTTAGACTTCACGACCAAATTTTTATTCCTTGAAAAGAGAATACTTGAGCACTTGATGCAGGATTTGTGAACTGAGGATTGATTGGAAACACGGTGTTTGCTTTGTCCTTTTGTTGATCGTGGGAGTCTTGCGATAAGTCATTTGCCTTAGGTCGAGTCACACTTTTTATTGCATTTTTGTAGGCAGGAATGGCTATGACTCCTTTGCTGCGGTGACATCCCTCATCGATCCCAACACATCCACCGCGACCAAGCTACCGTGGGCTGCCTAGCCGTGCCCCCATCGCTGGTCGTCGTCCGAAGCCCCTCCGTCCACGTGCCTCTGTTGAATTTGACTTGGGAACATATCTTCGAGTTAGGTGATGATCATTATCCAAAGTTGAATATCTGATTTTATTGCATAATCTGAACAATTGGTATCAAATCGATTAATTTGAATGATTTGTTATCTAATGCATATTGGGAAGATTTTTATGATTACTCAAAATAGGATTATTTGATAATTCATAATGTGTGCATGGATGGCAATCCGATCTCAACCTCAAGATACGATTCTCGTCCACGTGGAATTTCGGCCATCTATAACCCTCTGAAGATGGTCGGTTTGTTCTTTTTGAAATTTGAATGGACGGGATATTGAGTGATGCAAATTGGATCAAATATTTTTTATGATGAGTGCTTATCAGTTATTTGATTGCTTCCTTAAAATAAAATACCAAAAACATCATTTTAGTGTAAATTGGAGACCTTTCTAGGATAGGTTGCATGTTTAATGAGGGCATTTTGGTACTTCTCCCATCTTCTCTTAAATAGTTATCTTCAATCTTCCCATTGAAGATGCCTCAAAGAAGTACATAGCCATTATAGATCGGTTGGTGCTATTGTCTAGAGATGGTATTGCATTTAGTCCTTTTTTCTGAACATTTTCTACCATGTTCGACTCGATCATGTTTGACTAAAAGACAAATCTACCATGTTAGACTCAAACATCAAAGATAAAGGGCAAATGTGGGGCCTATTCTTGATTTAAGATAATTTGTTACATTTTTTTCTTCTTTGTTGGTTTTCTTTTTTGTTCTCCCACTAGGGACGAAATTTGTGTCCCTCTTTTCCACTAAAAAAAAAATTGGTAGAACCCAAAAATGGTTTATTTGGCAGATAGCTAACAGATTATTGTATTAATGAGTTGTATAATTTTTTTTTTAATGGGAAACCTTTATTCTAAAATTATCCAAAGTTCAAGTAAAAGTGAAAAGAATGTTCAAAAGCACTATTTAGTAGGGTAAATTGAAGCTAGACGAGTAAACCTTTGGTAATAATATTGTCCCTCATACATTGGGAAAAAAATAGGATTTCAAAGGCATAACCTATAGACTATTGATTTGCAATGACCAAATTGGTTTGACAACGTTTGGTCCAAACTTCACATCAGCAAGGGACTACCGAAGAGCAACGTCACATAATCTTTGAGCTTTGTTTTAGAATGGGTGTAATTATCTCCATCAATATATAATACATCCATCACCCGTGAGAAATTGAGCATTCGTGTGAGAATCGGCATTGGGACCGCGGTTGGACGAAGAAACTCTTCATTGATGTCCTTCCATGAATCAATGACTCCTTTTTGGAGTTCCTCCCCAGCTTCTTGCTCCGAGACACCATGGTATTTCATGAGCAACTCCACTGCAGATACTACGTGCCCCCTCTTTTGCTCAAACTGTATTTCAAACAACATTGGTGTTTTTAGATTAAATGGTGGTCGATCAAACTATATCATATTTTTGGAGGATAATTATGTTTTATTATACCTGGTGAGAAGCAATGTCATCCATGAGCCTACAGATGGTTTGTGTAGCCTTAACAATCTTGCAATCACCGACCGACCATTCAAGAGCATGTTTAGTGACCACATCGCCCATTCCCACAAGTGATGTAGTCGCTAACATTCCATATCCAGTCGTTATTAGTTGAAGGGACATGTACTCCTCTAGTGTTGGTACGTAGTTGGTATGGAACCATTTGGCTTCTTGAAAGTATGATCTTGCTAGCTTCTTCATCTGATGATGGAAACATAAACAAGAATGTTGGGTTTCTAACTAAAGATTACCTTTGATGTATGTAAAGTGGTACCAATGATGCTTACGACTTCTTTTGCATAGACAAGGCAGTATGATCTTTCTTTTGTGGCTAATTCATTCCCAATGTATTCATAGAGCTGGAGAAGCTCCTTATAATAAGCTTGCATATACACTGGCAATCCATCCATGGCATCAACATCCCACCTGAATTCAAGTCTTGGAAAATGACACACTCGACTCTATACAAAATTTATCAAATTCAGAAGTTTGGGAAAGAGTACGGATTCCATACTTCTGGATTGCTTCGGTGAGGAGCGCAAGTTCTTCCAATGTGCCATAGACATCATAGATATCATCAAGAATTGAAGTCAAGGAGATCACTCTGGTCAGTATATTTTTGGCCATGGCAAATTTAGGCTCGAAATATATTCCTGAGATCCAGAAGAACAACTCCACAATCCTATCTCTAGCAAATGGGAACTTCCTTGGAACATCAATCTCCTTCCACCACCTATGATTAAACGAACATGAGCATAACTGAAATTACTTTAGGCCGATAACTTTGCATAGATATACTCCTTTTTTCACTTGTAAAGGACTTTGAAAAACACTATTTAGAAGGGTAAATTGAAACTAGATGAGTTAACCTTTGGAAAACACAATGAGAATAATTGATAGCTTGGGAATTGTTATAACATTATTGATAGTTCGGTATTGTTAAAACATAGTCTAGAAGCTAATTTTAGATTATGCCATCACATGAAGTTAATGAACCTAGTAATCTCGCCAAGTTCCTTCTGGTGTTGCTCTTGCAGTAAGTTGAAATCTAGTTTAGCCAAGGCGAGCAAAACTTCATCATGTGAAGGCTCTTCTTGGTAGAGTGGAATATAATGCCTTGCCTCTAGCCTCGGCAATCCCTTGCAAAGTGGCTGCTCTAGGGCATGGCTCACTTGTTTCGCGAGACTAGTGCTCACTTTGCTTTCAACGATTGATTCAAGGTGAGTTGTAGCAAAAGGAAGTGCTTCGTACAAGATGGAATCGCCATGACACCTTAAATGGCAAGCTTCATATAGGCTTAGCAATCCATGTGCATCGGTGACAAGCGATTCTCGAAAATTTCCTTCACTATCCTTGAATTTGTTAAAGATCTGTGCAACCAACCAACATGGAAACAAGATGCAATCAATTAGATATTAGGAAGGGGATATGCATTGTTAACATTGTAGATATTCTTGTATGCGTTTCTCCTGAAATTTGACAAAGCAATAGAAGTATCTTAATACGTATCTTATCAGATCAGTTCATTACATTTAAGACGTACTTGAAGAAACATTGTAACCTTGTTGTCGTAGTAATCGAAAGATAAGAGCGACTATGTGAAGGTCATCTACCTTGAAATCTTCAAGATGAAGTTGAGAGTAACTTTTGTGGATTTGTTCTAATTGCTCATCTACTTCATGTTCAAAATGGTAGTCAACTCCCAAGCGTTGGATTTGATCAATCAAGTGAAGCATTTGTGAAGGCTTATCCACGACGCTAGCCAGCATCTTCCTCACCTCTCCTTTCAGTTCCTCGATTTGTTCCTCCACTCTTCCAAGGAATTTGAACTTCTACAAATTGTACGCTATTTCAAATTAAAGCAAGCATGAAATACTTATACTTTACAAAATAAACTTAGTTTTGATGGCCCCGTCTGTGTACCCTATTTAGGTATTTCCATGTTCTATGCTCATTCAGATGACAAGTGAAATTGGATCCATGAGAACAACGAGCATACCAAAGGAGGGAGTCGATGATAATGAGATGTTTTTTGCAGTAGAGGACATACAGTGGTCGATGAAGCTTTAAGAGTGTTCTTTGGACTGAATAATTATTATTGTTTTTCAAACTTCTTTATGTTTTCAGGATTTTCAACTGCATCTTTTTGTGCGGAGAAGGGAACATGTACATTTATGAGACCAATAGAAATCATATATGCGATGTGGAGGAACTCAAGGAAATCGAAGTAAGTCTACAAAATGCAATTGCGAGAAAACAAAAGTAGAAGATAACAGAAGAATTACTAACCACTGAGTTGGAGGGGAAAGCATATTTAAGGAAGTAATCCCCCCATATGCTCGGATGATAACCCGCCGATCGACGTTCGATCACATGGTTTGTTCCTATATTTGGAGAAGAACGTGGAATTGCTGAAACCTGCAAGTCAGGTTAATTTTATAAAGAAATTTTAATATGTTCAATATCATAGACAGGCGCGGACAAGGATTTTTAGGCTCAAATTCTCTCATTGATAAGGTCTATTATAAACCTAGAAAGCCTTGGCTGGGCTTTAGACCATAGGTAATTGAGGCAATTTATATATACTTTTTTTGGAATTTCATATTTTATCTTTTCTCTGTCAAACTCAGGTAACAATGCTTTCATATTCCTTACTATTTACCTGGCAAGGAACATGAAAGCAAAATATTGAAATCAAATAATGCTCTTTTAGGTGCAATATTTTCCCTGCTTTTACGCGTGAATGTTAAATTTATAATGGGAATGTCAGAATTTCCCTAAAACCAATGTTTAATTACGTGGGGAAGCTTTGTGTTATTCTTATTCTAGATGAAGCGCATAAAATGTATTTCACTTGCTATGGCACTACTATTCACAAAATATGTATACATATATATAGTTAAAGTCAGAAGCAATGTATTAAATTCCCACCATTGAGTAGGAGCTAGAGGCATATTTGAGGAAGTCATCCCCCAATGTGCTTGGATGAAAATCTGCTGACCAGCAATCGACCACATGGCTTTTTTCTTGAGCTGGAGGAGCAGATGGAATTGTTGAAATCGGATGAGACATTCTCTTCTTTTCTTTTTGGCTATCTCTAATGAGATTCTGGCGTTTGACCAATAAATAAAGAGCACGAGAGGCTTTCCGTGAGTTCCAAAGACCCTTATTGATGGGTATTTATAGGCAAGGAACGGCTTAGCAATCCTAGTAATTGCACCATTTGGTCTGTTATTTGGGGATTGTCGTTCCCCAAAATAATGCCAGTGGCCCGGTTATGCACCTGAGTACAGATGCATCATCGTCAGGTTCTATTGGGCTGGTTGATGGACGAGGTTCGACATGTGCACTATGGGCAATTTTGGAAAGGTACTTAAACCTGTTGGAAAATATCATGCATGCTGTGTTTCACTTCTCCACCGTTCATTTTCCTATCAGAATTTAGTCTTCCTCGTTTTCGCTTTCTGGAAAGGCTTTTTAACACCGTACAGAATTTTGGATAGGCTTTTTAACGTGCGAATGTTGCAGACTGTCGGGAGAAATCTTGGAAGCTGTGTTTTGCTTCTCCGCCGTTCATTTTCCCATCAGAATCTAGTCTTCTTGTCTTTGCTTGCTGTGGACCAGAACATTCTGTTCTGCGTATTCTCTATTATTGCACTATGATCAACTACTAGCCTGAGTGATGTGAGTGCTGTACCAATGGCTTATCGCTTTCACGGTCCCCTGCGGTGCTGCAACCTCGTTAAGAATGTTGATATCTACCGCGTTGTGTGGTTCCTGATTTGTTTCCGAATTAAAATATGAAGATCATTCCTGTGAACGTGTGCAGCACTTGGGGTCCACGCGCGCGTCCAACCTTACCTAGTTTATCCAAGGCAGCAGTACTTCATTTTATGTGGTTGTGGATTGAGCTCGTCGTTCTTAGTCAGGTCATTCACGAGTTCCTCCCTTTTTCTATTTTGCAGTGTGTTTTTAACTCATCACATTCGGACCATCCCGCCTCTTAAAGCACTCGAGAAAGCTGCTCCTAAATTAGTAGTTTCATGTGTTCCAATTGATTTTCACATTGCTTTTAAACAATTCGGCCCTATTTGATAATATTTTTATTTTTCCATTTTTTGTTCTTTTTTGTTCAGAATAAAAAATAACAAAAATCAATTTAGTAATGTCAACCAATTTTTTCGTTCCTCGAAACAAATCAGTAATTGGAGAATAAATTTGAAATTAAAATAAGAAGTAGATACTACTTCTTTGTTCTTGGAAACACAAAAAAAGAGATAGGTTATTTTAGAAAAATAAACTCAACATAACCTAATATTTGTATTTACACAATCGACACAATGTTCAGTCTCCTGACCTGATATGAGTTCCCATTTTTTGGAATAAAAAATAAAATTCAAAAATTCAAAAATTCAAAAATTCAAAAATTTAGGAAAAAATTTAGAAATTAGATGTTGAGTAGTTCTACTAGATTTTAATGTTAACTTCGGTTTAGAATTAGTTTAGCATAAAAAAATGTGAATATTTTGATAAAAATTGGATTCAAGATTGAATAAGTTTTTAGGGCTTTACTATTGGATTTTGAATGTCGTTTTCCTTTAGAGATAATGCTAGATCGTGAAAGCTTGGTGACTCCAAGCAACTTTTACTTTTCTTTTCAAAAGATTTATACACCTATTTTGTTGTAATGCTCAAAGATTTACTATCAACCTCCTCATATTATAAGTTATAAACCAACGGAATTCTCTATTACTATTTTCGGCTATTCATCATTGACTAATTTTTATGTTGGATTTTCTTAGGTCATTTTATAATATCTTGATCAACTAAATCATTATAAAAGCCTAGTATTATCCAAACACGAAATGTTAAGTCTCTTTATAATTAAATAAAAAAATTGGGATTAGAAATTTTTAGGTCCATGCTAAATGCTTTTTTGTTCTTTTTTTCTCTATTTCGGGAATAGAAATTCCATGCAGTTAACAAACATGTTTTTTTTTTTTTTTGCTTAGAAACTCATCTAGAGAATAAAAATATAAGAAAATATTTATGAATAGAAATTATTCTCGAGAAGAGAGATATTATTAAACACACCCTAAATGCCAATCAAGAGGCCAAACTCCAAAAAGTTCATTTGAATGTGTGGAGAGCTACAATTGTAGGGACTACATAGAGCTCGTGGCCATCATAGCCATGGAAGAAGCAGGGTCCCTATCTTAAATGAGGGATTCCCCTGTTACGCTAATAATGAATTCTACATGGTCATGTCCCTATGGGAAGAGCTTTCTTAGGGCCCTCCCGAGCTAGTAGCATCGCTCTCTTAGAATTAAAATCACAATCAATGACAATAGAGAAAGATGACTTTAAGTATGTGGCTAAGAAAAAAATGTGTTAGCACACTAGTCCTTGTAGTTGTACTTAAAGTTATTAAAAAAGATGTTCGAGAAATCTCTACTTCATCTTTGACCTTTACCTTGATAGTGACCTCGGCCTCAATCTCGACCACAATCTTGATTAGTCTTTCGATTTGCACGGGATCTCTACTTTGCTCCTCCTCATCTAGTATGGTCAACTAAGTTTGGAGTACTTCCTTCACCGGCTCATGCTTATTTGTTTTGAATTTTACTTCATGGGTTTGGTAGTGAATTCTAGAAAAATCATTGTTTGTCATTGCATCCAAGTTTTTGGACTCTTTGATTACAACACCAATATGATCGTACTTCTTGTCTAAGGACCATAGAATCTTCTCAACAACTGAAACGTCTAGAACATTTTCGTCATTTCTTTCAATCTGGTTAACAATCGCAAGAACTTTTGTGAAATAATCAAGAATCAATTCAAATTTTTTTATATGAATTACTTCAAATTCGCCTCTCAAAGTTTGAAGGCATATGTTCTTGAATTTTTGTACTCCTTGATGTGTGTTGTTAAGGGTCTATGATGCCTCCTTAGAAGTAGTACCGTTCGACATATTCTCGAACATCGAATCATCTAAAGTTTAATAGATGATTAATAGGGCATATTAATCTTTTGCTTGAAACCTTCTCCAAGGCATTCTTCTGATTTTGACTAAAAGTAGCCTTGTCCCTTGGTTCATCATAGCCTGCATTGACAAGTTCCCATACACCATGGGTGTCCGGTAGCACTTTCATTCTAACAACCTAATTACCATAATTTTTTTTAGTAAGGTGAGGGTATTGATATGACATCTAGATTTTTCACTCTACAAAATAGTGAGCCCCGGATGCCTAATGGCCCACGCCACGTTAACAAGCTCGTCATTAGACAATGCTATTCACATTACATCAAGTCGTCATCAAGCAACACCATATCCTGTTGAAATAAAATAAAATTGATTATCGAATGACGATTGCTAGATGAGAAACCAACAAGCATTGAAGGAGCCATAAAAATTTATGGTAGGCTACATAGATTTGAAGAATGGAAGTTATTGAAGAATTATGTTACTTTATTGTGCATTTTGATTGTATTACATGTATGAGGCCGTTTTGTTTTGGTCATTAAATTTGTGGGTTGTTATGTAATCGTTGGTGTTTGTAAACTTCAATTCCTATATAAAGGGATGAAGTCGTGAATTGTAAATCAAGCCACAAGCCACAGTCCACGAAGACACAAATAAGAGAAAGCATTCTCAATACAAATTTCTCCCTCAAATTTCTAGTGTTCTAATTCCAAGTTTCCAAAGTTTATTGTCATTCTTTTGGTTCCAACATTTGGTATCAGAGCTAGAAATGGCATCCACCAGTTTCGTTCAAATGCAACTTCCAAAGTTGAACGGAAAAAATTTCAATAATTGGTATGTCCAGATGAAGGTTCTTTTCAAATCGCAGGATTTGTGGAATCTTGTGGAGAATGGCTATACTGAAGTGGCCGTTGCTGAAGCATTTGATGCTTTAAAAAGGGAGGAGAAAGATATTTTGGTGGAATCTAGGAAGAAAGATCAAAAAGCATTGTTTGCGATCTTTCAATCCATGAGGAAGCTATTTATGAAAAAATATCAAGGGTGGAGACCGCGAAAGGAGCATGGGATATTTTGCAACAATCCTACAAAGGCAATGATCGCGTCAAACGGATGCGGCTTCAAAAAATTCGAGGTGATTTTGAGTCTTTATACATGAATAACTTTGAATCAATCTCGGTGTACTTTGATTCATGCAAACCATTGTTAACCAACTAAGGGCAAATGGTGAAGAACTCCAAGATGTTCGAATCGTAGAAAAGATCTTGAGTTCTTTGACTAAAAGATTTGACTATGTAGTTGCGGCGATTGAAGAAGCACAAGATGTGTCAACCATGACATTGGAGCAGTTGATGGGTTCATTATGCTCACATGAGCAAAGAATGAATCAAAAGTCCATCAGTTCGAATTTTGAGCAAGCACTGCAAAGTCTGGTTGCTCAATCAAGTCGAGGAGGCCATCAAGTTGGCCAAGGTCATGGAGGTGCTCGAGGACGCGGACGTGGAAATTTCAATTCCATCGGAAAATATAAACCATGTGACAAATCAAAGTCAAGTGTTTTAGGTGTAACAAATTCGGACATTACAAATCCGAATGTCAAGCAAAGGTGGCATATGAGCAGGCAGAACAGGCGCATACCATTAATGCTGAGGAAAATGTGGTGCTAGCATGCACGAAGGATGACTCAAGCATCATGGACACCAACCTTTGGTACCTTGATATTGGGTGCAGTAATCATATGACTGGTCGAAAGGGGTTGTTCTCACACTGGATAAGATGGTTTGCGGTGAAGTTAATTTTGGGAACAAATCCAAAGTTCTTGTAATGGGCAAAGGTGATGTTAATATCAACTCAAAATATGGTACTAATGTTACTGTTGCAGATTTTTATTTTGTGCCAGGACTTTGTTGGAACTTATTAAGTGTTGGGCAACTTTCCGAAAGAGGCCACAAAGTCCATATTGAAATGGAGTTTGCACTATTATGGGTGTAAACAATAAATTGATCACGACAATGCAAATGACAAAGAACCTGATGTTCCCTCTTACTCTTCAAACAAAGAATCTTTTGAACTTTCAAGCAGTGATAAAAGATAGCAACTGGTTGTGGCATCTTTGATTTGGTCATTTAAATTTTCGTGGACTAAAATTAGTGGTCCAGAAAAAGATGGTGACCGGCATGCCTTTGATTGACATTCTTGATCACCCATGCGAAGGATGTCTTGTTGGAAAACAACATCGACAATCCTTTCTAGTTGGAAAAGCCAGAAGAGCAAGACAACCTTTGGAGTTGGTACATACAGACATATGTGGCCCTGTTGAGGTGGAATTATTCACACAAAAAAGGTATACGATTTTACTAGAAAAACATGGGTATATTTTCTTAGAGAAAAATTTGAAGCTTTTTCAAAGTTTAAAGAATTTAAAGTCTATGTTGAAAAGTATAGTGGCTTTATTTTAAAGACATTGAGATCAGATAGAGGAGGAGAATTCGCTTCAAATAAATTTGATAAATACTGTAAAATTCATGGAGTGAAATGTCAATTGATTGCCGGCTATACTCTCCAACGAAATGGTATAGCAAAAAGAAAGAATAGGACAATATTTGAAATGGCAAGAAGTATGCTAAAGGCTAAAAATTTGCCTAAGAAGTTTTGTTCAAAAGCCGTTGCGTGTACTGTACTTATGCTAAATAGGTGTCCAACAAGGAGTGTTCTTGGAAGAACATCGGAAGAGGCTTGGAGTGACAACAAGCTAAATGTTTCGTTCCTACGAGTATTTGGGTGTGTAGCATATCCCCATATACCAGACGGACGGAGGAAAAAATTGGATGGCAAAAGCCAAAAGTGCATCTTCATTGGCTACAATGACATGACTAAGGGTTATAAGCTATATAATCCAGTCATTGAGAAAGTTATCATCAGCAGGGATGTCCAGTTTCTTGAAGATGAAGCCTGGGATTGGAACCAGAAGATTGACCAGCAAAGCATCACCATTGAAGATGAATCATTGGCGAGAGAGACAAAAAAATCTTCAACCAAAGATCCATCATTTTTGCCTAGTAGTTCAATTTCTTCACCAAGACGAGTTTCAGAACCACCGATACGTCGTTCATAGCGATTGCGGGAGATGCCATCAAGATTCAAGGATTATGTAATCACAAGAGATGATGATAGTCATAATGAAGGAATCACTGATGAGACTATGATAATTTTTTGTTTATTTGTTGAATGTGACCCCATATCCTATGATGATGCAACAATAGATAAGAAGTGGATCCAAGCAATGGATGAAGAAATCCGCTCCATTGAAAAGAATGACACATGGGAGCTAACTTTTCTACCACCTGATAAGAAGCCCATTGGTGTCAAGTGGGTGTACAAGACGAAGTACAAGCCAGACAGTCAGGTGGATTGATATAAAGCTAGGATAGTCGTAAAAGGCTACAAGCAAAAGCTAGGTATTGATTATTTTGAAGTGTTTGCACCTGTGGCTCGAATGGATACCATTTGGATGATTTTAGCACTCGCAGCTCAAAATCATTGGAAGATCCACCAAATGGATGTGAAATAAGTGTTTCTTAATGGTGTTCTTGAAGAGGAAGTCTACGTGGAGCAACCACGAGGTTATGAGAAGAAAGGGCATGAAAATCAAGTTTATAAACTAAAGAAAGCATAGTATGGGCTAAAACAGGCACCTCGAGCATGGTACACAAGAATTGACACGTACCTGTTAGAGCATGGTTTTCAAAAATGCCCATATGAGCCTACACTGTATATCAAGTCAAACACTAACAATGACATAATAGTTGTGTGCCTTTATGTTGATGATTTTATATTTATAGGGAGTTGTGAAGAGATGTTTGCTGAATTCAGGGAGGCTATGACTAGTCATTTCGAGATGACAGATTGAGGATGACTAGCCATTTCGAGATGACAGATTTAGGATTAATGTCCTATTTTCTAGGCCTTGAAGTGAAGCAGACAAATGATGGCATATTTATTTCACAGCAGAAATATGCTAATGATATTCTAAAGCAATTCAAGATGGAATCGCTCAAACAAATACGAACTCTCGTAGCAGAACGATTACAGTTGAATAAAGAAGGAATCGGTGAAGCAGTGAACCCCACTTATTTCAAAAGCATTGTTGGCAGTTTAAAATATTTGGCTTCTACAAGGCCAGATATTACGTATGGTGTGGGAATTATTAGTCGATTTATGGAGAAACCATACCAATCACATTTGCAATCAGTAAAAAGAATTATACGGTATGTCAGTGGAACTCGTGATCATGTGATTTTATATTCTCATATTGACAATTTTAGTTTGGTGGGATACACATATAGTGATTGGGCAAGTGATACCGTGACTTGAAAGGGTACTTCTGGATATATTTTTTCTCTTGGATCAGGAGTAATTTCTTGGTCCTCGAAAAAACAAGTTGTTGCATTTTCGATCACTGAAGCAGAATATATAGTGTTAGCTTCAGCGGCATGTCAAGCAATATGGCTTTGTAGGATGCTATGTGAATTGATGCATGAACAGGCAGGTCCTACGAAAATAATGTGTGATAACAAATCGGCTATGGCTTTGGCCAAGAATCCTGTTTTTCATGGCAGGAGCAAACATCGATATCAAGTATCACTATAATTGCGAGCAAGTCAAATATGGTGAAATTGAGCTTAACTTCTACAAATCGGAAGATCAGATTGCAAATATTTTGACTAAACCATCGAGGGTAGATTTGTCTGAAAAATTGAAGATGATGCTTGGAGTTGTTGAATTCCAAGATCAATTTTAAGGGAGGCTGTTGAAATAAAATAAAATTGATTATCGGATGACAATTGCTGGATGAGAAACCTACAAGGATTGGAGGAGCTATAAAAACTTTATGGTAGGCTACATGGATTTGAAGAAAGGAAGTTATTGAAGACTCATGTTACTTTATTGTGCGTTTTGATTGTATTACATGTATGAGGCCATTTTGTTTTAGTCATTAAATTTGTGGGTTGTTATGTAATCGTTGGCGTTTGTAAACTTCAATTCCTATATAAAGGGATGAAGTCGTGAGTTGTAAATCAAGCCACGAGCCACAGTCCACGAAGACATAAATAAGAGAAAACATTCTCAATACAAATTTCTCCCTCAAATTTCTAGTGTTCTTATTCCAAGTTTTCAAAGTTTATTATCATTCTTTTGGTTCCAACATATCCATCTCATTCGGGAACTCGTCTACGTCACTGAACTGTCGCCACTACTCATCATCGACAACTCCGATGTCTGTTTTCATCGAGCGTGGTCACACTGCTCTCCAGTTAACATTATCTTTGGCAATTGCGAGGATCGCTCGACGGCCTGCTCGGACGGTTAGCAAATTCATTGAACTTTTCTTTGTGGCACAAAGACCACGATCGGCGTGGGAACAAATTGCCTATCTTTCATTCTCCTCCTCCCTGTAAAACATTGAAGCCGTCGCCACGTCTCTCCTCCGTCACACGAAGATTCCTGAACTTCTCCCCTCGCTGCCACATTTGCTGCGGAAAAGTGACACGTTTTCACAACTGACAAGAAATTATGAAGACCGTTGACCACCCCATTTCCACGGGCGACAATAGCAAGGCGGTGAAGGGAGAGAAGCCTAAAAATTGGGGTGGGTGGGTTTCAGCAGCAGCAGCAGCACCGTTCCTCCTCTTAATCTTGCAAATTCAACCACCGCCCCTTATTTTCAGCCGATCTCAGCTCCATATTTTCCATAATCACAACTCTATCTTCGTCGCTCCCTTTTTCTTCGTGCGCAACCCCGAAGCTAGCCAACAAGGCCTCTTCATCCACTGCACCCTTGGCTTGGCGTGACTCGCCAGAGGACATCAACAAGTCGGGACGTCTAGGACCTCATCAAGCCATGCGACAACGTGTTTAGGATCTGAGACAATTAGACATCCTCCATTCTATCCTATGTTAATTGTTTACCGTGCAACATGAATAGTTTCCTAGAAAATTCATAAACGTCGTTTAGATTTTCGTTTGCACAAAAGTTTCGATTATGTCACCTAGATACCTTGTTGAGTTCGAAGTAGTCAAACTTGTGATTGAATCATAGGAGCACGATTGGTCGATATTTACCACGTGTGGAGGCTGAGTTAGTTGAAATTCTGAATTAAATCCATGCTGGGACTTAGGGTAGGTTCGGTTATAGCCTAACCCCAAAGTTTGCTAATTTTGCACTAACTTAGGTGGTGCAAATTTCATGGGGCGTTTTTCACAAAAGTCGACATATATTGACTGTTTTATGACATACTTTAATTTCAATATTTTTGGATTTCATATGAAAAAAATATATTTAAAAAACTTTGGGATTTGAAATATGTTTTTGGACTTACTACACCGAGCTCTCCTCGTTTTCCATTTTCCATAGATTTTTCAGTCTAGAATTATAACACGCATCCTCATGAAAGTTGTAGAGTACATCCTAGGCTACCATCTATTAAATTTCCATAATTTTTCGGTCTCAGTTGGTCAATGAAATATTTGTTTTCTTACTCAATTTTGTTTTGGAAATTTTGACTGCTTTGGGCCCGGCTTACAAAAATTATTTAGAATTGTATGAGCTGAATCGGACTTCAATCCCCCGCGAAAAATGTCCTACTAGGTCTTTTCTACCTCATATTAAAATTTCATAATTTTTGAAAGCCGTTTACCTAGACAACAACTATCGTTTCTAAAGATGCGCGGGACACCCTATAAGGCTATTTTAGGCATAGGATGTGGGACATTCCTTACAGTTCACTTAATATTTGTACAGATAATTTGCATTAGTCTAAGGGATGAAAACGAATGATGATTCATTAGATGCACGCTTGAGTTCCTAAATAGTAGTGACGTTAGTGTACTTTAATTGAATTATTAAATTATTACATCATGGTGTGAATGTGGGATTGAGAATGCCATCAGACCTTGAGATGACAATGCCTTGAGTTGTAGTAGGGATGCCTGGAAGGGTAATGGGTTCCTCCAGATGCCTAAGGGGTGTAACGCGGTTTCTCTTAAATGCCCTCGCGATGCTAGATGGGTATAAGATGCCCGAAAGAGTAACGGAGTTCTCCGGATGATGATGACAGCATGAAATTATATGGATTATGACCTAAGTATTTTTAAATTGAACTACTAGTTATACGTTGGGAAACATTATTACCTATATTGGTTTGTCATGTATTTTGAAAAGGTTCTCGGGTAAGTTTATGTGCGTGTGATTTATTGAACTTTCTATCGAGGCTTTCTTTATTAATACGGTGCTTGATTTGTGTAGTATAGACCAGTGGACTTTTTGCTTGTTGGGTTGTAACTTATTGGTTGTTGACTTCATCTTTTTAGATCAATAAAATGTTGATCCCACCCGTCTCCTCGATAGTCCATTATGGGGTGCCAGTACACTTCATGTGGGAAGAGAACAAGTTTGTAGAACTCGGTTTTCTAAATACCATTTTTATCCGGATCAAATCTCGCATGGTTGTTGATATGGGGCCCTCGATGGGGCAAGTCACCATTGATTCATCGAGATGTATGCTTGTGTCAATAGGCGTGCGATGGGTGCACCCCACTATTCTCCGACTGGCTAGGAGATGGAGGCAGCCCTGTAGGATAGAAGGGAGGTAGGATGGAAGTTGGATTTTTGGAGCTAAGGAGATTTTGACAGTGTTAGGGGTCAGGGGCCGACACGTCTACAGCTAGGTGGGGATGGGTGACTGACATATAATCCAGTGTAGTTAGTAGTCTTGACATTTTGAATTTCCCAATATAATCCACTTGTCGTTTGATGTATATATAAATAAATCAGAAATGAAGTTGCTTTGGTTACAGAAAATTGTGTGTACCCCAAGATTACTTTAGTCTCTTATGCTTCCGCATTTTTAAGAAAAAGCGAAATGGAAAGGATAATGGTGAAAATAGTTCCACATTAGCCATGATGCACTAGGGACGTCACAATTAAAAAGAAGGTTGGGTGTTTGTTGAGGCCATGATCATAAACCATATGCTCTGATACCATCTTCAAGGGAAAATTTGAAGGTCAAATTTTACTCACAACTCACACAATTTAAGGAAGAAAATGAGATGAATAGGCTTTTTGTTTTCTTTCTCCTTTTTTCACCTTGTCAACTTATCGAAATGATCACAAGACTTGTCTTTATATAGGCTTGTGGTATGAATCTTACTCTTAAATGACTCATAAATATATTTAGCATTCCAAGGAGATATATTCCTAGGAATTTACAAAACATCAAACTAGGCATAGAGATAGAAACAAACTTTTGAAAAATAACACTACAACAGGACTCTTAAATTTGTGCCCCAATCTTAAGACCCAACTAGACATTGACATCAATCAATCAGGTGGCCAATCAACAAACAGTAATATAGACAACTTGTCCACTGCATTGATAACCTCTCTACATCATTGATAACTTCAACTTATTAAATTATAGCCAGGATTTGGTTGAATTAATAACAATAGCATCGAGTAAAATGGACCCTTCTTCACCTTCCAACATCTACTACTCTAGTAATGTTATTTTGAATTTACGATTCTAGGTCATTCTAAGAGAGATCACTGAAAACTCAGAGAACATCTCATTTCACCAACATAAGAATACAACCTACTCCAATTGACAAAAAGTAAAACCTCCTACAAGGAGCCAACTTACCAAGTGTCTATATACACATTTTACCCTTATAAATCGCCAAGTTGGATTCAGCCAATGCATGAACTTACCCTAGTTCACGATACACAACAAACAGCCGAGATTGTGATATATGATGATCTTATATGGTGCAAGTTCAATCAATTATGAGGTTATCATTCAACTCCATTTCTCGCGACCTACCTTTTTTGTTTGAAGGGGCAAAGACATATGTTTAGGGATATTATATCAAAAAACAGGCTATGGCTCTCGTTTTAGACACGAGTTATCCTAGGCCTATACCTTGCGTGATGTTGGGGGTATTCAATGACTTCATAAAAATTTTCTATTGAGCAGTTGCCATAGGCTTTTTAGGGTCAGCCCAAAATCAAGTAAAGCACGGGAGAATACCTTACTTCCTACACAACCAAAGAATTTTTGGTTGGGAACTTGATTACATTAATCATTTAACTAGTGCGTTTTTGGTACATAATCTTGTTTATTAAAGGAAATGTTTGTTAAGCAATTTGGATTGGTTTTAAACCCATCCACTAACATATGAGATGATCATGTGGGTACACAATATTTAAACTAACAATCAACAATTGATGAAGCGTTAAATGAGTTGCAAGGAAAAACAAGAATCTAACCCTAAGAAATAAAACAAATGCCATCTAACCCTAAGAAATAAGACAAATGTCATTCCTGTTCCTAACTAGACGAAAATGAAACCATAGTTAACATATTAAAAGAGCAGAATCACATAATAGTGGAAATGGAAATATGCAAATGACACCCTAACATGTCTCTAAGAGCACTCAAATTCTATGGTGAAACCTACCAGCTTAGCTTATTTAATTTGAGCACATTTTTATCAAAGATTTTAACACATTTTAAGAGAAAACACAAATATATATAAGCTTTTTTTGATTTTTAGAAAAAAAATAAGTTTTTTTTTTTCGGAATTTTTTTAATTTAATTTTTTTAAATCCGAAAATGGGACCCGGGCCGGGCTGTCAAGCCCAGTCCCAATATGGGCTGGCTCTTATCTCGCAGGTCTAAGCCATGGACACAAATAGGCTTATCCGAAACATGCCCGCTCGAATAGGAAAATCACCAAGCCCATTTTCTTGAAATTAAAAGCACTAACCCATCTTGCTAAAAAAAAAATCATCCTAAGCACCCTTAAGACTAAAGCCAGTCCGATTCCTCTAAAGCCCAAGAGAAGCCCAAACTCATAAAGCCTTCTTAAGCCCAAGACCCAAGTCATATTCCCCTCCTTCATCGGAACGAGCCCATCCTCATTGTTGCTCTCTCTCATGCACAAGTCCACATAGCCTATTTTTTCAGCTTTCTTTATTCTCTTTTGTTTCCCTTTTTTTTTTTTTTTAATTTTATTTCTTAATTTTCTTTTCTCTCCCCCTTTGGTAGGTCGTCTTCTTCCTTGGGCGTCTTCCCTGACGAGACTCACGCCCTCCTTGAAGCTCCTACGTTTTTAGACAAACCTCGGCCAAATCTCAAGCCGCTGCCGAGCTACTACCCTTCATTGGCCGTCCACTTCGACCACCGCTCACCGGCCAACCTCCCCACTGTCGGCTGAGAACCGCACCACGGCTAAACACCAAACAGACTACGGCGACAATGGAAACATGGTGAACGACTACACGGCCGACGCCCAAGGTTACCTAACACCATTGGAACATCCCGATAGAATGCAACGCGCCCGGATAACTCGATTTCGGCCACTAACGAGAGGACGAAAACTAGATCTTATTTAGCCATTTTGTCGAAGAGGTGAAGGGCGCTCGCGCATCATGCGGTTTCCGGCTTAACTAGGACTCAAACCCAAAATGAGACTCGCCCAACAAGCAACAAAACGCATAACAATGAACGGGGGAATGGATGGGGCTGAAGTTCACACGAGCCGGTCGACCATCAGCACGCGAGCTCCGGCCATCGTGCCCAAAGCAGGGCATGGACAATGGGCTTAATGGTTCGGCTCGATGGCGTCGACAGAAAAGAGTTGTTGGCGGAGCTCGCGCACGGCCAAGATGTCGGCTGAAGCCCAACCATTCTCGCTAGCTGCTCTCACTTGCGGCTCTCTCTCCCTCTCGGATCTCCCCTCTCTCTCTCTCTCTCTCTCTCTCTCCAAGCCAAGCCCCACAAAAAAATCCCCCTCAAATGAGCCAGCCCCCCTCGTTTTCAAGCATCGGCATGCATGGCTTCCTACTGTGCCAACTGGCGCTGCCGGCCTGACCCTGACCGAACGTCTCCTGCGCGAGACACCCTGCCCTCTGTCTTCTCTATGCGTCGTCCGTCTCTCTTCCCCCTTTTGTCTCTAGTGCGAAAGAGGAAGAGAGGAAGAGAGAAAAAGGAGAGGACTGGGCTAGGAAAAACTAAACAAACCAGGCCCAATGAAAGAGAACAAAAATGAGGGAAGGAGGCAGGGCTAGCCCATCCCTAGTACAGATTGGCTCTTTTTTTAACAATAATTTTTAAAAATAAAAATATGATAATAATATTTTAATTACTTATTCTTTTAAATTTTAACACTAGTAATGCAGATGTTCCTAATGTCTATATGCCATGCAATTTGATGATAATTATTTTTAATTAACCCCTAAAATTTTAGGACGTAGGTCTTCTAACGTGAAGAACTGTCTGAAATGGGCTTTGCCTAGGATCGGCCCATCAGCCCAATTATCAGTTTTAGTGTCCTGGACCGTTGAGAGCCACTCCATCTGCCCCCATGCGCCACCACCTTAACACCTATCGTACGATTGAGCCGTAGCCTCTCTCCTCTCCCACTTCACCCTCTCCTATTTGATGGCAATGTCCTCTGCTTGACCCTTGCTGACATGGCCATCCTTCTATCTTATATGCCCTGTTGATCCGAGTTTCCAACTTTTGGTGTGTGCTCTCTCACAAAGGCTGTTCAAATTCGAAGTCGGATTTGTCGAGCTGGCCGGGAGGAGAGGAGCTTGTGGTCGCACATGGTCTCATGGAGGAATAACTAGGAATCTACCTAGAGCCTACAACTTTTGTACCATTATACAAGGTTGCTACTTTTCCAATCCACTTACTTTATATTTTGGAGGAATTCAGAGGAATTTGTTCTTTATTCCACTTCTAGGACATGGGTTTTATTGTGAGTAGACCATATGATGTAGATATACATGAACTTCATGTCATCTCTTACATTGGTGGAATTTAATATCTTGTTAAACTGTAATGGTTGAGATAATATGAAACTAGAACCTTGAGAAGAGTTCATTTACCACCGCATGGATTACTTGCAAGTGGAACTTTAGGGAAATGTGATTTCAGGAAAATCATTTTCATTTGACAAAGCTTTTAGGTAGGTTAGGGACTACCTTGGGCTTTCTCGACATGCTGACTTTCAAGGCTAGTGAAAATTTTCTTTCGAAATTGTCCTCGTTAATCTTTTATTTTTTCGGTTTTACCCATGGTAACTATTCATCATCTTCATCTTCTTCCCTTCTCTCTATTGAACATGACTAGTATTTACGTGCAATCGTCGGCGAAGTGTAGGCAGTTCGGCGAAGGGAAGGTGGTGTGGCGAAGGGCAAGTAGTTCGGCTAGGGTCTTGCGACCCTCCGACAAGGGTCACCACGCAAAGGATGCAGCGCGACAAGGGTCACGACAACCCAGATTTGGTCGTGTGATCTAGGTTGTGGCGATCAGATCGCGTGGCCCCAGCCACCTCTGGATGGAGGTCGTGGCGTAGTAGGTCGCATGACCGTTCAGCGAGGGTTGCTGCGCCACGTCCTTTGCATGGTGACCCTAGCTGGATGCTTGCCCTTCGCTGCATCGCTTGCCCCTTGTCAGACCGCCTACCCTTCGCCAGCAACTGTTAGCTCTTCGCGAGCAGTCGGCAGCCAAGCCCTTGGCTTGCCAACTCTCATTTTTTCCTTTTCTTTTTTTAATAACAAAAGTCTTTTGTACATTTAATTTGTCCAAACACTATTTTGCTTAAAGATATTTCACAATTGACTTTCACAAATATAATTTACCAAACACAATTTACATTTTGAAAAACTCATTTAACTCAAGGGCCTTTGCATTTTCTCAATGACTTTCCCTAAAAGCCTTCCCAAACGCACCCTTTGTCCTTTAAAACAAGCAGCGAAACAAAAAAACAAATCATGGACCTCACGCTAAATAGACTCTTCAACTGTCCCTTGAGTTTGGAGGTGGACCGTGACAATTTGTTCCATAGTGATTGAGATGACTATGATGATGACTAGATTGATATTGAGCAGGCCATGCAAGGAAATTTGTGTAGATAGTAACAAGAATGATTGGTGAAATAGGCCTAACGGGCCCACGCCCATATTGGGAGGCCCAAGGGCCCTATGCCCTAGGAGATGGGTGGCCTAAGGGAGGGCCATGGGCTCTGTAAGCCCATTAGGTCATTTGCAAAATCTTGGCAATAAATGCACTCATGTGTGTGAATAGTGTGCAATTTTCGTGAATTGACCAAATTGCCCTCTTATACAACTAAGGACTAAAGGGGCAAGATGGGAAAAGGGGTTGGAAGGGGCACCCTTGTGCAGCTAGGGAGATGAAGATGAGGACCTCCTAAGCCTAGTCTAGTTTAGCCTACCCCTTAATTCCCATGTACATGTCTTCTCATTAATGGCCTTGGATTTCTATTGTCATAAACCTTCATCTTCAAGCAAAAATGCTAGATTGAGAGGGATTTGAAGTACAAGGCCTTAATGGCAAAGATTCAACTCTCATTCTCTTTCCTTTCTTCCCCTTTAGAATCCCCAGCCACCCTCACTCACTCACTCACTCTCTCTCTCTCTCTCTCAATTCTCTCACTTGGCTTCCATTCTCACTTTTTCTCTTCCTTTGTGCTAGCTGATCATCATCCTCTCAATTTCCATCTTCCTCACAAGCTTTTTCCTTATTTTTCCTCTCATTTCCTCATCGGTGACTATCCACCATCATTGAACCACCATTCCTATAGCCAAGTCAGACTTTTGGAGCTAAGGAGGCGGCTGTCCAGCCCCTTGCCATAGCTCCCTCTCTCCCATCACTCATGGTTTGTTCCCTGTAGAGTCTGGAGGTCGCCTGTTGCTTTACTGACCGCCGTGCTATTGCCTAAGCCACTGACCAACTCTCACCATGTAATAAGTTATTAATATGTGATAAGTAACTATGCGATAAGTAGTTATATGATAAGTTATTAAGATGTGATAAGTGAAGTGTGACAAGTTGTTATGATATGTTATAATAGGGTGATAGACGATTATGAGGTGATATGTGGCATGTAATTTGTTGTTGTGATTATTGATGCCTGATTTTTAGTCAACGTATTGATAAAGGTGAAAATCAAGATTTAGGTTTTTAATTGCCACAAATCCTGTTTTTATGCCAAAAAATTGCCGTCTTTCATTTCTTTCTTTTGGTTTATTGTTCTTAAGCAATTTATAGTTCATTTCCAAGAAAAATCCGAAAAGTCTAATGGTTGACTTTTGGGTTAACTTTTTAGTTAACTCTTTGACCAAAAGTCAACCCTAAGTAAAAATTTGATTTTTCACCCAAAAGATGTCATTTAACTATAATTTTACTTTTATCAAGTCAATTTCTAAAAAATTCAAAGATTTGATCAAAAAATTGAAAAAATAAAAATTCTCAAAAATACTCATTTTAGTGTCAATTTAATTTTTTGTATCGAAAATTTCACGAAATTCAATTAAGAACCTTGTTTTCTGATTTTTTCAATTTTAGGTTCTAAATTGGTCAAAAATAAAAATTACTTTCATTTTAGTCTTAATTAGACATAGTTTGTTCTTCAATATTTGGTTTAAGAACTATTCTAAATCCGCTCGTATGTTCAATTTTGCAAATTGTCTAGTTAAAATGCAAATTGTTGTTTTAAGCCCTAACTAGGGGACTAAAATTGATTCTTCATAACTTGTGAATGGACGATCATTCTCTACTCATTTTCTCAAGATAAGTCCAAATCAGAAGTCGATTATGAGAAATTCACATAAAAACTTCTCAATTTGAGGAATTTTTCTCTTTCAAGTAAAAGAAAGTCAAACAATTGAGCTTCAGTTGACAAAATTCAAGTTTATCCATTCAAGCTATAGTTTAATTTTATAAATTTAGATCCAATTCTAATATTTGGCATAAATTCATTTTCGACCTAAGCCCGAGTACTTCAATTCAAGGCCAATTTGAATGCATTAAGTGATCTTGTAAATGGATGATTAGTTATATGGGGCAATTATAACAATAATTCAACTCAATTTCAATTAATTTGCAAATTTACCCAATGAATTGCAAAATTGTTCATTTTAACCCTTTAAGCTCAATCCTAGGCACCCATGGCTTTGGCCAATTATCTTTCTCAATGATTAGTCAATTAAGTCAATAGAAGACCCCTAGATTGCATCTATAAAGCTTAATTGAATCACAATCGGGCAATTTCTCCTCAAATTAGGTAAGTTTTCCTTTCGATTGATCATTGAGAGACCAAATTGCATAAATTTTGAACCCATAGTGACCATAAGTGGGCAAACTAGCTAGAACAAGACCAAACCGGTCAAGAATCGGTCAAACCGGCATGGACCAATTTGACCGATCGATTGACTGCGACGATGTTGGCCGGTTTAGCCGTTTGCCAAGCGGTTCGGATCTCCAATGACCGGTTTCGAGACCTTCATTATGCCAATTTCACTTTTATACCATCAATTTCCTATAATTTTTCAGATTGGTTCATGAATTTGACAAAATTGTATTTTGACCCATAATTGGACATTTTAACACAATTCTTGATTTAGGCTTGGGTTTTCATAAATCAAACTTATTAGATTGATTATACGACACCCTAAGATCATAATTAAACCTTCGAAATCAACTTTTGACCGTTGGATTAAAATTTCGATTGTCAAATCGAATTGATGGTCGAGATCGCTCAATTTGAGGGTGATATATATACCAATTTCCCTTCATTTTTTAGGGATGCCTCATTTCTATACATACACACACTCTCTCTCTTCAAATATTTCTCTTTATTCTCTGGTTTTCCCACCTCTCTCTTCTCTCTTTTCTCTCTCAACCAAATCGGCCCTTTGCCGGAGTCATGCTGGCGGCTGAGTGGCCACCGATCAGCCCCCTTAGCAGCCATCTCCTCTTGCTCAATCTTTCTTAGGCGATTGCGAGTAGGCTCAACCTTGGTCGGAGCTATTCCGATCAGGTAAAGCTCCATCATTATTGACCTGGTTCACTCTTGGACTGGTTGCGATTTTCCGAAAATCGCAACCTGATGGCTATCAAGCCAATGCCAGACCAAGTCTAGCTCCATTCCAGCTTTATCCTTGACCTCTTAATGGTTAAGGGTTTCCCAATTAGCCACAGGAACAGTTCCGGTGGCCTAATCTATATCGGTGGCTCAAAGATTGGTCCAATTAGACTAATCTCATCTTCAGCTCGAACCGGCGATCAACAGAGGACTAGTTTCCATTGGATCTGATTCAATTTGGTCCTAAACCTATTCCTAACCAAGGCATGGTCGGGATCAAGAAGATCAGTTGTCGGATCATCTCTGATGGCTCTTATTCCTACTAGTGTCTAAACCGGTCCATCTTTGGATCGATTTTTGCTGAATACTCAAGCCAGCAGTCTGTTGGATCCCGAGCTAGTTTCGAGGTGATCTAATGTGCATCCTTAGGGTCTGATCAACGCTTCGATGAATTCTTCGTCTGATTGCAGATTGAAACCAACAAATATTGCATAAAAGGCAACTTTTAAAGTTGGAATCCCATGAAGTGAGGTTGGATCATCGAACTAGGGCTAGGATTCACCTTTAGATCGATGAAATAGTTCTAAATTGCTAAATCTAAAGATTATATGCTTATTGATGATTTGTTGAAGTTTGAATGTGATTGATTGAAAGATCATGGATGATTGAACTTGATTGGCTTCAAATCTGTGAATTCAGTTGTCATTGTTTGGTGAATATCCTATATATATATTTGGAATTTTGAGATAGATTTAGCTATGTCAAAAACGCTTAGACTTGAGCTAAGGTTAATCTGCCCCATTTTGGTTCGAGATGAATTTAGGTAGATTTGAATATGAAATTGACCTTGTTCAACCTCAAGACCTTCAAGATGAATGAACTACATGTTGTATGTGTTCAATTGATACAAAATTTGCAAAGTTCTGATTTTTTTTAGTGCATCAATTGCATGTATCAATGTTAAAGGTGTTGCAGCAACATAAAAATTGAAGATGCATGTCTGTTTTGTCATTTTTGTCACGACTTGCATGATCTCAATTTGTTTTGGGGTCTCAACGAAAAATATTCCTCATCATGTGTTCTGCATGTAAGATTTTTTTGTCGGATTTTTGCATGATCTTAGGTTAACAAAATCATGCTTGTTCTATGGTATTAAGGTTAGAATGAGATCTTATGACGTATATGTTTTGCCATGCCTGTTTGAGTCTTTTAGAGATCAAATCTTGCAATAATGCTTTTTTTGACATTTGATATACATAATACAAGCTTTGTGTACATATTTAGGTCATTACATTTGAGTGTCATTTCTCATGTTAAATTTGTGTCACGAAAGTGATTATTACACTTAAAAACCTCCAAGCACGTCATTATGAATCTTGAATCATCTCGTATTGTCATTGAATTATTTGACATTTTCACATGCCGACTTAGGGTTAGATGATTACCCAAATTATTTATCGTATTTGATTCTAAGTCATGTGTGATTTTTCATGCCTTTTGAGCATTACTTGAATGATTTTGAGGTCTAAATGATGTATGCTTATGTTCTGGTTTTTAAATACTAATATGCACACTTTTGAAAACCATGGTCTTAGAACACACCAAGTTGACCTTGTTTAGACAGGAGCACTTCTAGGAAGTTGTAATGTACACCTAGAGCTTCATAATGCCATTGATTTCATGTCAATTGCCCATTGTTCAGTCCATTTTCCATTTTTCCTAATATAGGATAGAATCTGAAACTATGGTCAAAATTCGGACCCCTGTTTTTTACTCCTGTTTGAACAGACATTCACTATTTTTGTACCACTTTTTCTGTAAGGATTCTTGATTTAGTCCCTTAATGAAGTTTGTTTTCCATTATGTTGGCTATGTTGTGTGAAATCTTCATAATTTTTAGACTTCATTTGGTAGGTTAAATCTTGGTGATAATGACCGAGTGTTTTGCTATTTTGATAATTTCCTGATGCATTGTAGCTTGTTATCTGATTTTTTTTTTTTTTAAATCATGCCTAGCTCAGTTAGGCAAAATTTCTTCATGAAAGTTGTTCGTTATCATGTCATACATGTTAGGGAATTTTTTCATGAATAGATTGTCAATGGGTACCATCCAATTTTGCTGATTTGTCATGCTTGATCTGAAATTTCCTGACATGAATTTATTGTTGTGATTGTTTAGCTAAACCACTTAGGGTTGGTTTGTGCATGAAATTAGGTCATGTCATCTTCACGAAAGTTGTTCTAAATGCCTTGATTTTCATTGTCAAATAACTTTTAGTAAATTGGCCTTCCAAATCATATCTTGAAATCACTTTGGTATATGTGATGTTTCTAAAAATAATTTCTTAGAAATTATTTTTCAAAGCTTGATTTGGTTTAAGGAAAGGTCATGGTTTATGCCATATTCAAAATGTTTGCGACGCTTGCTATAATATCTCGATTTTCAACCTTATGAGAAATTGCTATAAGTTCGGTGTGCCAACGATAAGAATTGCTCATGGATCCCTCCGAGCATAGACCATGGACTAATTGGCTCAACTAGAAGGGAGGTAAAGGATTGGCCATGGATTGATCAAGGGATCGGCTGTGAACCAATCCACTGACCATTGGACCCGAGCCATTTGGCCATGGAAAGGCTCCTCGACCATAAGGGTTGATTGTTGGAAGGTCATGTACCATTGTGGATTGATGGATGATCATGGATTGATCCAAAACAGTCATGTTTTGGTTGCGGGTGATTTTGCTTAGTTATGTACCAACCGTGGATGACCATGAGTCGATTTTGTGTGACTATGCATTGGTTAGGGATTGACTGCTCCCATGCAACCACATAACAACTGAGAGCTGACCATGGACTAGGTATGCTTGACCATAGACCAGTCGTGGACTGGCCATGGACATGCCATGGACCCCTTATGATGGATCTTGGATCTGACTAGGAACTATGCTATATGCTAAGTTCTATGCCCTAGATTACCCCCAAGCTCCAAGTTGGTCACAAGCTCGGTATGCATGGTTAGAGTCGATCCAAGGGCCGGCCATTGAGCCACACCTTAGGCCAGCAACTTAGCTGAAGTAGGCACTTTGCCTACAATAACTACACCGAGGATGGCTTGGCCACAAACATCGTATGTGTTGAAATGGTCGTTTAGGGATGTACATGAAAAGCCCTTGCCTGGTCCCGGTTGCATTTCTAATGGCCTATTTCCCATGGTTGCTATATTGCTTGGAAATTGACAAAATAGAACCTTGTAGAATATCCTAGGTTCTTCTTGAAGAAGGATGACTCACCATTTTATATAGATATTTCTAGATTTGGTAATGATTACTAAAGATCCACCATTGGGAATTAAGCAATAGACTCTTGGACAAGTGGACTAATCAAGAGAAGACATGACAGAAGATTCTATAATACCTCTTTAAATGCAAGGATGAGTCACCTCTTGTAGGTGTCCCTTGAAGATTTGGTAATGATTACCCAAGATTTTTCCATGGAGAAGAAGCAAAGGACTCAAGATCTTAAGTGGACCAATTAAAAAGGAACTTGGTGGAATATTCTAGAGGGGCAAAACATAGAAAGGAATTTATATAATTTAGGCATGTGCTAAATATTCAAATATCATGATTAACCAAATTTAGGCATTTAATGAGAATGATGAGTCATTAGCTTAGGTGTCCACTTGAAGATTTTGTAATGATGGCCAAAAAATTTTTTTTACCTTGGAGAAGAAGTTGGTGACTCATTGGCTTAGGTCTCCATGGAAGATATGGTCATCATTACCATAAAATTTTCCTTGGAAAACAAATAGACTAAGTCATGACGGCATGGAATAGGTGGTCCAATAAGAAGATGACAAGTGTTCTCCTAGAACCCTAAATGTGTCACCATGCAAATTAGGCTTGCCACCTCAATGTTATAGTCACGTGACTTCAAGAAAAATAATTGGGCCACTTGGAAAGGTAATGATAAGGTTTGAGTCTATAAATAGGGGAACCACCCCATTCATTCTCACATGAACCATACTCTCATCTATTGCTTTTTACACACCATTTTCCCCTTTCTCTTGGCCTTGCACCATTGCCCCTCATCAAGTCACTCAAGCTAGTCCTAAAGGTTCATCCAAGTAAGTAAGATCCCTATTTTTCTCTAGGGTGGTAGACTCATTGTTGAGTCTAGTTAGGTGCTCACCCATCAAGCCGTGGGTAGGATGTTGGATTTTTTGTATGGTTTTGCTCATATTTATGCTTGAATGTGTGATTAGGTTGTTCATGCCTAAAATAGGGTCGAAGTTAGGTTGGGTAGAGTTTTATTCAAGGTGAGGTTGCTTAAGGCCACAAGGCCTTAGATGGCATTCAAGCATGCCGGTTCTAAGTCTCGTTCGGTGTGGGGATCGCCCAAGGCCGCAGGCTTTTAAATCGACATTGAGGCATGCTAGTTCTAGGTCTTGATCGGTACGGGATCACCCAAGCCCACAAGGTTGTGATAAGGCACTAAAGCATGTTGATTTTATGCCTTGGTTGGTGCGAGGACTTTGTGCTTGGCATTTGAATCAAGCCATGACCTAAGAGTCATTCACGGCATGAAGTGTGTTCACATCGAATTGAAGTAGAGGTTTGTCGAGCTTAGGATTTGCATGAAGGTGAGGTATACCTAAGTCTCAAGGTCTTGGATCAACATTGAGGTGTGCCATTTCTGAGCCTTGTTTAGTGCGGGGATCAATGCTATGTGTTCGGCTCAAGTTATGGACTAAGGGTCGTTCTTGACATGTTGTATAGTGCAATATTAGGATTCATGGCATACACATATGAATAAGCATGCCTTTGAGTGAGGTATGAGTCGGCTAAGAAGAAACAATAAGAATCGGTTTGTGTGATGCACTTGTGTGTGCACATAAAGAGAAAAAAGCACTCGTCACCACACAACGTTGGCGATAATGCTTCATTCATTGAATGGGATACCTCGGTTGAATCGGGATGCCTTGGTTGAGCCATAATGCCTGGGTTTTGAACTCGAAAGTCTGGGAAGCTAGCCCTGAGAAGCCTTGGTTGAACCAAGATGCCCTGATTGAGCTAGGAAGCCCAGCAAGAAGCTAGAAGCCCTGGTCAAGCTAGGAGGGTTTGGTTGAGCCAAGACAACACTCAATGAATTTACATGAGTGCTAATTATGTATAAGCATAATATGTTGATGTATTCATTGTTATGCTGAAGGTAAACATGCATTGAAGTATATTGTTATGAATATTTGCATGTATTCGAGATGTAGCAATAAGTTTGCTATTGATCTACCATTGACACCGTTTGCTCTTATTGTACTTGCTAGGCTTCGATGATGAGATGTTTTCTTAGTAGATAACTTGGAATTTTACTTACTAAGGTAGTGCATGGTAACGCTCATGTTTCTCCCAATTTCTGTTATTTTGTTTCTCGGAATAAAAAAGAACGTAAAAACCTTTGTTTGGTAAAACATTTGTTCCGGAACAATTTCTCAATTTTTTGTTCCCGTTTTGTTCCGGGAATAGTTTTGAGAAGCAAAAAAAAAATTGTTTCTTGTTCCCGGGAACAATTTCTAGAAGTAAGCTGATTTTCTTTTTTAATTTTATTTTCTTGTCGCGACCATCGTCAACCGCTTTGGAGCCACCGCGCCACCGCCACGCGTCGGTTGGGCCGCCACGCGGATCGCGGTCGCCGCCACCGCTGCCGCGCGGTCGTTGGTCGCTGGTCATCATCGCCGTCTGGTCATCATTGCCGTCGCCTTGACGCCGGCCCGCCAAAACCCAACTGCACGATGATCATTGCCGCCGATCACATCCTACCACCGGCCCGGCGGCAGCGGCGATCCGTCGGCAAAAATAAAAAATGAATAAATACAAAAAAGAAATTGTTGCGTTACCAAACGCATTTCTATTCTTTTTCTATTTCGGAGTAGAAATTTTGTGTCGTTCTCAAACGGGTTCTTTTACTCGAAATTGTTCCCCGAGTAGAAATAAAAAAGAACTATTTCTGAAAAAAAAAAAAAAAAAAAAAAAAACTCTTAGGGAACGAAAGCGTTGTCATGCGCAGCCTAAGTTTCCCAAAACTCACTCCTTCAACTTTCCCTTACTAGATTGTCTTAGAAGCAGTACGCGGAGTGTACCCTAGTGACTCGAGTGTGTCTTGTTTAGCTCAGACATCCTTTTGTTTGAGCAAGTCATACATATTACTCCAATCCACTATTGACTTTCAACCACTTGTGAGCATCACCAGGGCAGTATCAACATTTGAACATGCCCGACATCAATGCTTTTGGAACCATTTTGGAATCAAGTTGGATTAATAATTGCTATCGATTTGATCGATTCAACTTCTGATCCTTTTGTTTTTGGCTAAAAATGCATTTGTCAACTAGCCAGATTGTAGAAAACATTGCCTATTAGACAAGTTCTCTTCATATCAGATTTGCTTTTAGAAATATTGTGAGCATTGATCCTTATTACCTTTCCCTTCACATTCCCAGTGAGTAATCTTGACATTCTACTCTCATCTTCAAGACGACATGGCGTTTTAGGCTATTTTAAACACCTCCTGGCCTTCCAACTTTCCCTCTTTACCCGCCCTCAATGGAGGCCAGGGAAGAAGTTCACCTCCTTCAATCGCCGCCGCCGCCACCACCGGCGCCGACCTCTCCAGCTCACGAAGCCCTTCTCAGAGCAGGCCCTCGCCTCCGCCTCCTCCGACAAGCTCACGCCCACGTCATCGTCTCCGGATCACACCGCTCTCTGTCCCTCCTCACCAAGCTCGTCAACCTCGCTTGCGCCGCCGGCGCAATTGGTTACGCGCGCCGGGTTTTCGTCACCGTGCCTGGGCCCGATTCGTTCCTCTTCAATTCCCTCATCAAGTCCTGCTCCAAGTTTGGCTTCCCCAATGATGCGGTCGCGTTCTATCGCTGCTCGCTGCTCGCAGGCATTCCCCCCAGTAATTACACTTTCACGTCCGTTATTAAGGCTTGCGCGGACTTGTCGGCTTCGAGGCTTGGTAGAGGCGTCCATGCCCATGCTTTGGCTTGTGGGTTTGGGTCGGATCCGTATGTTCAGTCGGCTTTAGTCACTTTTTATGCGAAGTCGGGTCATCTGAATGTTGCCCGTGAGGTGTTCGATAAAATGGGGGAGAGAACAGTTGTTACATGGAATTCGATGATTTCTGGGTACGAGCAGAATGGGTCTGCTAAGGAGGCAATTGAATTGTTTGATCATATGAGGGAATTGGGTATTGAGCCAGATTCAACTACATTTGTGGGCGTTTTGGCTGCTTGTGCACAATCAGGAGCATTGAGTTTGGGGAGTTGGGTGCATGAGTATGTTATGGACAATGGGTTTGATTTGAATGTCGTGTTGGGCACTTCTCTGATCAATATGTATGCTAGGTGCGGAAATGTTAGCAAGTCGAGAGAAGTTTTTGATTCAATGAGGGAAAGAAATGTTATTGCTTGGACTGCTATGATATCTGCATATGCGACAAATGGATATGGAAACCAAGCAGTTGAGCTATTTGAGCAAATGCGACTCCGAGGCCCATGGCCTAACAAAATCACTTTTGTGGCGGTTCTCTCTGCATGTGCTCATGCCGGGCTAGTTGACGTGGGGCGTCATGCATTTACAAGCATGAAGAAAGAATATGATGTAGAGCCAGGACTAGAACACTATGTATCCATGGTTGATATGCTTGGGCGAGCGGGATTTCTCGACGAAGCTTATGAGTTCATTGAAAAAGAAATTCCTATGGAGCCTCCACCGGCTGTGTGGACTGCTATGCTTGGGGCTTGCAAGATGCATAAGAATTTTGACTTGGGAGTAAGTGTTGCTGAACATCTCTTAGATAGTGAACCAGATAATCCAGGTCACTATGTCATGCTTTCTAACATATATGCCTTGGCTGGTCGAAGTGACAGAGTGCAAAGAGTTAGAAACATGATGATACAGAGGGGGCTGAAGAAGCAAGTTGGTTATAGCATTATAGAAGTTGATGGAAAGACATATATGTTTAGCATGGGCGACAAGTCTCATCCTGAAACAAATATTATATATGAGTATTTGGATGAGTTGATGTTGAGATGTACCCAGGCTGGTTATGTACCGTTGGCTGATTCATTGATGCATGAGTTAGAAGGGGAGGAAAGGGAATATGCACTTAGATTTCATAGTGAGAAGCTTGCTGTAGCATTTGGACTACTCAAAACTAGCCATGGCATGACTGTCACGGTTGTGAAAAATCTACGTATGTGTGAAGACTGTCACTTAGCATTTAAGTACATTTCAGTTGTTGCCAACAGGGAAATTGTTGTTAGAGACAAGCTCCGGTTTCACCATTTTAAGGATGGGTCATGTTCATGTTTAGAATTCTGGTGATGTGGTCTACACTGAAGCTAGATGTCATTTGATTCCTGTGACTTTTTGTGGTATGGTGAAAATCCACCTTTGAGAGTGTACAGATGCTGAATGAAGGAATAATCTTCACATAATTGGCAATTGAGAGAGAGGTTTGCCCTTGCTATCTTGCTGAATACTCCTAAATGGTTGTTACACTCAACTTGGTTGTAATTTAATTTTAGACTTCTTCCAAAGAGAGATGTGAAGATGAGGCTGTTATACTGGTGATATGTATAACTATTCCGAAGCAAGAACATCCCACATTGAAAAATGATGGATACATCGAAGAAGGTCCCTCTCGTTAGGCATGGCCTCAGCTTTTGGACTGAAGAAAGCTGAGTCCAGGTTTCTGTGTTATCTGCATGAGTTTTCAAATAGTTAATCAGGTGCCCTCATTGGGACTAAGATTGCCTAAAGAACCAGCTCCATGGCAGACCTATCTGAAATCTGCTGTCACAGTTTCTTTTTTTAGTCGAGGCATGCTCAACCTTATAGGATTGCCAAGCAGAATTCAAGATCACATATGAATGAAATGAATGGGAATTACATGCAATGAGACTCAAGTAAAAAGAGATCACTTTATAAGTGATTGAGTGCTGCAAATGTTTTCTGCTTCGTGGCTTTGTTTTTGAGTTGACATGGCTGGCTGCATCTTCTCATGCACATTACTTGCTTGAAACCTCTGGGGAAGCATGCGACAGCCTCCAAACTGCTGCTGCAGATAAATGGGGAGGACGAACAGAAAACCTACACAAGGGACAATGATATCCCAAATAGTGCAGGAGATATTCACCATGGTGCAGTAGCATGTACACCAAGTCAAGGTGTCCAGTGTAATATGGGCTTCATAAAGACGGCAAGCGCAGGGCAGCGAACACACTGTAATGACGCCGATGTAAAAGAAAGGAGACAGAACCTTCTTCGCTGAGTTAACGTCAAGCAGTATCTGGCATAGCAGAAAACCGTCCAGGATCAGACTGGACATGGAGATTCAGGAAACAAGATAATTGTGACTTCTCAAAAGACGCTCCTCATGAGCAAGTCGAACCTGTACTTATGATAAGTTGCCATACTTTCATACCCTTCACAAGCTTTGGTGTGATACATTGAAGACCTAGAGAATCTTAAAAAAAAAAAAAAGAATGGCTGCTTTTTAGAGTGCTATAGCTAGGCCTGTCAAACGGACAGGTTAGGTAGGGCTGAAAATGATCCAACTCAATTTGACTTATTTGTTTTGATCCATTTTCATATGAAATGTAAATTTAGCAATGCATATTTGATTTGGCCCGCGCCAGACTAGGGATCCTTTTTGTTTAGGCGATTTTTCTTATTAATTTGTCACCTTTAAATAATGAATGGTTCTATAGATCAGCTTGTCAAGTTTGTCGGGGAGCTTGGCGGTCAAGTTATGGACAAGAGTGCGAAGGTAGTGGTGAAAGTTCGGCTTGGGCCATCCATTAATCATGAAGTGGGTTCCGGCTTAAGTTGGATTAAATGTAGACGGATTCCAAGCCACTCGTAACTGGCTGGCCATCCCGTCCTTCGGATGAGCACCATCATCTCCTTGAACCTGCCCCAGGATTGATTATTTGGGGATTGGCTTCACAAGGATCAGGCGTGCTGGCCGTCTTCTCTTAAAGAGAAGTTTGTGGCCGGTCCAGCAGTGGGGTTAGAATATTTTTCGAGGCCTAACCCTGCCTTTGCAGAAGACAGACACGAAGGGACTCCCACCCCAGAGCGGGTCCCTCCGCCTGTTTCTTTCCTTGAGCAGTTTAAACACCTGCTCAGTTCTTAAATTTTTAAATGAAGCCATCTTTTTACCTTTCGTGAAATGTCAGCATGAAGGGGGAACTTCAAGCAATTATGGGTTGGGGTTGAGGTCAAGTCCATAATGGCGCAGATTGAGTCCAAAACCCAATGGACCTTGTCTCGTCCACAAGTAGGTTGAGCAACCACTCATCTCGACTAAGTTGGAGCCCAAGGCCTTCTCATGTGAATTCGGATAAGGGGTGAGTGGTTCCTGGTTGTTGCTATTACTGGGGACCAGACGGACCATTGTCATACCTCATCCAAATACTTTTGAACAAATCCTGAACCAACAACTCTAATGAAGGCAGCAGTTGTATGATTAGCAACAGCCTTGGCTAGCATAGTTTTGCCATTCCGTGGTGGACCATAGAGGAGCACACCTCGCGGTGGATGAATACCGATTTGTTTGTATAGTTCATGATGAGTAAGGGGCAATTCCACTGCTTCACGAGTCTCTTGCTTCTAAAGGTCGCATCCTCCAACATCCTGCAAAAAAAATTCTCGTAAGGGGGGAAAAGCACTCGGTGGTGTATGTATCAATCTACTAGAGATTTGGCAAAATGCATCTATAGCACTGCTAAACTCGCAGCTAAACCAAAAGTCATATAGCTACTATAATAAGGTGATTTGAAACGATTTGGCAAATAACGTACTGGTTTGTCGGAGTTTCGGCTGCTTGTGCGCAGTTTGGAGCATTGAGTTTGGGGAGTTGGGTGCATGGGTATATTATGGACAATGGTTTTGATATGAATATTGTGTTAGGCACTTTGTTAATCAATATGTATGCTAGGTGTGGAAATGTTACCAAGTCAAGGGAAGTTTTTGATTCGATGAGGGAAAGAAATGTTATTGCTTGGACAGCTATGATATTGGCATATGTGACAAATAGATATGGAAACCGAGCGGTTGAACTTTATGACCAAATGCAACTCCGAGGCCCATGGCCTAACAAAATCACTTTCATGATGGTTCTCACTACATGTAATAAAAATATGTTTGAAGCACTATGAGACATCAATTATTTATTTTCTTTTTGGGATTGTAGCAGTTATGTTATCTCTAGCAGGTGCATAATTAGAGCTCCCAAGTGTAGGTGTATTCATTGATCATAGTCTTTATACTACTATGAATTTTTTCTAAAGTAGATGGATGTTGAATATCTTATATTGTTGATAGAACATTATCAAGCCCATCATATCCAAGTAAGACATAATTTATTGCGGTGGTTTGTCTATGATGGGAGGTGTTCAAGAGGCACCAGTTCACCCATGATAGGATGTGTTTAAGAGGCACCCTTTAAAGATGTGCAAATGGTTGTCTCTTAAGAGAAGTTAAGATAACTTCCTGAAAATGCAATCAATAAACAAGAACAATGTATGTAAAAGAGCGTTCTTTTCCTTTCCACTAAAAACACACAAATGATTCCATCATCACTTTAAGAAGACAATTGACATTAATACTAAGGAATAAAAATATTTTCCTTGTGATTATATTTGGATTGTTGTGAAGTTGTAGATTTGTCTTGCTGGTGATTCAACGTAGAATCCTGATTAATTCCTTTTATTATGTATTGAAAGGTTAGTCATTCCACTTTTCAAAGAAAAAGAAGGCTCAGATTGCCATGGATGTTCATAGACCATGCATTTATTTATTGGCAAACACAATTGCTCCCTCACAAAATAGCCATAATATCAAGAACTATGGCGGACAATTGATAAACGTCAGCATTACTCTTTGTCAAAGGTGGAACCATGCCTCCCTTCTCCAATCCTTGAGTGGTCACATGCTGCTTCGCTATTCATCATTTTAGACACATAAATATTCACCTCGGCATAACGCTTCACCTTGTAAAGTGGGATTAGGTCTTTGCGTTCACCTAACGTGTAAAAGTCCAATCAAAGCAAGAGTGCTCTGAGTAGGCGAATTCCAATTTTTGCTTTTGTAGTTGCTTAATGTACTCGATCGTGCCTGTAAAGTTGGCTTGTAATAGCTTGATCCCGATCAACCCTAGTCCCTCGAGATCCACCTCATGGCTCTCCGGGTTTGACCCAAGAGACCTTACGCAGAAGTCGACGTTTAACTCTAGGTCATTGACTACAATCTTCTTGCAAGTGTCTTGAACGATATCGTTTGCGGATCAGACGCAATAAAAAATCATGAGGAACTGGATCAGGAATAGAGAAGAGATTAAGAATGCACAATTCATTTTACTTATCCTGGAAATGGAGATTTTCACGTAATTTTCGTATGGAGACAATGTATTTGCACAAAAAGGACTGGCCATGTTACACATTGAGACAATTTCATATATGGTATTATATAAAAATGAATTTATTATTAGACAGTGTATAAAAATAAATATCATCAAATTTGATAAGATTGCTCAATTTGACTTGCCTATAGCAATATAATAATTAGAATTTCAAATCATATCCAAGTTAATACCATATTCTCCAATAAGATTGCCAAATCGACTTGCGTCAGCCATAAATGCCATAATTACCCGATATTTAATGTCCTAATAAAGCTGGATTCTTCAACAAGATTGTCAAATTGACCTGCCCCTTGGAGAATATTGATTCTTATACAGTGTTTAAAAATAATTTATATGTAAGTATATATACTTCTGGATTACCGTCAAATTATTGAGGGTTTTATTATTTTCTTTACGGTTTTTCAATGTCTATTGGCTACAACCTATGTAGCACCGACACGCGACACACGACACGACACGACACTATTACGCCGACACGTCATTTTTTAAAAATAGAGAATTTCGACACGTTCCGACACGTTATATATTAAATGTATTTTTATATATAAATACATAAATAAATAAAAATAAAAAATAGCCTAGAATTAATTTACACGAAAAATATTAAATAATATCATTAATTATTTTAATTTGTTACAATAATACACAAAACTTAGAGGAAAAAAACATTATTTAAAGAAAAATGCTGAAATGATATTTTTAAATTTATTTATCTATCATATATAGCATTTTTTATTACTTCTTTCATAGTAAAAGACTTTTAAAAATAAAAAATAAAACTGAAAAATAAAATTGATCCCGTGCATGTATATTTATAGCAATTTTATTACTTCTTTGATTACTTCTTTTGTGTATATTTATATTTTGACCCCTCAAGTATTAGAAATTTTTAAAATTGACCCTTTGCGTGTCGGAATCGCGTGTGGAAGTCTGGACTCACGTGTCAGAGCGTGTTGGAGAGAGTTGACCACGTGTCGGATTTTTCGACACTCGTTGACTGCGTGTCGGAGTGTATTGGGACGTGTCGGAGTGTGTCAGAGTGTCAGACAAAACACGCAAATAAAATGCTTCGTTTTTTGGATTGGATCCATCCCTTGAATGCTTCCGGAGAGTGTCCATGCTACATAGGCTACAATTGGTCAATTTGGGCTTAATTCGGAGAGATGTGCGTGGATTCGCGACCTACGGATCCTCCTCTTGACAAAATGAACCGACCTTAGCTCGAATAAGTTACTAAGGGTCAAGGAAATTGTATTAGATTTTTCAAACATAATGTACGAAATGTAATAAAGTACTAAATTTTCCACACATTCAAGTTCCGAGTTTATGGTCCCAAAAAAAAAAAAAAAGTTCCGAGTTTTCTTTTTTCTTCTAGAAAGTGCAAATAAGCCCTTTTTGATGAGCATAATTTAAGAATACCTGTTGGCTTTTGAATTGCCCGAGTGACAACTTAAAATTTTGCTCTTATTAGAAAAGGGTTATGATTTAAGCAAGCAAATTAGAAGGTTTCTTACTCGATTGCATATTTTGATGATATTTGAGATCTGATGCACAAATTAAGAAGTTCAAGGTTGGATTGCTTCTCATAAATCCCAAAATCCAGAGCTTTTGATGAAATCTTTTCGTCCATTTTAGAGCGCGCATTACATATCAATTAGGATTTTCTTATCCTGTTTGGACCTTGATAACAAATGCTTTCATGATAATTATAGACTTCAGACGTTAATTTTTCTTAATTTTGTATTTTATAGTTACCCAAAAAAAGAGGCTCGCATAAGGAATTTATTAGTGGGCCAAAGTACAATAAAAGTCCTCATGCATGAAGCTAAATGCTTTGGCATGTCGGATGTTTTTTTTTTTTTAGCTTAAATCTTACGCTGGCCAACCTTGATTTTTTTTTCTTGAATTATTCGAAACTTTCACAATATATAATTATTAGCATGTAGATTCGCATATAATTTTTTAAGCGAGGACAATAATCACATTATCCTGGGACAAATCTTCTTTCTCGAAGAAGTCGGGTGACGTTATTGGATCATATTCTTGAGTGAGTTTATGGTTCCTCATGGGGTGCCTTCACAGATTTTCACAATTGAATCGAAAATACATAGATAACTTCAAAAATATCACCAAATTGGCATATGATCAACATATATGGTTTTCCGCAACAATATGGTTAGTATAGTTTCTGACCCGTTCATTTTACTTGAAAAAATTAACAAATGTATGCACCTTAGACGTCGGTTAATAAAATGTAGATATACACTTTGCACAAACACGATCAACATAAAAAGCATTATAATTATCTTCTCGAGCTGATGAATATTAAATGTGTAAAAATATAATTATTAAAAAAATGCATATATAAACACACAGAAGATAATAAATGGGTAATTACAGAACTGGTCCATGAACTTTGGTCAAATGTACAATAACTTTTAATCATTCAATTTTATTTCTGAACTTTTGATATATATCTAATGTCGTCCTTGAACTTGAATTAATGGAATGATTGAATTGAATATTTTCATTTTGTTAAAGATGTAATCAGTTTGGGGTTTTTCATGGTTAAAAAAAAGTTTGTAAAAAATCACATAACTTTTAATTGATTAAATTAAAATTTCGTCCTTGAATTTGAATTAAGATGAGATTAAATATTTTCATTTGACTAAAGTTCAGTGATTGTATTGAACAAATTAATAATTTAGAGATGATATTGCACGTTGGGACAAAGTTCATGGATCATTTACGGGGGAAATTCGCAGCAGATAGCTGGAGCAGATGAACGTTGAGTTCAGTGTTCAGTGAACGCTGGCTTGTTTTTCTCTCTCTCATGGTGTCTTCGTCGCTCCCTCTCTGCAACGTTTTCTCGCCTTCACTTTGTTCCGAAGCTCTCGCTTCCGTCGGCACTGCCACAATCGTCGGCAACGAGTGCGAGACTCTTTGTCGTGGCCGCCTTCCAGTCCTCCGTTGGATTCTCCTTCCTTTAGCTTCTGGACCTCGAAGAACTCCACTTCCTCCGTTCCACGGGGAGGAACCGCAAGCGCGGATGGCGATGATCTGGTTGTCCTTGGCGTCGAAACGAGCTGTGACGACACTGCAGCTGCCATTGCAAGCCCTCTCTTGACATTTGATGGCTCGAAGGGGTAGTTTCGTGGCGATCATTGGTTTTCTGATCGGTGTTTTTTGCGTTCAGGTGAGAGGCGATGGACAAATTCTAAGTCAAGTCGTGTGGTCTCAGGTACGTGGCTTCTTTTTGGTAATTCTGGTGTCCACTGTCCGTGGCTTCCTTTATGCATTGAGGAGCTGATGATACGTGTGGAAGATTCTTACTTTGGTGCTGTTTTGTTTGTTTGATATCGATTCCGTAACTTGTGTTTGGGCGCAATTTGATTATCTCATCTTTTTGCTCCGGCTTTGAATTTCAGCAGAAAATTATGGTGAACTAGAAATGTAGCAATCGGAAAAGCGTCATTTGCCCAATGTGCCTTTTGGATGACAGTTTAAGCTGAGTGTTTGGTCCATGGATTAATACAGAATTTCAATCATCAATGAAGAATCGCGAATTGCTCTAGATACCCAAGGGCTGTGCAAAATGGGATTATACAGTAGGTTATCTGCTGCATTGACTCGACCATCTGGCAATGACATAATATTTGAACTTCCACACTTCTTCTTTGTGCCTTTTTTAGTTTATTTAGTTGGGGTGAGGTTGGGGAGACAGAGGAAACATTTGGAGCTTGGTTTGGATTTATCACAGTTGATGACATTTTGTCAGGGAAATCCAAATAAATTATATCCCTTAACTGAAAAACTAATGGAAGAACTTACTGGTTTGCATCTTAATCATTGAAAAAGCAAGTTTTTCGTTTTCTTTTTCTGTCTTGTGAGCTTTTGCGGGTTAAAAATTAGGTTATCTCATTCCCAATCTGAATGTAGCTTTTCTTTTGTATATGGCAACTAGAGCAGTGATCCATTAGCTTTTCAGTGCTCTGCTGTTGCCATGATAACTGGCTGGCCACCCAATCTTCTGCTGTTTATCTTATGTATGATTAAGCCTTTCTCAATTTGGGTAGGTTCAGTCTTTTGTAGTGCAAATTCCTCTATGAACTTTTGTTTTCTCTTGCAGAGGAAATCCTTCTCTCATTAATAATATTGCTCCATAAGTGCCTGAAGTTTGGCAGAAGGATAGTTTTTGTTTATAGTGCAAGCATTTTACCAAAATTCATACCTTTATATATAAAGGCAGATCCCCTCGTTTTATATGGAGGTGTTGCTCCCAAAATGCCGGAAGCTGCTCATGCCGAAGCTATTGATCAGGTAACATTTTATCATTTTGGTCTTTCTTTAATGTTATTATCATCAAAGCAATTGTCTGTTATATGCATCATGTATTGCTCCCTTTTATTATTACTGTATTTAGAGCTCCTGTCAGTTCTTCGGCCATTCCTTTCTCCTATTGATGAGCCAACATTGTCTTATGTGCATCATATGGAACTTCTTTTCATGCTAAAGTTCTGTTACTTTAATGCGGGTTGTAGAGAAAGCACTGACCAAGGCTAATCTGACAGCCAGAGATTTTATGCAGTTGCTGTTACTATTGGTCCTGGTTTAAGCCTCTGCCTTTGCAGTAATTTGATGTTTTGATCGTTATTCTTATTACTTCTACTCCGTGAAGCAGAGTATCTGGTTCACTTTTGGGTTATGTTGTCCATATTTGTTAACAAGAACTAAGAAAACTCTGTCTGGTCCGGGCACTCTTTTCTTTGTCTCTTTCTGTGAATCTGGGGCCGGTTTGAACTTGAAAATGTCTGCTCTTTACCTTACTTGGAAACCTAAGTGGGTTTCTGACCGAAAATGTCTGAAGTAGAGCGTGTTATATGTCTAACTAGGTGGCTAAGTTTTGACAGCAGAGTTGACAGTCTTTTGGTTGAATATAATGTCATTTTAGAAACATGTGGTAGGCTGATGTCGACTAGTTTGAGTCTGTGCTTTCGATGATTGAATTTACACATTTATGTTTTTCTTTTGCTGCATGCACGGGTATGCAAACTTAAATAGCAGCAGCCATGTGAACTGAGCTGAGGAGCTTTTGTTGTTACATTTTGATGGATTGCCGGGATCAAGGATATTTTCTTTTTATTCACTGAAATCTGCATCACCAGTTCAATGCATCATATTTTGAGGTATATGGCTACTTGCTCTTTTATTTTTAATTTTTTTTTTTGGGTGGTGCGGTTGGCGTGCGGAAAGCTCGAAACATTGCCGGGCTCTTCAGCAAGCCCATTGTCGGCGTCCATCGCAGTGAGGCCCATGCTTTAGCTGCAAGGTTAAAAAGGAAGAGGTAAATGTTAATACTAAGGAATTTCACGTAGTTGGCGGAAATATGTATACTGGACATGGACAACACCAATTTTTATTTTTATTTATTTTTATCGAGTCTAGTATTTTACTGAATTAGTGACAGCATGCAATATAAGGGCTCCTTCAGTTTTTTTCTCTTCTCCGCTTTGCGGTTACGATGTTTTTTTTTTTTCTTTATCCAAGTGCACTCAAAACAAATTAAGGAGGATATGCTTAGCGATAATAAGTATACTTCCCTCCTGCTGCAGATTAGTCCAACAAGATCTGCAGTTTCCTTTTTTGGCCCTTCTCATTTCTGGTCAATATTTGTAGTCTTTATACATTAGTAGTATTCTGGGCATTTCTGGTAAATGCTTCAATTGGGATTTGAGAAAAAGCATTCTTGAATTGCCTCGTAGAGATTAGAAGCAAGCATATCCCTCAAACTATGATCCAGGCATCTTGAATGGGTGATTCACTTGTACCAAATATGAATTTGTATATATTGAATGCGTATTTGATTTATATTTTATCTTGAACCCGGTTTCTCTTTCATCATTAATTGATTGGAGTTGGTGATTAAATAGTGACGATATTGTGGTATTATTGGTAATGTAAATTCGTTAAGATTGCTTTACGTGCATAATGCAACCATCTAGTAATAGAGAGATGCCTGAGTTATACGAAAATCAGCAGGGTACCACTGCCATGCCACCCCGACAAAATTCCCTCAACTCAAAACTCATCATTATCTCTCTATGTGATCACAACCTCTCTCTTCTATCATTTTTTTTTTTGGTCAAATGAAACGTTATTACGAAGAGAGTATGCTGGAACTGGGCGCTTTGTTTGCCATTGGCTGTAACTGCAGTCCATCCGTTAAGCCACATTCTATCATGCTAAACTCCGATTAGGAAATTGTCAAACGGATGAATTTCGAGAAAGGGTCATTTAGTGAAAGCAAATATAATTCGAGAGAAGACCACAAACAAATTATCCGAAAGAAAATGATTATTTTTCATCGGTTCGATAGTCCATGTATGAGTCAAAACAGCTTTGATAACTCTCCAAAATTTCTAAGGAACACAGAGGAATATGACCATTGAGTGCAAGTACCGGTTCCAAATCAATTTCTTTTAATATTTAAATAAATCCATTTTTACTTTTTTCGATTTTTTCCTTTTTCTCCTAAACTTCTTCTCTTCTACATATGTTGAGTCAAAGAGCAGCCGTAAGAAGGATACCTCAACAATGAGGAATATTGCCGGCCACCAGCGGGACTAGGCGTCGTGAGACTTCTCTAGCCTCGGCGAGGCTTGGCCTTGCAAGATTTGGGGAGGCCAAGCCTCACTCGTGGCTGGGCTTTCGCCCAGCGAGCCTCCGACAAGCTCGGGCCCAGCTCCATACCATGACAATTTTTTATGAAGAATGTACATTATACTACTTTTAGAAATTGGAAAGATAGTGTATTTGACTTTTCTTATACGTGGAGAATTGACTACTGGTTACGAAACAGCAAAGAAGTAGAGGGAGTTAGTAACGCGTTGTTGACACGTTCGTATGTGTTCTTGCAATCTAACAGATGTGGAATAGTATCGGGCAGCGGTTCAGAGCCACCGTTAAGGGAATGAACCGGCAATCCAGCTATGAATGTACTGACTAGCCCCATTGGAATTGCGAGTCAAATCGATTGGCTCACGGTCTGCTCATGAGCTTTTAATAAGAGCTAGTATTGGCAATTGGCATGTCTTTATGCAACGATTTGTGCAAAGGATCAATTGGGATCGACTATCAGCCCCTCAAGTGCTAGCGGATGAGGAGGGCTAACAGTGGTCGTAGATCTTGAGTTTTGCAAATCAGGCATCGCCGGGTAGTGGCACCTCGATTCCTAGGATCTTCATAAATCCTAAGCAAGGATTGTCTATGAAATGCAAAAATGATCATGAACATAAATACAGAAATAGATTTTTTTTTTTTTTTTTTTTGGGGGTCAGATACCGAACAAGAGTTGCCACCTATCATTTTGGAAAATTCTAGATCGATTGGACACCTAATGCTCAGATAATAATGGAAAAGTTAGCTACCTGAGTGCACGTATGAAAGAACTAGTTATAGGAAACCTAGAGGGGATTTGTTTCCGTGTAGAATGCATTAGCGTTCTGTGGCACTCTTTCGGTACCACGGCCCTATTTAGTTTAAGTTCTAGTCATCCATAATTTAATTCATGCTTGATGCATTATTTCAAATGTTACAAAAACACTTATTGATGTTGTTATAACATGGCCATTTTTCTCATAAGTAGTGGTCGACTCTTTTTGTGTGAAAGTGTGCATGTAAATTTCAATTTAGATGCAACATTCAATCATTATTTGAGAAAATGACATGACTTGACAACAACATGGCAACTTCGAAATTCATACACAATGAGAAAGATACATGACATGGCAAATATATGTTTCAGAACATGTTGATAAAATGATATGACATGATAATGAGGACATGAAAATTTTGAATACAAAATGTGATGAGAAAATGCAATGACATGATAATAATTACATGTGTGGAAATTCATAATACAAACATGATGAGAATATAACTCGAAGATGGATAACATAGCAATAGCTACATGATGCATGACATAAAAAAATTCATGGTTCAAAATTTATCACTAGGTTCAATGTTGTCGTTCCATCAAGTAGAATAACAGAAATTGCTAGTGCAGTGTCCACTATCGTTAATCGATCGTTAAATGTTCAAGGTGCAATTTGACTCGTCTAATCATTAAAGGGGCCCACTGGGTGAGGTGGCTCATAAGATGTTCGTGTTGGCGGTCCATATAAGCAAAAAGCTCGTGATTTGGCATTGCATCTCACTGAATGATTTCACTATTAAGAATTTGAATAGTTCAGGGATTGGGTTGATCAAATAAAGTAAAAAGAGACGATGAATATTGAGCTACTCACAATATTGTCCAGTTAAGATGAAAACGTGAACTATAAGTCTATTAATTGTGTAGTGCCATAAAAGAAAGTTCAGGAGCTACTTATACCATGATCACATGGACTATATCATCCAAGAGCACACGATAGTGCGGACTTCTCATAAAATGTGGACCAATATAATCTCAACCATTGATAATATTAGCTTCACCTTGAGGACCACATGATGTCAGGATAGGCTTCTTCTTCATAATCTTAGCTATTTAAGTTGCACCTCATTTCTCAATTATGCCCTCGGCGTGCACAGAATGAGTACAAGGTCTTATTCTTGAAGTGTTCGTCCATTTTGATATAGAAGAGTTGGAAAACGAAATAGATTAAGATAACTTACTTGGGATTCCTAGACAAGAATGTGAAAGTGTTGAGAATGAATAAACACGACGAACTACTCGGGTTTGACTAAAATTCTGCGACATATATTCAATTGACCCTCATTTTCTTCTCCTTACGGAGCCTGTAATACCAATCTCGAAATTTCGCCCGAAGGAGAAATTCCAGTATCCTTTTGAGGATACTTGGGATATCGAGGAGAAATTTCAGTATCCTTTCGAGGATATTTGCAACTTAAAAATCCTTCATTATCATTGATCTGAACTGTTTTCCACGTTTTAGTGTATTTAAATGCGTATAAATATATATTTATTCATGTTCGGGGTCTAGGATTTTTTGGTGTAAATTAGCTATAATATTAAATAGTGACAGCTGTTGTAATCTCCATTCAAGATATAATCGAGAGACTTTTTCACCGATATCGGGATGGGGTAAGTATATTATCAGTGTTAAAAGTTGTGTATGGTACTCACTTTGGTGCCAAAAGTTTATTTTGGATTACTTAAGTACCAACAAATTTGAAAAATGATCATTTTAGTACCAACGCCGATCAAATTGGCTGGAAATCCGATGTGACACTTTTTTATTAATTTTTGAAGCTAATGTGACTCGTTGAAGAGTATAATCAGCATTCGAACAACATCAAACAACAAAACGACGCCGTTTGGGGTCTTTCCTCCAACTTGAAACCCTAATCCCCAAATTGAGAGAGAGCGAGAGAGAGAGAGAGAGAGAAGGCATGTCGAGAGAGAGAGAAGAAGAACACCAGAGAGGTGGAACCAGCAATGGCACCAGAAGGCATGTTCTTCTTCGTCCTCGAAGAACAGCACTAGCAGCGGCACCAGCAACAGCACGAGTAGCGGTGGCGGCGGCGGCGGTGGCGGCGCACCAGCAGTAGCACTTTCGACCCCTCTTTTTTCTTCTCCTCCTCCGCCCTTGCCTCCTATTCTTCTTACCACTTCTTGCCGAGCGACGGTGGCCGAGCGATGGCTGGTGAACGACAGTGGCCGAGCGGCAAACGACAAAGAAACCCTAATTTCAATCCCCAAATGAGCTATACAGCGTTGTTTATATGAGAATGTCCACGTATGATGGCAAAACAGCGTCGTTTCTTGAGGAGGATGAAAATGACGTTGTTTTAAAGCCACTGCAACTTTTTTTAAAAAAAAATATATATAAAAACTACGTAACTAATCTAGCTGGAATTTTTCACCGGTGGCACCAAAGCAATCATTTTTTCTCTGATTTGGCATTTAAGTGATCCGATGGAAACTTTTAGCACCAAAGTGAATGCCGTACACAACTTTTGGCACTGATAGTGTACTTACCTCATTTGTGATATATTGTATGCTTATCCCCAAAGCTTAAACCATTTTATCACATTGCTCAAATGAGAAATGAATACCGTACTTTATGCACACAATACAATTGATGTGCTTTGAAGATCGAAAGCCCATACGTCAATTCATCCACGAAGCTTCTTCATTAGATAGAGATAGTTCAACAATGGCTTCGAAAAGGTTATTCAATAGGACTTCCAGGAAACAGCGAGGATCCCCGAGCTTGAGTGGACATCCCCTTAAGGGAAGGAAAGAGAGGGTGGGGGTGGACGAGATCGAATGGGAATGCTTGGAGAGAAAAACCTAGAAAGAAAGGGATGCAAAGGAAGAGGATGAGGTGTTGTTTTGTGAGGGAAACTGAAAGATGGAAGAGGAAACGCAAAGTTGGGGGTTCGTTGCTTTGACTGAACTAAACACAAAATTGCGGTTTGATTTTTTGGTTCGGTCTAACACCCCTATTTTCTATATTGGTACTTTCCTTTGAAAGACAACGGGAAATGCAAACAAGAGAATGGGAACGATTGAGTGGGACATTCTCGACATGTAGAGGAGAGGGAACCATGGGACTTCGTCTTGCTCATTGTGGTTCAAATCTATTTATATCGAGGGCTACAATTGGCCTTTCTACCCAAACCAAAGAAAAAAGAAAGGGGTAAGAGGGGGCGGTCACTAAGGATGCGCATGGCAACGTTTCTATTTCGGGAAACTACTTCTTTTCAAAAATAGTTTTTTTTTTCTATTTCTACTCCGAGAACAATTTCTGAGTAAAATAAAGTGTTTGGTAATTATACAAAATTTATATTCTTGAAATAGAAAAAGAATAGAAATGCGTTTAGTAAAAATTTATAAATTTTTGTATTTATTTGTTTTTTCTTCTTACTCATGGACCACCGACCACCGCCCACCGCCACACGACCGCTACTCGCCGCCACTCGACTGCCGCATGACTGCCGCATGACCATCGCCGCAAGATTGCTGCCCACAGCCCACCGGCCGTGGGAGAGGGTGGTGGCTGGTGAGCTATGGGTGGCGGTCCTACAGTGGTATTCGGCAGCAACGGTCGGCAGTCGTGCAGTGGAAGGCAGCGGTCATCCAACAGTTGGCGACGGCAGGCTGCCGGTGGACGGTGGCAGTCGTCAACCAGTGAGTCGTGGGCGACAACTGGTGGGCTATGAGCAGCGGCAACCATCGCCGGCAATCGCCAGCAGTCGCCAATGGTTGGCTGCCAATGGTGGCCACGGGTGGCAAGAGGTGGTCGACGGTTGGCAGGCGTCTGGTGGTGGCCACAACAAGGAAGAAGAATGAAAGAAAAATAGAAAAGAAAAAGAAACTTATTTCTAGAAATTGTTCTCGGAAACAAGAAGCTACTTTTTTTTTTTTTGTTATTTCTGCTCCAAATCTATTCCCCAACCAATTTTCTTCCGGGGAATAGAAAAATAAGTTGGCGTTACCAAACATATTTTCGTTCTTTTTTTGTTCTAGGGAACAAAAGAGTAGGAATCAGGAGAAATAAAAATGTTACCATGTAGGCCCTAAAAGTCGGAGGCTAGCTCGAGAGGGTTTTTCTTCATAAAAAAATACTCAAATCGTAGTAGGTTTTCTTTTGATTTCAAACTTGCAAAAAAATTTCAAGTATCTAAAGTTAAAACACTAGTTGCTAACAACCCTCAATTTTGCCTTTGTTGGCAATGCTCCAATGAAACTCCAGCGGCTCTCATGGCATGAGCAAATACTTCACATCACAAACGGATGATACTTGATTTAGATGCATCATTTGAAAATTACGAGTCTTTGAATCTCGAAAGCTAGCTAGTTAGGCTAGTCAACATATAATCATCTCCTAGAAATAAGATCCTTTTATATTAGTACTAAGGTCCATCCTCATTACGAATCATAGTATTACGTGATATCTTTCCAATGACACCATAATCAAAATGATTTGGTGTTTTATAGATAGAGAAAACGATTCAAATAGGAATGAAGAATTTGGGAATCGACATGGTCCTAAACTATTCTTATTCAACTCAAGATCCAGATTGAACGGGTTTGCGAGTTTGATTCAATGTTGATTCTTGAAAAGGTTCATGGATTGAAAATCTGGAACCAATTAGGTTTGGTTCGGTTTCCAAGGTTGAGCATTGAACTCACCTATTCTATGTGAGATCCGAATCGACTTGGCTTAATCCAAAATAAAATTGGTCCGGAGTTGTTATTGATTTTTTTTTTTTAAGTATTGTAACACGTCAACAACTTCAAAAAGTAAAGGGTCCACAAAGACATGCAATTGCACAAGGTCACACACCCAGCCTTGAGACCAAATCCAATCTCTTTCTAATCAAATCAAAACTTACAATCACAAAATAAAAATCCTGGCGGTTTTGCCCTCTCTCTCTATTTGGTCTCGATCTCACGATTAGGGCTCTCGCTATTGTCTTGGGCACGATCCAAGATAGGTTGGTTCTTAAGATTACTAGTGATGACATAAATTGTGAGTTAAAGTAAAATTTACACAGAAAATTTGTGTCAAACAAATTAAAAAAAAAGGGGCGGGGGTGAATTCTTGGTTCTATTTGAAAACATGCCGATACTACAAAAGTGCCAGTTCAAGTTTATTACATTGAAATTCATGAGTTACAGTATTTTTCAAATATCAAGTGAAACCGGTATGCCGATCCTAGGTATCCATAAATCTCCTATATGAATCTTCTCGTTGAAAATGGCTCAGCCTCCTGTGGACTCTTGAGGATGTGGAAACCCGTCCAATTCACCCTCCTCCCCGTTGTTGTGCCGGCGCCCGAGTTTAGGTACTCTCCATAAAAAAGGGTCACGAGGAAATCACCGGTCCACTTGTTCCATCCTTATGGGTCTATGAACTCGTCGATGTCTGACTTCATTATCACCGTCCTTGAATAATTCTCCCACGGCCGTCCTAGGTAGGTCTTGAATGAGCGCTTGATTAGTGCCAAGTTGGGGGCGGGGGTGATCCGTGACATGTGGATTGAAATCCCTGTGGTACCCTCCTCCTTTTCTCAACCTTGAGCCGTCACCATGTTGCCTTGTTGGTCCATTAGCCTCCTAACAAAGATGCTGCAATTCTGGAAGACGATGGTTGAGTCGCCAAAAATGAAGTCGATAGTCCCATAAACATGGTAGCCATGATAGAATTGCTAGTTGGAGTATGTATAAAGTGTATCTTGGTAAGCCTTGAAGCTACATTGGTAGAAGATAGATTGGTTTGAGCTGACCAAAAGTGCAACGGCTTGTTGCTTCGAGGACTAGGTTGTGTTCTCAAACATCATGTCTCTTGCACAGAAGCCTTCTCCAAAGACAGCTGCAGGAATTTTGAGAGATTAGTTCAAGAGTCAATACATTAATGAGCTACTAATTGACTAGTTTTAGCTTAATTTATTATTGAATGTAGCCAAAGTCATAGTGGTGGACCCATCCACAACATTTTTGATGCCGATGATGATGATTTGATCCATGCCGTCACTGACGAACATAATATTCTTCATGTCATCTCCAATATGTACTTGCTCGTTGTAGACTCCCGCTTTCACATATATTACCACTCTTTCGGGCCGTTTCGTACCCATTGTACTGAGTGTGACCATAGCCTCATTAATGGTCTTGTGGGAGTCGGAATTGTCCTTGGCCATGATGACGTCGGCCTTTGAAATTTTTGCATTCCATGATGCTAAAAGCCTGCTGTACGAGTCTAGTGCAAGCATTAGTAGTGCTCCTGTAAGCAAATAGGAAGTAACAACCTCACAATTTTAGTACAAAAATGAATTTATAGGACAAAATAAAAAGCTAAAAAAAAAAAAAAGACAAAGAAAGCAATGGACCACCTCTCCTACCACCACCGTGGTCATGATCAAAGGCCTTGTGCTCAGGGGTGGTGGCGGCATAGACGAAGGTGGTGGGGGTGATGGCGATGAGGAGGAGGAGGAGAAGGAGGAGAAGGAGGAGGAAGGCGACAATGAGAGTGCAGTTGGACATTTTGGCTGGTCTCTGGTGATGGATGTTGAGTGGAGATAGTATAGGATTTTGTAGTAAGTAGCGAAGGGGATGAGGTTCATCTACTTATATACAAAATAGAAATCACAGCTACCAAAGTTTCAATCTTTTGAAACAGTAAAGCTTGTGATTTTGATGCAGGAGTGCATGTCGTTGGGCTTTAGAGTCATCTCTTTGGCTCACTTATTGATTAAGCGTCATTGCACTTCAAACAAATGTATCAATATCCATTAAATATATATGCTTAGAATGGATGAAAGAAGCGGTGTTATCCGGACAACATGTGCGCGTGTTTGGATTAAAGTAAGTGGTGACTATGAGCCATCTCATGAGCACGTAAATTTGATCGAGGAGGAATTGCCCAAATATGTTTCTCCGCGTTGTGTACATTGGGAAAACTTCAAAGTAAGTTCTAATAGAAGGCTCTTGAGAAGTTTCTTAGCACTTGACTTTGTTCTAGAAAAGGAAAGCAAAATCAGGCTTTTGTTGGGATATCCTTCATTATGTGGTTGATGTGGGATGTTAGAAGTAAATCAAGAGAATATTTGGATGTTAGAAGAGAATTTGTGATAAAGACAAAGTCTTAGGGTTAGCGATAGTTCGAAGGAGACGCTAGAATTGATGAAGACCAGCCTGATTGGTTCTATTTGAGGCTGGTTTAGATGAGAATCGGCTAGGTTCTTGACTTCGAAAATATGTGAGTGGATGCCGACACATATGTGACTCCTCATGGGCAACCAGCACACCGGTTTTGTTTCAACACTTAGGGTATTTTTATGTTTGTTTTTTTTGCCTTAAACGGATCACATCGACATATTGTTTGAAATTCATCTTCCACATCAAAGTCCCCCCTTTGGAGGATGATCAAAGAATTAAAGAGAGTCCAAAGCATGGGATTGTAATAAAAAAGGACTCCCAAAATTTGGTATTTCCTTGCAAGAGGTTGACGACAATTTGGTTATCTCTGAAAATGCTTGGTATATAGTCAATTTCTCACGATGTATGATCCAATCCCACTTCCTAAAGCTTGATAGGCATTACCACATCAGATTCATGTACTTTGCCACTTGGAAAAATGGAAACTTTGGTAGTTGTGATTTCCATTCATGGTAACTTGGTCTTCTCTACACGTTTTGAACTTACCCTAGAATTGACAAAGTTCATAAAAGCCCCACTTGGGAAATGAACGGAGTATGAGGTGACATCAATACACAAATTATCTCAAGGAAAATAAGCCACTCTCCACCTTTCAACTATGAGGTGATATTGCCTCATGCTGTGACTAATATCCACTCTCTCCCTTTGTAAATTCTGGTTGTTGCACAATGGAATCAATTATAGGAACAATATTTTGGATGAGCTTAAAAGAAGCTCATTTTGATCCAAGTTATCTTGACATAATTACTTTCATTGAAAGATTGATAATCTTATCCAAACGAAACAAGTTGATCACTTCATAGTTTAAGGAGATACCCATAAAGAAGCATATCATTAAAAAAAAAAAAAAAAACCCCTAACACATGTGTGAGTGGATTATGCATATACGAGAGATGCCTACACATGTGAGTCCTCATGGCCAAACAACCCATGGTTTTGAACATGAAATACAAGCAAAATTTGTGATCAATCCCTTGAAAAGGGAAACAAAAACACTTAGGGTATTTATATGTTTGTTTCTTTTACCTTAAATGGATAGCATTGGCATATTGTTTGAAATTCATCTTCCACATCAAAGTCCTCCTTTGGAGGATGAATAGAGAATTCAAGAGTGTCCACCAAAGCATGGGATTGTAATAAAAAAGGACTCTCAAAATTTGATATTTCCTTGTAAGAGGTTGATGATAAATTATTTATCTCTGAAAATGCTTGGTATATATACTTGGTAAGATATTTTGTAGGGAGGAAACTTCCTTTTCAGCTCATCGAGCAAGCTTTGAAGAACACTTGGCACCTTAAGCTTGTGGAAGTGTTGGCCAATGACCAAGGTTTCTTCTTTTTCCATGTCCCGGATCCCTTGTTCCATAGGAAGATCTTGGAGGAGGAGCCCCTAACAATGGCAAGAGTTCCTCTCATTTTATAGCAATGGAAGCCTCTTTTGGAGCTAAAAAAAGACAAGCAATCCTCCGTTTCAATGTGGATTAGGCTCAAGAATCTTCATTTTGACCTTTAGTCAGCGCTGGCAATAAGTGCCATAGCAAGTTACATTAGTAAACCCTTTTTATGTGGACCAATGCACGGAGTCAATGAAGATGATTTCTTTTGCTAGAGTGTGCGTAGAAATCCAAGCAAAAAAACCGAGGTGTTTGTCGGTTGAAGTGGTTGTGAATGGAGTGTCGTGATCGATAGACATTGATTACGAATGGTGGCTTGTTGAGTGCCTTAAGTGTGGCGTTTTCGGCCACAAGTGTGAGGCTTCCCTCGCCTCCACCAACTCGGAGATGACGTCAAGATAGGCTCAGGCCCCACCTGCTTCTTCGGTCCCTATCCAGCTTCCCGCCCCTACTTTGAAAGACCCTACAGAATCGGAGCAAGCTTGGAATCAAGTCAAGGGAAAGAAGAAGAAGCCTCATCCTCTTATGGAAGGGAGTTTGACCATCCAAGTTAGTTTGAGTGACGAGGGATGGACTTGAGGCTGAAGGCTGCTACTTTGGAGAACGGACTGCCCTCTACCTCAACTCGCAAAGTAGAGAGATCTCAAAACTAATTCGAAGCAAGATGAAGCCATTCCCATCTCTACGGATGATGTGCCCAACTCTATGGAGCCCCTCGGTCCTATGTTGCCTAGCCCTGGTGAGGAGCTAGAGGGATCATATAACCTAATTTCCAGTTCAGATGATGACCTACTATCCCCATGTCCCTCACCGAAGGCTTTGGCTGCTAGTAGAAAGGTTGAGACTATGTAGGACAAGCTACTCACCTTGGCTCCTGACCCGCCCCCTTCTTCGGCCCGTGCTGCCTCGCCCCCCACTTGGCGCAACTCCTCCAAGAGGAGGTAACCCTCCTTCTTCCTTTCTTCTTTTTGGTATATATGTACATAGGGTGTTGGAACATTAGGGGCCTTGTTGGCCTCTTGAGACAAGCTGAGGTTCGGAATCTGGTTTTGTCAAATCATTTGGTTTTGGTTGGTTTAGTGAAAACGAAAGTCTCGAACAATCTTTTTAGATCTATTTCTGGGAATCTGTTGTTGAACTAGTGCTTGTTGGCTAATTATGAGTACTCCCATTGGGGAAGGATTTGGGTTGATTGTGATCCTTCTAGTGTTTCCTTTGAAGCTTTCTCTATAATGGACCAAGCGGTTCATGGGGATCTCAGGTGTTTGGTTTTGGGGGCTGTCTGTTGTGTTTCATTAATCTTTGTTGAGCACACCTTCACTTCCCAAAGACCTCTTTGGGATGACATTTTGTTTAGGAGTTCTACTCTACATAATACGCATTGGCTAGTTATGGGGGATTTTAATGCTATAAAAGACCCCTCGGACATATTAGGTGGTTCAAACAATTGGCTTCCGTGCTTTGACAAGTTTGACTGGTGCTTAGATCATGCTGAGCTAGAGGACCTCAAGTATGTGGGCTTTCAATACACTTGGTCTACGTCTTTTGGATCTTCTTGCAAGGCTAGGAAGATAGATAGAATCCTAGTGAACTCTTGTTGAAGCCATGTCTTTTCCTTCTCAAAGTTGTCTTTCCTTACACCTAGGATCTCTGACCACTCGCTTATGGTGGTTAAGGTGGTGAACCCGGTGCTCCGGAGGAAACCGTTCAAGTTTTTTGAGTTTTGGATGAAGCATCTAGACTTTGAGGCAATCGTGAAGCAAATTTAAGAGTTCCCGGGAGAAGGTGTTCCCATGTATAGGCTTGTTAGCAAGCTTAAGGCTCTTAAAAGTCGGCTCAAGCAGTTAAATAGAGAGTCCTTCTCCAATACTTCTACTAGGATTTTAGAAGTGAGGGTTACTTTAGAGTTGACACGGATTGGCCTCCTTCAAGACCTTACTAGTGTGGAGCTTGCTGAGTTGGAGAAGAATCAACACGGCACCTTCTTAGACCTTCGCTCTAAGGAGGAGTCCTTTTTTAGACAAAAAGCTAGAATCATATGGCTTAAAGAGGGGATCGTAATACAAAGTTCTTCCACCACTATGTCAATAAGAAACAGATGAGAAACAGAATCATCTTTGTTATGGATTCCTTAGGGAACCAAATCACTAATCCGTAGTTGGTCCAGCAGAATTTTATGGAGTATTTCTAGGACCTCCTCATGCCTCGGGTGGAGCAGGGAACGCCCTTGATACAGGAGATCTGGGAGGTCATCCGATCTCCACTAAATGATGACCAGATTACCTCTCTTGCACGACCTGTCTCTGATCTAGAGATTCGAGACACTCTCTTGTCTTTAGCTCGCGGTAAGGCCTCGGGACAGGATGGTTTCACGGTTGAGTTCTCTAAGGATAACCGGGGGACGGTTGAGTAGTCAGTCACGGCAGCCGTGAGGGACCTCTTCACCACGAGGAGACTCCTAAGGGAGATCAACAACATCATTCTGGTTTTGGTGCCGAACGTTCATAACGCGACCACCGTCGATGATTACACAGGCCTATTGCCTTCTACAATTTTATTTACAAACTAATTACCAAAGTTTAGGCAAATTGAGTGGCTGTAGTGCTAAAGGATCTTGTGAGCCATTCTAAAAATGCTTTTGTAAAGGGGTGGCAGATCAGGAATAATATCCTTTTGGCTCAAGAACTCTTCTCTAGCTTCCATTTGGAGCCATATTCCCCTAAGTGTGCAATTAAAATGGACTTCAAGAAAGCCTATGACCCCGTTGATTGGCTCTTTCTTGAGAGTGTTCTCCTTTCTTTTCGATTCCCTGATTGCTTGGTGCAGGTCATTATGACCTATGTGCGGATGCCTAGGTTTTCCATTGCTTTGAATGGAGAGTACATGGTTTCTTTCTTAGTGGTCGAGGCCTTCAATAGGGCGATCCCATGTGTGACATCCCGATTTTCCAATTATATTTTCAATAAATTGAGACGGGCATTTCGTTGGCACGCATATAGTTCCTTTCCTTGAGTCGGCCACTCATGTGAAAACTAGTCTATCGGATGAAGCTGTTAAGAGTTTTTAATGCATCAGACTCGAGAATTTGACCAGGAAGCGACCTTTCGATCGAGCTAATCTGCAAGGGTCATTACGGCACAAATAAAAATCGATTAGAGACCGGAGATAGGTTGACTCGACAAGGGCATGTGATCGAGTGTGGGTGATTCCACCGGATCACACAATTCTCATCGATCGACACTAGACCGACTTTTCTATCGATTGGGTACCCTGTGTTCGTATTTAAAACCTTGAGATTACCCCGACAACCGAAAGTCGCCAATGTTTCAAAGATGTACATTGTGGCATGAGATGATCAACCACAGGTCAAATGCATGGAAATTTCTAAAGGCTACCCGGTAGGTTGGGCCGCGCTAGCATCGTGCCAAAGTGAAATTAACCGTGAAATTGAGATCGAATTCAGAAATTGGAAGTCTGGGTGTGTCACAAATCATTTTAGGAATATTGACTAATCTTCGGAAGATTAAATTAGAAAATGGTTAATTTGACCCGAGAAATTAGTAGGCCTGCCTTTGGTATTGCTATTAGGACTTAAGTTGGTTCTATGGACAAGTGAAGATGTTAATTGAAGTGTGGTGATATTGGATTAATTTTAGGGACTTCAATTTGATTCAATTGGAATGGAATCAAGTGGAATTGGATAATTGATTATACAAAATTTCATGCCCCAGCAGAAAAATAAAATGGAACCATTGGAAGATGTTGTGGAGGATTGGGTGAGTGGATTGTGAGGTCATCCTAGGTCATGGTGGGCCACCTTGATTTGGATGAGGGAAAAAGAGAAAAAGAAAAGGCAAAAAGAAAAGAAAAAGCCCCCCTTCTTCTCTCTCCTCCCTCTCTTCTTCCTCTCTCCCGTGCGATTCCTCCATTGACATTTTCTTCTTCTTCTTCTTCGGACATCACCAGAGCAGCAGCAACCGTCGCAGCCACTGCCGGAGTGAGATCCGTCGCCGCTCGTCGCCATCGTCGGAGTCGTCGCCGTCCATGCCCGCTTGCCCGTGCAACCGGCCAGCTCGTCGCTCCTCCCCAGCAGATCTGAGATCTCGTGCAGCAGCTGACCGGGACTAGCCAAGCTTGACGCCGCACGCCCGTCGCCGGAGCTCGCCGCCGCCCGTGTCGTCCCGCACCCGCGCGCCCGTGCGTCGCCCCGCACGCGCCTCACCTGGACCACCGCCTCCGTCTGCCCCTGCTCGCACGTTCTAGGAGCTGCTGGAGCTCATCTCCGCCGCCGAAGGGTCACCGGAGCTATTGCCTCACCTGCACGAGCTGCCGCCCCTCTTCTCCGCCGGTTCCGTGCCCGAACCGCCGCCATGTAGCCCTCCGTCCGACCCTAACCAGTAGCCAAGAAAATGGGTATGCAACGGACGTTTGGCCCGTTTTGGCCGCCTTCCCGAGCCCGGATGCTCGGCCCGCTTTAAGGAAAGTTGTTCTCCTCGGCGTCCTCGTCGTTTTGGTCCGCTCGGCTCGCTAATCCGGTGAGTTTAACTCACTAAATCTTGATTAGAGTGTTAATGATGCCCTAAGTGTGCTTAGTTTAAATTAAGTAAGTTTAGGTGTGTGGATTAGTGTATTTAATTATAAATTGGATTAAGAGGTTGGTTTATGTTAAAGTGTGTTTAAATTAAAGGTTAAAAGAAGTTATTTAAAGTTAAGCCTTGATGTGACATAAAATGATTTTTGTTTTGAATTATTTAAGTGCTTCGAAATTCTGGAAAATATAATATTATATTATAATCCGAAATTATTAAAATATTATTAAAAAAATCAAAAATCAGAAAAAAAAAAAACTATTTTTGACCCCGGTTGCTCAGAATTTCGTGCCGATCGCTGCTGTGTATTCGGATTTTGAAATTGATGGTTGGATATTATAAATTGAGTGTGGATTGCGAAAAATTATAGATATTATTATTTAATTAATTTTCGGAATAAAATTAATTATTTATTAAAATTTGAAAATTTCGTTGGGACCCTAAACTCTCAGAATTTCGTGCCGATCGCTGCTGTGTATGTAGAATTTGAGTTTGATGATTAATTGTGGCAAATTGAGTGTGATTGCGATAGATAGGAATTCTTTATAAAATCCAAGTGTTGAAATTGATGGAAGATTGGCCGTGATTAACCACCTATTAGAGGTCGTGCCCAGTGAGGCCGTGATTAACCACCTATTGGAGGTCGTGCCTAGTAGGGCCGTGATGGACCACCTATGAGAGGTCGTGCCAATAGGGCCGTGATGAACCACCTAAGAAAGGTCGTGCCTAATGGGGCCGTGATTGACCACCTATTAGAGGTCATGCCCAGTGAGGCCGTGATGAACCACCTATGAGAGCTCGTGCCTAGTGAGGCCGTGATGAACCACCTAATTAAAGGTCGTGCCGAGTGGGGCCGTGATTGCCACTGGTTGTTAAACTTTCCTATAGGGCTGTAATTAAGAGCAATGATTGATTTGCTAGAATGACATGTAATCGGCCGAGTCGATTGATCGCTGAGACGATCCAAGTGGTTGAATTGTTCTGATGATGTGATTGTGCTGCAGTTGTCTGGTTATTATAATTGCACGTGGTTGAATTATATAAACTGTGCTAACCTGCAGATGAAGACTAATGCAAGGTAAGTCTTCTGTGTGATGTGGCTAGGCCACCTGGGGCGTATTTTCTTTCTAATAGGGGTTTAGGGGGTTGAACTTGCTGAGACATCGTCTCATCCCGGTTGTGGGATTAAAATTTCAGGTCCCTGGTGGACGGAGCGGCCAGATAGCTTTGGTTGGCCTTGAGGAGTTGCAGAGGTGAAGTCATAAGGATTGGAGAACGTGTCTGACTTGTAGGTCATAGGACAGTTCTTTTTAAGAGCCGGTCTTTTGTAGACTGCTGGCCGTAGACCTCTGTTTGTAATTCTGTTGAATTATGAAAGTGTTATGTTGTGATTTTGTTTTCTGCTTTTCTATCCCGTATTTTATTGTCAGGGGTTTTATAATACGTTCCGCTTGCGCATTAATAAATTAATGGGGTCGGCGACACTACCTGGGAATGTCGCATTTGATCGACCGCAGTGGGATGTGCGCGCGCTCGGGGTTCGGGGCGTGACACCATGTCTCCCTATTTATTTACGTTGGTTATGGAGGTGCTCTCTGGAATCCTCGTGAGATGATGTATTTCTCTTTTATGAGGCTGACTTGCCTTATGTGACACTCCTTAAAGAAGGCCTCTAAACGTTCTCTTCCTAGAGTGGGTTGCACCCAAATTCGAGGAAAAGCGAGGTGTTCTTGTTAGTGGGCTTGCCGTCCTTACGAAATCAAATCCTACTAGACCTAGGCTCCCTAGAAGGGAATTTGCCGGTTCGATACCTGGGGGTGCCAATCATCATGTTGAAGTTGGGGAAGATGGATTGTGCTGCTCCTGTTAGTCGCATTACATTGAGGGTACAATCTTGGACTCATTGGTTTCTATCTTTTGCCGGCCGTCTCCAGTTGATCAAGTAAGTTCTTCATGCTATCCATGCCTATTAGGCGAGTGTTTTTATTCTTCCTATGGCTGTGTTGGACCAAATTGAATGTATTCTCAGACAATTCCTTTGGAGAGGCCCGGAGTTGGGTAGAGGGGGTGCCAAGGTTTTCTGGGATGACGTATGCCTCCCAAAAGAGGAGGGAGGTTTTGGTATCCGGAGACTCCACGATTGCAACGAAGCTGCTATGCTGAAGCATATATGGATCTTGTTTTCAGATAAGGAATCGTTGTGGTGTAAGTGAATCCACTCAACCTTCTTAAAAATGAGTAATTTTTGGGTTGTCAAGAAGCCAACTTGTTGTTCCTGGGCTTGGAAGAAGATCTTACAGCTCAGGATGGAATTTTGACATAGCTTCTTTTGGAGGATAGGGGATGGCCTATTAGTGTCACTCTGGTTTGACAATTGGCATCCTAGGGGCCCATTGAACTTATTTTTCTTGGATTCGTTCATCTATAGTTCTGGTCTCTCTAGGTAGGCTACGGTGGCAGACCTCTTTTCTGATGATGGCCAAGGCTATCAGGTCGGTGTTAGAGTCATGGGAGTCCCCTCTCCCCTCCCTGTCTCGGAACCAGGATTGTTTTTGTTGGAAAGAAAACTCGTCGGGCCGCTTCATAGTTGCGACAGCTTGGGAGGCCATTAGGTGGAAGAAGACCTAGGTCTTTTGGCATCATTTCATCTGGAACATTGCCATCTTGCCTCGGTTCCAATTTAACCTTTGGCTAATCACCAAGTGCAAGCTTCCTACCCAAGCTCTACTTCTGTCTTATGGTAGGATTAATTCTACCTCTTGCCCTTTCTGCAATGATGTGTCTGACTCTATTGATCATCTATTTTTTGGGTGTCGCACTACGGGTAGTATTGCTTTCTTTTGGGTAGCTAGATGCAATCTTCCATGGCGCAACGGGTCTTGGGGTGAGAATCTCCATTGGGCCATAACCTTGCTATCGGGCAAGGACTTTTATAAATGCATTGGCCGATTTTCTTTTGGTGTGCTTTGCCATATCATTTGGATGAACATGAACAACATACTCTTTAGAGGGGAGCTACTTTCTGTGCCAGCCATGAAGAAGCATATTCTCAAAGTCGTTAAAGACAAGGCTATCACCTTCAGAAATGTGGATGACTCCACTAGAAATAGGAGGCTGTAGCGCAGTTGGGACATTGACCCGATCATTTTCTCTTCTAGAGATCTTCAGCTGTCTGTCTAAGTTGTCTAGTGGCCGTTGGTTTTGTTGGTCTACCTCCATGTGAGCCCACTACTGCCTGTGGTGGGTGGCGGTTGATTTTCACCTCTCTTGCCCTGGGTTGTGGTAGTGCTTTCTTGCTTCTAGTTTCTTGGTTAGCCGCTCGGCTTTTTTCTCCCGGATTCCTTCCACTCGTATCGATTCTTATCATCTTGAGTGCAAGTTTTTGAAGTCATGTTCGCTTGTACAGTTTTGCCTTTCCCCAATATATTGCTTATAATAATAATAATAATAATAATAATAATAATAATAATAATAATAATAATAATAATAATAATAATAATAATAATAATAATAATAATAATAATAATAATAATAATAATAATAATAATAATAATAATAATAATAATAATAATAATAATAATAATAATAATAATAATAATAATAATAATAATAATAATAATAATAATAATAATAATAATAATAATAATAATAATAATAATAATAATAATAATAATAATAATAATAATAATAATAATAATAATAATAATAATAATAATAATAATAATAATAATAATAATAATAATAATCCTACGGAAGTCGAGGTGTCATTGTTGTGACAATTCGTTGTGACAATGCAAACAATACTTGCCACCTTTTGTAAGTGTGACTTAAGGATGTTAAATTTAATTCTATGTAGATGTGTTTTCTATAAACGTTCATATTAGTTCTTGCTGTCAAGTAATCCAGTAAAAAGAGCACAAAAGCTCATCACACCATCTATAGCTTGCCGGTGAGTAAACCCTTGCTAGAGCTCGTTGTATCTGCCTTCTATGAAGTTTTGATCAAGTATTAATCCTAGGAAATGAATTACGAATCATTACCAGCAACCCTTTTGTCGGCCTAGAACTGAAAGCTCTAGATTTATTGGAATATTCTACATATCCTCAGACTTTCTCGTAAACTCAGTTGCATTCTAACCTCATTTAATGACAAATCAAATGTACTTGACGTGTGCAGGTGCGCATGAGCAAAAATTATTAACCAAGTTATGTAGTTTCTTGATGTGGACCTATACCCACAAATTCAAGGTTTATAGGGGTATGATCTTAGAGACGAAGTTGTTACCTCATTCGGAAGTAAGGCAATGCCCATTGGTTTTAAGGTAAAGAAACACTTTTTTTCCCATTTCACACCAAGAATGTGCATGCGTATACAATGCAACCCAGAAGTATAAAAAGAAGTCAATCACAGTTTATAAGACATAAAAGCTTTTCCATTACCAACTCCACAAGATAATATGATATGGAATATCGTTGAGCTGGAAAGCAAATCCTGGTTAGGGAACACTTGTTAGGAACATCTATACTTGGAAGTACAAAGGTTGATGATCTAAACCGGTTTTCCCCGCCCTTTCTCCCCGGCGGGGGTCTCCTTTGGCCATCATTACTCTTGCCCAGCTAGGTTCTGCCCTTGGCCAGTCCATGGCAAAGTTTCAAATAAGAGCTTTATCAAGCCTGTCTGAACATGAAGCTGCATGAAGTTGAAGAGAACGCCAACATTGTGACTGAATCAGAACGTCCAGTGAAAGAAAGAAACAAGAAAAATTGCGCTTTTGTCTAAAAAATAGAAGGCAGTTTCACGTCGATTTCAAGATCATCCTCTTTCCATGACCTTTGCAGCCACGCATGGCGCCAGTCAAGAATTTTGGGAGGTGTGACATTGAATTTGTTTTGACCCAGTGTTGACTAGGCATATATATTTAAATTTACTGGAGAATAACACTATCATTCTTCTGCCGCAAATCGATAGTCTTCTTTTGCACTTATCGACCAGATCAAAAATTTTGTTAATCCCTACAAAAATACATAGGTGGTCCTATGTATTGTTAATCCATACAAAAAATCAATTGCTGGAACAAACAAGAATTTCAATTTCAGTAGATGAGCAGCCGATATATTCAAGAGCAAACCATCACGAGCATATAACCTATTAGAGTTAATCAGCAACTCTCTCATAGCTCTTGATTCAATTCTCATGTGCTTAAAGCTTAGGCAGTCTTTCAACTCAGGAAACTACAAAACAAGGCACCTCCTCGAAAGTCTTCAATCCATCAACTTGGCATATCCAATGCGCAGTGTCTTCAACGAAGACCAATTTACAGCATCTATCAACCAAAAATCGCCTTGAGACAAGAGCAAACTTACCAACGTAGTGAGGTGGAAGAAGGAAACCAACAACACATGAAACTGAAATGCCAGGATCGAGTTTAACGACAACTCTTCGACGCCATGCCCGATCACAAACTCAACACTCAACACAGCTATTAATACTTGAATCCAACAAGGGGCTTGCAAACTCAACATAGCTATTAATAATTGAATCCAACAAGGGGTGACAAGAACATTTTTTAAGTTTTGGAACATTTTTTAGAGAGTAGCTCTGTAAGATAATGCATTCTACTACTCAAGTATTAGATTAATACAAATGAGGGGCTGACATTCCTATTTAGACAAGAGTCCATCGCGTAACATTCATTGATTGGCTATCAATCTAATGATGGAGATTTATATAAGAGGCTATTAACTACCGACATTTATGACAAGAATTCTCTAGAACATGCTACATTTGCTGTGTCGCCCGTCCTTGGAAATATTCTAGAAGTCTCTAGAAACTCTAGGAGACTTGGCCAGTCTTTTTCAATCGTACTCAGTCCTTTATTCATTTGTGTATATTTTGAATATACACAAAATATGTGCAACTTTTGCTAGTAACAATAGCTAAATAGAAGGAATTCTTTAATGCACAATCTCATCTAAAAGTGTGCATATGTGAAATAAGAAAATGCAAATCACACCATGTGGAAATAAAATTTGTTCACTCTTTTTGTGCCACTTTGGATGGTGCGTGAAAACCAAGTATGTTGACAGCGTAAGTCGGGTCTAAGAAATGCTTTGACATGGCATTATTTTGAGTTTTTTTAATTTTTAATTTTTTTAAATTACTTATTTCTCGCGTAATAAATGAACTTTATTATAATCGGGTCTGGATAGGCTCAAAAGGAGCGGGCTTACGCATAACTGAGCTTGAGCTCCAGAAAAAAAAAAATTAATTGCCTGAGTGAGCTTGATATATGACACCACATCCAAACGCTCTATTTACTAAGCAGTAGACATTAATAAGTGGTGAAACTTGCAAAATTCTACCCGGAAAGTTCAGCATAAAACTTCTCAGACAAAATTCCTTAGCAAAAACCACATTCGTGATAAAGTTTGGCATCTCACGAGCTTAGGCTTAGCATAATTGTAAGAATTTTCCTATAGGTGGAACCTTTTGACGCTTTTATCACATGCTTAGATACGTTTAATTTAACACGTTAGTATTTACGTGTGTGGACCCCACATGATTAGATAAGTTTGGACATGTTTTAACATTTAGGCACATTTTTGCATATGTATGTGGGAATTAATATCTTAAATGTGCTAAGCATGTCGTGATATGTAAGGCGTTTAATAAACTTATCATATTTGGGCTTTAAAAATAGGTCATTGAGACATGATGTAGGTGGCCTATCTCATAGCAAAGGTTGGGGCCTTCAATTTGTTAGAGAGAGAGAGAGAGAGAGAGAGAGTAACGCCTGCAAAAGAACAGGCAGTGCAGATTATTATAAGGAAGGAGTATAAAAAAGGTGGGAAAAGAGAAAAGGCAAAGAGAAAATAATAGGCGGTATAGATTGTTGTGAAGAAGAAGTAGAAAAAGGCGAGAAACAAAAAAAGGCAAAGGGAAAATAATGGACTCTCTTTACTATTATTGAAAAGTCGTGGTAGAATTGTCCTATCAAAGGAACCAAATGATCAAAACAGCTGCTCAAATTTTGTGATAACTAAGCTAGTAGTGGTTAAACGGAGGCAAAAATAACAGACTCATGAGGAATATCTATTAAGCAATAAAGTTAGTGTACTAATGATTGTGGTTATATATTTTACAGTTACTTAAGAAAAGCCGTTGGGAGCACTTGCTGACAAAATCACAAGATGACGCCTTTAGGAGCACTTGCTCACAAAATCACAAGACGATCCCTTTCTACAAGAAGTGCTTCTCAAGTTCCAACCAAACAAAGCTCTTTGAAAAGTATGACCTCTCCACATTGAAAGTTCAATGAGGGAAGAGTAGTGCATGAACAACCGAAGCACACCTAGTTGCGAAATTTCTTAGGACCGAGAATTGCATATGCCTTGTAGACATTGGATCGAATCAGGCGGCTTTCATAGATTACCTGCCTCCAAAGATTCTTCTCTGAAAGGGTATGTGCATCCTAAATTTGATGATCATCTTCTCCAGCACAAGTGCACATGCACTGTGGCATGAGAAGAACATCCTTATTCATCCTCAGACAAGTCGTAAAACCTTGAGTTACAAAACTTACATTTATTGCATTTGTGCTCAAACATGCAACTTCAATGGAATTAAACCTTTTCATCAATTCTGTCAATTTTAGGTCCACTGAAAATGTCACGGGACTTGATATCTTGTGACTATTAATAATAAATATATGTCACATCAACATCCAATAAAACTTATCACAGCTAACGGAAAGAACAATGATTTTATGGTTTGTTTTGGTTTTGGAAAAGCTGAACCACATCAAACTGCACAATGCAGTTTACTTCCGGTTGCAACTTTTTTGTCGCCAAAAAATCCCCTTGAACTGAAACACTAATATTAACCTCTTTCCTTGAGAGGTCCATATTTACAACTAGTATAAAACTTAAAATCCCAATACTATCACACTTCACCGAACTTTATGTCAAAAGAGTGAATAAAAATAAGCAGTGAAGTGCCCAAGGCAACATACGTTTGCCTATGAGATCAATGACAAACCCAAACTTTTATGAGGACGCCTATTCAAGAGGATAATAAAAAATAACCTTAGCATTTTCCGAAGCTCTTCGAAAGCTGAGCACATCGGTGCTCAAATCAAGTAGTTGCGACAGAACAGTGGCTGGAAGTTCATGGACACGTGTGGGCAATTTAACCTTGATAATCAACTTCTCCAGCACAAGTGCATACCCAAGAAGAAACTTAATCAGAGCGAACAGATGTTTTGACCCAGAACCACAAGCTCCAAAGCAGATGATCTCAACTCTCTTGAGATGTTTTGACAAACATCCAAAGTTCCCCTTCCGTGAGCACAAGAAAACTTCTTCGTCCAAGTTAAAATCTTCATTAGATTCTTCACCAAGTTGAAACTGCACATAGGTACCCCCATTTAATAAATTTATTTCACACTATATATCGATCCATGGGGAAAATAAATTCATTGGCTCACTAAAATTTCAGACAAACAACTTTCGATTGTCCACTGCAGATGCTAGTCAGTTTTACTTTATAACAAGTCTTAATCAATTTAAGCTCTTAAACTCGTCTACACACATTAAACATGTTCTCTTTCTAAGTGCTCATCACTAAACCATCGCTAAACTCTTGGCTCAAGATCCTAACACAACCCAACAGCAAAAGAACCTCCGGTAAAACAGTGCTGTTACTTTAAGACATGAACTAAAACTTGCCCTGCACAAATGTTGAGTAGACCGATAGAGCCATGAGCAAATTTCAAATTCTGGAACAAATAAGAGTTCGAGATTGATCGTCTTTATGTGCTTCTAAAGTTTCCACTCACTGTTTAAACATTAGTGCAAAGAGGAAGTAAGCACAAGAAGCGATCTGAAAATATCATAGCAAATGAACAAACCTTCGATAGGGGGACGTCAGTCAGCTGAATGACTAATTTTTCCAGGCACTGTGAACTTCGTAGCATCTATCCTATACCGAGAAGGTCCCGCTGACTACTTAATCCTTGTAGTATCAGATTCTGACATTTTAACAACCGAGGTGGCACTCCTTCCATCTCCAAAAAGGAGAGAATCTAATCATATTGAGCAAGCAACATAGAAAATCTGATTAATACTATTTTTCCAGTTTAACATGAATAAATAATAACAAAACTACAGTCCATCCAAATACAATATCCTTTGACCCTATCTCCCAGCTATGAAAAGGCTGACTGATAAGGATACTACAAATAAAAATTAACAAATGAATCTCTTTAATAATTGAGACTATTTACATATGCTTCTCATGTCGAACTCATGATATATGAAGGATCCGAAAATTCCAATCGTTGGTCACATGAGACAGCAAACCTCATTATTGACTGAACTTTCCAAGTTAATCTATCCACTGCCATCGTAAAATATTGTAAGAACACAATGTAAGATGATTATGAAACAATAGCCAGATGTGACAAGAGAGCATGATGCGGTTCTGTCAATCTAAGATGACTTGGTCCACTAAACTTTGTTATATTTGCAAATAATTGTACTTTCTCTATAAACTGAAAGATTGAAAATTCAAGAAACCTTTCTGTAATAATCTCTTTTCGTTTGAAAATTGAGGTGTCTAAGAACGCTGCCCTGAGTGGCATCCACAATAAAGAGCAATATCTAGCGGCATTCATTGTCCCAAAAATTGTGCGATCCATCTATCGGAGATTAAACATAGGGAAGAAGCTCCACGGCTCACGATATCGTCTTATGCCGTAACTCGGACCACAGAGTTACCAATCATCCTATCTGCCAATAACTAATTGCACATGGGTCCACAATGATTACCCTTGATGAGGTCACTCAAGTGGGGAAACATACAGCACTAAATGGTGCTAAACACAGAAACCATTCAACAGGAGCACGTCTTATAAATGGTAAAAATATTGAGCATGTACCTGCAAACACCAATCACCAATGGTAATTGTAGGAACTCTGGCCAGCTTCTCAAGAAATTCCTTCAACAGGTCGCAGGCCATCCTGTTGTCACCATGCACACGAGGTAGAATTTCAAAATTTAAGTCGGCTTCAACCAAAGATGATATATCCTCAAGTGACATATGCTCTGCTCCCTCAGAACAAGAGCACGTTCCTGCTATACGCAACCTCAGCAAATGCGGGGCCCTAATCCTCCGTAGGTCAAAGAAATTGGTGATGCTGAGGAACAAGTGTTTGACACTTGTTGAATCTATAATAACGTTGTTCAAGCCCACGCACCAACCCAAGTCAAGGGACTCTAAAACAAGACTTCCCCTTAAAATACTCGCCAGGATATCATCACTCAAGTTGATAGTTGACATTGACAAGACCTTAAGATGAGGCCAATGAATACTAATTGCACCCAACGACAAACGGCACCGACTGACTTGCAGGCGCACCAAGCTACTCAAGCAAAACAAGAACTGCGGCAGTATATACGTGGACTGCAAACTGGTATCCAGTTCCAGGCGGAGATCCTCCACGTGGCGCTGCTCTGCAAAGCGGAGCCACTCCTCGAGCTTGGGTCTATCGGCCTCATCGTAACAAAAGCCATTGACGTGGAATTTCTTCAACGCCGAGGTCGAGGTGTGCTGGCTCAGGACGCTGTCGACGATGCACCGGAAGTCCAAGGAGCAGGCTCTGTGATGGCGAGGCCGGACTCTATTGAATACGAGGTTGGTGGTGGCGGTCCTCCATCTGTATCGCCACCGCTTGGAGAGGACGCTGGTCCTCACGACGTCCTCGGTGGGTAGATGCGAGAAGATGTCGCGGATCGCGTGGTCTGGCAATGCGCTGATGAGATCCTGAGGGCTCGAAGGAGGAGGTCGGTCGCGGGAGGATTCTGGGCTGAGCAAAATCCTCCATCGCTTGGAGGACTCCTCCATGGAATTTGATGAGATTCTAGGTTTTCTCTCGGTAGGCAACTCCAGGGCGAAGGACAACGACAATCATAAGGCCCTTTTAGCTTATATAATATTTTATTTTTAAAAATATTATCTTTTTTCTTTTTTCTTTTTGATTTTCATCGTGACGTTGTTCCATGAAGAGGAGGTCGGTTTCAGCCGGCGCAAGTCGGACTGTCGCCAGAGGAGGATTTGCGGTGGGCGGCGCCGTGGACGGTGGGCACTGCCGTGGATTTGAAATTCTAGGGTTTCTGCGGATGTTCCCCCGAGTTTTCCAAGGATTTTTCTTTTTCTTTTTATTTCGATCCGATTTCCTATCCTTTTTTAAGCACACTGCGTTATCCTTCAAATTTTTTAAAATATCTTTCCTAGTTTGAATTATTAACAGTTTGTGCAATAAATTATTACTTATCAAGTATAATAAAAATCACATTAATTTAATAGACGAGTTATCTTATAATATTTTCAGTGGGTAATTTAATATTTAATAACTTAATCTAAGTATGGTTGCTTATGGACCGTGCATGCACTTCGTTAAATTATGGAAAAACTAATCATAATATTGAAATAAAACTAAATTAACGGTTTCAAGGGTTACCCTATAACCAGTCGGGTATGTTGGGTTCTTATCCTTGAATCTACCCATTGGAATCATGCATGCTTTGCTTTTAGGTCTCTAAAGACTTCCTTGTTTCCACAAATTAGATATTGAGCTCGATAATAATAAGCTTGAAAAAAAATTAGAAAAGCTTAAAGTCTTATATAAGATTTTCTTTTTTTGGATAATTACAGGATAAATCCTAAAAATTAGTTAGGATAAAATGCGCTTGAGTTCCAAAACTCACTTCTCGTGTGTCCAAATCCTCAAACATGCGACTTCGATGCACCTGAATCTTTTGCTTAACTCCGTCAATTTTAGGTGGATAGAAAGTGTCAAATAATTTTTTTTTATTCTTTTAATATCCCATGACTATTTATAAAAAAATGTTGCGAGAACATCCAACAAAATCTAGCAAAGGTAACAGAAAGACTGATGATTTTATGGTTTGCTTCGGTTTTCGAACATGAAATACAATTTAGTTCTGATTGCAAACTTTTTTGCCTGGAAAAAATCGCCTTGAACCAAATTAAACCACAAAAAAAAGAGGCTGTTAAAATTCGACTTTATCTCCTTTTGGGCAGCAAAGACATACTTCAAGTTTGTGTCTTTAAAATCAAACGCAATCCAAGGAGTTATTTGCTTATTCATATATTTTTGGACAGAGAAAGCCGAGGAATACCTCAACCAAAACATCCCTTTTATCTGTCGATAATCCAAAGCACTACCATTAACATCTTTCCTTAGGAGGTTCATATTTACAGACGAACTAAATTAAAAAAAAGTTTAAATTAGGTACACGTAAAAAACCTAATAGCATCATAGTTCATGTAACTTTATTGTCAAAAGAGAGTCAATACGAATGAGTAGTGTAGTGCCTAGGGCAACATGCCTTGCCAAGAGATCAATCCGAAACCCAAATTCAACATCCTCTGAGCTTGTCTTTCAATTGGGAAAAGATCATAAGGGTATTGCAAGTAGAAATGAACAAGAGAGTCTCTTCAAGAATCAAGACTATTTACATATGCTTCTCATGTAAAACTTGTGATCTTTAAAGGATCTAGATCACATAAGTCAATGATCCTCATTATTGACTGAAGTCTATTAGTGAATCTGTCCTTTGCCATTCTATAATATTCTGAGAATACTCCCGTGAGATGTTCTAGAACAATAGCCTATGGTGATGAGAGATCACGACCCGAATCTATCAACCTAAGATGGTTCATTACTCTTCGTCATATTTTAGATAATCGACTTTTCTCTATAAATTGAAAGAATGAACTGAAAAAGTAGCCTTTTAATATAATCTTTTCATGCATTTTTCTTGTGAAAATTAAGTATCTAAGAATATTGCATTCATCCCAGATCTAGTGGGCATTCATTGTCCCAAAAATTGAGTCGTCCTAAATTCATTTATTGGAAATTAAAGCTCCAAGGTTCACAATACTTTCTTATGTTGTAACCTGCCAAATTAATCATACATGTGCTCTCAATGAATCCCTTGATAAAAGACTAGAATGCCACACAAAATTGAGGTCAATCACCCTAGACAAGAACACCACCAAACAGTGCTAATCACAGACACCATTCAACACAAGCATGTCTTACGAATGATAAAATTATAGAGCTTTTACCTGCAAACACCAACCACCAATGGTGATTGTAGGAACTCCGCACAGCTTCTCAAGAATTTCCTTTAGCAAGTCGTAGCACATCCTCTTGTCGCCAGACAAAAGAATTCTAGCAGAAAAAAGTAATTTGGCTTCGACCAAAGAAGATATATCGTAAAGTCTCGGACGGTGATGCCAATCCCCAAATATCTGCAGTGACAGTAAATGCGGGGCCCAAATTTTCTCCATGTTAGAGTTATATTCTTCAATGATTGCCAACCCTCTCACACTTAATGAATCTATCGGAGAGTTCTTCACGCCCAGCACTCGCACAACTCGAGGGACTCTAAAACAAGACTTCCCCTTAAGATTCGCCCGAGGATATCATCACTCAACTCCGCATATTCGACAAGCCCTTAAGACAGGGCCAGCTAATAGTCACACCCAAGGAGAAACGGCACATACTAACTTCAGGCGCACCAACCTGCTCCAGCAATACAAGAAATAGGGCAGTATATAAATGCACCGCGACTCGTCGGATAGCCACAGGCGGAGATCCTCTATGTGGCGCCGCTTTGCGAAGAGGAGCCAGAGGTTGACCTTGGGCCGATCGGCCTTGTTGTACCTGAAGCCGATGACGTGAAACCTCTTCACCATGGGGGAGGTGCACTGAATCAGGACGCTGTCGATGATGGACGAGAAGTCCAAGGCACTGCGAGGCAGGCCTTCAATCTCTCCATCGAAGACAAGGTCGGCGGTGGTATTTGGAGAGGACGCTGGTCTTGACGACACCTTCGACGGGTAGAAATGAGAAGATGTGGATGGTGGCGTCTGGCAAGGCGCTGATGAGATCTCCAGGGCTTCTGCTCCATTGCAAAGGAGGAGGTCGGTTTGGTTCGGTGCGATTTGGCCGGTCGCCTGAGGATTTGCGGTGGATGGCGCCGCGCACGGAGGTCTCTGCCATGGATTTGAAATTCCAGGATATCTGGGGATGTGACCGGAGTTTCCCAAGGATTTTACTTCTTTCTTTTTCGTTTTCATTCTATGCGGTTTGATTGGGCTTTTATTCTATTGATATATAGTTTCAAAAATCGATTTATTGATATTGAACATCACTGCTCTCGTGTGGTGCTCATGCCACGCCCACAAAAATCCAAGACAAGAAAAATAATATATACAAACATACTGAAAAAGGAAAATTACCAAAAGAATAAAAAGGACATGATAGTTGCCCTCCATAGGCAATCGTCTACTGCTGTCTCCAAGGACTGAGTGATTTTATTCATAGTTTGTTGAAAAATAATATTCCGAGTAATTTAAAGCTATTCTCATTATTGTTCAAACTATTCTTTTTTACCGTAACCATAATACAAATGATTTTTTCAGTGATTAATAACTATCTAGATGAATGTCAATAGAATTGGCCATATTACAATTCTCGATTACTTAAATATGCATCTTGTTTTTCAAAAATCATTCTACGAATTCTTTTTGAAATATATTCAGTTAGAACAACATTTATATGAATAAAGTTTAATGTGGACACCACGTGGAGCTCGTGTTGCACAGAAATAGCTCCACATTTAAAAAAAAAAAAATCAATATGGTACAAAAAAGGAAATATTAAATGGTACGGGGTGTTGCCCTCTACCAGAAACAACCGTGCAGACACAAATCCTCTACCAACTGTGGTAGATAGGCCGGAGCAATTATTTTCGATATATTTGTGCCCAGTTCATCTTGTAGTCGTGAATCTCTCTCCACCTTCATATGGATGAAACAATCTGCACCTACGCTAATATGACTTTTCTTTCTGAGAGACTAAAATCTCTTCGTCTCTTATGTCCGTATTGGCCGAATTCTCAAAGAATAATACTCCAAAGAGAGCAAGACGAGCAATCTCTTAACAAAGACCATTTCCATTGGTTATGGTCTCACAAGGAACATGCTAATAACTGTGATTATGTATTTTACAATTACTAAACAAAAGATGTCGGAAGCGCTCCCTGACAAAATCATGACATGATCCCTTCCCAAATGAAGCGCTTCTCGAATTCCAACCAAACAAAGCTCAGTGAAAAGCATGATCTATGGACATCGAAATCCTAAGGTTTTCTGAGGGGAAGACCAGTGCAGTGCATCAACGACCTAATCATGCATAATCGGGAAATTTCTTAGGGCCGAGGTCTGCGAATGCCTTGAAAAAGAGCATCCGGGGAAGGATAATCAAAGATAAATTGGGCAAGTTTAGAGGCTCTTTGGTGGCCTTGTACAAGTTGGATCACATAAAGCAGCTTCCAAAGATCACCTAATTGGAAAGATTTTTCTCCACTGGGTACATGCATCCTAACTTCGATGATCATCTTCTTCAGCACATGCTTCAATGCATGATGATGAACAGCGCAATTAACGATTTCAACTCAATTGAGATGATTTGCTACCCACATGATGCTCCATGTTGCGAATCCCATGATTCATCTTCATCAATGTTATTATCTTGAAGGGATGAATGAGGCGATTGGCATCATGATAGAGGATGTCACTCCTCCGGAACCTCTTCACCATGGCCAAAGTGCTCGGGCGCAAACCCTGTACCAGGGCAGAGTAGGCTTGGATGGATTGTCTTGCAAATGTAAGCATCTTGGCCCACAAAGTTACCCGATAAAAAGAGGTCGGTGGCGATGGTCCAGGCGGATGGCCACCGCTTGGAGAGGATGCAGGTCTTAACAATGTCTTCAATGCACAAGAAGGATAGATATGGTGGATTCTGGCCTCGGGTAAGGCGCTGATGAACTCAGTGACCCATCCCCACTAAATGTTCTGTCACATCTAACTCATCCTTCCTCTACAGAGGGCGGACCATGGACGTGACCTTGCTTGTGAGTCCCTGATCCCTGCAAAACGGGAAAAGAAGAAAAGAGGAATACGTGAAAAGGAACAACTGGTCGGATAATGTGCCAGGCAAAAGAACAGGTGCATTCACTTTCTTATTTATTTAATTTCATACTAGATCACTAGAGTTGCGAGTAATAAAAAAAAGCATCGACGTCTTGATTTCGAGTTACCCGCTTTGGAATTTCTCCAATTCCCATCCTCGTAGTCCTGAAACATTCTGCAGAGCCTTCTTCCACTTGTTTATAGTCGCTGACTCCAACCCCTTGGCCGCATGGTTGCAGAAGGACTGCTGTTAACCCTCTGCTGTTTGCTGACGACTGAAGGGCGGACATTGTAGAAAATGGCCATGATTGTTCTCTACTCCCACCATTTTCTCCGCCTCCTGCAGAAAACTCTTGCTCGAAGCGAAATCTATGGGAAGATGGGAATGCATATCTCTGTGTGCCCGATGACTTCAAAAATCTTGGGCGTGATCTGTCACGCCCCGAACCCCGAGCGCGCACACATCCCGCTAGCGGTCGATCAAATGCGACATTCCCAAGTAGTGTCGCCGACCCCATTCATTTATTACGCATGCGGAACGTATTATAAAACCCCCGACAATAAATACGGGATAGAAAAGGAAGCAAAACCACAACAAAATCACAACATAACACTTTCATAATTCAACAGAATTATAACAGAGCCTACAACCAAAAGTCTACAAAAGACCGGCCCTTAAAAAGGAATTGTCCTACGACCTACAAGTCGGACACGATCTCCAATTCTTATGACTTCACTTCTCCAACTCTTCAAGGCCAACCAAAGCTATCTGGTCGCTCCGTCCACCAGGGACCTGAAATTTTAATCCCACAACCGGGATGAGACGATGTCTCAGCAAGTTCAACCCCCTAAACCCCTATTAGAAAGAAAATACGCCCCGGGTGGCCTAGCCACATCACACAAAAGACTTACCTTGCCTCAGCCTTTATCTACAGGTTAGCACAATTTATATAAACCAACCACATGCAATTATGATAACCAAACAACCATGGCACAATCACATTATCAAACAATTCAACCACTTGGATCGTCTCGGCGATCAATCGACTTGGCCGATTACATGTCAATTCTAGTGAATCAATTACTACTTCCAATCTCGACCCTATAGGAAGGCTTAATAACCAGTGGCAATCACGGCCCCACTCGGCACGACCTTTAATTAGGTGGTCCATCACGGCCTCACTGGGCACGACCTCTCATAGGTGGTCCATCCCGGCCTCACTGGGCACGAACTCTCATAGGTGGTCCATCACGGCCTCACTAGGCACAACCTCTAATAAGTGGTCAATCACGGCCTCATTAGGCACGACCTCTCTTAGGTGGTTCATCGCGGCCCTATTAGGCACGACCTCTCATAGGTGGTTCATCACGGCCTCACTAGGCGCAACCTCCAATCGGTGGTTAATCACGGCCTCACTAGGCACAACCTCTAATAGGTGGTTAATCACGGCCAATCTCCCATCAATTCCCACACTTAGGGTTTTCTAAAGAATCCTCATAATTCGCAATCACAGTCAATTCGCCACAACCAATCATCAATTTCAAATTCTACATGCACAGCAGCGATCGGCACGAAATTATGAGAGAACAAGGTCCCGGCAAAATTTTCGGAATTTAATAAATAATTAAATTTATTCCGAAAATTAATTAAATAATAATATCCATATTTTCGTCATCCACACCCAATTTATAATATCCAACCATCAATTTCAAAATCCGAACACACAGCAACGATCGGCATGAAATTCTGAGCAACCGGGTCAAAAATAATTTTTCCGAATTTTTTTTTTTTTTTAAATAATAATATTTTAATAATTTCGAAATATAATATAATATTATAAATTCCAGAATTTCAAAACATTTAAATAAATCAAAAATAAAACCTATTATGTCACATCAAGGTTTATTTTAAATGAACTCTCTTAGCCTTTAATTAAACATTCTTTAAATCAAACAAACCTCTCAATCTAAGTCACAATTAAATAAACTAAACTAACCACCTAAACTTAATTAACTTAAGCTAAGCACACCTAAAGCATAATTAACCCTCTAAGCGAGGTTTAGTGAGTTAAACTCACCGGATTAACGAGCTGAGCGGACCAAAACGACGAGGACGACGCAAGGATCGACTTTCCTCAAAGCGGGCCGAGCATCCTAGCTCGGGAAGGCGGCCAAAACGGGCCAAACACCCGCTGCATACCCATTTTCTACAACTTCCGGTTGAGGCTGACGGAGGCTACTCGGCGGCTGTTCGGGTGCGAGGAACGGCGGAGAAGGGCAGCGGTAGCTCGGGCGGCGTAGGTGGTGGCTTCGGGCGGTCGCGACTCACGGGTGGCGGGATGGTAGCTCCGGACGGGGCGGATCTTGTGCGAGTGAGACGGACGACGGGAAGCGGCGGCGAGGCGACGAGCGTGGCGCGGCGAACGACGATAAGCGAGCGAGCGGCAAGCCGGCGAGCTGATCGGCGGAGCGGCGTGCGGGCAAGCGGTCGAACGGCGGCAAGCGAGCGGGCGGCGCGGAGCTCCGGCTGGTGGCGGTGATGGGCGGGCGGCCAAGCGATCTCCTTCCGCCGCGGGTTCAAGCAACAACTAGGGAAGAAGAAGACAGCAAGAGGAGAGGGGAGACGGAGGTGCTCGCGGGGCTGAGCGGACACGGCGGCGAGCGGGCGGCGGACGGCGGAGGCGTGAGGTCCGGCAAATTTTCTGCTGGTCGATCTTCCTTTTCTGGCACAAAGAAGATGAAGAAGATGGAGATGGAGGCAACGAGAGAGAGAGGAAGGAGAGGGAGAGGAGAGAGAAACTACTTCATGGGCTTCTTTTCTTTTTCTTTTCATTTTCTTTCATCCAACAAGGTGGCCCACCATGACATCATGCATGACATCACACTCCACTATCTCTAAACCTCCCACAACAATTCTCTAATGGGTCCATTTTATTTTCCGTCGGGGCATAAAATCTTGTACGGCCAATTCTCCAATTCCACTTGATTCTCTTCCAATTGAATCAAATTGAAGTCCATAAAATTAATCCAATGTCATCACACTTCCATTCACATAATCACTTGACCATAAAACCAACTTAAGTCCCAAAAGCGCGACCAAAAGCGGCCTACTAATTTCTCGAGCCAAATTAGCTATTTCTTGATTATTTTGCTGAAAAGCTCGGCTTGCACGAAAAATCTTCCCAAAGATGATTCAATGATCTTGAAATGATTTGTGACACACCCAGACTTCCAATTTTTGAATTCGATCTCAATTTCACGGTTAATTTCACTTTGGCATGATACTAGCGCGGCCCAACCTATCGGGTAGCCTTTAGAAATTTTCATGCATTTGACCTGTGGTTGATCATCTCAAGCCACAATGTACATCTTTGAAACACTGGCAACTTTCAGTTGTCGGGGTAATCTCAAGGTCTCAAATACGAACACAGGGTACCCAATCGATAGAAAAGTCGGTCCAGTGCTGATCGACAAGAATTGTGCGATTTAGTGGAATCACCCACACCTGATCACATGCCTCTGTCGAGTCGACCTATCTCCGATCTCTAATCGATTTTAATTGTGCCGTAATGACCCTTGCAGACTAGCTCGGTCGAAAAGTCGCTTCCTGGTCAAATTCTCGAGTCTGATGCATTAGAAACTCTTAACAGCTTCCTCCGATAGATTAGTTTCCACTTGAGTGGCCAACTCAAGGAAAAGAACTATATGCATGCCAACGAAATGCCCGCCTCAATTTATTGAAAATAGGATTGGAAAATCGGGATGTCACAACTCTTCCCCTCTTATAAAAAATTTCGTCCTCGAAATTTAAACCATTAAAATTCTTCTTCAAAATGGTGGGGTATTGTCGTCTCATCAATTATGCTCCTTCATTCTACTTCGCACCTGTTATCCAAGATTCTCGGTGTCGACGAAACATTTCCAAATTAACCAAACCAATTCTTGATTCCCAAAAAGGCTAAGCACTTGTCCAAATTTACAAAAATGAAAGTTGCAAAAATTTTGGTTCTTTTTTCTTTTTTTTTTCTTTTTATTTTTCCACAAAGCGGCTAACTGCCACGTCGGGGATTCGAACTCCCGACTTCGGACCGACGAGCTTCATCCCGGATACCAACTCGGCTAGAGGCGCCGACGGTGTCCCAAACCGCTTTCTTTTTCCATTTAAAGCCAAAATTCTCCTTTGATCTCAAACTCGAAATATTCCGCCATTTAAACAGTTCCGGCTCTCCTTTCTTAACAATTCGAGATGTCCCTATCCTAGGTGACATCCAAGGATGAACATGATTCTCAATCTAAAAATTCAAAGATTTTCGACACTTTACTGCGTAAATTTTCTCAACATCTCTGAGCGGTCCTTAATCATCGCGATAACCGAATGAATCACTAATTTCTGAACCAACTCTGGACCTGCAATTTTCTGATCTCTTACCTCAACTCAACCAACTGAAGTTCTGAATACTCTGCTCGGCACTGACTAAAAAGGAACTATCTGACTGATCTGCTGAAACTGAGAACCTCTGGTCAAGATCTGACATAACTCTGACACTGACACTCTATGCAAACGAATTATCTGATGTGCAAACACCTCTGCATGCCTAATCCAATCAAGATTCTTCCGCACAACCACAAGGTGGCTAATTTCATCAGTCTGTCAAATACTACCCAAAATGAAATTATTACTACACTAACTCCTCGGTAGACCTGTCACAAAAATCTATTGTGACGCGATCCCACTTCCACACGGGGATCTCGAGAAATTACAAAGGTCATCTCGAATTGCAAAACCGTGCTTTCTCTTGCTAGCACATCTGACACTTGGGACCTGTCAGTGATATCTGTCTTCACAACGGTCTACTAATCCTATTGATGCAAATTCTGACCCATCTTCGTCCTATCTGGACAACGCTGAAGCTACTACGACGAGCTTTCGATAAGATCTCTTCTCTAATCTCTGTACCATCAGGTACACTCAATCGTCCTCAGAAATCTGAAAATCAGCTCTTCTCTTCTCAGTATCCTCTTGCAGGATCTTTTGAATCCCTGAATCTGTCCACTGAAGCGTTTTGATTATGATATGAACTTTCGGCTCAATTCTGAGGGTAGTCATAGAATTCAAAAGGTGGCCTACCTTAAATTTGAAAACCAAATTTCGAACTTTCTCAAATAAGGACTCTCGACTCAGGGCATCTGCGACTTTGCTCACCTTTCTAGAGTGATACGAAATATCATAGTCATAATCCTTAATGAGTTCCATCCAGCGACGTTGTCTCATATTCAACTCCGAGGTCTCAATTGACGAGACGCATATGCAACAACCCTATCATGTTGCATCAACAAGTAACCAAATCCTTCAAACGACACATCATTGCAGATCTCATAACTTTCAGGACCAGATGGAATGATCAGCACAAGTGCGGTAGTCAGCTTCTGCTTAAGCTCTTGAAAACTACAAACTTTTCTTACTTCCTCAGTAGTCGAATCAACTACAACGCTAACGCTGAAATCCCTTCCACAAAACTTCTGTAATATCCTGCTAATCCCTAGAAAATTTTAATCTCTGTCCCTGTAGTCAATCTCGACCAAGCGATCACTTGCTTTAATCTTGGACGGGTCTATGAAGATTCCTTCTCCACGAAATCACATGACTTAGGAACACAACACGAGTCATCCAAAACTCACACTTGCTAAACTTAGCATAAAATTGAAGAGTCACTCAAGGTCCGAAGTACCATCTCTAATGTCTCTCGTGCTCCTCGGTACTCTTTGAACACACTAGGATAACTTCAATGAACACGATCAAATTGATTCAAGTACCCTTAAACATTTTGCTCATTAAACCCAAACAAATAGCTATGGTGTCCATCAAACCATACGGTATTACAAGCGAACTCATAACGCCATATCGAGTACGAGATGCTAACTTCGGTGTGTCTTTCTTCCCGATCCTCAATTGATGATACCGACGACCTCCGTCGATTTGAGGAATATCGATACACAACCACAACAAACCACATTTCTACTTCATGCACGAACCGGTGCTCCCCAAGGTTATGCACTGGAAAGTATGAATCCCCTATCCAACACTTCCTGCATCTACACCTTCAGTTCTTTTAACTCGGGTAACACCATCCGGTAAGGAGCCTTAGGGACTGGCTCTATTCCGGATGCTAATTTAATCACAACTCTATTTCTCTTTCTGACTGCAAACTTGACAATTCTTCAGCAAATACCTTAGAAAACTTATGTACCACGATTACGTTCTCCATATTCGGCTCCTCAACTAACGCATCCATTACAGCTGCCATGTAGATTCGATAACCAACCTGAACCAAGTCATCTTCAGTGACGAATAACAGGGATCGAAGGTCCTTTCTAACTTTCAGTAATTCAAAATTTTCATACGCTAACTAAAAAAACTGAATTATATCACTGCCACAATTCATAACAGCAGAAAGCTCCTTGAGCCGAACCTTTTCATAAATGACTTCCAAGTCATACATAAGCAAACCCATCAAATACAATCATAGTCAGAGATTCACATTTCTATTACCTTATTACCACAATGAAAACCCTACAACCTTCACTGAAAATTCTGCGCTACTCGATAAAAACATCTCAAAACATTCTCATTTGATTAATGCATAGTCGATCCCTTCATGCTCTTCTAGCCATCCTAGTGGCGTTTCATCTACTGAGTAATGGTACTTACACTCTTGGACTTACACGGACAAGTTCCTCGACCCGATGGCCATGCTGGCCACATTCAAAGCATGCTCCCTTTTACTCGACACGGGACTAACTCAAGCCTCTTTCCACAAACTCGACACAATCGGTGAGTCCTCTACCTCCCATCAAGGAACATCATGCACCCTTTCTTGCACTGGGGTCCATTCCAAGTACCCCATTGAACATCCTGAAGCATGCTTCCTCTGTTCTGTCTTATCAATGACGGTGACAGAAACAGCTGTGATTCCATCTGTCTATACGGACAATCTTTGATCAAGTGACTGTACTGGCGACCCTTGTAACAAGTCATTTCTCTCTTACAGCACAGAACATATCCATATCCTTTCTTACAGACACGACACCCATCGATCGAGTTTAGCACTAACTTCCCGATTCTACTCTTCCAATTAGGTGAAATGGGGCACCTTCTTCCGACATTAGCCTTTCTCCCCAATCGATTTCCATCTTTGTCTAAACCGAACTTTGACTCGATACGGTGGTTTGATCCTCGATCACAACTCCAGATTAAGCCTCAACAGGCGCAACAACGACAGCGGTCACAACATTGGCAGCGGTAGAAACAACAGCAATAGCGGCGGCTCGATCCTGAGCTTACTGACCCAATAAGCTTCCAAGGAACACTAGCGCCTGAACGATCCCAACGGACCTAAGATCATTCAGCGCTACTACACTCTCAGTACCGATTGACAGCGGTACTCTCACACTCGCGCTGGTCTAAGCCTGCGCTCTACCTCGGATACCGACTCTTGTCAGCATCCTACCCCGAGATACAGGTCCTATCGACCTCCTCCAAGGAGTTCTCCACTCCTGGTCACCCATGCTACAGACTCTATATAGACGCCTGTTTTCCAATTCCAACATCAGGTTAGAATATGAGTGACCCCACAAACATACTACCAATCAACTATCAACCACATGCATCAGCATATTAAAAGCCTTTCCTACTAACTATCCCATGACTCATAACGCCTTATCACTCCATACACAAACCATGCTCTGATACCACTTAAACGGGGATGTCACGCCCCGAACCCTGAGCACGCGCACATCCCACTGCGGTCGATCAAATGCGACATTCCCATGTAGTGTCGCCGACCCCATTCATTTATTAATGTGCAAGCGGAACGTATTATAAAACCCCTGACAATAACATACGGGATAGAAAAGCAGGAAACAAAATCACAACATAACACTTTCATAATTCAACAGAATTACAAACGAGAAGTCTACAACCAAAGTCTACAAAAGACCGGCTCTTAAAAAGGAATTGTCCTACGACCTACAAGTCGGACACGTTCTCCAATCTTATGACTTCACCGCAACTCCTCAAGGCCAACCAAAGCTATCGGTCGCTCCGTCCACCGGGGACCTGAAATTTTAATCCCACAACCGGGATGAGACGATGTCTTAGCAAGTTCAACCCCCTAAACCCCTATTAGAAAGAAAATACGCCCCGAGTGGCCTAGCCACATCACACAAAAGACTTACCTCGCCTTAGCCTTTATCTGTAGGTTAGCACAATTTATATAAACCAGCCACGTGCAATTATGATAACCAAACAACCATGGCACAATCACATTATCAAACAATTCAACCACTTGGATCGTCTCGGCGATCAATCGACTTGGCCGATTACATGTCAATTCTAGTGAATCAATTACTACTTCCAATCTCGACCCTATAGGAAGGCTTAATAACCAGTGGCAATCACGGCCCCACTCGGCACGACCTTTAATTAGGTGGTCCATCACGGCCTCACTGGGCACGACCTCTCATAGGTGGTCCATCCCGGCCTCACTGGGCACGACCTCTCATAAGTGGTCCATCACGGCCTCACTAGGCACAACCTCTAATAGGTGGTCAATCACGGCCTCATTAGGCACGACCTCTCATAGGTGGTTCATCACGGCGTCACTAGGCGCAACCTCCAATCGGTGGTTAATCACGGCCTCACTAGGCACAACCTCTAATAGGTGGTTAATCACGGCCAATCTCCCATCAATTCCCACACTTAGGGTTTTCTAAAGAATCCTCATAAATCACAATCACACTCAATTCGCCACAACCAATCATCAATTTCAAATTCTACATGCACAGTAGCGATCGGCACGAAATTATGAGAGAACAAGGTCCCGGCAAAATTTTCGGAATTTAATAAATAATTAAATTTATTCCGAAAATTAATTAAATAATAATATCCATATTTTCGTCATCCACACCCAATTTATAATATCCAACCATCAATATCAAAATCCGAACACACAGCAGCGATCGGCACAAAATTCTGAGCAACCGGGGTCAAAAATAATTTTTCCCTTTTTTTTAAATAATATTTTAATAATTTCGAAATATAATATAATATTATAAATTCCAGAATTTCAAAACATTTAAATAAATCAAAAATAAAACCTATTATGTCACATCAAGGTTTATTTTTAAATGAACTCTCTTAGCCTTTAATTAAACATGCTTTAAATCAAACAAACCTCTCAATCTAAGTCACAATTAAATAAACTAAACTAACCACCTAAACTTAATTAACTTAAGCTAAGCACACCTAAAGCATAATTAACTCTCTAAGCGAGGTTTAGTGAGTTAAACTCACCGGATTAACGAGCCGAGCGGACCAAAACAACGAGGACGACGCGAGGATCGACTTTCCTCAAAGTGGGCCGAGCATCCGAGCTCGGGAAGGCGGTCAAAACGGGCCAAACGTCCGCTGCATACCCATTTTTTTTCCAGCTGCTGGTTGCGGCCGAGAAGGGGCTGATCCGGCGGCGATTCGGTGGAGGAACGGCGGGGACGGGCGGCAGCAGCTCAGGCGGGCTCCGGCGGGGGAGCACGGCGGCTCACGGCGGCTGATTCGCGGCCTTGGCTGGCCGAATAGGGCTGGGCAGCGATGGTAACTCAACTGGACGGGGCGGATGGCGTTCGAGCGAGTGAGAGGGAGACGGACGGCAGCACGGCGGCGAGGCGACGCGGGGCGAGGACGGCGTGCGGCGGCGGTGAACGACGATAGGCGGAGCTGCTGGTTTCTGCTCGGCATCCGACCAGATCTGAGATCTCGAGCAGCAAACGGAGGCAGCTGGGCGGAGCAACTAGTGGGGCTGCGACGGTGAGCGGGCGGAGACGAGCGGGGCGGTGGACGGTTGCGGACGGCCAGCGACGGCTCTGGTGATGGGCGGCAACGGCCATGGCTGCTCGGTTCCTTCCTGCGGGTTCAAGCAACAACTAGATGGAAGAAGAAGACAACGGGAGAGGAAGGGGAAGACGGAGGTGCGTGCGGGCCGAGCGAGGCGGAACGGCGACGGCGGAGGCGTGACGGTCCGGCGACCAGCGATCTTCCTTGTGGCCTGGCGTCTCCAGAAGAAATGAAGAAGATGGAGATGGAGGGGCAACGAGAGAGAGGGAGGAAAGAGAGGGAGGGAGGAGAGAGAAACTACTTCATGGGCTCTTTTCTTTTTCTTTTCTTTTCTTTTTTTTCTTTCATCCAACCAAGGTGGCCCACCATGACCTCATGCATGACATCACACTCCACTATCTCTAAACCTCCCACAACAATTCTCTAATGGGTCCATTTTATTTTCCGCCGGGGTATAAAATCTTGTACGGCCAATTCTCCAATTCCACTTGATTCTCTTCCAATTGAATCAAATTGAAGTCCATAAAATTAATCCAATGTCATCACACTTCCATTCACATAATCACTTGACCATAAAACCAACTTAAGTCCCAAAAGCGCGACCAAAAGCGGCCTACTAATTTCTCGATTCAAATTAGCTATTTCTTGATTATTTTGCTGAGAAGCTCGGCTTGCACGAAAAATCTTCCCAACGATGATTCAATGATCTTGAAATGATTTGTGACACACCCAGACTTCCAATTTTTGAATTCGATCTCAATTTCACGGTTAATTTCACTTTGGCATGATACTAGCGCGGCCCAACCTATCGGGTAGCCTTTAGAAATTTTCATGCATTTGACTGTGGTTGATCATCTCAAGCCACAATGTACATCTTTGAAACATCGGCGACTTTCGGTTATCGGGGTAATCTCAAGGTTTCAAATACGAACACATGGTACCCAATCGATAGAAAAGTCGGTCCAGTGTCGATCGACAAGAATTGTGCGATCTTGTGGAATCACCCGCACTCGATCACACACTCTCGTCAAGTCAACCTATCTCCGATCTCTAATCGATTTTAATTGTGCCGTAATGACCCTTGCAGACTAGCTCGGTCGAAATGTCGCTTTCTGGTCAAATTCTCGAGTCTGATGCATTAGAAACTCTTAACAGTTTCACCCGATAGACTAGTTTCCACATGAGTGGCCAACTCAAGGAAAAGAACTATATGCGTGCCAACGAAATGACCGTCTCAATTAATTGAAAATAGACTCGGAAAATCGGGATGTCACATGATCTGCTCTCCAATCTCAATCCCATCATGGTCAATAAATGCATGGATCCCTGAAGCAGTAAGGCTTTCGTAGAGAAATTGAATCAAGTTCCTCCTGGCATATTCTACTCTGAGAAAGACTTCGTAGCGGCTAACAACGGGCCATCCAGGGATGGAAGCGACGAGTAATTGTTGCAGACATCCAGGACTCGAGAAGCTTAGGAAAAAGTAATTCTGTGCCATTTTTCATGGGATGCACCATCAAAATCAGCACCACCATCTACGTCATTTACACTGTTAGTTGCGGAATCAATGGCGAATCTTTAGATCGAGACACAGTTCTCATCAACTGCAAAAGATAAGAAAATGCAACATAAACCAATGGCAATGGTAACTTGTTGAGGTTATCAAGAGAGAGTGCACATATATATGGTTAACACTACTAATATATGTACTCTAATCAGTCTAATTAAACATGCAACATCTTGATCCAATTACATCATCAAGGTAAAGCAGAAAAGAGGATGGATGCTGAAACTAGCAACAAAGACTTCAAGATGGCATAACCTTACCTTGTCCAAGAAGTTGAAAAAAAAAATAAAGGACATCTTTACCCCCACAAAAATTCCGAACATTGGGCCCTCGAATAGCCTCCGATGGGACTTTGGGAAGAAAATGAAGGATAGGAACATGAAAAAACCCAACGGAGGATCTTCTAGAGCCCAGTATTTTGATTGAATTAGCACAATCACCAAGTAATTCAATGAGGCAAAGTAAAATATGCTGTCAAGCTTTAACCGCAAAAGGTGGACACCTATGATACCCCTCAAACGAAATCCTGCAACATTATCCTCAGGACCTTCAAATCTTCGGTGCCCTGAAGAAAAAGCAGCCATTGGCAGAGATGGGTGTAAAGAGAAACCACTTCCCGCATCCACATAATCGCAGAAGACAAGGGAGTGCACATTATCAGACAGATCAGATACAAATAATAATACGAGGAAGTGGACAAGAAACCCTTGAATTACAAAGCAACGGACCTGATCAAGCCTGAAAACCTGAAATCCACTGGCCAGTTTGAAGATCATATAGCACGAGACGGTGCTAATCACAAACACCATTCAACATGAGTGAGTCCTATAAATGATGAAAAGACCGAGCTCATACCTGCATACACCAACCACCGAGGGTGATTGTAGGAACTCTGCGCAGCTTCTCAAGAACTTCCTTCAACAAGTTGCAGCAAATCCTCTTGTCACCAGACATATCAGTCATAGTGTCAAAATCTAACTTGGCTTCCATTAAAGAAGATATATTGTCAGAGTCTGAAGACAGCACGATGACACCAGTGTCCTGAAACCCGTAATGACAGCACATTCGGGGCCCAAATTTTGATTGCACAAGATGAACTAAGGCCGACAAGTGCCAACTCTTTTACACTTGCTGAATCTCTCATAATGTTATTCACGCCACAGCACTCGCGCAACTGAAGAGGCTCTAGAGCAGGAGTTCCCCTGAAAATCCCCACAAGGATATCATCACTCAAATCCGAATACACAATCGACAACACCTCAAGACAAGGCCACCTAATAGTCCTACCCAACGTGGAACTGCGGCAACTGACTTCCAGGCGCACCAACCAACTCGAGCAATACAAGAACCGCGGCAGCATATAGAAGGTCGGCGGCAGGAAAACCAACCTCAGCAGAAATCCTCCTCGTGGCATTCCGCCACGAAGCGGAGCCAGAGGTCGACCTTGGGGCGGTGGGCCTTCTCCTACTAGAAGCCATTGACGTGGAAACTCTTCACCGTGGGGGAGATGCACTAGCTCAGGACGCTGCCAACGAGGAGCATGAAGTCCAAGGGCTTCCGAGGCGGGTCTCCACTCTCTCCATCGAAGACGAGGTCGGCGGTGGTCGTCCAAGCGAAACGCCACAGCTGAGGAGATGCCGGTCTTGACGACGTCTCGGATGGGCAGAAACGAGAAGATGTGGTGGATCACGGCGTCCGGCAAGGCGCTGAGGAGATCCCTAGGGCTCCTGCTTCGCTGGGGAGGAGGAGGAGGAGGAAGTCCGTTTCGTTTGGTGCGATCTGGCCGGTCGCCGGAGGATTTGCGGTGGATGGCGCCGTGCGCGGAGGTCTCCGCCATGGATTCGAAGGGTTTCTGCGTCGACGGCAACTGAGACTGAAGTCATGTCGCCCCTTTAACTGATATTGTTTTTTATTTTATTTTTTTCCTTTTTAATTTTTCAGGAGTCTCTTTTCTTTAATCGAAAGGAGGTCAAATCAAGCTGATCGATTTCCATTTTAGGGTCTACTTGCCTAGGAATACGCTTTGATTTCCTAATCCTTTTTAACTACTCTCTCCTCTAAATTTTTTTTCAGCCTTTTTCCTATTTTTTGGCTGAATATATTCTCGATCAGAATTTTTTTTTGTTTTTTGAGTTCTTTATACAAGCATATGAGCTGTCTACTTCATAATGCATTGCAAAACAAATTAGATGGTGTCAATTTGAAAAAGAATTGGGAGGATCTAAATAAAAACTTAAGCTTGGAGAAAAAGGAACATAAAATTTATGTGATGCAGTACCCACCCAATATTTCTTTTCTCCTTATAAAATGGATGCTCATCGAACTCTCGGACTTTATCCTCTATCATGTGTTAAATGCACATGATAAACGTGATGTCACATTTCGAACCTTTCAACGCTTTTATCACGTTCATATACATGTTAGCATTTACGTGGGTGGACCCCACATGATTAGATACATTTAGACATGGGAACTAATATCTTAAACATGCTAAGTATGTCTTGGTTGGTAAGGCGTTTAATAAATTTCTCTGATTCTCTCAATGCTTTTATCACATTCGTAAACATGTTTAATTGACACTCGATCAAAAGGTTTATGACTAATTAGCACTAATACAATATGTTTAGGACTTTTCTAATGCTTTTCCCGAGTACATGTCACACGACACATGCATACTTTTCTAATTTTGTAAGAATTTCAATCTTTGGGTGTTTTTGATGTTCTTATTTTATTTACTGATTTTTTTTTTTATTTTGTGAATTTACCTTTTTAACTTGTTATAAAATTGGGTAAATATCACAAAAACCCTACCTTTGACAAATTTATGTCAAACTAAATTTTTTACCACCAAAAATCCTAAATTGGTAAATCTATAACAAATTTACCCCAAATGATATTAAAAAAACTCCAAACCGATACACTTATGATAAATTTAAATTTAAATTAATTTTTTTACCACCAAAAATCTCAAATTAGTACATTTGTGACAAATGTACCATTTATTAAATTGGATTAATATCACAGAAAATCACAAAATTGATATAACTGTGACAAACGAAAAGTAACTTCCCAAGCTAATAAACTAGTCAACTGTCACATGTCATCCAATTCAGTAATTTGACAGCAAAAATTAATGGAAACTAATAGAGGCTAAAATGATCATAAGTGTACCCATTTTGGGTAAATTGATCAAAGGTGTATCGGTTTTGAATTTTTTTGGTGATAAAAAAATTAGTTTAAGGTAAATTTGTCAAATGTGTACTAGTTTGGAATTTTTCATGGTATTAATCCTATAAAATTTTATCCAAGTAACATATTAAATGAAGAGTTTAAAGTGAGTTAAATGGTTAAGTAAGGATTTTCTTCTTGGATCACACCGTGGGCAGAGCTCTCAGCCATGGATATCATTCCTAGGGTTTCTATGAATTTTGCCAGCAAAACGGCTTTCGAATTAGGAGGTTTTGTATTTGGATGTTGAGCAAGCAACTAAGGAGTGCATCTATTTAGAATCTATTATTTGTGAATTTTGGACCATTTGACGATAAGATTGTTTCATTTGATGAAGAGCTTTGAAATAAGAAACAACAAAAAAATGTACTATACCGTGTAGAAAAGTATTAATTGTAAAAAGTGAAAGCAAAAAAAAAAAAAAAAATGTGGTTTGATTCAGCTTATTGAATGTGGAATGGAACAAATGTTTGACCCAAATTGTAACAAACGGAAAGCAAATTATGTTTCGAATTGAAACGAAACTCATTGGTAAAATCTTTGGTTCTTCTTAAGAGCTCTTTCATTGCTAATCTCACGAACTTACAAATTCACCCTAACATCACATACCCGTAAAGAAAAATGAACCTTATAGACACATATTTATTGATAATTAATAATTAAAATTCCAGTAACTTTAGATTTAAAAATATAAGCTGTTTCAAATCTTAATGACGTATAGTAAAAACTGGAGGAAAAAAAAAAAAGAAGATGTACCATGGTTTGATTTCCTCGTTTGTTTTCGTTTTCAAAAAGTCAAACTAAATCGAATTGTGAAATATGGTCTAGTTCCATTCGCAAACCTTTTCGTTGAGGAAAAAAAATTCCCTCGAACCCAATTAAACCACAAAAAGGATTATGTTAACGTTCTGAGTTTCATCTTCATTTGGGCAGAAAAGAAGTATTTCAAGTTTGTGTTATTGAAATCAATCGCAAGCTTAGCAGTTTTATAAATTTTCGGGCAGTGCAAGGACTTGCTTCACTTGGAAACTAGGAGTTATGCTGAAACTACAATCGAACTCTAATGACGTCTACTCAGTTACACACGAATACAACAAGATTTCCAGAATGCAAATCATTATAATCAGGGCTTTGCTTAATCTTCCAATAGTGCAGATAAACATTATACCTCTATATTTTCTATTCTGCTTGACAAAGAAGAGAATGGTGAGCAATATCTCAACCAAAACACCCTTTCGTATGTCGACCATCCAAAACACTACTGCTAACCTCTTTCCTTAAGAGGTTTGTATTTACAACTAAACTAATCTAAACTAAAAAGAAGTGTAAGTTAGATATACTGCCATAGTTCATGTAACTTCTCCATTAAAAAAAAGCGTGAATAAGAATGAGCAGCGTAGTGCCTCAAGCAACATAAACTTGCCATGAGATTAAGAATCTCGAATTTTCATCTGCTTCTAGAAGGACGCCAATTGAAGAGGATAATCGAAAATAATTTCAGCGTTTTTGGAAGCTCTTTGATAGCTGAGCACATTTTGGCGAACAGCAAGCAGTTCGAAAGTACAGTGGCTTGAAGACGTTTTTGTCTATTCCTTGCACGCAAATCAGCCTTGATAATCATCTTCTCCAGTGTAAATGTATTGCCAAGAAGAAACTTAATCAAGGTGAGCACATGTTTTGACCCCAAGCTATTAGCTTTGAAACCGATGATCTCGACTTGGTTAAGATGTGTCGCCAAACATTGAAAGCTTTCTTTCCGTGAACACAAAAAATCTTCTTCATCATAGTTACAACTTCCTTTTGATTCTTCCTGCACATGAATACCCCATTTAAGAAACTTCACATCAAATGCGGATCAACAGAAAAAAGAATCCGTTGCCTAACTAAAATAAACTTTCATTTGTCCACTGCAGATGCTAGTTAGTTTTACTTTTTTTTTTTTTTTTTTTTTTGAGTATTAATGAATTTGAACTCTTAAACTCATCTTCACAATGAAAACTCTTCTCTTTCTAAGTGCTCATCGCTAACCTATTAGTTCAAGATCCTAACGCTGCCTGGCAGCAAAAGAACCTCCACTATGACAGAGCAGTTACTTTAGGACATGACCTAAAACAGCTTAAGGTGGTCCTGCACAGATATTGAGTATACTAACTGAGTTATGAGTAAATTTCAATTGATGGAACAAATAAGAGTTGAGATTGATCATCTTTTTGTGCTTCTAAAGTTTCAACTAATTGTTTAAACATTCATGCAAAGAGGAAGCCAGAACAAGAAGTGAACTGAAAATATTATAGCGAAAGACAAACCTTCAATCGGAGGACACCAGTTAGGTGTATGACTAATCTTTCCAAGTACTGTGAACTTCGTAGCATGTATGCTATCCCAGGAAGGTGCAATTGACTAATTGGTGTGCGTAGTATCAGACTCTGACATTTTGATAACAAAGAGGGCACTCCTTTCATCTCCAAAAAGGAGAGAATCTAAGCACATTGAGCAAGCAACAAAAAATATTTTAATTAATATTTCTTTTCCTATCTAACTTGAATAAAGAATAACAAAATTACGTTCCATCCAGATATGATATATTTTCCTATCTCCTAGCCAGTACTAAAAGTAGAAATGAACATGTGATCTCTTTAAAAATCAAGACTATTTACATATGCTTCTCATATAAAACTTATTATCTTTGAACGATCTGAAATTTCAAGTAGTCAGTTATATAAGACAGTGAACCTTGTTATTGACTGAAGTTTCCAAGTGGATATGTCCATTGACATTGTAAAGGACATCATCCTATATCTGCTGAATTAATTATAGATGCACTGTCAACGATTGCCGTGATGAAAGACTAGAGGTCAATCAGCCTGGGCTAGAGACACCACCAAACAGTGCTAATCGCAGACACTATTCAACATTAACATGTAAATTATTGAGCTTTTGTACCTTCAAACACCAACTGCCAATGGTGATTTTAGGAACTCCACACAGCCTGTCAAGAAGTTCCTTCAACAAGTACATCCTCTCAGATAAGGAAGTTCGAACCGAAAAAACTAACTCGGCTTCAACTAAAGAAGATATAGTGTCAAGTCTGAATATATGGGTGCACAGCCACGGCCTCGACCACGTCCCTGATACACGCAACGAGAGCAAATGTGGAGCCCAAATTTTGTTCGCGTAAGAGTAAGATTTTTTGCTGCCAATCAATACCAAATCTTTCACACTTGTTGAATCTATTATAATGTTCTTCACGTAGCAGCACCGCCGCAACTTGAGGAACTCTAAAACGGGACTTCCCGTGAAGATTCGCATGAGCATATCATCATCCAAATCCGCATCTTCGATCGACAAGAACTTAAGACAAGGCCACCAAATAGTCTCATCCGACCAGAAACTGCACCAACTGACTTCGAGACGCACCAACCAACTCGAGCAATACAAGAACGGTGGTAGTGTATATTTAATCCGCGGCTCGGTGATCAGCCACAGCCGAAGATCCTCCACGCGGCGCCCCAGTGCGAAGTTGAGCCAGAGGTCGAGCTTGGGGCGGTAGCGGTGGCGGTACTTGAAGTTGGTGACGTGCAACTTCTTCACCGTGGGCGAGGTGCACTGGCTCAGGACGCTGCCGACGAGGGACGGGAAGTCGAGGGAGCGGGCGTCGCGATTGCGAGGTCGGAATCCATCGAATACAAGGTGGGTGGTGGAGGTCCAGGAGGACCGCCAGCGCCTGGAGAGGACGCTGGTCCTGACGGCGTCTTCGATGGGCAGAAAGGAGAAGATGTTGTGGATCGCGTCATCCGGCAACAAAGGAAGAGGAGGCCGGTTTCCCCTGGCGCGATTCGGACGGTCGCCGGAGGAGGATTTGCGGTGGGCGGCGGCGTGGACGTAGGGCGCCGCCATGGATTGAAATTCTAGGGTTTCTGCTGATGTTCCCCCAGGTTTCCAAGGATTTTTCCAATTTCTTTTTCTTTTACTTTCTATGCAAGCAATTAATTAGGCATCAACTCGATTTGGAATCTATCTTTTTTCCTATTTGATCCAATCTCCTATTTTTTTATCAAAAGAAATATTTTTATTTCACATAAAAGAGATACATAACTCCAAAACAAAACTAATCCTAAAAAGTCACATTTTATTGCAAATCTAAAAAATGAATCAACTTAGTGCAGTTTGCAAAAATTTGCTCATTTCACAAGAACAAATCTACCGTAACTTTACATCTTCTTCTTCAGTCATTTCACAAGAACGGATCTACCATAACTTTACTTCTTCTTTTTCGGTTGAAAATTTTCTTTATAAAATTTTTTCTCTTCGGATTCTTTATCAAGCATGACTAAATAAAGAATCTGATTGTAAAAACAAATTAGAAGATTGACTTGCTTGATATTTTCTTACTTTTTTCCTTACAAAGTGCACATTCATCGAACATTTAGGATCCGTTTGTAAAAACAAATTAGAAGATTGACTTGCTTGATATTTTCTTACTTTTTTCCTTACAAAGTGCACGTTCATCAAACATTTAGGATCCGTCCCCAAAAAAATTAAACATTTAGGACAATAAAATTCTAATTTTGGCACCATTGGCTCTTCCTACTTTTGAGTTAGGGAGAGAGTGGATCTTGATAGTTTGATTTGCGAAATGAAATAGCAGGGCAATAAATAATAATCTCATGAAAATAAAATAAACTAGAATAAGCACGGAAAAGATTCTTTTTATTCAATTAATAGGATAATCTAAAAATAACATCCGCAAGCTTAAAACTCTTTTTAATCAGCTTTAATTACATAATAATTAAATCTTAATATCTTAATATCATTTCTTTTCATTATAAATTTGATATGTAACTTACAGTTTACTCACACCTAATGATAATCATAAACAGTAATACAGAACTATATCATTATTTCTAGTGATTATAAGTTACTCAAGCTATTAAAAAAATTAATGTGCAACCATACAAATCATGAATTATTAATAGTCTGTGCTATAAATTTATTATTGATCAAGTATAATTAAAATCACATTAATTAATTATGGTAATTAACATCTAGATTATTTAAGTTTAATAATTGATTTATCTTATAATATAAATTTCATTTAATTGGGTAATTTAATATTTGATAACTTAATCCAAGTATAGTTGCTTATGTACCTAGCATGCACTTCATTAAATTATGGAAAAACTAATCATAATATTGGCATGACACTAAATTAAAGGCTTCAAGGGTTACATAAGGACTAGAAGGGTATGTTAGGTTCTTACCCTTGAATCCATAGAAATGCATATGCTTGCTTTGACCCAAATTTTACTAAAGTGAAAGCAAGTTATGTTTCGAATTGAGTCGAAACTAATTGGTAAAATCTTCATTTCTTTTTATGCACTCTTCGTTGCTGATTTCACGAACCTACAAGTTCACCAAAAATGGCATTGCTCGAACAAAAAGTCAGTATTCTCATTAAAAAAAGAAAAGATCCTCATAGACACATAATTATTGATAATTAATAATTAAAATCCAGCTACTTTAGATTTAAAAATCTAAGCTATTTCAAATCTCAATGACATATTAAAAAAAATTGAAAAAAGTAGTATGTCCCATAGTTGGATTTCCCAGTTTGTTTTGGTTTTCAAAATGTTAAACTAAATCGAATCGTGAAATGTGGTCTAGTTCTATCCACAAACCTTTTCTTTGGGAAAAAAAATCCCCTCGAGCCCAACTAGACCACGAAAAAAGGTTATGTTAAAATTTGAATTTAAATTTCGTTTGGACAGAAAAGAAGTACTTCAAGTTTGTGTCATTTGAATCGAACACGAGTGGAGGAGTTCAATAAATTTTTGGATAGTGCAAGTAGTTGCTTCACTTGGAAACAAGGGGTTGTGCTAAAACTAAAATCAAACTCTAATGCTGTCTATGCAGTTACAAGCAAATAAGCGAAGGTTTCAAAATGCGCATCATTATAATCAAGGTTTCCTTAATCTTTCAAGAGTGCAGATAAATATGATACCTCTAAATTTTCTATTTTGCTTGGAGAAGAAGAGAAGGCTGAGCAATATCGTAACCAAAACAACCTTTCGTATGTCGATAATCCAAGACACTACCATTAACCTCTTTCCTGAAGAGGTTCGTATTTACAACTAAACTGAACTGAACTTTTGAAAGGAGTGTATATTAGGTACATGTCAAAGACCTGATATTGTCATAACTCGTGTAAATTTACCGTCAAAAGAGTGTGAATAAGAATGAGCAATGTAGTGCCTAGAGCAACGTAACCTTGCCATATGATTAACAAAGATCCAGATTTTCATATGCTTCTACAAGGATAGCAATTTGAAAGGATAATCGAAGATAACTTTAGCATTTTTGGAAGCTCTTCGATGGGTGAGCACATTTCGGCTGACACCAAGTAGTTTCAAAAGAACAGCGGCTTGATGATTTTTCTGTCCATTTAGTGAGTGCAAATCAGCCTTGATAATCATCTTCTCCAGCACAAGTGTATCACCAAGAAGAAACTTAATAAGGACAAGCAGATGTTTCGATCCAAAACTATTAGTTTTAAAACCGATGATCTCAACTCTCTTGAGATGTTTCACCAAACATTGAAAATTCCCCTTTCGCGTGCACAAAAAATCTTCTTCATCATAGTTAAAATGGTCTTTCCATTCTTTGTCAAGCATGTACTGCACAAAGACACCCCATTTAAGAAACTTACTTCACATTAGATGCAAATCCACAAAAAAGAATTAGTTGCCTCACTGAAGTTTCAAAAAATTAAAAAAACTTTCATCTGTCCACTACAAATGTTAGTTAGTTTTACTTTATTTTGAGTGTTTATGAATTTGAACTCTTAAACTCATCTACACAATAAAATATCTCTCTTTCTAGATGCTCATCATTCAACTATAATTTCAAGATCCCAACGCTGCATGGCAGCAAAATAACCTCTAGTATAATGCTACATTTATTTTAGGACATGAACTAAAACAGCTTAAAGTGGCCATGCACAAATGCTGAGTAGAATGACCAAATTACAAGCAAATTTAAATTATAGGAAAAAATAAGAGTTTGAGATTGATAATCTTTATGTACTTCTAAAGTTTTAACTCACTATTCAAACATTCATTGAAAATGGAAGTCAACACAATAAGCAAACTAAAGATAGTATAGCAAAGGAACAAACCTTGAATACATGTACGTGTAAGCCATTCAGGTGTATGATTAATTTTTCCAGGAACTCTGAACTTCCCAGCATGTATGCTATCCCAGGAAGGTCCCTTTGAGTGACTGGTGTGTGTAGGGTTAGATTCTGACATTTTGACAATGGAGATGGCACTCCTTTCATCTCGAAAAGGGACAGAACCTAAGCACATTGAGTAAGCAACAAAGAAAATTTCATTAATATTTTTTTTCCTTTCTAAAATTAATAAAGAATAACAAAACTACATTCCATCCAAATATGATATCCATTGACCTTGTCTCCCGATGAAGAAAAAACCAATAATGATACCATAGATAGAAATGAACAAGATAATTTGTTTAAGACTATTTACGTCGTGTAAAACTTATGATCTTTGAAGGATTTGAAACTTCTAATAGTTGGTCACATGAGATAACGAACCTCATTATTTCCAAGTGACTCTATCCATCTATCCATTGAAGATGATTATGGAACAACACATGAGATAGCATGACTGTTCTGTGACCCTAGGGTGACTAGGTCCATTATTTATATAATCTCTTAATGTATTTTTCCTGTGAAAATCAAGCATCTAAGATTGTTGCATTGATATCCTATCTAGTGGACATTCACTGTCCCAAAATTTGAGTCATCCTAGATCCATTTATTGGAAATTAAACGGAGGGAATGAGCTCTTAGGTTCACAATATTTCTGATGTTGGAACACAAAGTTAGACATCATCCTATATTTGTCTATGATTCCCATTATGAAAGACTAGAATGCCACAAAAAGCCGAGATCACTTGGCCGGGGCAACAAACATTGCCAAACACTACAGACACCATTGAACATGAGCATGTGGTAAAATTATTGAGTTTGTACCTTCAAACACCAACCACCGATGGTGATAACAGGAACTCCCTGCACCTTCTCAAAAAGTTCTTTCAGCAAGTCATAGCACATCCCCTTGTCTCTCACTGAAAAAGTTCGAATGGAAAAAACTAAGTCGGCTTTAACCAAAGAAGATGTATCGTCAAGTCTGAATATGCGGTGATGCCACATCCCTGATACATGCAATGATAGTAAATGCGGGGCCCAAATTTTCTCCAGGTGACAGTTATTGGCACCAATGAGTAGCAAGTCTTTCACACTTGTTGAATCTATTATAATGTTTTTCATGCGCCAACACTGCCGCAACTCAAGGGACTCTAAAACAGACTTCCCCTCAAGATTGGCCGCAGGAAATCATCACTCAACTCCGCATATTCCATCGACAAGACCTTAAGACAAGGCCAGCTGATAGTTAGGTCCAACGAAAAACTGCACAAACTGACTTCGACGCGCACCAACCAGCTCCAGCAATACAAGGATGGTGGCAGTATATACATAGACCACATCTTGGTGATGAGAGACAAGCAGAGATCTGTTACGAAATCGCACGTCGATTTCAGAAAAATAACGCTTGCAAACAATTCACCAGACAGAATATAGTAATAAAAGAGCAGAATCAGATGAACACGCCAGAAAATTTGTTGTCGAAGTTCGCCCAAACCTGGGATACATCTCCGCGCAGAGGCACTCTGCGAATCTACTAGAATTCGGAAAAGTTGGAATACAACAATGATCTTCTCTCAAGATCAGAACACAGAGATTGAGAACTCTCATCAAGAAAAAAACTCACTTTTTTTCTTCTCTCTTTTTCTTGCCTCTCTATTTCCTTTTTCAGCGTCTTTATGGCTAGGGTTTTTCCATCGCTAATATATAGGTACCACTTTTAACCTAAAAGGAAATCTAATAGAAAAGACAAAAAAGCCCCTAAAAATAAATATTTGGCTTTATCTATAACAATCTCCCACTTAAAGACAAATATACCCAAACACCAAACAACTTTGTATCTATCTTGTTCAAAAAATAGTAGTTGAAAAACTTGTGCCTCTGTGATACTCCTCATCAATCAACATGGAGTAACACCAATGGTAGTAGTACAGAAATAATGCTTCTCTCTATCTACTACCTTGGTCATCATGTCAGCTGGATTCTTCGAGCCATCAATCTTTTGTAGCTTTAATTCATTATCTTTCAATGCTGACCTGATAAAGTGATAACGCTTCTTGATATGTCTAGTCCTTAAGTGATAAGCTACATTCTTTGCTAAGTGCACTACACTTTGACTATCACTTCACAGTGTATTGACTGGCTGTTTTCGATGTAACTCCTCCATATAATCTTGTAACCACATGATTTCCTTGGAGGCTTCTGTAATCGCTACATATTCTGCCTCTGTCGTCGATAAAGCCACTACTTTTTGTAGTTGAGATACCCAACTCACTGCTGTACCTGGAACTGTAAAGACATATCCAGTGGTACTCTTACCACTATCTCGATCACCCAAATGATCTGCATCTACATAACCCTGCAACTCTAGAGATGTACCACCATAACAAAGTGAGTAATTAGAAGTACCTGCTAGATATCTCAATATCCATTTAACTGCATTCCAATGCTCTCTACTTGGGTTCTGCATATATCGACTCACAACTCCCATTGCTTGTGCAATGTCTGGTCTCGTGCTCACCATGGCATACATCAAACTCCCCACTACTGATGCACATGGAACTACCGCCATCTCATCTTTCAAAGCTTGAGTGCTTGGACACATATCCTTGGAAAGTTTGAAGTGACTCGCTAGAGGAGTTGCAACCGGCTTTGCCTTGTCCATGTTAAATCTCTTTAACACCTTGTTCACATAGTCTTCCTGCGACAACCACAATTTCTTATTTTTCCTTTTTCTGATGATTTTCATGCCTAAAATATTCTTGGCCTCTCCCAAGTCTTTCATAGCAAACTGTGATGATAACATCTTTTTCACTTCTACGATTCTCTTCATATTGGAACTAGCCACCAACATGTCATTCACATATAAAGATAGATACACAATGTCACCATCATCATATTTGCGAAAATAAACATAGTGATCAGACTCACAGTGTGCAAATCCTTTTTCTTGCATGAAACCATCAAATTTTAAGTACCACTGCCGCGGAGCTTGTTTCAAGCCATACAAGCTTTTCTTCAAGCGACATACCATGTGCTCCTTACCTTTGAGTTCAAAACCCTTAGGTTGTGCCATGTATAATTCTTCATCTAAGTCACCATGTAAAAACGCTATTTTTACGTCTAACTGCTCAAGATGAAGATCCTCCACTACAACTATACTCAGCAGAACTCTAACTGATGTCATTTTCACTACCGGTGAAAATATCTCGGAGTAGTCAATCCCTTCTTTTTGAGAAAAGCCCTTGACTACAAGTCTCGCCTTGTATCTAATACTACCATCTACTTCATTCTTAATCCTGTACACCCATTTGTTTAATAAAGCTTTTTTACCTGTAGGCAACTTGGTCAACTCCCAAGTTTTGTTCTGAAGTAACGAGCTCATCTCGTCTTTCATAGCACACTCTCACTACAAGTGAGACGTGTCTGCCTTTACCTCATCATAAGTATCCGGTTCTCCCGAATCTGTATATAAGACATGGCTCAGAACAGTATTAGCTAATGGATCAAAAATTACCTTTGGCTTTCTCACACGTGTAGACTTTCTCAAGATAGGTACTTCAGGATCATTCGTTTGCTCCGAATCACTACATTCTTCTTGAACTACCTCTTCGCTAATAATAGGCTCATCTTGAACCTCTCTTTCAGGTGAACTTTGATCTACTGGAAACATCTTCACGGGCATTATGTCTAATTCAACATACTCTGGTTGTACTACCTTCTCATGCTCCGTCTCTGTCTGACGATCCTTGTACATCTTTTCTTCATGGAATACCACATTGCCACTGCGGATGACTTTGTTATTCTCATAATCCCAAAGCCTATAGCCATACTCGTCACCACCGTATCCGATAAAAATGCACTTCTAGGACTTAGCATCAAGCTTTTTCCTATCCTCCCTGTCAATCAAAGCATATGCAATACAACCAAACACCTTTAGATGTAAATAATTAATCTTTTTACCTAACCACGGCTCTTGTGGTATTTCTCCATCCAACACACTAGATGGACTTCTGTTGATAAGATAAACAGCTGCATCAACTGTGGCAGCCCATAAGTGTAGCGGGAGACCTGCATGTAGTCTCATGCATCTCGCACATTCTAGAATAGTCCTGTTCATTCTTTCAGCTACACCGTTCTCTTGAGGAGTTCTAGGAACAGTCTTTAGCCCATGTATGCCTTCTCGACTCAGATAATTTGCAAATTCTTTACTTGTGTATTCACCACCATTATCAGATTTCAAAGCTATAATCTGATAACCTGTTTCTTTTTCTACCATGGTCTTCCACATTCTGAACATCCCGAATACTTCTGATTTTTCTTTAAGAGCATAGACCTAAGTCTTCCTTGTTGCATCATCAATGAATGTGACAAAATATCTCTTACCACCATAAGAGAGTTCCTGAGCAGGTCCCCATACTTCAGTATGAACCAACTCTAGCTTCTGGCCTTTATTTTGTCGCCCATTCAATTGAAAACTAACAGCATTCTATTTTCCATAAATGCAACTCTCACAAAAATCTAACTCAACTTTTTGTAAACCCGGAAGTAATTTCCTCAAGTGTAACTGCTTTACAACCTTTTCACCAAGATGTCCCAAACGATAATGCCAAAGAGTAGATAAATTACCTGTAGCCATTGTAGTTGCAACCATATCACTGATATTGTCTCCTTGGAGAAGGTAAAGTGTACCCGTACACTTTCCCTTTGCTACTACTCTTATCCCTGAGGTTATCTTCCACTCTCCGCAGCCAAAGGTTATTACCAAACCTTCTTGGTCAAGTTTACTGGTTGAAATTAGATTTTTCTTTAATTCCGGAATATGCCTAGTTTCACGCAAAACTAGACGTCCTCCACCTGAGATGTTCACAGTCACAGTTCCTTTCTCAACAATTGGACATATATGGCCACCACTTGTCCAAAATCTCCACTAGCATAATCATCAAATATGTCTCTTTGCGAGGTGCAATGAAAAGAAGCGCTAGAATCAATAAACCATTTATTTGTTGTCAAGTCAAACCCTGCAGACAAACACAAGTTATCTAGCAAAGATTCATCGCTAACTACATTAGTACCTTGATTCTCATCTTGCTGCTTCTTTTTGTAGGCTTCACACTGAAACCTCCGATGTCTAGTTTTGTGACAAAACCAACACTCATCTTTTGTAACCTGTCTCTTACCCCTTGACTGTGATCTGCCACGACCGCTGAAATTTCCTCTACTTTTACTTCTTCCACGATTCTCTACTGCAAGTGCCGTTGAAGATGTAGATGCAGAAAAATTGTCTACACCTGAGACTTTCCTTCGCATCTCTTCATCCATGATACTACTCACAGCATCATCAAGAGTTAAATCATCCTTCATGGTGCTCGAAATTCCCTGCACGGCGGTATTGTAGCTTTTAGAAGAGAACATAAAAATAATAAAGCTTGAAGCTTCATATCTAAATTTACGCTGCGGATTCCAATTGACCCGTGACTGCGTGAAACTATTAATATGCTCTGCCACGAGAACCTCTATTAGATAACTTCATATCAACCAGTTTCTTCAGCAAAAATACCTGATTTGATGTGGACGGCTTCTCAAAAATATTCTACAAATATCCATGGCTTCTTTTGCAGTTTTTGCTTTCGCGATGTGGTATCCTGTCTTTTTCGTCAACCCTAGACAAATTGCACCTAATGCATTTCGATCAAGAATTTTACATCCGGCTTCTGCTGTCGGATCCACTTTCGCCATCTCGGGTTTCCAACCCTTAAGTGGTACATAGAGATCTTTTTGATAAAGATAATCCTCTATTTGTAGTTTCCACCATCTGAAATCCTCTCCATTGAACTTATCGATTCTGATTTTATCTTCTGCCATCCTGTTTGCTTTCAATCGAACGTCACCGAAAACCCTCGATGTTCTCAATTAGCCAACCCAGGCTTTGATACTAGTTGTTATGAAATCGCACGTCGATTTCAGAAAAATAACGCTCGCAAACAATTCACCAGACATAATATAGTAATAAAAGAGCAGAATCAAATGAACACGCCAGAAAATTTGTTATCGAAGTTCACCTAAACCTGGGCTACGTCTCCGTGCAGAGGCACTCTGCGAATCCACTAAATTCGGAAAAGTTGGAATACAACGACGATCTTCTCTCAATATCGAGCACAAAGAGATTGAGAACTCTCATCAAGAAAAAAACTCACTTTTTTTCTTCTCTCTTTTTCTTGCCTCTCTATTTCCTTTTTCAGCGTCTTTATGGCTAGGGTTTTTCCATCGCTAATATATAGGTATCACTTTTAACCTAAAAGGAAATCTAATAGAAAAGACAAAAAAGCCCCTAAAAATAAATATTTGGCTTTATCTATAACAAGATCCTCGACCCGGCGCCCCGCCACAAAGTGGAGCTAGTGGTCAACATTGGGGCGATCGGCTTCATGGTATTGTAAGTTGGTGACGTGGAATTTCTTCACCGTGGGTGAGGTGCACTGCCTCAGGACGCTGTCGACGAGGGACGGGAAGTCGAAGGAGGAGGCGTCGTGATTGCGAGGCCAGACTCCATTGAATGCGAGGTGGGTGGTGGACGTCCAAGTGCACCGCCAGCGCTTGGAGAGGACGCTGGTCTTGACGACGTCTTTGAGGGGTAGAAATGAGAGGATGTGGTGGATCACGGCGTCCGGCAAGGCGCTAATGAGATCCCCAAGGCTCAAAGGAGGAGGATGTCAGTCTCCTTGGGCGCCATTCGGACGGTCGCCAGAGGATTTCAGGTGGACTGAGTGCGTTGCCATGGATTTGAAATTCTTAGGGTTTCTGCCTATGTTCCCTTGAGGTTTCCAAGGATATTTCGTTTTCAATTTGTTCTACACGAGCAATCAATTAGTTATCGATACAATTTGGAATCTATCTTTTTTTTTTTTTTATTCGATCCGATTTCCTATCCTTTTTTAAACACATTGCCTTATCCTTCAATTTTACATATTTTTTCTATTTTGTTGGTGAATTTTTTTTTTTTATCGAAACTTTTCTCTTTCCAGTTCTTTACCATGCATGACTAAATAGAGAATTTGATTGCAAAAACAAATTAGAAGATTTTGATGTGAGGAAAGAGGTGGAGGACTAAAATTAAAATTATGCTTAGAGAAAAAAAGGTAAATTAAGTAATTGACTTACGTGCTATGCTAACTTGCTCGGTATTTTCTTTTATTTTTTTCCTTAACAAATGCATGTTCATCAAACATTTAGTATAATAAAATTGTAATTTTGGTTGTGTCGGCTCTTCCCTATTTTTCAATTAGGGAGAGAGCGAACCCTAACCTTTGATTTGCAAAATGAAATAGCAGGAATAGACTGAAATAAACTAAAATAATAAATACAAAAAAGATTCTTTATAATTGATTCACTGAACAATTTAAGAATAACATCTGCAAGTTTGAAACTCTTTTTAATCAATTTTAATTTTATGATGATTAAATCCTAATATCATAATATCGATTCTTCATATTATAAATTTGATATGTCACTTACTATTTACTTGCAATTATAAACAATAATTAGTAGAACCATATCATAACTTCTAATGATTATAAATTAGTCAAGAATTATTATGGCCTTTTATTATAAAATCTAGGGAAATTTTCAAATAAGGGCATGAAGTATCATTCTTTTCTCAAATAAATGCCTGAGGTGAATTTTATTTTGAATAAGACATGAAGTGCTCTCATTTTTTCAAATAAGGATATGAAGTTGATATTATTTCAAATAAGGGTGTGGAGTGACCACGTCAGTCTAAAAAAATGGTTCGAACTCATCGGCCAATAAAGAGCACTTCCATCATTTAAATTGTTTTTATTTTCTTTCCTTTTTCTTTCTTTTTTCCTTATTCTATTTCTTTTTAATAAAAAAACTGTGATATTTGGATTTTCGCTCGACAAAATAGTGAGCCTTGAATGTTTGACAGTCAACATTACGTTAGCGGGCTCATCGTCATACTACGCCGTTCACGTCCTCATGGTGTCATCATCGAGTGATGCCATTCCCGGATGCGCCTACAAAACCAAGCCGCCGCGTCCTTTACATCAACATAAGAGTCTTGAATTATCTCCATCGTTTGAGGATTCTTGAACCATCCCCTCAGCGCCACATTTGCTATAAAAGGGATAAGGATCCAGCTGGCCAAGGGATGGGATAAATAGTCAATAATTGTTGCTACACAAGAGAGGGACTATGGCGGTGGAAGAGGCAGCGAATGACTAAGAGAGAGAGAGAGAGAGAGAGAGAGAGAGAGAGAGAGGGACTGCTTTTTACTGGGAAACACACGCCACTCCCCTTCATTTTTAGTCCACCACCAAAGTCCCCACGCCCCCCTCCTCACTTTATTCTCTCGGCCTAGTTGCTGCCAACAAACCAGCAGCAGAAGAGACAAACAGCTTCAACGTCGGGCCAGCAACAAGCCATCTCCATCGACTCGAGACCGCTGTACACGAGAACCTGAGGCAAGTGGATATCCTCCATTTTATCCTATATTGATCATTTGTCGTGTGATGAGAATAGTTTCATAGAAATCCAAGAACGTTGTTGAGATTTTCGCTTAATTGAAGTTTTGACTACATTATTCATTTAATCTGAATTTCCGACTACGTTATTTAGCTATGTTGTCGAGTTCGAAATAGTCAAACTTATAATTAGCTACGTTATTTCACAATACCTTGAAAAATAAAATAAATTTACCGAAAAGTACTAAAGAGGGAAAAGTATAAGAAACAAAAGAGCGGAACAATTGCCTTCGATGGCTTGCAAAAGTTGAAGTCCGCTATGAAGAAGGTTGAGTGAATTTTTTTAGAACTTTTTGCCAAAAAAAGAAAGAAAGTGATTTGAATATATTTCATTTATTATATAAATTTTTTTATAGCTTATTTTAGCTCTAAGTTTATGTTGATAGAATCAGCTGCATTAAAATACTTGAATAATTAATAACTATACGACTTATTTGTGAAAACATTACTTCAACGACTCTCTTATTTTTGAAAAAGCATTATGATACTTTCTTTTGAAGTATTTTAAATTTTAAGAATAATAGGTGTGGCAGGTACATTAACATGGCCCTCGTGTGGGCTCGTGCCACGGCCACAATAATCCAAAACAAGAAAAGAATAAGTACAAATGTAATGAAAAAGGAAAATTACCAAAAAGAAAAGGATATGATCGTTTTTTTTTTTTTTTTTTTTTGGTGGAAAAAAAGATATGATAGTTGCTTTCTGTTAGTAATAATTTCCATAGGCTCTTGAGAATTATTATCTGAAAGAATTATTATCTGAAACTATCTAAATTTATTTCCATTTTTATCCAAAGGTTAGATATCTTTCTTTTTTGAATTTTTAGATAAATAAGAAGAGTCTGTGGGTTAGTCTCTGCTTTGATTAAAGCTTTGGGGAAAATGCGAATAAGGCCTAATTTTTGGCTTCATCGCCGTTCGGGGGCAACAGGCAAAAGGCTTGAAGAATCCTATTCAAGGCCCAGATCAAATTCTCTGCCAATCAAACTGGAAAACGTCCCCGTCCACGATCAACTCATCCTTCCAATCGGGATGAAACATGAAACTCAGCAGATTATATCAATCAATTGCCCGTTGCCATCATCCTTCATATCTTCTCCTTCTTGGCCATAAAAAACGTGGTCAAAACCAGTGTCTTGTCTAAACGATGGGTGAATTTTTGGATAAAAGAAAACATTTTGATAATGGCATGCCACTCGGACCTCTAATCCACATATATTGTTCTCTCTGCCCACCAATGATATCCAAATGTTCAAGAGTTTCATTGGATTCATGGACGCGGTGCAATTTCTCTGCATCGCAATTAAGGTGAAAAGCTATTGTTCAAGCTATTTTATTACCCTAATTGTAATATGGATAGTTAAATTTTTAGTGACTAAATAATTATCTAAGTGTATTATGTTGATAGAGTTAGCAATACTTAAACCTTTGGTTTTTTTGTAAGAACATTTCCCTTTCTGTATGAAATTATTTCAATATCCCTCCTGTTTTATAAAAGCCACTTTAATAGTTCATTTAGGCGTATTTTCAATTTAAGTACATTTCTGTGGAAAAAAAAAGTTAACAGAGCCACCCCATGGTGCTTAAGCAGTTATATGCTCATGATGGTTTGCTCTTGAATATATCGGCTGATCATCTACAGACAAGCTACGACTATTCTCCTCCAAAAAAAAAAAAAAAAAAAAAACAGATAATTATGTTTAAATGATCAACCAAAGATCCGAACATTATCAATTAAAAAGTTTGCATGGGAATGTGTTTGGAAGTTGCGCATGAGATAAAAATGGAAGCACTACTTTCATTGACAAAATGAATTATTGGTTAGCATTTATTGAAACAGTTAAAAATATGATGAATAATGGCATTTTTCATACTTTATAACATTTAAAGTCCATTACGTTTGTGTTAATGGATCATATTTCATTTTGTGAATTAGTATAGATAACTTGAAATTTCGCACAAATGAAATCATGACCATATGAGGTGGCTCTTACCATCAATATGTGACCGTCCATTATTGTAATCTTAACCTGAAATCGCACTTAATAAACAAGGCAAACTCTCAAAAATTCGAAGCTGCAAAGACAGATGTCGTTTGTGCTCGTGAAATTTGTCTGATTAAGGATGGAGTTGACATCTTCTTCTGCAAGGTCTCAATTTATGGTCAACAAGAATGAGCATGTGCTTTAGATTTCTGTGAATTTTGCCTGCGGTAGCAAGAATTTTACATCAGAATTTAAGAACTGAAAGCCGATTCATGAGGGTTTCGAATGAGGCTTCGTCAACTAATCAAGCTCTTAGACTAATTATATCTAAAATATTTCCCTACTAACAAGTTCATGCCATGTGAGAGCCAGCCCCTACCAAGGGCCCCTTGCCAGATTTGGCGAGGAAGAGAGCCAGCACTCATCAGCTTAGGGGGTGTGCCCTTGACCACAAGATTTCTCCTTCAAAAGCTCATCAATCCCAGGTGGGTCCAGAACTAATGCGTAGTCTGGTTGAGTGAATCACCTTGGAATCAAGAATTGTCCACTAACCGAGGACGAGATCTACAAAATGAGAATTGGGATTCTAAACATGGTCCAGATTATAGTGAAGATGTATAAGCGATAGGACATCCTACGCTTGAATTGAAGAAGATTATTGGATTTGTTATGCAGTATATGGTTTTGTCAAACTTATAACTAACAAAATGTTGATAGTTTGTTAGATCAGGAGCTATCAGCGCCCAAGTTATCACCACTCCAGAATCATGTGTCTGACCAAAGTTTTTCATTTCTAGGGTCGGCCCTGTGGCATTTAACTGTTTAAATTCCACCAGCATAGGTAAAAACTGACCAAGAACCGGCCAGCTCCAAGACCAGGTGGGCCGGATCACCGAAATTGACATGTCACCCCGGGGCCCGGGGTGGTGTGTTGGGTCAACAACATTAATTTAATCACCAACCACGGACTCTCTAATGATAATGGGCGTTCTGGAAGTTATTCCCATACCATAAGTTCCTCCGCTAACGACATTTTGGGATGTAACTAATTCCATCCAAACACAAAATTAATTATTATAAATACTCCTGAAAACGTTACACGTGGGAAGAAACGAAATCATGGGTGTTTACAATACACCCATAATCAAAGAAAGTTTTAATCTAACCAATCTAATAATGGGTCTATCACTATTTAGGGCGTGTCTGCGGATTGAGGCTTTACTGTTTATTGGCTCAACCGGAGCTGTAACAAGTTCATATGACCTAGATGTCAAGTCAATGGCAACCGCCCAGGGTGGTAGAATCAACCTATCGGTCGTATGTCACCACCCGTGACACTTTCATGTTTCACCATGGAAAACACGAAGCCGCACCAGTATAACTTCTGTAGTAATGTAATGATATCAACTCACTTTCATATCTATTGAAATCTGATGGTGGTTCTTGACAACAAGTCTACACCATTGTCAAGAACCACCATTGCCAGATATTCTAATCAATTTAATGGGGTTTAATTTCACAACCCCAGGCGACCGTCACTTGGGGTCGCTCAAACCTAGACAACCATCGCCTAGTTTCATACAACCCAGCTGATGGCTGCAGTGTTCGAGCAGCTCCAGCAACTGCTCGAGGTCGCAGGACCTCAAGTGGAACAAGTCCTACATGATAGAGGCTCATGCAAACCCTGTTTAGATGGTTCTTCAAGCAATCTAATCAACACCATCGCAATTTTTACTTCGGTTAATTTCTATAGACATACCAATGTTTTCGGGCAAAGTTTTGGGGTGAGATGTAATATCCCACCCCACATAGGGTTTTGGGATTATCAAATGCCTGGAAAGGAAGACCGAATGAATCCAACATGACTCATTATGATTAAATAGTCAACCATCCTGAAAGTTTATAGTAACACATTGGCCATATATGGCCTCGCCAGAGTCTCATCGGAGACTGGCCAGCTGCCTCACCTGAGATCGCCTAACCTTACTTTTCTTGAGCCAATTGTGTAGCACGTTCTTGGGAGCATGACTGTAATTGGGTTAGACCTATCCATATATGGCCGGCAACTATACTTATGAATAGGGTAATTTATACATATACACTTCCCGAGTGACAAAATATTATGGTCGGTGGCTCAAAAATAACTTAAGTAATGCAATCAAGTAATGTTGCGATTTCAAATAATTATTAACGCATGAATGGGCACGCGTCAACTGAGTATTAATAATAAGAACCCCTTACGATAGTATATAATCTCAATAAATTAGGCCTTTCTTCTCCCAACGAACATTTATGGTGGTCATTTGCTTGGGGCCGGGTCCCCAACGATTGGGCTTGGGACTTCGGCACCTTGGCTTGAGTCCATGTAGGCTACGCTTGGGACCCCGACCGCAAGGTTTACAGTAAAAATTTTGTCCATTGATTCTTCCAATAGATTAATTTGGCTATTGGAGGGTTGCCCCACTGGGATTGGTGAACAGTGTTTTGTCCATACAGTATAGCATATGGACAAAGCTAATAACATGATTGAAAAGGCTAAGCCTATTATATATACCATAACTTAGCAAGCTAATGACAAATACTAGGGGAGAATTACCCAAAAAGTTGTAAATCTATTGTAATTGTGTCAATTTAATCTATTTGACTAATTTTGGGTAGTTGGCACTAACATAGACGCCGTCGGCGGTCAATGATAGCCATTTGGCTAATGCTAACACGACATTGATAATTTTTAATTTTATTTTTCTTTTTATTTTTATTTTTCCTTTTCTTCCTCCCCTTCATTTTTTCCCTCACAATGGCCGGCAAGGCTTCAACGAGGGTCGAGGCCTTGCCTAAGTCTGGGAGAGGCTTGGCGGCTGCAGGTGAGGCCTAGGGGCTATGAGCAAGGCGGTTTCGCCTAAATTTGCGTGAGGTTGGGCAAGGATTGCGACCCTCACTAAGTCTTGTTGGCCATTGTGGGGGGAAAAAAGAAAAAGAAGAAGAAGAGGAAAATAAAAGGAAAAAAATTAATAAAAAATTCAAAAATAAAATAAGATATTAAAAATTGTGGACATTAGCATTGACAGGCGTTCACATTAGTGCTAGTCGGCCAAAATTAGCTAATGAACAAAATTAGTACAATTACAAAAGGTTTAGAATTATTGATAGTTATGATCTAAACTTAAGAATTCGAGCATATTTATCATTAGCGCAATTAATCGCCACCTCTGGGCAAGGGCCGTGAAAACCCCTGCCCACGTTTCGCCAATTAAATTTATCCGGCAATACTCATGATTAATATGACGCAATAGCTTAGTATAATTAGGCAAATTTACAGTTAAGTTTACATTGTTCTGATTTACAAATGATAAACATTCAACACAAATGGTGTAAGATTTATTGACATTAATTATCATTGATCATGTGTACTCACTTCCAAATCATCAGTAGTGTGACATCCCGATTTTTCTCAATTTTATTTTTAGTCAATTGAGGCGGGCAATTCATCTGTGCATATAGTTCGTCCCTCAGAGTTGGCCACTCACGAGGGAACTAATCTATTGAGTGAAGTAATTAAGGAATTTTACCGTGTCAGACTTGGGAACTGATCACCCTCGGGTCGGATACAAGAAAATTTCCCCAAAAGCTACTCAGTGGATTAGGCGCGCCGAAATCGCACCAGATTGAATTCAACCATAAAAATTGGGATTGAATTTAGAAGTTGGAAGCTCGGTTATGTCACACGTCTTATTAGGATCATGGGATAATTTTGTGGTTTTAATTGAACTCAATTAGAAGAGAATTGTAGAATAATGTGCAAAGTTCAAAAATTGGTATGCCTCGGCGGAAAAGGGAATTGGACCCATTGGAGAATTGTTGTGGAGGATTTGAATTAGTGGAAGATGACATGGGATGATGTCATGGTGGTTGAGGCCAAGGGTTGAGATCTTGACAAGTGGACGGTGGGGATTGGCTCTTGAAAAGAGGACCAATCAACATCATCTTCAACCTTGGGAAGGAGAGAGAGAGGGGGGAGAGAGGGAGAAACCAGCGAAGGGGGAGCTCGCCGTTCGGACTAGCAGCCGCGTCGCCCGTTCGCCGCTCGGTCGCCGCTCCTCCGTCGTTCGCCGCCGCCGTCGCCGTCTCGCACGACCGCGCGGAGCCCCGCGTGCGCGCCTCGCCGCTCCGCCCCGTTCTCCCTCGCCGCGCCAGCCAACTTAGCCATCGTCCCGAGCTGCTCGTCGTCGCCAGCCGTCGCCGGAGGCCCGTCGAAGTCGCTGCCTGCACCGCCTGAGCCACCGTCGTCCTTCCCCGCCGGTTTCGGGCCCAACGGGCCGCCGTTTCGGCCCTCCTCCGCCGCGACCAGCAGCTGGTTTTTGTGGGTCTCGCAGCCCACTCAAGGCCCGTTTTGGCCACCTTCCCGGCCCCGGAAGCTAGGCTCACCTTTGGAAAAGTTGATCCCGGCGTCGCCCTCGTCGTTTTGGTCTAAGCGGCGAGTTAATCAAGTGAGTTTACCTCACTAAACCTTGATTAGAGTGTTAATGATGCCCTAAGTGTGTTTAGTTTAAATTAAGTAAGTTTAGGTGGATAGATTAGTATATTTAATTATACGTTCGATTAGGTGATTGGTTTATATTAAAGTGTGTTTAATTAAGGTTAAAAGGAGTTATTTAATGTTAAACCTTGATGGGACATAATAGGATTTTAGTTTTGAATTATTTAATTGCTTCGAAAATTCTGGAAAATATAATATTATATTATAATCCGAAAATTAAAAAAAAAAAACTCGAAAATTTGCTTTTGACCCTATTTGCTTAGAATTTCGTGCCGATTGTTGCTGTGTGTTTAGAATTTGAATTTGATGAGTAAATATTGCAAATTGAATGTTGATTGTGAAAAATAGGAATTTTATTCAAAAATTCCCACGTGTTGGGTTTGACACCGAAATCGAAATTTGAAGGGTTAATATTGAAATTGGAGTATGTGAGTGACATGTAAAGTGTACAGGGGTCGATTTTGAATTGTCGTGTGCTGGTTGAAAGGCTTGGTCGCAGTAGTGGCGAGACCGATTGGACCTTTATTCTTCTAGAAATGCCGTCGATAGAATGACGTGGCTTGGTCGCAATAGTGGCGAGACCGACTGGACCTTTATTCTTCTAGAAATGCCGTCGATAGAACGACGTGGCTTGGTCACAGTAGTGGCGAGACCGACTGGACCTTTATTCTTCTAGAAATGCCGTCGATAGAACGACGTGGCTTGGTCGCAGTAGTGGCGAGACCGACTGGACCTTTATTCTTCTAGAAATGCCGTCGATAGAACGACGTGGCTTGGTCGCAGTAGTGGCGAGACCGACTGGACCTTTACTCATCTAGAAATGCCGTAATGCTAGTAGATAGCCGACCTACGTGTAGGCCGTGCCCTTGTGTGGTAGTGGATAATGATGACATGGAACACTTGCTGTGATTGTGAAATTAAGTGAAATTGATTGTGTTCTGATGGCTTACATTTTTATCATTACTAGTGCTTGAGTGATATGCATTATACTAACCTGCAGGAAGGCAAGCAGGCGAGGTAAGTCTTCTGTACTGTGTGGCTAGACCATTTTGGGGTGTATTTGCTTTCTAATAGGGGTTTAGGAGGGGTGAACTTGCTGAGACAAAGTCTCATCCCGGTTTGGGGAAAAATATTACAGAACCGTAGATGGCGATACCCCGAAGATGAATGGCACGCCGACGGAGATGGACCAGATGATAGAGAGTGCTCCTAACCCTTTTTGATTGCACAAACTCTGACCCATTTTTGGTGCATATAGCCTCTGGATCCTGTTGGTGTATGTAAACCCTGGATTGATGATGATGTATGAAAGTGTGTTTGTTTTGAATCTATTTTTCCTGCTGTCCTATCCTGTATGTTTTGTCAGGGGATTTCTTAGCACGTTCCGTATGCACATGATAATTTAAATAAAAGAAATTGGGGTCAGCGACACTACCTGGGAATGTCGCATTTACATGACCATGGCGGGTTGTTTCACGTGTCTTGGGGTTCGGGGCGTGACAAGTATATCATTTCCCAACATGGACTAGGTGTGTTCAAGTCAGCACATTCAATTGAACCAATGGAACGGGGTAAAATGAGGACATCTTATATCGCAGATTTTAAGAGGTGAAAGTGAATTATTATAAAACTAAAATGAGCAAGGTTTATTTTATATGATATGGATATCCTATGCTCGACGACCACGCAGTTTAGCAATTATCAACATGTTTTGATTTTTTGATTAGACAAATGTTTGTAGAGGGTCACTAAAAGTATGTGATTGACATCGTATAGGCGAAATCACATTAAACACACCTGTCCCGATGATATAACAAGACTTGGATTCATCATGATGACAAGTGAATCGATGAATGACTTCATCGACAAATTTTAAATAAAATCAAACAGACATGAATTCGGTGAAGGCTTGAGCTAGATTATTCTAAACTCGCTATTGCAAGTACTCATTTTCACCCCAAGTGCGATGCTACATTGAATTTTCGACACTTAGGTGTACATTTTTTGAAGGCTATGACACTCAGTTTATCATCAAATATGAAGGTGATGCAAATTTATTAGTCACCGCCCAGTTTAGTATGATTATTATAAGTTCATATTAGTAGTAATATTAGCCCTATAATAATTATCGGGCTAATATTGTGAGTGAGACATTACTAGTTGATTACGCATTGTCAAGAATATAAGTTGAATATTATATGTCGAACAAATATGTTATTGGCAAGACACACTATCTGGAAAATGACTTCTCTTATAATTTGATCAAGTCCACTAAAAGCCCAATTATCTTATTGATAAGATTACATATTTACTGACACCTAAATTTTGCCATTTTATTTAGGACTTTATCGTATAGAAAATTAAGGATTAATTTTAACCTCTGACAAAAATAATTTCCATTAAATTGCGTGGCATATAGACATTTGCATTAATAGAAATAGAGACCTTTTCGTTAAAAAAAAGAAAATTAACAAAAGAACTATTTTTTTTAAGAAAGAAAAGAAAAAAGGAGAAGAAAAAAAGTGCGAGATCGGGCCGGGTCTAAGCCGGCCCAGCCTGCTTTCTTTTCCTCTTCTTCTATTCCTTTCCACCTGGGCCCGGCCCGGCCTCCTCTCTTTCCTTTCTTCTCCCCGGCCCGACCTCCTTCATTGCTTCTTTCCTGCTTCTTCCCCTCGCGCTGGGAAAGGAACGGACAAAGAGGGCAGAGAAGGACGAGGCACGCGGGGCAAAGGGAACAAGACAGAGGGCAGAGCGTCGACTAGGAGTTGGTGGTCGGGGGCCAGGCGGGCAGCTGCAGCTGGCATGGCAGGAGGCACGCGCGCCAGAGCTTAAAAGCGAGAGAGGAGGAAGCTGTTAGGGTGGTTTTTCTCTTCTCGAGAGAGTGAGAAACCGAGAGGGAGAGGGATCCGAGCGAGAGAGGGGGAGCCTTCGCCGCGCGTGAACTCCGTCCGACGATCTCCTCCGGTAGACGTCCTCAAGCTGAACCGGTAGGTAAGCCCCTTTATCTTCCCTGCTCGGACCCTGTTCTGGGCACGCCAGGTTGGAGCTCGCGGTCGTCCGGCTCATGCGAGCCCTGACCCCGCCAGTTCCTCATTGAGTCGCAGGGTGTTCTGGCTCGCTCGTCAAGAGTCCCCTGTTGAAGATCACCGCCTCTCTCTCTCTCTCTCCTGGAGTTCTCTAGATCTTTCTCTAGAGTTCTCCATATCTCTCTCCTCCAGATTTCTCTCTCTCTGGATTTCTCTAGATCTCTCCCTTCTCTAGAATGTTCTAGCAAAATCCATCAAGAAAAGATGCACTACTTCTAGACTTCTCCAAAGAAATCTAGTTGTGAGGCTATAATAAAATAATACTAATACTTCTAGAATAGTGTAGAAAGCTAGGCACCAACTTTCCATCCTATAAATAGGGGCAACTTGCTCCTCATTTGAGTGTCCAACTAAGAGTGTGTGAGTAAGAAGTCCAAGGGGGTGTGTGGGTGTGTGTGTAGGGGTCTTGAGAGTGTGTTGAGTAGAGTGTGCTATGTATGCACGTGAGTGAGAGGAATTGTGTTAGAGTTGTGCGAGTATTGTATGTGGTATGAGAAAATATTGTAATAGTGAAAGTTATATTTCGTGAATTATATTTGTACTACGTTTCCGCAAGGTTCAACAAGTGGTATCAGAGCAGGTCGTTAGAGGCCGTGCGAAGACAGTGGTCGGGGACCATTGTAAGTGAGCAAGGCGGTCAGGAATCGTCGAGCCGAGGAGCGAAGAAGCGAAGGACGTAAAAGTTCTGCCAGTGCACAATTTGGGATTGTGAAGTCGGTTGGTCCAGGACTAGGCTTACTTGGTATAGTGCGGGGCATTATATTCAAGTCACGATGGCGGATTTCTCGAGTCCGGTGAACGGGATGGAGAAGCTCAATGACTTTAATTATAATAATTGGAGTACCCGCATGCGGTACTGTTTGCTTGGACAAGATTTATGGGATATTGTTGGCGGCAACAACACCACACCACCCACAAATGATAGTGATTTAAGAAAGTGGAACGTCAAGTCAGGTAAGGCTCTTTACGTTCTTACCGTGACTGTTGAAGATGAATTACTGCAATACATAAAGAGTGCGAAGACCCCGAAGGAGGCCTGGGATAACTTGGCAACGCTATTTGCAAGGACAAACGATGCCAAGTTACAATGCCTGGAGAACGAGCTCCTCTCAATCTCGCAACAAAGTATGACGGTAAGTCAATACTTTTCTAAAGTTAAATCTATTTGCGAAGAAATTTCAAAATTAGACCATGAGAATGCCATCTCTGAGACAAGAATGAGAAGAATAATAATTCATGGTTTAAGGCCGGAGTATAACGGTATTGTTACGGCCACTCATGGATGGGCAAATGAGCCAACTCTAACTGATTTGGAAAATATATTGGCCAATCAAGAGGCCTTAGATAAACAAATGCCTAAGGTCTCAATTAAAGATGATGAAAATGCCCTCTTTAGTAATAAAAGAGGGTTCAAGGGCCAAAATAGAAATAGAGCAAGTGCAAGAGATGGCAAACCATGGAAAGATCATGGAGATTGGTGGAGGCAACCCGAAAAGAAGGGTTATCAGCCAGGGGGAGCTCGTCAAGATCGTGACGACGACAACGACGAAGATAAGAGCAACAAAAGGCGTAGCAAACGGTGCTACATTTGTGGCAAGGTAGGACATATTGCCAGATTTTGTTGGTATAGGCGAGAAGAAGGAAATGTCGTCACTACTTGCAAGAAGGAGATTGAAAGTGAAGAAGAATGGGACTTCCAAGCGCCTGTTGCAGTGAAGGAACGAGAAGAGCTTGCAACAGCTTGTATAGTTGAGTTGGATAATTCGACAAGTTCTATCACAACCCCGAACAAGAGCAAGCCAAGGGAGAACTTGAAGAAACAACTAACAATGCCAACAAGCAGTCATGAAAAGAAATTGCATGAGATGCAAGATATGATAAAGAAGCTGAAAGTTGAGAAGGCAAAGATGGAGAATATGTTGAAGAAAAGAGATGAGATGCTGAGACAGAAGGATCGAGAGCTCAAGGCAAAAGAAATGAAGCTAGAGAAGTTCCGATGTGAGTTCAAGAAGCTGAAGCTTCAGGATCTCAAGCCCGCTATGATGTTCCCAATTGGTCATACTGAGAGAGATATCAAACACATGAAGGAGAAGAAGAAAGGTTTCTTTGAGGAAAGGAGGCCATCTACACCCTACATCCCATGGTGCAAGGCTAGGTGGAATAAGATCGAGGAGAAGAAATTTTATGAGAAAAAGGATCAAGAGGTCTACATTGAAGTGCTTCGGATGGGACTGAATCGGTTGAAGCACGAAATGAAAGCCATGTATGAGAGGGTTGATCAGGTGAGTTCCAATCTCAAAATTCTTAGAGGAGATATGCTGAATACGAAGACCGAATTGAGTAAGAAGGAAAAGGAGACTAAAGGACAGAATGAATTGGCATTACAAAAATTTAAGAATCACAAGACTCAATGGAAAGTCGCAGCAAGAGAAGCAATTGAAGATGAAGCCATAAAGCCATCCACATTTGAGGAAGCTTCACAATATGCTGAATGGAGGAAGACAGTTGAAGAGTCCAACAGCAATTTCAGCACGGCTACTATATCGAGAGAGAGTAGTCGGTGAGGGGGAGTGTTGAAGATCACCGCCTCTCTCTCTCTCTCTCTCTCTCTCTCTCTCTCTCTCTCTCTCTCTCTCTCTCTCTCTCTCTCTCCTGGAGTTCTCTAGATCTTTCTCTAGAGTTCTCCATATCTCTCTCTGGATTTCTCTAGATCTCTCCCTTCTCTAGAATGTTCTAGCAAAATCCATCAAGAAAAGATGCACTACTTCTAGACTTCTCCAAAGAAATCTAGTTGTGAGGCTATAATAAAATAATACTAATACTTCTAGAATAGTGTAGAAAGCTAGGCACCAACTTTCCATCCTATAAATAGGGGCAACTTGCTCCTCATTTGAGTGTCCAACTAAGAGTGTGTGAGTAAGAAGTCCAAGGGGGTGTGTGGGTGTGTGTGTAGGGGTCTTGAGAGTGTGTTGAGTAGAGTGTGCTATGTATGCACGTGAGTGAGAGGAATTGTGTTAGAGTTGTGCGAGTATTGTATGTGGTGTGAGAAAATATTGTAATAGTGAAAGTTATATTTCGTGAATTATATTTGTACCACGTTTCCGCAAGGTTCAACATCCCCATCTGGACTTGAGTCTCGGTCGAGCCGGAATCTCTCGTTCCTCTAGCGTATTCCACCTGTTCGATAGAATGCCACAACGAGGTCTAGTCTTTGTGCCTTCGTCTTTGGCCGACGTCGAGCTGTCCATGCGCGTCACGCTCTATTATGATGTTGCCGTGGTGTTGGGCGACCTTGGGCATCGACCGTGTAGTCGTTTGCCACGTTCCCATCGTCACTGTTGTTTGTTCGGTGTTTGGCCGAGGAGGGTATGCTTGGCCGACGGCGGGGGGATCGGCCGACGAGTGGCGGTCGGAGTGGACGATCGATGAACGGTGATGGTCCAGCAGCGGCTTGAGCTTTGGCTTAGGTTTGTCAAAAAAAAAAAAAGGAAAAAACGAAGGAGCTTCTCGGATGGACGTCGCTCCAGAAGGGAAGGGACGTCGTGAAGAAGACCCAAAAAAAAAATTAAAAGAAAAAAAGAATAACAAAGAAAAAGGATTAAAGAATTAACTAATTAAAAAAAGAAGGCTTTAAATTTTTTTTTTTGTTTTAGTTTGAATTTGGACGGATCGGGTTTACTCGGTAGGAACCCGTTTTCACGAATATAATAATATTGAATACTAAAAGTATATTAAAATTTCAAAAATTCAAAAAAGTTAGAAATTAAAAAGTTTGAGAAAATTGAGAAATTCAAAAAAACTTTCCGAAAATCCAAGAAATTTTAAGAAAATATTTTAAAAATCGAAAAATTTCAAAAAATTTCATTTGAAAATTCAATTTTTTTCATAAAAATTACAAAAAATCCAAAAAAAAAATCTTTAAAAAATTCAAATTCCTCAAAACAGTTAAAATTAATTTTTTTGATTATCTTCTCCTAAAAAGTGGAAGTATTTCATTTTAGAATTATGATTATAATTGACCAAGCCCTTAGGGCTCTACATTAGGGTTTCAATTGTCCTTAGAAACAAATTGCATTGATTGTGCAATATTGATATATTCATTTTGGCTTCCCTTTAGTTTAGTTAGGACTAACATTTATATTTTCTTTAGTGTTAAGTATTTGCTATCCCATGAAATGTATTTAATGCTTTCTTTGGTTGCTTATCATTACGTTAATGATTGTGCCCTCACACGATTACCTTATATGTTAATGGATAGATATAAAATTAATCCAAACTATTTGACAAAAAAAAAATATTCTTCTTTTTTAAAATGAAAAATATTAGGTACTAAAATGACACTAATTAGTTAATTAGTGTAATTAAGTTTTCGACCTTAGATTCTTTGGTTACATAAAAAGTGAGGTACACTTTCATGCCTTACTTGGTTCTTAGCCAACCTCAATAGGCTAATTGCGACTCTTTATTAGAAAATTCTTACGAATACCCTAATGTCGCGCAAAGTATGAGTTTATGAGAGCCTATGCTTAATCATGGACCGTAGGCCTATCTTTTAGGCAATACCTTTAAATCTTTTCTCTCTCCTGAGGGGTAGGTTGCGACAATACCTTAATAAAAATATTATATATAATGATAATATTTTTAATCTTTTGACTGAACATATTATAGATAAATCATTCAATAGTTTGGCGTGGTTTGATATGTGTTCCAATGGTCATGCTATTAACCAAACCTATATAATTAAGGTATAAAGGTAGTATTTCCACCCATATTTATTCGTTTAGGAATTAAGTTACCAATTCAACGGTAGTAGGTGACCGATATATAATGACTTGTTTGGTTTTTAAATAAATTAACATGCCCATACATAAATATTATTTAGATCATGTTTTAGCAGCGTCCATTAACTTTGTTCAATTATTAATCGTTTCAACACCTAGCTCCACCAATTATTCACGGTTACTCAATCGGTGGCCGACAAGGTCAACCTCGATGGTAAATTGTGTCACCAATTGACCCGCAATAGTGATCTTAACGCTTCTCTCTGCTCAACCCGTGCTGTCGAACCGCAAAGCTACCGTTCCACTCGGAGGACATACTTCCTCTGCTGCCAAGACAGCTCTCCTGGCCCACTCTCAACCCTCTTTCGCCGTCTGTGGACCTGTTGCCCACCTTCGTTGGCGCGGCTTCTCCCTTCAATGGCTCTCTGTAGTGGAAAGGAGCTTGCTTCTTCAAGAACACAGCTTGGATGGAGTTCCACAACAAGATTGGGAATGAGTTCGGCAGAGGCACGCTTCACATCAAGGTTCGTTCTTTAGTTTTATTGCGTTGCTTTGACTTGGTCTCTGTTTGGTTTTGAGTGTGATTCTGGAAGATTTTGGGGGAGGGGGATTGCGCCTATGGTCACTGGTCGCGAGCTTTTGAGGTTTGTGGGTAGACTACCATGTTAGGTTTCGTACGGTAGAATGGAATGGAATCAGGAAATGATGGAAAAGGAACGGATTTTGGTAAATTTTTGTTTGGTAAATTGTGGGGAATGGGAATGGAATGGAAATCCTTGTGTTTGAGTGCGATTCTCTAAGATTTTGGGAGGTTTGAGCCTGTGGTGGTTTGGTAACGTGGAGAGATGGTCACTGTTCACGAGCTTTTAAGGTTTCCTGGTCGACTATTATTGGTTTACTCAATTCGTTGTAGTTCGATTTTGTGATAATTTTGGGATAGGTGAGGTTGTAGCGTTTGTTGATGTGGTCTAACGGCCATTGTTTGCCAGCTTTTTGCAGTTTTCGAATACTTCTTGGGAGGGAAAAATGTCAGAAAAGTCATCAACCTTTTGCATTTGTGCCAATTTAGTCATAAATATTTTATCGGTATCAATTTAGTCTTTGAAATTTTTATTTGGTGTCAATTTAGTCATAAACATTTTAATCTATAGTTAATTCAATCATTCCAACTAATTTTGGTCGGATATCGTTGATGTGAATGCTGATCGGCCGACGTGGTATGGCCGGCGCGCGTGGACAATTTTTAATAATATTTAAATATTTTTCGAATTATTCATTAACTTATTTCTTTTCTTTTCTATTCTTTTTCCCTTTTGTTTTTTTTTCCCCTTGTCGCGACCCGATCTCGCCGCCCCCTCGAAAAGTATCCAAAGAGGGGAAAGGTCGGGTTTAGGGATACTTGATCTCAAGATCATGAGCTCTCCCAAGCTCGTACCCCGCGTGACAGCGGATTTATTTATGCGGTCTAATTATTTAACAACCTAAAAATACAGACAGAAGTCGCCACTAGCCTCAACTTTGGGGGTTGGCTAGAAACCCAATCGAGGGTCGGGAGTGTTCCCTCGATTCCTACGCAACCAGATATCTAGGTTCGGGGACTTGGGTTACGCTAATATTGCTATTAGCGCCCTTTCGGTACCTAAACAGTATGTTGTGTTTTTCCTAACATGTCCATGCATTTCTTTTTATATTTTCAGGATCGTCAATTCTATACTAAATGATCATGCATGGTGGATTATTTACATGCTTTTCTATTTCTAAAAAATAGAAAGGAAAACAACCAATGAAATTGAAATTGCAAGGCATTAAGTAAGCAATCAAGGGAAAGCTGTAAATCTATCAGGCAGTCCTAAAAATATAAAAGAGAAACAATTAAAAAGAAAAGGAAGAAAGAAAACCCGCAACTCGTCGGGTTTTATACAATGCATAGAACCCGAGACATATATCGGGGAGGCAAATAGTACAAGACAATGGTCGGAATGGACATCGACCTCTACCATCTTCATGCCTTACGCCTTCTCCATCTTGAAGGTCCTAATCTAAACCTAATCTAAGGAATTTATGACTAGGTGCATACAAGTGAAAGAAACACTCATCACGTATCGGAACAATTAAAAGCAAAACATTTTTTATGCTCACAAATTGTGACTAAAGTCACGAAATCCCTAAGTCAAGTTCTATGCGGCATCCCAAAGGCACTTACATTATCCTGTATCGCACCTAAGTCATTTATCTGACGATCACATGCGAAGCATAATTGACATGCATTTAGACCATATGGTCTTGATTCTTCATCAATCCAAACCAATGAGTAAACCAACTAAGGATCACTTATTCAAACACATGCACCATTGAATTCGCTCAACACATGTATTCAAGGGGAACGGATCAATCAATGTGTAACCCACATGATACCTAAAACCGTTTTGTAGATAATTGATAAAGGATGTCATTCCGTGAAGGAAGCACCTCAAGATTCCTAACGCATGAATTTCTAAAAATATTAAGAACATGAAGAAGTCAATCAAAAAAAAAATAGAACATGATAGCATGTCACACCGTCACTCTACAACATATTAAAAGCAATTGGCAAATCTACTATCTTATCTTAAAACTAACAGCAATTAGCCACAGAAAAGACAGTATATCTCTAATCGAATCAACTCAAAAAATTCTAAGAAAATCTGAATGTTGTAGCCATACAAGTAATGAATAACTTTCTTTGAAGAGCCAACCTCAGAATTCTCACCAAAATTGGGAAAGATTCAGACTTAAAATGAGCAAACAAGAAATCCGAATTTGTGTATGGCAGATAACAAGACAAATCTTTGTGAAATGGTTCAAATAACATGCAAAAAGGGGACAAAATTGATGTCATTGGAAAGCTTAGAATGTGCTCTAAGAATTTCTAAGAAACGTCAAACTTAATTAGGATCACTTTCATGTTCAAATGATGACATTTGTAGGAATATGCAAGCTGGTAACCAACATGACAGAACATGATGCATGAAAGGAAGCTAGTTAAGCCACCTATATGATGCATGAAAGTTATGACATGTACGCATGATATAGGGCAAAATGTAATGAATAAGTTTGATGAAAACATCTAACCCTAGGTCAGTACAAGGAAAGTCATACAAATTCATGAATGTCACTAAGTAAGCTAACACCTCCTAAAACAAACATGGCAGAATTGGACTAAACATAGCAACAACTTCACAAGGCAAATTCATAGGGCAAATGATCCACAATTGTCATGAATTATATGTCATTTTGAGGCTTACGAAATCTCCTAGGCATGTCTAGAAGGATTCACGCACTAATTTTGCTCTTAAGGAGCTCAATTGAAGGCAATTAGACAACAACTCAGGTCAGACCAAGTCACAGAAATAATTTCATGTAATGCGAGTGCTTTTCACTTCTTAATGTCATCAAAACATTCATGCATGCATAACAGAGATTGGAATCATTTCTCATGAAAGAATCCAAGTCTGATAACGCTCGAGTAATCAGTAGAAAATCTATAGACCAAATATCAATCGCGGCAGTGTATTCTGAACAATTAAGGAGCAATTCTAGCCCACAATACCAGCAAGTTACAACATACTCGGTCATAAAATCCATTTCAGATGTGGTTCGAGCAAGCCCAAAGTCTCAATTAGAATCTGAATTGAAACACACACTAATCTAATTCATGAATTTTATCAAACAGGTGGTAGATATTTCCGTCAAAGGATTTAGATGCTGAAATAAGAGAAACATCTTATCACAAAGAAGCGATGCAGCATGCTCAAAGTCATTGGGAAAGTCTCACACGCGACTAGATTTCGCCGGTGGAATTGAATATTCGGTTTTTACCTTTAGCAACAGAGCATGTGGATTTACCTTGACGAAGAGTAATATCTGAACCTGATTGGAGAATGGAGGTCCTAAACGCGTCGCCGATGAAGATCAACGCCTATAACTTCGAACGAATCAGCGAGGGATCGGAAACTGTCGCTGTAGTAGACGTTGTCGCCGTTGGCTTCAGAGCTCGATTCCGTTCCGTCCTCTAGGGTTTGAGAGAGAACGGATCTGCAACTTCAACGGCGGCATCGAAGAACGGCACGCGGATTCGGAGATCTGCGAGGCTGAACATCAGGTCTGTGCCGGGGTTTCGGAGACGGGGCTGCGACGGATTCGACGCGCTCAGCAACCGAAATCGAGCGTCCGCATCAGATCCCTAAAGCGAGAGCGAGAGGGAGAGGGATATGAGCCCCAAAAAAAAAATTCCTTCCGGCGGTTCTTGCAAAGAGAGCTAAAACCCGGCCGAGAGAGAGAGATTCCCTGAGGATCCAAGAGAACGTCTCCGAGCCGAGAGAGAATCCGAGAGAGCCTCTGGAGCTAGAAGCAATCGTCGAGGGAAGGAGCCCAGCCCTGGCCGGCGCCGGAAGGTTCTTCGTCAGCCTCTGCGTTCGTCGTGCGCGAAAACCCCCAAAGAGAGAACCAGGGAGAGTCCGTGAGAGAGAGCGTGAGTGGAGAGAGCGTCCGTGGAGAGAGAGAGAGCGTGAGTGAGGAGAGAGAGATCCCCCGCGAAGTGTGGAGAGCCCCCTTTTTATATTCCTTTTTTCTTCTTTCTTTTATTTTTTCTTTTTCTCCACCTTTTTTCGTTTTTTCTTCTATTCTTTTTTTTCTTTTTGTTTTCTTTTCATTTTCATTTTTTTTATGTTTTCCCTTCATCCATTTTTTTTATCTTTTGGGCTCTTTATTCTTTTTCTCTCTTCTCTTTTTTTCTTATTTCTAATTTTTTTGTCTTTTCATTTCAAACAATTTTTTAACTTTTGCAAATTGAATGCTTAAAACGTCGACAAAAATTTCGGGTGTCAACACCCCTTCCCCTCCTCTTTCCTCTAGCCAATTGCCTAGCCGACAATCGACCAAAGGCGAGGGCCAATGACAACCACTGGCAAGGCTCGAGCCCTCACCAACGGCAACGAGGGCGGCCTCACATTGGGTGGGTGAGGCTCACCCTCGCCAAATCTAGCAAGGGTCAAACCTCATCGGCCATGGACTAAGTTGAGCCTTGCCTAACCACTAGTGAGGGCTCAACCCCTCACAAGAGTGACCTTGTAGCTTCCGAGGAGGGCTCAAGCCTTGCCAAAGGCTGGGTGAGGCCAACCTTGTCAGATTTTGTGAGGTTAGGCTTTGTGCTGCCTCGCCCGCCCAACATGAGGCCACCCTTGTTATCGCTTGCAAGGGCTCAAGCCTCACTAGTGGCTGATGAGGTTGAGGCTAGTCGGCAATCGGCTGGAGGAAAGAGGAGGAAGGAGGAAGGGAAAAAAATAAAAGAAAAAGAAAATAAATAAATAAATAAATAAAATATTATTAAATGTGAGAATGCTAGTATGAACACCTAGAGGGGGTGAATAGGTGTATAAAATAAACATTGGCAAATATATGCGGAATAAAATAAACTTCGAGTAAAATAAAGGAGTTAAGGAAGAGAATAAGAACACAGGATTTATAGTGGTTCGACTTAATCCAAGCCTATGTCCACTCTCCCACGCTAACAGCCTTCTTGGCTGGATTCAACTATGCAATCAACAAGAGATTACAACTTCGAGTGCAAACACTTAGTCGATCACACTATCTCATTAAGTCACTATTTTGGTATTTCTCTCACGATCATAAACGTTTAAGCTCTCCAAAGACAAGTGTAAGATCGAAGGTCGCTTAGATTTTGGAATTATAAATTCTACGCTCTATCTCTTACTTGCTCATTGGTCCTTCATCTCCTTAAATACTTCTCCACTTCCAAACTAGCCGTTGGACAGTATCTCAGATAATCGTCTTCCAATATACCCATTAGACAGCTCTGTATCTAGAAGATTTGGTAGCCGTTGAGTGACAAACGTAAAATCCCAAATTGATTCTGATCGCCCATACAAATGGAATCTTGATTTCCATAAGTAAAGTTTTTTCGTATAGAAAGATCTTGTCTTCAAGATCCAATCGTCAATCAATTAGATTGAATCAATCAAATCAATCTTGATGTGGAACCCAAACCAGATCACTAGCCGTTGTATGATTGGGCTTGAGTTACGATTCATCAAATCTGGATGTAAAGTCTAAGAGCAATAGACTTTACAATATGAGTCTGAGTGCGATAGACTTTACAATCTTAGTCTGAACATATTCTGCTTCAGCATAGAGTTTGTCTTCTAGTTCAGCTTCAAAGTCTGTCTTTTGGTTCTTCCAAGAATAGACTTTGATAATATCTTTTACACATTCTATCATCTGCATAGTCTATTACTCAACCATTAAACATGTTAGTAACCTTTGATTTATTTTGTCATCTTCAAAACATCATAAGGGATTTCCCTAACAAAATGTTGTCCATGTTAACACCCATTATGCCATCTTAGATGGCTAGCATCTACATCAGCAATATCTTGTTAAAATTAGCCGAAATGACTAAATTGACAATAGATCAAAAGGTTTAGGACTAAATTGGCACTAATAAAAAATTTATGACTAAATTGGCATCAAGCCAAAAGTTTAGGATTGAATTGGCACCTATAAAAGGTTTAAGATTAAATTGGCACAAATGCAAAAGTTTTATGACTCTTTTGACACTTTTCCCCTTCTTGCTAACTTTGGTGCTTAGTTTGTCTTGGTTCATTTGAGGTTGATATTTCTAATGGATTCAAGGTATTGAACTGGATAGAGTTTCTATCTATTTCCATGTACTTAAGACCAGACCAATGGTTTGGTTCTCGAGTGGGTCTATGAAATTAACAGATAGTTTTCGGTTCTAATTTTTCAAAATTAATCATTAGTGGGAGGTTTCTGGTTTTTGAGGGTGGGTCCAAGGTTTGAACCACCCATCCTGGACCAATCACTCCTATAATGCGCTAGATTCACTTTTGATGAGATACTAATAGCCAAACACCATTTTTCAACTCATATATGAACGCATTTTTATCAAAAATCAAAATGTTTTGCGGTTACTTGAGGCTAATTCATTTTATAGTCAATTTTTACCATTAACTTTTTGATTTTCATTTGCATAATACCACGAACTTGAATCTTGTGCTTTGATCACATAACCATGTACATAAAGACATTTCACTCATAAGTTAGTGGCAGAAAATCAAGACATCACACTTTCGGAATATGAGTGGCCTTTGTGAACAAGAAGAGAAAAGAGACGAAGGAATAGAAAAGAAAGAACAGAGATGAGATAAAAATGTGAAGTTTCGTATTCATCATAGATCGAAGAAAATTCATTTGAGAGCCTTACATCTCGTTTTCTCTTCAACTCTATTTATATTACAAGCTGTAAAAGTTCAACTAACTAAGAACAAACAAACTAACATAACAAACTAACAGCAACACCAATAGAAATTATTCAATTACAACTCAAAACTGAATATCGATTTTGCAATGAACACATGCTGGTGCTACAGATCCCATCGTTGACTTTATTCCATTCGTCTTTGTTTACAACAGCAGAACCAAGCTTACTATCTTCAATTCTAATTGAATCAGCAGCACTTGATTCTTTATTTCCTCTATTTTCATCATAACCAAATTCTCCAATAGCAGCAGCATGTGCGTTCATCATAAATCCTTTAACATCCCCTCGCAAATTGGGAAGTGGTAAAGAGCCCATACCCAATTTGATTCGGATATCGAAGTGTGCCAGATGTGACAGAGCTTTAGTAAAAATATTAGCAAGCTGGTGAGTGCTTGGAACATAACGCACACTAATAGATCCTGAGGAAACTTTCTCGCAAACAAAATGGAAGTCAACTTCAATGTGTTTAGTACGAGCATGTAAAATGGGATTGGCAATAAGTGAGATGGCAAACTGATTATCACAAAATAAAAGAGTTGGAGAGGAAAGATAAAGACCAATGTCACGAAGGACAAAGCTAATCCATGTAAGATTAGCAGTAGGATCAGTAGTAGTAGAAGCAAGAACGCAATATTCTGCCTCTATAGAAGAGCAACTAACTGTAGGTTGCTTATTTGCTGCCCATGAAATGATATTAGAACCAAGATATGTGTAGAAACTAGTGGTGGAGCGTTTGGTTTCAGTATAGCCAGCCCAGTCAGCATTTGAGAATCCATAGAGATTCATAGAAATGCGAGAATGAATAAACATACCAAGATGAACAGTGCCTTTAAGATAGCGTAGAACCCTCTTTAGCTTATGAAAATCTCCAATGGTGAGCTTTTGCATTTTCTGACATAATAAGTTTGTGGCATATGCGAGTTAGTGTCGAATATTGAAGGCCACCAACTAAACTCCTGTATTCAAGTGGATTGGAGAGTAGAACTTCATCAGTTTTTAGGATAGCTGGTCTCAGTGAGAGAAGAGTGGAAATTGGTTTACGATCAACCATGCGAGCTCTAGTAAAAAGATCAAGGGCATATTTGGTTTGACAGAGGAACATATCAATAGTTGTACGCTTAGCTTCAATGCCTAGAAAATAATGAAGGCAACCGAGATCTTTCACGTGAAACTGAAGACTGAGAGACTGAATTAGTTTGGTGAGTAACTAGTCTGAACTACCAGTCAATACAATATCATCCACATAGAGTAACAGAAGTATTGTGTCTGGTCCATCATGAAGTATAAACAGTGATGGGTCAGTCATACTACAGAAGAAACCAGTTTCAAGAAGGAAATTACTGAATTTATCAAACCAAGCACAGGGTGCTTGACGAAGGCCATAAAGGGATTTCTTGAGAAGACACATGTGTTGAGGTTTCTGAGACTATATAAAGCCCGAAGGCTACTCCATATATACTGTTTCATTCAATGTGCCATGTAAGAATGCATTTTTAACATCAAGTTGATGAATTGGCCATTGTTTCATCATTGCCACAGAAAGCACTATATGAATTGTAGCATGTTTAACAATAGGACTAAAGGTTTCTGTAAAATTAATGCCTTCCTATTGATGAAACCCCTTAGCTACTAACCGAGCCTTCAATCTATCAAGACTTCCATCATGTGCAAGTTTTGTCTTAAACACCCATTTGCATCCTATCACATTCATTTTATTAGTTCGAGGAACTAATATCCAAGTTTGGTTTTGATACAAAGCATCCATTTCATCCTTCATTGTTGTATACCATCCTTTATCTGCTAAAGCTGATTTAACTTATCTTGGTTTAGGAGGTACTTTATATTCAGCAAGACATGCATATTTGGGATTCAGCTTTATAATGCCAAATTTTGATTGAGTTTGCATAGGATGAGTTGAAGTTGTACCTTGTGAGACAGACTGAGAATTTGAATGAGCTTGGTCAATACTGACTTCATTTGATGTTGTAGTTGTATAAATAGGAGCTTCTTGTTCTTGTGAAGTAGATTGAGAAGGTGAATGAGCTTGATCAATAAGGATTTCATCTTGTGTTGCAGCTATGGAAGCAGGAGCATCTTGTTCTGCAGGTTGCAGATGTGATGGAAAGGAAGTAAATGGCATTGTAGCTGAATGAAAAGAACCAAAATTTTCTGTAGTCATGATTCCAGTATCCTACAAATGTCCTGCATATGCTTGTGAAGAAGACACTTGGCCTACACTCGTGGAGTCTAGAAGTTTAACTTCTTCTGTCCATAGTTGATACGGTGCTGTAAATTGAGTGTACTCTATTACACATGTCTTAGTAAAAGGGAAGAAGTTTTCGTCGAACATGACCAGTGATAGGAACAAGACATCTATATCCCTTATGACGTTCACTGTATCCAATAAACACACATGTGAGTGATCGTGGATCAAATTTGTGTTGTGCATATGGCCCGAGACAAGGGTAACATGCACAGCCAAAGAATCTAAGATGATCATAACTTAGTTCTTGTTGATATAGTTTGCTGCAAGGTGATTGCATTTGTAACTTTGGTGTAGGAAATATATTGATAATGTAGTTAGCTGTCATGAATGCATCAACCTAGTATTTCAAAGGAATTCTAGCATGATAGAGCATGGCGAGACCCAGTTCAACAACATGACAATGTTTTCTTTCGGGGATCCCATTTTGTTATGGTGTGTAGGGACAAGAAACGTATTGTTTGATGCCACAACTCTGTAAATGAGTCTTAAACTTGTGGCTGATGAATTCTCCTCCACCATCACATTGAAAGATCCTAATTCTACAATCAAATTGGTTTTCCACTTGTTTCTGGAACATAACAAAGATGTCATAGAAATCTAACTTCAATCCCATTGGATAGATCTAACTAAATCTAGAGAAGTTGTCTACAAAGATGACATAATACTTGAAGTTTTGAAAGGAACTAACTGGTGAAGGACCCTAGATATCACAGTGAACATTTTCTAAAGGTATAGATGCTATAGAATCTGATAAGGAAAATGGCAAAGCAATACTCTTAGCAACTTGACAGCTTCTACACACAGTGTGTATTCTTGTATTGTAGTGAATCAATTGTTGATTCTGTAGATACTTCAATGTTTTTAGGTTGGTGTGTGCTAAATGGCGATGCCATATATCTTCTCCTACAGCTTTGTGTCTCTGAGTTAAGAATGCCTCCGTGGTTTGAGGATCTACTTGATACAGTCCCTTAACTTTCCTCCTAAGCAGCAGAGTTGTCTTGGTGTAATTGTACTTTATATAGACCCCAGTTTTATAAAAAAACAAATGAACATGGATAGTCATCTGTTCTTTTTTATACTGACAGAAGATTCTTCTTGATATCAAGAACAATCAACACATCATTTAGAGGTAATGAGTCCACTTCAGTATGTAACAATGCATCACCAGTATAGGTAATAGGTAAACATGAGCCATTCTCAATCATAACTGTATCAGTGCCATAGTATCTAGAAGGGTTATGAAGAATACTAGAGTTTGCAATGATGTGAGCAGTTGCACCAGTGTCTGGATACCATTCATTCCCTTTTGTATCTTCAAGGTGCATTGCTGCTAATGCTGTTGGAATTTCCTCAGCTTGGTATGAATTGACAAAACAATACCAGCAGTGAAGTGCATCATGTCCTGGGCATTTACAAATTTGACACTCTAATCTGACATTGTCAGTTGTTTTCTTAGCCTGCAAGTCTTTGGAAAAAGTTAGATTTGAGGAGGGATATGATTTGGTTTCTTGATATCTTTGTGAAGAGCCAACATAAGGCCGAAATCCTTGACTAGAACCAAAGCCAGAGAAGTTATTGAACTGCTTAAACCTCTGACCCTCCTATACATAATTCAAGTTATATGGTTTGTAGCTCAAATCTCTTCCAGAGTATCCATAATCACGACTTCTATTATTGAAAAATCTTCCTCTTCCATAGCTACGTCCGCCACGACTATTAACTCTTGAACCTCTAAAGCTAGAATTTTGCTAAATAGATTCTCTGTCAAATTCCTCTTTTTGCTGAACTTCAGTTTTTCTTTAACCATAATATGCTAGATTAGGGTTGTATTGGCTTGATGAGTAGTTTTGTAGTCTTGCTTCAAACCTTTCTAACTATGATATTTCTTCATCATACTCTGGTTGAGGTTTCAAGCAATATAAGGTAGTTTTAAAGTTCTCATATTCAAATCATAATCCCTCCAGAACACCAAACAGCTTTGTTATATCATCTATTGATTTTCCTATTGCATTGAGTTGATCACAGATTGACTTATATTCCTTGAGATAAACTGACAATGCTTGATCTCACTTTTGGCAGGCTTGTAGCTTTCCTCTTAATTCAAACTCTCTAGCTACAAATTTTTTTGGAATCGATTAAGTAGAGTTTGGCATACCTCATATGCAATTTCCAAACCAATTATTGAAAAGGCTAATACTATGGCATCCCAAAATTCCAAGTCAAGCCATAAGGTGTGTTAAAATCTCTAATTAGGTAATAAAATTTCCTATGATTTAATGCTTTAGCCATTAGTCTTTTAAGATTAGATGATTTGTGCATGTGTTTGTGAGAATTTAAATTTGATAAATTAATGATAATAATCTATGCTTGGCCATGTACTTTATAAATTAAATTTCAATAAACAAAATGTCACAAGACTTTAGCTATGTTGAAAATTAAAATTTAAAAATATTTATAGAAGAAATTCAAACAAAAAAAGGGGGGAAAAAGTCAATTTTTAGGTTGGGCCTTAGGCCCATTGGCGAAGCCTTGATGGGCCAAGCTAGTCAGCCCAATTAGGCCCACTAAAGGGGGCTGTCGACCAGCCCAAGGAGAGGCCCAAGAGTGGCCGGATGGCCCAAGCCCAAGCCCAAAAGCCCAAGCCCATTATGCATGCAATGAGACAAGTGGCAAGAAGAAGGGCATGCATTGGCTAGTTAGGAGGCAAAGCAATGATTACAAATGATGAGCTTTAGTGGGGATAAAAGGGAAGAGAGAGAGAAGGGTGGCCGGTTACTTCATTCGGCCAAGAGAGAGAGTGAGAGAGAGAGAGAGATTGTGTGAGAGAGAGGGAGAGCGGCCGAGAGAGAGAGAGGAGAAGCCAAGGAGGAGTCGTTGCCGTCCGTCCGCTGTGCTCGCCGTCGTGTGCCGTCGTCCGTCCAATCTAGAGGCAAGTGGGAGTCCTCTAGCTACTCTTGCATGTGTGTTTGTTACATGTATGGTTGATATAGTGTCGAGTTTGGGTGATTAGGTGAAGAAAACCGAAGTATGGATAGATTGTTCTTGAATGCTATGGCTGTTTTCGCTCGAACGGTTTGAGTCAGAATGTTGTGTGAGCTTGCATGCATGTTTGGAGTCCGAGTTTGGCTTCGATTTCTTCATGAAAGTTGTAGCTAACATCTTGAACTACAATATACTGAAATTTTGTGGAAAATGATGGAGATTTGAGGGGTTAAACTCTCATTCTACGGAGACCTCAGATCTGGAACGATTTCACTGACATCTTGTTGGATTTGTGGTTGCATGTTGGTTTGTGCTAAGAATCTCTCTTTGATTTTTTCATGAAAGTTGTAGGGACATCTTAAAATACAACATACTCAAATTTGAAGAAAATGAACAAGTATAACCTAGTAAGTCGACTAGATCTTGGATACGGTAATTATGGAGGTGCATTACAGGACACCTGAGACTTCATGGACCTAAATGACGACTATACTCTGGTTATTTGACTTAGATCTCTTCATGAAACTTGTAGATCACATCTTTATGTAGAACATATCTAAATTTCAGAGGAAAAGAAAGAGAATAGGTAGGTAAAAACTCAGTATTTCGGAGAAGCATGCACTGGACGATTCGGTAATAGATCCAGAAGCTTCGTGAGACTGTAGAAAATAATTTAAAAATAATCTAGCGTGTAAGTCTTCATGAAATATGTACGAAAATGTCTTGGCTATAACTCGGTAAAATTTCGTAATTTTTGGAGGTCGTATGGATATTTTAATCGAATTTCTTCAGAAACTGTGCATTCTGATTTTACTCGAAAATGACATGCTATTTTGTGAGAATTGCGAAATTGTGTGAAATTCTATTTGGCCATGTATTTTGCATGAAATTATTATGCTATTGTCTTGTTTATCACTTGCCTTAATTTTTATAATTTTTGGGAAGTTATAGATATTAAATTTAATATTTTTCAAAATAACAAAAAGCTGGGATTTAAATAAATGAAAAAGGGCATGAAAAATGGATTATTTTATTGGCCCTAAATTCCATTAATTTTATTTCATAAATAATTATACCATGTTGCATGTTTGATAAGGTCTTGATGTATGCATGACATTGAATTGAGATACATGGGTAAATTTCATGCCAAGTATGACTTGTTTGATGTCACGTCATATGCCATGCTAAATTAAGACCGAAATTGGTAAACATGGATAATGATAAGTGAGGAGGTGGTTGTGGTGGAGGATGATGCCCAGAATATATAGAGATGCATTGCCGGATTTCCCTGGGAGATTCAGGATGCCCGGAATGTGGGGGGCTGGAAGCCCTGTCGAAGGTTTCTGCCCAAGGGGAATGCCTTGTGATGCCAGGATTGGGGTGCGGGATGCTCGGCCAGGGAGTGTAAATGCCGAAAGCCTTGTCGGAGGTTTCTGCCCGAAGGGAATGCCTTGTGATGCCAATTGGGATGCGAGATGCCCAGAATGTGGGGGGCCGGATGCCTGGTGGCCTGGAATGGCTGAATGCTGGAGGTTTTTCTCGCATGGGACGCAAGTGTAAAATATGAGATGAAATCGATGATCCGAGGAAGGGTGATGTGGTGATCAAATTGAAAGTTAAAAGAGGAAATTCAACCATGCATGATATGATATGACATAATGATGATCACCCATGGCATGATGATATGCATGATGATGATGATATATGACATGATATGATGATGAGATATGATATGGCATGATGATGATGATATATGACATGATATGATGATGAGATATGATATGGCATGATGATACGCATGATGATGATGATACGGCATGATGATACGCATGATGATGATGATACATGACATGATATGATGATGATGATATGTGATATGGCATGATGACATGTGTGATAAGATGATGTCATGATGATGATGACATGTGTGATAAGATGATGTCATGATGATGATGACATGTGTGATATAATGATGCCATGATGATGATGACATGTGTATGGTATGATGGTGTCATGTATACGATGATGATGATATGTGTATGATAAAATAATATCATGATAACGATGATATGAGTATGACATGATGATACACATGTATGTGTTATGATTGTGGTGATGATGCATGATGATATACACATGGCTTCAAGGTAAGTAATGCCTGCAATGCATGTATGACTTGTATGATGCATTGAGTGGTTTTTGGATTATTTTACCTGCTGAGTGGTTGTACTCACCCCTTTTGGGGACCCACATTTCAGATTAGCAGCATATCGCTTCCTGCCGTTACGCGGGGCGTATTTTACGGCATACCTTCGAACGTAGAGGTCGAGTGCGAGGAGTTTGATTGTCCTTCTGTTCCTGGTCTTATGTATATTTGAGTGCGCTGTCTAGTTATATACGACGTGGGTCTGGCTAGGGGCCCTATTGTCCAGGAGTTTATATCTGTCCATGTTCAACGCGACGGGGTGATGCGTGGGATGCTGCTGCCGCCACCGCCTGATGCACCGGGATGGGTGTGAGGGTCGTGCGTGACGAGTAGAAGCTGGATCTTTTTGGGGATCGTTAGCCGACACTGATGATGGGGATTTGTGCACGCGAGTTGTAGAGGGTCGAGGGTTCTTTTTGGGGTTTTAGGCCGGACGTGGCTGAGTCTGGGCTTTTCCTTTTGATGTACTGACCCAAAAGAAGTCCCATCTTGAAAATATATGTAAATAAGTGTCATGGCTTGTTTATAAAATCATAGTGATTAGTGGTGTTGATATGGCCAAGCTTTCTATGCCATAGATTTGCTTCATCTTGAATGTATATCAGACATTTAGAGCTTTCAAACTTTATATCCAAAAGATAGATATTTTCATGTCTTCAACCAGTGAAGGATTGTGAAAGGTCCCTGCCAGTTCCCGAACAAATATCTTCTTGAAAATTGATTTTGAATCCAGTGTCGCATAGTTGACTAATGTTTAGAAGATTATAATTCAAACCATCGACCAACGAGATATTATTAATTGTGAGACTTCCAATCCTCACAGTTCCACAACCAATAATCCTTCCTTTGCTGTTTCCACCAAAAGACACTTTTCCTCCTTTTACTTGCACAAGCTTTATAAAATAAATTGAATCTCCTGTCATATGTCTTGAGCAGCCACTATCCAAATACCATTTAATTTTTTTCTTGATAGTGACCTGCAATCATAAAAAGATCTCAAGCTTTCTTTGGTACCCACACTTTCTTGGGTCTAAAGGAGTTAGTGCGAAACACAATCTTTGCCCGTTCTATCTTAATAGGTCTCCAACCCTTAGGACATTCATTTTGGAAATGTTATGAGCTATTACACTTAGAACATTTGAGTGTACTTCTGCCAATAGGTTTACAAAAGCTTTTCGAAAATGATTCTTGTAAAAGGCTTTTGTCGGTCTTTGTTTGATTCTTTCATTTACCTTTGGAAAATCAATTAGATGAACAGTTTCAGAAGTCATTCCCAGACCTTATTTGTTGAAATATGGTCTTTAAATTGAAAGAATCTTTTCCAACTTCTCGAATCCCATTGAGAATCTTTTTGTGATATTTGAAATGTTCTCTTTCAAAAATTTATTTTCCTTTGAAAGCGAGTATGAATTTTCTTTCAAAACAGCAAAACTCTTGTCTAGATTTTTATACTTTTCTTTCAAAGAAATTTCATGTTGCTTCAGTTTGGAATTTTCCTTTTTTAGTTTGGAAATCCTCTAAAGAGATGTTTTGAGGCTAAGACGAAATTCATCTATATATTTTGAAACTTTAACAGGAATTTTTAGATTACTAACCTTGACTTTGCTGTCTGAGTCTAAGTCTAAGTCTGATTCAATTTTATAGTCTAAGTATGATTATGATTTTGCAATTAGATAGATATTGGCATACTCTTCATCACTTTCCTCGCATTCTATGTCACTCCAAGTCTCTGCTTTGAGTGCCTTCTTGAATTTCTCTATTTTACCTCTCTTTTTCTCCAGAGTAGGACAGTTGGGTCTGATGTGTCCCTTTTTTCTTGCATTCGAAACAAATTACATTTTTTTTGTCTCATAATCCTCATTTGATTTCTTCTGAAATCGTTGATTGCTCTTTTTCTTCTAGTTAAACCTTTTTCCTTTCATGTTTAACTTCTTGAACTTCCTTATCATTAGTGCTAGCTCTTAATCATCCAAGTTGTCTTCAAAGTCTGTATCATCGGAAACATTATTATATTTTAAGGCAATTGACTTCTTACCTTTGGGATCTACTTCCTTATTGATTTGCTCTACTTCATATGATTGAAGCGTGCCAACCAATTTGTCAACAAAAAGAGGCATGATCTTCTGAGTTTCTCTTATGGAAGTTTTCACGTGATTCCAATCTTTGGAGAGTCCTCTCAACAATTTATTGACCTTCATAGGTCCTAAGATTGGCTGCCCCTAATATGCTAAGCCATTTACAATTTATGTAAAATGACTAAACATGTCAATAATGGTTTCTCTTGGCTTTATCTTGAAGGTTTCATACTGTCCAAGTAGGATATTGATTTTAGTTTCTTTAACTCGATCAGTTCATTCATAAATGACGTGCAATCTATCCCAAACTTCTTTGGCTATTTCACAATATGAACTTTTGTTATATTCAGTAGGAGATAAAATACAATATAATGAATAAATTGATTTTGCATCAAGAAATTATCTCTTGGTTATCTCCGCTTGTGTTAGTTCTCCAGCATCTGCAATTTCCTTCCCTGATGTTGATGTAGCTTTAGGAATGATTTCTTTTTCTATCACTTCCTATGACATCCCGATTTTCCAATTATATTTTCAATAAATTGAGACGAGCATTTCGTTGGCATGCATATAATTTTTTTCCTTGAGTCGGCCACTCATGTGAAAACTAGTCTATCGAGTGAAGCCTAGTCTATCGAGTGAAGCCGTTAAGAGTTTCTAATGTATCAGACTCGAGAATTTAACTAGGAAATGACCTTTCGACCGAGCTAATCTGCAAGAGTCATTACGGCAAAATTAAAAATCGATTAAAGACTGGAGATAGGTCGACTCAACAGAGGCATGTGATCGAGTGTGGATGATTCCACTAGATCGCACAATTCTTGTCGATCGACACTAAACCGACTTTTCTGTCAATTGGGTACCTTGTGTCCGTATTTGAAACCTTGAGATTACCTGACAATCGAGAGTCGCCAATGTGTCAAAGATGTACATTGTGGCTTGATCAACCACAGGTCAAATGCACGAAAATTTCTAAAAGCTACCCGGTAAATTAGGACGCAATAATATTGTGCCAAAGTGAAATCAACCATGAAATTGATATCGAATTCAGAAAATTGGAAGTCTGGGTGTGCCACAAATCATTTTAGGAATATTGACTCATCTTTGGAAGATTTTTCATGCAAGCCGAGCTTTTCAGCAAAATAATCAAGGTATGGTTAATTTGGTTCAGAAATTTGGTAGGCCCGCTTTTAGTGGTATTTTTTAGATCAAGATGGTTCTATGCTCAAGTAAATGTGTGAATTGAAGGGTGGTAACATTAGATTAATTTTATGGACTTTAATTTGGTTCAATTAGAAGAGAATTGAAGAATGTGATGTACAAAGTTTAAAAATTGGTATGCCATGGCGGAAATAGAAATTGGACCTATTGGGAAGATTGTGGTGGAAGATTTAGGTGAGTGGGAAGTGATGTCACATGAGGTCATAGTGGGCCAGTTTTGTTGGATTAAAGAAAAACAAAAAGAAAAAAAGAAATGGTCCCATCTCTCCTTCTCTCCTTCCTCTCTCCCTCCCGTCGGTTTCCCCTTCCCCATCTCTCTTCTTCTTGTTGCTGGCTGGAACCGAGCATACCAGCGAAGCTGGAGAAGTCGATTGCCTCCGCCGGAGCCAAACCCACCGCCGCACGCCATCGCTTCTCCGCCCTGCCCGCACGCCCTCCGTCTTCCCCTTCCTCTCTTGTCGCGATCTCTCTCCTCCATTTCTTCTTGCTATACAAAGACCGGCTAGCATCTTCCTCACTATCGCAGCAAGCAACCGAAGCCAGCAATGCCACTCGCCACTACTGCACGCCGTCGCCTCACCGCCGCTCTGCCCGTCTCTGCCTCCATCTTGCCGTTTCCTATGATCCAGCAACTATTTCAGATCTGGTGAAGCTTAGCTGGAACCGTTCAGCCCACCTTCGACCACCATGAGACCCCACCATTGGCTGCACGGCACCGCCGTAGCTCCTCCGCCCGTTTTCGATGCAAGCCAGCACCATATCTACCATTTCTTGGCATCAACCAGCAGCGAACAGCAGCCAAGAAAAATGGGTATTCCAACCTAGTTTCGTTTTGGCCGGCTTCCCGACCCCAGATGCTTGGCCCGCTTTGAGAAAAGTTGTTCCCCTCGGCGTCCCCGTTGTTTTGGTCCCCTCAGTTCGCTAATCCGGTGAGTTTAGCTCACTAAATCTTGATTAGATGGTTAATGATGCCCTAAGTGTGCTTAGTCTAAGTTAAGTAAGCTTAGGTGGTTAATTTAGTTTATTTAATTGTGATTTAGATTAAGATATTTGTTTAATTTAAAGCATGTTTAATTAAAGGCTAAGAGAGTTTATTTAATAATAAACCTTGATAGGACATAATAGGGTTTTATTTTTTATTTACTTAAATGTTTCGAAATTCTGGAATTTTTAATAATATATTATATTACGAAAATATTAAAATAAAAATATTTATAAAAAAACTGAAAATTTATTTTTTGACCTTGTTGCTCAGAATTTCGTGCCGATCGCTCTTTGTATATTTAGAATTTGAATTTGATTATTGATTGTGGCAAATGAAGTGTGATTGTGATAAATAAATATTCTTTTTATAAAATCCCAAGTGTCAAAATTTGATGGAATAATGACCGTATTTAACCACTTATTAAAGGTTGTGCCCAGTGGGGCCGTGATTGACCACCTATTAGAGGTCATGCTTAATAGGGCCGTGATTGACCACCTATTAAAGGTTGTGCCCAGTGGGGCCATGATTGACCACCAATTAGAGGCCGTGCTCATCGGGCCGAAATCTACCACCTAATTAAAAGTCGTGTCGAGTGGGGCCGTGATTGCCACTTGTTGTTAAACCTTCGTATAGGGTCGTGATTGGAAGCAGCGACTGATTCGCTAGAATGACATGTAATCAGCCGAGTCGATTGATCGTTGAAACGATCCAAGTGGTTGAATTGTTCTAATAATGTAATTGTGCTATAGTTGTTTGGTTATCATAATTGCACGTGGTTAAATCATATAAACTGTGCTAACCTGTAGATGAAGACTAATGCGAGGTAAGTCTTCTTAATGTTGTGGCTAGGCCAATCTGGGGCGTATTTACTTTCTAATAGAGGTTTAGGGTGTTGAACTTGCTGAGACATTGTCTCATCCCGGTTGGGAGATTACAATTTCAGGTCCCTAGTGGACGGAGCGGGCATATAACTTTGGTTGGCCTTGAGGAGTTGCAGAGGTGAAGTCATAAGGATTGGAGAGCGTGTCCGACTTGTAGGTCGTAGGACAATTCCTTTTTAAGAGCCAGTCTTTTGTAGACTTTTGGCCATAGACCTCTGTTTGTAATTTTGTTAAATTATGAAAGTGTCATGTTGTGGTTTTACTTCCTACTTTTCTATCCCGTATTTCATTGTCCGGGGTTTTATAATACGTTCCGCTTGCGCAATAATAAATGAATGGGGTCGGCGACACTACCTAAGAATGTCGCATTTGCATGACCATGGTGGGATGTTGGCACACTCGAGGTTCGGGGCGTGACACTTCCTATTCCAGGGGATCTTTCAATCTTAGGAATGCCTTCATCTTGTCTTTCCATACATCATATTCCTTCCCATCAAAGTAGGGAGGTCTAGTATTGCTTTGTCCTTCAACCAATCATGGAGCCAAAATACTAGTCATAGATCTTTAGCTTAAGAAGTAAAAACACTTCAATACGTAAGCACACAAATTCTGATACCAATTGAAATGGCTAGTACGTACATCTAGAGGGGGTGAATAGGTGATCAAAAACTTTTTCGCAAGACTTAATAAATTGAAATGCCTATGGATGCAAATAGTATTAACAAATTCTATAGAGCAATTGAGTAGAGAAGCAAATAAATAAGGAGAGTAAGGGTGAGAGAAATTAAATACAAGGTTTATAGTGGTTCGGCTTAATCTAAGTTTACGTCCACTCTTCCGCGCTGACACCCCACTGGCTGGATTTCACTATGAATCAAAAGAGATTGTACAGGTTGTAATCTTCAATTCCACAGTGGAGATTCTCTCCTAATCTCTCACACAAAGTCACACAATCAGCTTCTCTCTTTTGTTTACAGTTTAAGCTCAACGAATGAAAGAACAAGAAACTATAGGGACTCATACTTTGAAATTTTTCTTTTACTCTCTTCTTATTGAACAACTAGAGAATCCGCCTTATATACTCCTTTATGCCTTCACGACCGTTGGCACCTTTCAAATGAATTATTCCAATCTACCTGTTGGACAAAATCAATTAAGGTGATCTCAAGTCATTGAATGATTGATAATAAAAGCTCGTCAATCCTGTTCGCCCATACAATCAGGATCTTTGGTTTCCATAAGCAGAACCTTTTAAGTTTGCTCATCTTCCAATCGAACATTCAAATCGGAGTAGTATCCAATAAGAATAATTAGTCATACTATATCCAGCCATAAGATCTTCCAAAAACCATACAAAACAAATCCTTGAAGATAATCCGTCATCTAGATAAGTCTTCTTTCTTCCGTCTAGAAATGTCAGTGAGGACAGACTTAAGTCTTGAGTCTGGCGATCTTCAGACTTTGACGATAGAGTCTGGAGTTCTTCAAACTTTAACTCTTGGGTCTAGAAGTCTTCAGACTAGACTAATGGAAACGTTTTGTCAGCTTCAAAACCATAAATGAGTTTTCTCCAACAATTATCAGACTCAGTATATTTTCTGAAACAGCTCCACTGATCCAAGATGATACAAGTTGATCTGTTCTTACCCAGTTAGTGTAGTCAGGATTCACAGCTTCTGTATTATTCCCTTTGACTTCAACCTATAACAATTGTGCTGGTGATGGGATTTCTCCATTGACAAAGCCAAACAACTCTTGGCTGCATAAGAATCTATGGAATTGTGCTTGCCAGAGAAGAAAGTTATCTTCAACTAGCTTGATAGTAACGAAGTTGGAGATGTTGACATGGATTGGAAAATGATATTTTTGAGTTCTTGCTGCCATCTTGCACTTTCAGCTCTAGATGGTGTGCAGAAGAAGAATCTGTGTTGTATTTGCATGACAAAATCTTGATCGTATTGTTAACATGAATGCAGTTTCAATCTGCTGTGACTTTTTGACATTTAAGATGATATGTGCTCTCAGGATGGCTCTGATACCATGTGAACAAGAAGAGAACAAAGATGAAAGAAGAGAACAGAGACGAAGGAATAGAAAAGAAAGAATAGAGATGAGAGAAAAATGTGAAGTTTCTATATTCATCAAAGATCGAGGAAAATTCATCTGAGAGCCTCACGTCTCGTTTTCTCTTCAACTCTATTTATATTACAAGCTCTAAAAGTTCAACTAAGAATAAACTAATAGCAACACCAACAGAAATTATTTAGTTACAACTCAAAACTGAATATCGATTCTGCAATGAACATGTGCTGGTGTTGTAGATCCCATCGTTGACTTTATTCCATTTGTCTTTGTTTACAACAGCATAACCAAGCTTACTGTCTTCAATTCTTATTGAATCAGCAGCACTCGACTCTTTATTTCCTCTATTTTCATCATAACCAAATTCTCCAATAGCAGCAGTATGTGCGTTCATCATATATCCTTTAACAACCTTCACCCAAGCCAGTTGTTTACAAGGATCCAAATATGGCAAGGAAAATGAAATGAGAAGGGTTGCACAACAAAGCATCATCTCTTAACTAGTCCTTGGAGATGACTTATTTCCAGTACTCGATAAAACATGCGAATTGTTAAAAAAATACACTATGACGTCCCTTTTGGGAACAAAGTACAACCACACGAAAAAAGTCAATTTATATGGCAAGACAACTTTGAGTTGAGTTTGCAGGAAAGCATGCTCGAGCAGCAAGGCTTTCTTAAAGAGCAGAGTCACGGGAGATCCTTTCCCTTGGTGGACAATTCTGCAAAAGGCCACTGTTAGAGCTAGATGACTATAGACAAAAAAGCTACATCTTTGTAAGGACTTTAAAGAAGTGAAGCAAATTATGTATCAATTAATTCATAACCTATAGCATTTGGAGAATCTGTGCTCTCCCAGAAATTAAATAGTGTTTCCCCTTTTCGGAGATAAGGTTGAAGAATAGCTTGAGCATTGGGATGATCCCACATCAGCGTCTTCCATTTTTCCTCATCTTCCATGTAAATATATGGAAGGTCTTCAATATCACGTAATCGTAGTTGCAAAGGAACCCCCTTTAGTTTTGAGCATTTGGACACCTTCATAAATTTCATGGAATCGCAAGTCATCGGGACTTCACACACGCTCTTCAACTGGGGAAGATTGCATAGCCGCAATAACTTCAGCTTTGGGAGAGAAATCGAAGACTGAAAAGGATGCAGGGGTGTTCTTTATAGGGGTCATTATGCTTCCTTGGCCTTGTCCCACTCCACTTATCATCTCCACCATTCCTTTACAGCAATCAACCTCGATATCTTGAAGATTTCGAAGATGAACCAGCCACTCATACTGAAACAGGTTTATCATGTTATCGCAACCATTTACCACTAGAGATTTGAGAGAAATCTCTTCAACTGGCATGTTTGGGGGAGGACCTCTGATGATCTCCTCCATGCTCCCACAATTGATTACTGTGATTCTTGCCAAATTAGGGAAGTGGGACAACCACTCAGATTCCACCACTCTCTTCATTTTATCACACCCCACAACAATAATCTCTTCTAGTCTAGGGAAGGCTAGGAGTGTATGTGGTGGTGGCGATGTAATTGCTGCTGTTATTGTTACCATTTCCTCACAGTAATTAATTGCAATCTTTAGTAGTTGTGAAAGATAGAATTTAGACCCATGCCCAAAGAGATACTTAAGTTTCGGACATCCAAATATTTTTAAAACCCTTAGGCTTGGGAGGAGGAGAGGGGTAGGAGTTGGGGTTGGGGCAGCGGAGTCATGGATGTCAATTGTTTCTTCATCTTGTCTTCCACACAACACCCACAAGTTTTTCCATTCTTCTATTTTTAGCTTCTCAAGGTTTTCAAGCGGCCTTATGTCAAACAAATTTGTTGTACCGTCACATTTTCTACACGTCAATTTTTTCACATCTTCAGGAATCAAAAGACAAATGTTAGTGCTTTCCCCTCCCATGCTCCTAATAGCATGACTCCATCCATGAATTTCAACATTCCTCCAATTCTCAAATCTAGATTCATGAATTACTCTTAGAGCAAACATCGATTCTTCTTGATCCACTGCAAACATGTAACAATCAGGATTACTTTGCGTAATAACCCTCACACATTTGTTGAAATCATCCACATGTTCAAAGTAGCATACAAGGACCTCCAATGGCCACAATTTTGTAACATCTTCTAAATCTAGTACTGACTCAACCTTAAGAACTTGCAAGTTCAGCAAACCCCCAAGTGTTCCTTTGGGTAATCTCCCTATACATGTCTTAGTCAGGTCAAGGTATCTCAAGTTCACCAACATTTCTAGACCCTCGAGCGCTTCAAGATTAACACAACCACCAATGTCCAACTTTCTTAAAGATTTGAGCTTCCCTAAAGAAGGAATATGGCACAAATTCACACAATTGCTAAGCAATAATGCCCTCAATTTTACCAAATATGAGATGGATTCCGGAAGTTCTCTAAGTTTACAACCACTCAGGTCTAGAACCTTTAACTCTCGTAAATGCTTGAAGAAAGAATTAGGGATGACCACATCATATGACAAGCTATTATTCAACAGAAGAGTTGATAGTTTGGGGCAATTTGGTGACATGTTCAACGGAGATTCATTAATTTCATTTTCCATCAAAGAAACTTTCTCCAAAGCATTTGTCCAATATTCCTCAGGTGGAATCCTTGTCAACCCCTTTCCCGCCTTTACAATTGAAGTCACACTCATGATGTGCAATGCCATGTCTCTAAGCAAATCGTGCATCTTCATCTTGTCCCCATGATCGTCCAATAGGCAAACATTTCCTAGTTTGTTCAATATGGTGAGGGCTCTATCATATTGTTTCTTCCTTGTACTCAATCCACCAATCAATCCTTGGTCAATAAAGAATTCTATCAACTCGAACTTATGAATCAATTTATCTTCTGGATAAAGTGCACAAGATAAGAAACACCGTTGGACATTAGGATTACCAAGGCGATCATAACTGAATTTCAGATTCATTAGGACCTTCTTTTCCATATCTGATTCTTTCAATTTCACCAAGCAATTTTTCCATTCAAACACATCCGTCACTCCTCGCATGCTTGCTGCCATCGTGATGACTCCTAGTGGTAAGCCTGCACATTCCTTAACAATGGATTGCACAACTACTTCAGTTTCCAAACTAAGGGCCACTCCGGATCCAAGCTCCTCCAAAAATAAACTTTGGGCTTCTTTTTGAGATAGAGGTTCAATTTTTATTTTCTCTTGACAATGCATTTGGCAGCACACACAAAAGGATCGAGTGGTTAAGACCAACTTAAGTCCATCTGCTCTAATGGGGATTCCCACTTCTTCAAGATCAAAACATTCCCACACATCATCAAGGATTATTATCAACTTCTCTCTTTTGGTTAAACCATCAAACAACATTGCTGCTCGTTTCCTCACATCCTTTTCTTGTAGTATGCCTAAACTTAGTGCCTCCCAAATGTCACCTTGCAACTTTTGTGTGTTAAAATCTTGTGACATAGTGATCCACAACACATTGTCATAGTTTGCTTTTTCGAGAAGCCTATTATGTATGTGTATCATAAGAGTCGTTTTACCAACTCCCCCCATTCCATAAATGCCTAGTCGGGATATTTGATTCCCTAATAAGTACTCCAAAATCTTTGTTGCATTTATCTTAAATGCCTCTCCCATCAACTTTCGTTCTAACATCTTGTTGACTTTGGTCTCTCTCGCCACAAATAGTCCTTTTGGAAATTTGCCTTGTTCCATAAGGTCTTTTGCTTCTTGCATCAATATATCCACCTGCTGGTGTGGCGGCAAACAATCCTCACCTGTTGCTTCAATGCTATGAAAATCATTTCTAAGCTTCTCAACATCCACCAGCCAATTCTTAACTTCCATTCTCTGCTTCTTTAGGGATAGAGATGTCGCAAATTCTAACTCATCCCTTATGTCAGCTTCTCTGCTGTAGAGTCGTTTTATTTTTCTTTTCAAAGCTCCACTCTTGTCAAAGTTGTTGTCCGTGTTTGTATGACTCATCAGTGGCGCACCCTTGCTCTTATCTAATTCTGCAATTAAATCCATCTCATTATAGCATTCTTGCTTGCCCTAATAACATGACATGGTAATACATAAGGATTAATTTAGGTACTATATACTCGATAATGACGATCGGCCTATCAAGCCTGTTACACAACGTGGAATCTGGGGAGGTAGAGGAGCATTATTTGGAGCTTGTGATGATGAGAGGATACATGGATCCATGTTCCTTGGAGCTTGTGGGTGACATGGGACTATATGGTTTTTCTGTGACGATGATAACCCGGTTGGATTCTGCTGCGCATTCCTTGTCTGAGGACTAATGTATTGATGTGGAACACTTTGATGTTGAGGGGGCACCAAAGCTGGTTGCACTACAATATTGGAGTGTCCATGCATAGAGGTAAAACAACATAGAACTTGGTCACAAAAAACATCCATAATGAATATCAACGTGCACGATATCAGACATTCATAATATGCAATGATACCACGGTAACTGAGAAAAGATTAGATATGGAAATAGATGAATTTGAGTTATACTAAAGAGAGTTAATAATACAAAGAAGGATCATTTCTGCAATGAAGGCATAAATGCTCACACGACTTGGAATACTTATGATTAATTTGGAATGACAACATCTATTTAGGTAAATCAATACGTACCTTGTGATGGTGATAGGCCAGCCATACTTGCTCCATTCTCCAGAACTTGCAAATTGACAAGTGTTGCCTCGATGTGAGGGCACCTAGTATGCCGTAATGCAGTTACGGGACATATGCCCCTCGAATCTCGCAGGGGAAACGAACTGGTTTCAGTTCCAAATTCTTCATTGCAGCTTGGAAGTGGCTGGTTAGAATGCGGGACAGTGTTGGTTACACTTGTTACACTTGATATGCGTGGCTGATTGCAATCCAGATTTGAATTACCTACACCAAATAATTGATCATACTAGAATGATGATGCCCCTGCTGGTGCACCTTTCTTCATCACTAATTTATAAGCCACAACTTCATGCGTTAGAATCTGATCAAAACATTCTTGCTCACCATAACAAAGCAACATGGGGTTTACAAAGAGACCCCATGAATGATAAATATAATATGGATATTGTTAGAAAGTGTTCTCGCAACAATTAAACACCCAATTAAGGAAAGTTTGTAATACCAATGTATTGTCTCTCTTGTATTATTTGCAATCAATGCAGTGAGAAGAAATATATTTCCTTCTTAAGTATTAAACAAATGCGATGGGGCACTATAAGGAGACCCATTTAATGGGTCTATAGTATTATACCTTCTGATGTTGATGGGTAAGTTGTATTTAAGATGTCCTCTGGAATCTGCGGAGGGGAATTAAATGGCTCAGTGATGGGAGGTCCATTGAAAGGTTGAGATAGAATAGGTGGCTCCATGTCCATGGAAGCCCGTGGAGGAGATAAACCAGTGCAATGTCCACACTGCCTGTGAAATGTCTGATCTGGTTGATTAAAATGCTGGGGAGTGTTGGTTGTGGCCATGTCAGTGAGTGGAGCATCTGATGCAATCAGACCAGGCAAAATGGACCCCTGTGACTCATTCTGAGAAGGGTTACCAAGGAGCTGGCGGTTTTGCGATGGCAATGGTGCACTTGGATTCTGTTGTGCATTTAATGTTAGAGACTCACTTAAAATGGGCCACAGTTCATTTGGCGAATCAGGGAAGAATGAATTTGGCGGGGGAGATGCACTAGAGTAACTTGTTGCCCCATCTATTGGGAGGTTTGCGATGTCCACCGCCCTGTCCTCCTGCACGATCTGTTCCATCCATCCACGAGTTTGTGGTGTCAAAGGCGGCACACCTGGTGATTGATTCAGATACACGATGGCATTAGTCGGATTCATATAGCTGGCTTCATCAGGAAATTTTTGAAGTTCAGGGCGCAGGGAAGCTGGTTGCTTTGGCATGCCGTAAAATGGATGTTTATTCATTAAAAAACCAAAGTAAACTTAAAATCATTACTAAGATCGGATCAATCAGTTTTTACTTAACTAAACTGCCCATTTTCTGTGGTAATTTGGAACTGCATACCTTGTGGAAACTGATACTCTGCTTGCGATTGTTGGTTAGAGCTTAACTGGTGGGTGAAGTTTGCCATGTCGGCCTCCCCTCCTGGCTTCAGCAACCTTGGTCCCACCAATTTGAGGCCTGTTTGCGACAAAGAAACATCTTGATGAACATTTTGAGCTTTTGTTGACATTGGCATGTCATGTAACAGTCGTTCCGTGGAGGATTGATGGTTGGCTTGTCTGCTCCCTTCTTCAGTCTCCTTCTTGAGTAAGGACAACATTAGATCTCTTATATCACCAGGGACTCCAGTGCAGATGCCAATCCCTTTTCCTTTGACTTCACCCAAATGACTTTTCACTCTCGTAACCTGCCCATTGTATACTTTCCCGCAGTAATAACAACGCCATTTCTTGCCCTCGAGTCTCTCCACATACTTCCAGGCTATATCTTCATCTCGCGGCATCTTCTCAACTCGAAGAGGAAAGCTCTATGCTCAGCCAAGAATTCCGCCTGTTCAGCCAATCTTGTTTATCAACCTACAACCAAAGAAAGCACAGCACATCGTATACCATGACAATTTTTGTATTATCTTCTCACAGCGTATAGCATTACTAGCAAATTATAACATCCACAAGCTATAAAACTTTTCAACAATGAGAAAGCTAATCTGCAGATTGATATTCAAGAATCTAAGAAATAGATGACCTTATGAAATTTTCGAAAGAGATCTAGAAAAGGGCACGAAGTCCACGAAATGATGTGAGAGTTTGATGTTTTTGGAGAGAAGAAAGACCCAGTCAACCCAAAGAGGCTTGGAAATTGCGGAGTACCTTCTCAAGAAAATAATTAATTCTAGAGACTGAGGTGGCGCACTAGGTGTTTTTTTTTTTTTTTATTCAATAAAGATCTATGACTTTTCATTTATCATCCACATACGCGTTACGTATGTGCAGAAATGTGATATTCAAAGGATCAAACTAAATCATTTTTTACAAAATATTTGAATTGTAAATAATGAAATGAAATTACAGAAAAAATAAACGATACGAACAATGTGTACATATACTTATGGATAGGGAGAAAAAAGAAGAAGCTTAAGCTATGTTAACAGTTTTGCTGACCAGACAGATTCAATCCTCTTATTCCACCAGGAACAAAAGCATAAGTAGAGAGATGAACTAGATCTACATATAGGAAATTAATAAAGGAAAGTTAAACAAAACTTATCGGAAAAGGAGGAAAATAATTGGATTATCTAAGTAGGAGAATGTGCCCTGGAAGGAGAATCCCAAGCGGCCCTTAGATATTAAGCATGGGATCCAGAGGTGCATCAAGAGGGGAGGGCAATTGCTTCTCATGTCATTGCCATCAAAAGGAGTTAGACCGTATTCCTCACGAAAACGCGTTAGCCTTTCAGCCAATTTCAATTTCAACGGTAAGGAAACTCATACGAATGTGCACCCAAGAAACTTTTGAGCTCACTTATCTTTTTTTTTTTCCCCAAAATAGTTACTAATTATACAAAGATTTTAAAAAATCAGTGTATCGTACGAGGTGGAAAACAATTATTGAATTTTAGAAAATGATTCACTTAATTACCAACTCTCTAGACTTTGCAAAGAAAATGAAAAATGAAAAACAAAATTTACTGAAGAAGGCTACCGCACTATTTTCCTCTTCGTACTCCATCCATCTTAATATATATAAATGTCCCATTTTCTTACGTAGCATTGCTCGTTATTTCCTCTAGAAATGAGTTGCATTGTATTAATTCGGAAAACCTCTGTACTGCTGCCTATTTACTTTGCGTGAATCTTGACTCGAATTTAGAATTCTACCAGCACTAATAAATTCATGAGACCAATTTCGTATGCAGTCTGGATCTTTAGACCAAAGTGAAAAAAAATTTCAACCAAGGGATGATTTAAAAAGAGATTGTAAATTACTAGCTTTAAGGGAAATTACTGTCAACACCTAAATTTTTTGTCCAAAGGTCTCATTCGCATTTTCATGAAATTAGCAATGAAATCCATCGATAATTTGACCCCTACTGAAAATACATCTGTAATCCCCCAGTCTCCATCTCTATTGCATTCTTTTGCATTTAAAAATTGGGACCCCTTTTAATTGTCACACGATCTGATACCAAATTTTTTTGTAGCGAATTTAAACAGGAATTCTTATGAAAGTTTTGGACGCGACCCACTCTCCAAATTAAAGTCCTTACCGCTTCCTCCTTCTGGTTGACCGAAAGGGTCAACTTGAGGCCACTTTCAACAATGACATTCCTGCATCTGTGAATGTAGGAAATTGATTATCATCAAAACGGGGGTGCAGGCTCTCCCTATACGTGATGTCGATTTTCAAGATTCTTATTTGGGTTTGAAAGGCATTAAAGCATAGAATAGCATCGTTTTGGTGGAAGCAAAATGAGGCTCGAGCAGGTATGCATCGGAAGAGATGGGAAGTGCTAAAATATAGGAAAGATTGCGGAGGGCTGGGCTTTAAAGACCTTGTTATCTTCAATAAAGCAATGCTGAGAAACAGGCCTAAAGGCTAGCACAGTCACATTCAGCCTTATGGAGGAGAGTCTTGAAGAGCATCTATTTCCCTAGGGGGAATATCTGGAGTGCAACAAAAGGATCTCGACCCTTATGGGGCTGGCAAAGCCTCATCATGGGAAGAGATGCGATTAAACCAAAAGTGAAATGGGCCGTGGGTAATGGGGCAACAATCCGAATTCATAAAGACTACCGGTTATCCATGGGTGTGATAAGAGGATCAGCTAATAGAAACGACCCTCAATCGGTGGCAGAACTTACTGACAGAGAATCAGGAAGGTGGAAAGAACAACAGCTGGAAAACCTGTTTGAAGAGCACATCGTGCAAGAGATCCTCTCAATCCCTCAGTTTGACTCTGAAAGCCGATAAACTGATCTGGGACGGGAATAAACCGGGGTCCTATACTGTTAAAAAGTGGTTATAACACCTTGAGGAATACAATCCAGCATCCCAACACAAACCAACCCTCAACAATCAACATCATTCCAGCCACCCAGATCCTTTTGGATCAACGTACGGAATCTATGCTCCCCACCCGAACCCCGCATTTTACTTTGGAGTGCCTGCCAAAACGTGGTTCCCACCAGCGAAAACCTATTCAAGCGGAAGTTCGTACCTGATTTAATGTGTAACCTGTGCTCACAGGCCCCTGAATCAGTCGAGCATATATTTCTTCTCCGTGGATGGACAGAACCAGTTTGATCCAACCCAAAGCTTAAACCTACAAAGCAGCCCTTTGGGAATCACCAGGATGGACAAATGGCTAATGGAAGTATTGAGCTCAAATCAAAACTCAACATCTGGAGAACTTAGTTGCCGAAGTGATCTGGATGATACGGAAAGCTAGGAATGCTCGAATCTTCCAAGGCCGGAAACTTGACCCGACGGCAACTGTAGAGACAAGCCCCTACCCAGCACATGTACTACGTTATATGGAACCCGCGCTTAGGTAAACAGAGCAAGTCCAGATTTAACTTACCCGAGCGTTGGAAGCCGCCGGCGAGTGGATCCCTCAAAACCAACACTGATGGCTCGTGGGTGGATGGAGAGTCAACGGGTTCAGTGGCCGGAGCGTGTCAAAACTCAACGGGAGCTTTGATAGAGGGCTTCGCAGAATCCGTCCAAGTTGCTTCAGCGCTGGCCGAAGGGAGGCTTTAGTCAAGACTCTGGGCGAAGCGTTCCCACGGTCACAACTCGGGCATCACGTACAGAGCTAGCGTGCGAGAAAAGAAAACAGGACGAGGTATTAGTTGGAAACACATCACATATTTTAGGTTAGTAGTTGAAATTTACGTTTGTAACGAATATAATTTATGTTTTCTAGAATGTAGAGTAAGATCCTAATCCGATTATCTTATATTCTATTTAGCATTTCGAGTTAATTCAATTCTATTTGGTCGAATCATGCAAATGATATAACAGTAAGTTAATTTATGTAATAAAATTTTGGTGATGATATAAAAAGGAATAGAGTTGGATTAGTAAAGAAAAAATAAAATTTATAAAGTCATATGAATAATTCAAAAATGAAAAAGAGAAAATATTAATTTCTTATTATCTATTTAGTATTAAGATGTCCATTATCTAATTCATTTATTAGAATCACAAAAGAGCAGCGGTGAAAAAGAAAATGATGACCCAATCAACTCAAAGGCATCTCAGAAATTCCAAAGTGCCTTCTCGAGAAAATAATTAATTCTAGATGATGAAGCCATGTTAGTGGGTCTCTTTTCTTCAAAGAAGATCTATGACTGACAGAAAATAAGGTGGAGAGGAAACTGGAGCCTTTCTGTATTTCTGTATATCACTGTTGTACATGCTGATTACACTATTTGTAATACAAAGGACAAAGTGTAAAACAGGAAAGGAATAAAAGAGAATATACATCGATTCTAATTCCTATATTACCAAGTCAATTGCTAACTAAATAAATCAATAATTGATACTCAGGATGGTATTTCCTAAGTTATCAAATTATATTTCCAACACTCCCCCTCAAGCTGGTGGTCTATATATATCAAGGACACCAAGCTTGCTTAACAGATATCCATGTTGTCTTTGGCATAAAGGCTTGGTAAAAATGTCTGCAGGTTGCTCCGTAGTTCCTATTCCTCTTGTGGTGATGATCCCTTCTCGAATCTTGTCTCGAGTGAAATGACAATCGACCTCTATATGCTTAGTCCTTTCATGAAAAACTGGATCGGCTGCTAACTTGAGTGCGGCATCATTGTCACAGAATAATTTAGTGGGTCCATCCACTTGTACTCCAAGATCCGCAAGTAATCCTCGTATCCAGATTATCTCGCAAACAGTCTTTGCCATTGCTCGATATTCTGATTCTGCTGATGATAATGATACGGTTGACTGCTTCTTTGTTTTCCACGAGATAAGAGACTTTCCAAATTTGATACAAAAACCAGTGATGGATCTTCTCGTCATTGGACAAGTGGCATAATCCGTATCACAATATGCCATCATTTTCATGTCACAATCTCGAGATAGAAAAATGCCAAGTCCTGGGCATCCTTTCAAGTATTTTACTACTTTCAAGGCTGCATTCATGTGAGACTGCTTCGGTTTGTGCATGAATTGACTGAGTATTTGCACAGCATAGCATATATCCGGTCTTGTCATCGTGAGATAAATCAATTTCCCAACAAGTCGTTGGTATATTGATGGATCTTCAAGTAACAAATCTTCAATGAGAGAAGATGAGGTCGAATCATACTCATGTGTCGTAAACTTTGTATTCTGCTCAATTGGAATAACTGCCGGTTTGCATCCTGATAATCCTGCTTCAGAGACTATTTCCAGAATGAACTTTCTTTGGCTTAGAGATATTCCTCTATCAGACCGAGCTATCTCAATGCCTAGAAAATACTTAGGAGATCCCAAATCCTTGATATGAAAAGTGGAATGGAGATAGCTTTTGAATTTTGCAATAGATACTTCATTATTCCCCATGATAAGAATGTCATCAACATATATTAAAAGATAGATCGATGAAGTACCTTCAGTCCACGTGAACAAGGCATAATCGTGTGCGGAATGCTAAAAACCTATGTTGGTTAAAGCGGCGGTGAACTTAGCATACCATTGTCTAGAAGCCTGTTTGAGTCCATACAGGATTTGCGGAGACGACACACACGAGACTCCCCCATGCGTAATCCTGTGGAAGCTCCATGTAAATCTCTTCATCTAGATCTCCATGTAAGAAAGCATTGTTAACATCCATTTGATGCAGCGGCCAATTGCGAAAAGCAGCAATGGATAAGAAGGAACGGACAGTGACTTCTTTTGCCACAGGAGAGAAGGTTTCATGATAATCGAAACCTTCTCGTTGCGTGAACCCTTTCGCAACTAAACGGGCCTTGTATCGTTCAACGGTTCCATCAGCTTTAAATTTGATTTTATAAACCCATTTGCAGCCAATAGGTTTTCGTCCTGCTGGTAATGGAACAATTTCCCAAGTCTGATTCTCATTTAGAGCCTTGAGTTCAGCTTCCATAGCGTGCTGCCATTTAGGATCATGCGCTGCTGCAGAGTACGATGACGGTTCCTGTTCTTCCGAAATTCTACTAATGCAACACATGTGTTCTGATGACAGTCTACTAAATGAAACATAAGATGATATGGGATACTGCGTACCTGGACAATCCAAAGTAGGACATATATAATCCTTTGTCCAAGTAGGAGGTCTAGTGTGACGTCCAGAACGCCGAGGCTGCTCAATTCTGGTTTCTTCTGATATTACAGGAGATTGATGCTGGTTGATCATCGGCGAAGAGGCCGAAGAATTTGATGAATTATCTTTCTCAGTTGAAGAAATTGGTGAATCGATTGCTGGATCATCGAGCATATGTGGTTCTGGTGCAATAAATATATACTGATTCTGAACAGTGAGGTCATCTTCTGATAAGAAAGGTCGATGATCGACTGGAATAGAAGACATCGACACATTTTCTTGAAAAGGAAAAATATCTTCTTGGAAGACAACATCTCGCTAACAAAAAAATGCCCTGTAGAGATTTCCATGACCCGATAGCCTTTTTGTAATGTAGGATATCCCATAAAAACACACCGAATGGCACGAGGATCCATTTTACTTCGGTGGCCCAAATTCGCCGCATAACACAAACATCCGAAAACTCGAAGATGATCAATTATAGGTTGCTTTCCATAAAGTAATTCAAAAGGAGTCCGTCCATTAAGAATTCTAGTTGGCATCCGATTGATCAAATAAGCTGCTGTAATTACACAATCTCCCCAAAATTCTTCAGGTATGGAAGCTTGATATTTTAGGGCTCGAGCTACTTCTAAGAGGTGACGATGTTTTCTTTCAACAATCCCATTTTGTTGGGGTGTATAATTACACGAACTCTCATGTAGAATACCTCGAGAAGACAAGAAAGATTCACATTCCACAGAAAAGAACTCACGTCCATTGTCTGTACGAATTTTCTGGACAGGTGTGTCGAATTGATTTTTAATAAGAGATAGAAAATTCGACAGTGTTGAAAAAGTCTGACTCTTGGATTGCATAAGGAAAACCCAAGTAGCTCAAGTATAGTCATCAACTATGGTCAAGAAAAATCGAGACCCATCACGATGTGGAGTGTGATAGGGTCCCCAAATATCCAAATGAAGTAATGAGAAAGCACTGGTGGATCTAGATGTGCTAACTGAAAATTGTGTCCGAGACTGTTTTGCCAATGGACAGATTGGACATTTAGGATAAAGGAATTTTGCAGTATGACCCAAGCGTTGATGAAAAATAAGATTTTTATTACTAGCAATGGCATTACAAGAAATGCTTTTACTGAATAATTCAAAATTCCTTTGGGGATCAATCCAAAAATACAGCCCTTCTGCAACACTACCCAAGCCCATCAGTCTGCCAGTCAAAAGGTCCTGAAAGAAGCAATCATTGCGATTGAATATGGCACGACAGGAATTATCCTTACAACCTTTTGAGACTGATAAGAGATTGAACTCAAAAGCAGGAATGAATAGAACATTTTTGAGAATAATATCTGGACTGAGTTGGACAGTACCAATTGTAGTAACATGAGTGGTATTTCCATTAGGGAGGCGTACAGATACCGAAGAATGTGGCTTCTTTTGAATACTAGTAAATAACCGTTCATTGCAAACTATATGATCACTGGCACCCGAGTCAATTATCCATGCATCAACTGATATTGAATTTTCCTTGTATAAAGAAATACCTGAGAAATTCGCAGCCTTATCATTTGTTGCCAGCTGATTTAATGCTTTCATTATATTCGATCTTTTGATCTTGGGTAATTGTCCGATTTGCCCCATCGTCCTTCGTGCTTTGAAACACGGTAAGCAGCAACATCTTTTTCCTTCTTATCACCTGGCTTTCCATGTAATTTCCAGCACATATCAATAGTATGATGAGGACGTCTACAATATTCACAGTATTTACCCTTAATTTTTGAATTTTGCCCAATATTTTTTGTGAATGACGTGGCATTCCGTGAGCCTCCGGATGCCTTATATGCGGGTGCTGTCGTGGCGAAATAAGGGGCGTTGGATTCGCTTGGGCCGGCGATTAGATAAGAACCGTCCGATCTCCTCTGATGTGAACCGTCGGATGCTGATGGGCGGATCAAACCGTAGCCGTCCGATTTGCTTCCATCCCAGCCGTTGATTGTAGGGTTTCCACCTACCCCAATCATTGCCCCAAAACGCCCGCGTCCTCCCCCTTCTTGTGCGAAGCTCTCGACTCCTCCAGCCATGCCGCGACTTCCATGGACTCCGTGCGGCGTCTCTCCAGATCTGAAGCTCGATTGGAAGGCAGCAAGGGCGACTCCTTCGCCAACTCTGCCGTGCTCGGTCACGGCTTGCCGCTGGTTTTCCTCCTGGACCGCCAGTTGGTAGATCCGGCCGAGCGAAGGTAACGGGTCCATCACCAAGATCTACGATCGAAAAGGTGAGTACATATCGTTTAGGATAAGCAGAAAACGGGTCACTTTCTCCTGTTCCTTAATTTTCTGGTACTGCTTCAGCGTTTCTTCGGGACCCTCGAGTCGTTCCTCCGCCGCCTCGAGCTCATTCCAAAGAGCCGAGAGCCGATTGAAGCAGGTAGTAATCGATTGATTGTTCTGTTTCAGCTCCGAGATAGCCTGGGTAATGGTAAAAAGCTTCGCCGGATCGAGACGCCCATACATCTCTCGGATGTTCGCCCAAAAGGTCTTGGAGTCTTCGGTCGGCGGTAACCCAGCTGCAACATCCGGAGCGAGACAATTTCCGATCCAGGTACGAACTAATTGGTTGCATTTTTTCCAGAAACGTTGCATCCGTTCGTCGGTCGGATAGGGGATGGTGCCGTCAAGGAAACCATCCTTGTCCTTCGTTACGAGTGCTCGTCGAAGGTCGCGAGCCCAGGCGTTGTAGTTGTCCTGTCCGGTGAGCTGCATGTTGATAAGTCGGAGCTCCGGTCCGTCGACCGTCGCCGTGTGAAGGGGATCTCCGGGCTCGGGACGGCCGCCGTTGAACGGAAAAGCGTAGGGCAGAAAACCGGTTTGGAAACCGGGTTGAGGAACCGGGTAGGGATCCGTTGGGACGGATCCGAATCCAGAACCCGTTCTTGTCCAGCCCGACCCATCGTTCGGATGGTTTTCCCGAGAAGATCCACGTCCTTCGGGTCGAATTCCGGAGCCCATTCCATTCTCCTCTCCAGGTAAGCTCTGTTGAGTCCATATATTGCTCGACCCAGCAGGCCATTGGCTAGGGTACCAGCCAAGATGAGGCCACTGAATTGGTCCCTGTATTTGATACGAAGCAGGTGGCATCGTAATAGATGGCTGAGCAGGTACCGACGAAGTAATGACTGATGATTGAGCAGGTATTACTCCTTCTATTGATTCGACTGATGCTGGATCTGAAGCTTGATGAGGTGAGTTGGAGGTTTCCTCCATTGGATGATTTTAAGAAAAAATAGAGAAGAAATTCCTATTCGGTGGCTGGTTTGTTTTGCAGAGTTGTTGTCGCAACAACAGACCAGAAAAGAACCGAAGGGCAATTTGAAGATGCGGAAGCTTAGGCCAGAACCTGTCGCTCTGATACCATGACAGAAAATAAGGTGGAGAGGAAACTGGAGCCTTTCTGTATTTCTGTATATCACTGGTGTACATGCTGATTACACTATTTGTAATACAAAGGACAAAGTATAAAACAGGAAAGGAATAAAAGAGAATATACATCGATTCTAATTCCTATATTACCAAGTCAATTGCTAACTAAATAAATCAATAATTGATACTCAGGATGGTATTTCCTAAGTTATCAAATTATATTTCCAACAATGACTTTTTATTTAAATCATTTTGTTACAGAATATTTGAATCATTAAATAATAAAAAGAAATTATTGATTAAAATGCACGAAAAGAACGATGTGTATGAATATTCATGGAAGAGGAAAAAGAAGAGTTTCAACTTATTCAACCAAGGAAAAACCGCACAATTAGAGAGATACGCTACATCCACAAAGAGGAGACTTAAACAAAACTTTCCGGGAAAAAAAAAAAAAAAAGAGGAAAATTATTGGGATATCCAAGTAAGGAGAACATTCATTGGATGAAGAATCTCGAGCTGCCCTTTCTCGTTTGAGCACGGATCCATAGGGGCATCAAAGAGTATGGGGAAATAGTTTCCCATATCATTGTAATCAAAAGGAGTCGACGGTATTACTCATGAAAACATTTTGCCTTCGAGTCAATTACAAGTTGAGAAACTTGTGCGAATTTGCACCCAAAAAACTTTTGTGCGCAATTATCTTTTCTTCTACCCCATAAAAGTATATCATGAAATTTATATACAAAAAAATGTGCAAAATATTGAATATGATTCACTTATTGAGGTCAACCGAAGTTTGTCATATGCTAATATAATATTCATGTGAGGCACTAAGCCTCCCACGCGTGAACAGACACAAGAGAGAGAGAGAGTCCAACTAAAAAAAGATGCAAGATATTTTAACTGAATTCGTTGACTATTTGTATTTCATACACCCAAGATACAAAATTCTGTGGAATCTAGAAATTGTGCAACCGATTTCGTCGGTAGGTGTATGAAACATAGGAGCGAATTTGGCTTCGGCAAATGAGGTATACAGCTCTATTTTTGTCAGTTTCTGAAAATTAGCATCTTAGGCGGGTATATTCCCCTCTGGAATGTGGGAAGAAGGTCACCATGTAGACAATGCAACAACTTCGACGCGGTTTGTTTCGTGGACCGGCTGCTTTATTGAAAGTTGGGGTTGGGACAGGATAAGTAGCATAAGACTGACCTGACCGAATAAGAATGTAAGGCGTCCCAGACCCTGCATCTTGTTGACTGCATGCTGGGCGACTTCATTGCGAGGATCAGGCCTGGGGTAAATTAACCTATTTTCCATTTAGGTTAATTTACCCCCAGAGGTTTATCATTGCTCCATTTTACGTTTGGGGTTGACTCCGATAAATGAAATAGTTTAAGGACTTGTTTGGGTCCTAGAAGGTCACCATGTAGACAATGCAACAACTTCGACGCGGTTTGTTTCGTGTACTGGCTGCTTTATTGAAAGTTGGGGTTGGGATAGAACGAGTAGCATAAGACTGACCCGACCGAATAAGAAATGGATGTGATGCGATCCCTTGTTTGGCTTTAACAGCGGAGTTGATCCCGGATGCATATTGCTTTGGATTTGTTTCGGTCATCACCATTAGTTGGACGGAAGGGAAATAATATCTAGGCTTTAAAATGTATTGGTATTCTCAGAAAATTCCAGGAAAAGACCAAGAAACACGTCAGGGAAAAATCTGGCAAAATTACGTCATCACTTGAAAGCAAAACCATCGGAGGGGCAAGACTTTCCTGTTCCCGCCCGGACAAGGGCATAATCGCAATTCTCCTCTTGGAAGTTTCCATAAATTTCCTGGATTCACGGCAAGTTGATGATAGTGATAAGGGGCCACTCTCGTCGGAGAAATCTGATGTATTTATTGAGATCAACCACATTCTTGAAGGAAGAAGAATCAAGAGCCTCCAATGCTTATAACTTCATCCCATCTTCTCTCCTCACTTCCCCAACCTTAAGATATTGCGAGTTCACCAAACCTGCCGGCCAATGTTCCATCCAATAGACGGAATATTTTGGTTGTATTAATTAGATATGTTTTAGGATTTGATTGAATTTTCACAATAAATTTAGGAATTCTTATGCATTATCATTTCATTTTGTATTCCTTTGTTTTCTTGCATGTGTTTTGCTACTATGGTGCTTTTTTGGAGCCATACCAAATACCATATGTGCTTTGTACAAAATATCTATGATTTGAATGCACTCCATACAAAACGTTTAGATTAAGCAACACTATCCAATTGCTTAGGTCGACATCCGCCGTCACTTAGACCATGCAAGAGGAATAAGCATCTTATATTGTCGATATACAAGTACTCTCATAAAGTTATAATAACCATACATTGCAATTAACTCGATAGATTTGACTTACTTTTTGCAATCAAGAAAGTTGCAAGCCCCTCTGAAACATTTAGCTAATATAGTTATATATATACTTAAACTTATTTTTCCATAGGCAAAAGTAACTCTTTTCAATGTGATCACTTGTACTGAATTATTTAGTTTTTCCCCCAATTTATTAGTAAGTTCTATAAGGTAAACTTAAATAATATCCAGAAGTAGGAGCTCCTTAAAGTTTCAAGTAATTCTCCACGAGATAAATGATTCTTTTCACTGTATTAGTAAGTTCTCATACTGTAAAAAATTTCTTAAGTGTACCCTTTTCAAAAAAGAAACCTATTGTGGACCCTCCTGCCGCACTTGATGCCCTTCCTTTGAAGTAAAAGTATCCTAGTAGACCGTTAAGAATCTTCTTTTTCTCATCACATACATTGTGATCCTTTTGGTTTAGTAAATATGAAACTTTACAGTGCGACCTCCCTTCTGCAACAACGTATGGCAAATAAAAAAAGTCAGTCATCTGCAAATTTAAATTTACAGGAAAGCACGCTAAAGTAGCATAGCAGCTGAAGGCCTCCAGCAGGCTGTCTTCGAAAACAGCAGGGCAGGAAATCCCTTCCCTTGGCAGATACCGTCTAGGTTATTGGTAAAGAATTTCGCATCACCCTAAATATACCTTGATCCTACTTCAATAGTTAAACCTTAAACAGAAACTAAATATACAGGTCACATACCAAATGGTAATACACACAGTCCCAGACTTCCAACAGAAAACAGGGACACAGATTTGATTGGAAGCGTATCCTTGGAAGACTAACAGAGAGAATGAAAAGCAATGCAGCATTCTTACCTGCTCATACTCACTCCAAGGACGTTTCACAGTTATCATTACAATAATATTACATCCCAAACTATAGATATCAGCAGTATGATCAAGATCGTGCACTTATCATTCACCGTCAAGGATTATATGAACTGTGGGATATTCCATTCCATCATTCTGCCACAACGAAAAAAGAATGTAGCACTAAACCTTCACAAAAGCAAAGTACATCTGGAGCCATCCAGTTTAGACTTTCCTTCAAAGAGCAGTAAGCTGCTTGTCCAGTTGGCTAAGAAATGGTACGACATTAGTATAGCCAAAGACTATTTGGTGAGTTCATGGAACACTGGACATAAATTGCAACATCTTCATAGACATAGACATACATCAGATCAACAAAAAGGAACTAAATCAACCACTTTCGACTTATATTAGCTCATCACTGAGAAAAGGACCATGATGCAATCTACAAAATAATCAAATGCTTCAGAACTTGAAAAGAGGCAACAATACCTTAGTTGCTGTTGAGAGTGCTAGTATGAACACCTAGAGGGGGTGAATAGGTGTATAAAATAAACCTTGGCAAATATATGCGGAATAAAATAAACTTCGAGTAAAATAAAAGAGTTAGGGAAGAGAATAATAACTCAATATTTATAGCGGTTCGGCTTAATCCAAGCCTACGTCCACTCTCCCACGCTAACAGCCTTCTTGGCTGAATTTCACTATGCAATCAATAAGAGATTACAACTTCGAGTGCAAACACTTAGTAGATCACACTATCTCACTAAGTCATTCTTTTGGTATTTCTCTTACGATCACAAACGTTTAAGCTCTCAAGAGACAAGTATATGATCGAAAGTCGCTTAGACTTTGGAATTATAAATTCTACGCTCCGTCTCTTACTTGCTCATCGGTCCATGATCTCCTTAAATACTCCACTTCCAAACTACCCATTGGACAGTATCCCGGAGAATCGTCTTCCAATATACCCATTGGACAGCTCTGTATCTAAAAGATTTGGTAGCCGTTGAGTGACAAAGGTAAAATCCCAAATTGATTCCGATCGCCCATACAAACGAAATCTTGATTTTCATAAGTAAAACTTCTTCGTATAGAAAGATCTTGTCTTCAAGATCCAATCGTCAATCAATTAGATTGAATCAATCAATATTGATGTGGAATCCAAACCAGATCACTAGCTGTTATATGATTGGGCTTGAGTTACGTTTCATCGAATCTGGATGTAAAGTCCGAGAGCAATAGACTTTACAATCGAGCTCGTAGACTTTACAATGGGTCCGAACATATCCGCTTACGACAGATTTAGCTTTAAGTCCGTACCCAATTCGGCTTGAAGATAGAGTCTCGGTTTTCCGGTTCAGCTTTAGCATAGAGTCTGTCTTCTGGTTCATCATTCACGTTCAGTCTAGAATTAGTCAGAGTTGACAGACTTCTGATGTATAACAGACTTTGACACTAAAGTTTGGCAGTCTTCAGACTTTGAGTCTTGAGTCTGGCAGTCTTCAAACTTTGAGTCTTGAGTCTGGCAGTCTTCAGACTTTGACACAGAAGTCTGGAAATCTTCAAAATATACTCTGGACATATGTTACGTTCAGTCTTCTGGTCGTCTTCGCACTTTGACAATATCCTTTACATGTTCTATCACTAGCCGTTATATGATCACTAGCCGTTATATGATTGGGCTTGAGTTACGTTTCATCGAATTTGGATGTAAAGTCTGAGAGCAATAGACTTTACAATCTGAGCCTGTAGACTTTACAATGCGGGTCTGAACATATCCGCATACGAACAGATTTAGCTTTAAGGTCATGACCCAATTCGAAAGCATAGAGTTTGTCTTCGGTTCGGCTTTAGCATAGAGTCTCTGGGTCTTACGGTTCATCATTCACGTTCGAGTCTAGAATTAGTCGAGTTGTGACTTCGATGTAGAACAGACTTTGACATTAAAGTCGCGGTCTTCGGACTTTGAGTCTTGAGTCTTGCGGTCTTCAGACTTTGACACAGAAGTCTGAAAATCTTCAAAATATACTCTGGACATATGTTACGTTCAGTCTTCTGGTCGTCTTCACACTTTGACAATATCCTTTACATGTTCTATCATCTGCATGGTCTATTACTCAACCATCAAACATGTTAGTAGCCTTTGATTTATTTTGTCATCTTCAAAACATCATAAGGGATTTCCCTAACAGCTGTCCAGATTTTTATTCTATGGACTAGTACACTTTTATTTACCTTAGTAAGAAGAAGGCACTTCTTACTCTGACTAAATTCGATCCTTCTCTTGGAAGGCAGAGGAGCAGCAAAAACAACACGAGAAGAACCTTTCACCAAAGGTATTGCACTCCATCTGCTACACCTCTTAGGAACTTTTTAGAAACCAGTAGAAAAGGAAAGAACTCTCATTTGGTTTCAGCATATATTTACACCTAGAAATCTTTTCCTATTTATGCAAAATAGTAACATTACCCAAAACAATGGGGAAAAAAGTGAAGAAAATTATTCAATAACATTTCATCATCCATAATAGAATTTTGCACAGATGAAATGCCACAATTCAATAATGAGAAGTACGCATCAAGAGAGCATAGATGAAGAATAACAAGCTTGCATTTCTTTTCCTTTTTTTTTCTTTTTGTGCTTACCTAATCAATCGGTCCTCCTGACTTCACATTCGCCAGTAAATGCACCACAGATCAGCAAGGAATTTCCACATGCACTCGTTACTTTGGCAGTGAATAGGTGGAAACTCACATGTTTAGCAATCCCAAAGTCAGCGAGTCTGACTATCCCAAATGTATCCCCAAATAAATTAGCTCCCTTTAAATCCCTGAAGGCAAAAGAGTTTTCACAGGTCTGTAGGCACAAAGAAGAAGGTCATATCGTCCTTACGCAATATGCAAGTCATCTAATGACGGTTTAGAATTTCCCATGTATGGAGTTGTTAACACGCAGGTAAGCCGATCCAGTCACAATATGGTGGATAAAATTGTGGACAACCAATTTTCTTAGGGCCCTAAGATGCGGGATATACTTGTCTATCGAACCATGATGTGCATATTATAGATATATGTTAAGCCGATCCTCAGCCAGAGTATGTATGAAAATGTTGAAATTTTGGTGAGTCAAATTATAAATGCCCATTGAGTTGGGACGTGCAGATGCCATGGAAAGGTGTCTCACAATTTCACTACCACAATACCACATAATGTTTGGATGTCTCAGCTGGCTAAGTACTTCAATTTCTTGTGCAACAGGTTGAAAAAAATCTGAGGTAGCAAAGCAATCAATTACCTGTCAATGATTAAAGATACTTTCCGCAGCATATTTAGATCAGATGAGAGGATAGATTGGATCCCAGGCATTACCTGCTTTAACAGCCTCAGGCACTCTACCGAATTTGGATCAATAGGTAATAACCCAAACTCCTTCAAGGCACACAGCTCTGGTTTCTCTGTCACGTAACACTTCAAAGTTTAGCTAACTGGATGTCTGAATAAAAAGAAAAATGCAACACGTAGAAGTTTCTCGGAGCTAACCTACCGGTTGACTTGCAATGTAAACACTTTCGAAAGTGCCACGTCCAATAAGCTGTGGCCTTTTCGCCATTGACTCGCCAGTAGTAACTGCTCTGTTCTTTCAGCAACTTGAGCTGATGCTACAGGGTTCTCCATCTATCCACGACCTTGAGGCGTCAAGACAAGGTGGATTAACGAACAATTCTTACTTCTTCGTCTTTTTACATCTTAAATCAAAGTGGGGTTGAAGTGAATTTTCACAACAAAGGACGGAAAGAAAACTTCCTAGCCTATGTTTCCAGATATGATAGAAATACTAAGGAGATCAAGTATTCTATACCCCTAGTCTAATGTCAAAACAGTTTAATCTGAGTCATGTTGCTCTGATCCAAAAGAGGGAAGCGACATATGCAGCACGACATTTCTGATCGACAAGTTAGAGCAATATCATATTTGAAATCCTTTCTAAACACAAACAGATTAAAGGTAGTGCTGCCCAAAATTCTCTCTTTTCTTACAATCTGAAGCCCAAATCGCGATCACTGGCTGAGAATCCGAAGAGCAGATGTACTTCCTTTGCTAAAATATACTAAGAAAAAAGGGAAGTCTTTTGGTGAAGAAACTATTTGCTCGAACGTTTGGCCAATATAAATTAAAATTGCCCCGTGCTCTGGCCCCTCCTGTTTCTTTCAAATTCCCGAAATCGTTTCACAATTTCTGGAAAAAGCTTCTTCATACGAGATAGATACAGATCCATTTCGCGACCCGAATCCAATTTGCAAACCCGTTCCTGACCATCCTCCTCAAGCTCCATCCTTTCCCCGACCAGATCACCACAAGCATCCCCCGCAGTTCCATGAAAATGGCAGAAACGGCTCACACACTCCAATCCGAAGCGGCCCCGTTTGCCCGTCCTGCTCCAAGCCCGTGCGCACGTGCCTCTGTTCACCCCGTTGAGCGTCACCGTTCTCCAGCAGAGCTTGGAACGGAAGCACCCTCTCCATGCCCACTCGAATCTTGAGGCCAGGCCTCAAGAACGCCACCGTTCCCGACGCCAACTTCGGTGCCGAGTTTTCCCATTTCGCTGATCCAGCGAGAATCCGGAACCAGCGCCAATGGATTTGGTTAGTGTGAAGGTGAAAAATAGCCGTTCAGCTCCTTCAATGAATTCTTCAATTTGTGCGTGACTGATCAATGAATTCTTCGAATGTGGGTTAGACTCTCGGATACGGGCTCAAGTTCAAGACACAGTTTAGCAATAAGAAAGATTACATGGACACTTGAAAGCGACGAATCCGTACGCATAGCTACATACAAAATCAAGACGTACACCATTAACGGAATGCTCTTGATTTTGTTATCTGAAAGAGTTCTCCAAAACACTTGCTTCTTGATAATGTTTCCACCTTTTTCCAACGATGGAGATCTTTGATGTTAGCTAAGTCCTAAAAAGGCGAGATAGTGAAAATCGTCGTGGCAATAAAAGAGAGCAGGTAGGCAATACAAGCATAGTTGAAGCTATCAATGGCCGTAGTTTGACGGCGAGCTTGTTTCGGCACCGATTATATAGTAAATTTAAGTTCTTGCTTTCCATATCAATCAAATGTATTTAACTGTTGTTGATTCATTAGGTAGCTCCAAAAGTATAGTGGTCCTGAAGTACCTTCGCTCCCAAAGGATTAGACTTCTAATCGCCGATCCCTATACTAAAACTTATAATTAAGATTAAAATACATTTAGCTTGTCTCTAAAAATCTTAATTTTTATTTTCCATGAGATCAATACTCATTTAAAACCTTTTAAAGGGTTTTTCGTGGTATAAAAAAAATTAGGACATTAATATAATTACAGTAGATATAATCTAAGATTTTTTTGGCAGAACTAAAACATACTATAAAAATGCAGAATATTTTCAGCTCCGATTATGCTTGAATGTTTCATTTACTTGGCCAAGCATACTAATTAGTAATTACCAAGCGTCCAAGGAGGATCAAAGCGAATTGCTGCTCTTGCCTCGACAGTATCATATCAACCTTTTGATGGTTAGATACGTGATCCTGGTCACCGGGGAGACCCGGATGGAGAAAACTCTCTGTCTCTCTCTCCCAATTTCCATGGCTTCTCGTCAGCCATTTCTGCTGCTTCTCCTCTTCCTCTTCACGCTCTTCTCTCTGCTCATCCCCTGCTCTCGAGGCAGCTGTTCTGGCCCATCCTCAACGCCCCTCGCAGTCCCGTGGACCTGTTGCCCACCTTGGTCAGCGCGGCTTCAACCCTCCAACGGCTCTCTGGCGTGGAAAGGAGATTGCTTCCACGAGAACACCGCTTGGTTAGAGTTCCACAACGGGACCGGGAGCAAGTTCGGAGGAGGCACGCTTCACATCAAGGTCCGTTCTTTAGTTTTATCGTGTCAACGTGCAAAACAGAACTACACACAAGTGTGCAAAACAGAACCGAACACAAACGTGTAACACAGACTTGTTCCACTTCCTAGAAAATAGCTAACAAATCAACTTGACTGAATAAAAAAATAAATAAATAATAAAAACAGCAGAACATCAACAACAAAACGAATGAGCTTCTCGGTTGGACATCCCTCCAGAAGAGAAGGGATGTTGTGAAGAAGAAAAAAAAAAAAAAAAACTTAAAAAAAAAAAAAAAAGGATTAAATAATTAAATAATTAAAAAAAGAAGGCTTTAAAAATTTAGGTTTTTGTTTTAGTTTGAATTTGGACGGATCGGGTTTACCTGGTCGAACTCGTTTTCACGAATATAATTGTCACGCCCGATCCTCCGAGCGCGCGAACATCCCACTGTCGATACAAATGCGACTTCCCGGGACACGCCGACCCATTCATTTTTATATTACACATGCGGAAGCGAAACAAATCCCCTGACAACATTTAACTTGGGATAGAAAAGCAGGCAATCAATCACAACCAAACAAGCTTTCTATAAACACATAGGTTTATATACAACACTGGATTGTCTACAAAATAGACAGGCTCAACAACTAGGGAATTGTCCTATGACCAACTTGTCAGACACGTTCGCCGATTCTTCAGCCTCTACCTTCCGAACTCCAGGACTTCCGGTCCTCCACGACCGTCATCTAGGGACCTGAAATATTATCCCACAACCGGGATGAGACTACGTCTCAGCGAGTCCTACCCTCTAAAACTCAATTAGGAAGAAAATACGCCTCAGGGCGCTCTAGCCACACAAATAGGATGGAGGACTTACCTCGCCTCAGTCCCTTTCCTGCACGTCAGTACAATTCATATTCAACAATGCTCGCACAAGCTGAAACTACCGACATACCCATCGGTCTATCAATTCAATCAAGCTAATTGACATCATACGATTAACACCATCTATCAATTTATACCACCTATTTAACCATACTATCTATTCATCCATCAATACCATCACTGCTCACACAAGCTGAAATGGATGCAATGCTCTCACAAGCTGATATAGATGGTAGCTCACACAAGCTGATATATACATAGATGATAGCTCGCACTGGTGATATATGGATCGTTGCTCTCTCACAAGCGATAAACGATCATTGCTCTCACAAGCTGATATATATAGATCGTGCTCGCACAAGCTGATAAAACGATCTTAGCTCACCGTAAGCTGCCGCAATATTCAATATAGTATACTATAGCTCACCAGAAGCTGCCATATATATATGTATATCATAATTGCTCGCCCAAGCTAATACATATATATATAAACAAATGCTCGCCAAAGCTGATCATTCAATAATAAACCATAGAACTGGATATTCAATCCAATAACAACCAACGATTCAACTAGTCATACAAAGCAATTACGGTGCTAAAAGCCAACACCGGGTATTTTCAAGTTAAATACCACAACTTCATCAATATCACTCAATTTCTCAATTTAAACATACAATTAACACAAACCGACCACACTCGCGCGATCAGCGCGAAATTTAACAACCGCCATCCTGGCATAATTTTCGAAATTATTAAATAATTAAATTTAATTCCGAAAATTAAATAATTAAATATTATTTTATAATAATATAATTTAATAAAATAATATTTATAAATTCGAAATAATTATTTAATTAAAAATAATTAATTAGGGCTTAAACAAGATTACACTAATTTAATCATACAATTAGCCCTAATTAAACATCCATTAAACTAATCATGCAACTAATCTAATTTACATTAAAATAATCTAATTTAATCACATAAACCTAATTAGACTAATCTAAACACCCCTTAAGCGTCATTAACTCACTAAGCAAGAATTAGAGGATAAACTCACCGGTTTTGCGCGCCGGTGAGTTCACGGCGACCACGACACCAAGGCGGTCGATAAACCCCAAAGCGGCAACACCAACGGAGGCCGGGAAGACACCTAAAACGGGCCTCGAAGTCTCCAAAACCTTGCTGTCTTCTGCTTCTGTTCTTGGCTGAACTGCAGAGAAGAAACCAGCAGCTTCAATGGCGAAAACGGGCCGATCGGAGCTCCGGCGAGCAGGTGGTTGGCAACCAGTGGCTCCCGGGGGTCTTGGGGGTTTTGCTGGAGGTTGAGATGGGCGGAGGAAGGACCGGAATGGGAGAAAAATGGCCGAAAACTCGAAACAGTGCAGGCTGCAGGCGGACCGACGGACCGGCGACCGGTTCCTTCACGGCGGCACCCAGGCCGCAAGGCGGCTCCGTTCGGGACGAAATTAGGCTCGTTGGAACGGTCTGTCTCTCCCGGTCACGGTGATATGTGGATCGCTGGCTGATTCATCCGGGAAGACCACTTTTGACTCGATTCTTTGACGAAGGGTCAGCTGGAGCAGAAACTGAAGGAGAGGGAAAACGAGGAAGAGAGGAGCTCGTCCGGTTTGGAGGCCGAATGGGGGAGAGAGAGAGTGAAGTGAGGGCTGTCAAGACCCCCATAAATGCTTGCTTCAAGTCCCCATGCCCATGATGGCCTCATCTTCTCTCTCTTCTCTAGCCTTTTCTCCCTACAACTAGGGGTAATTTGGTCATTTCCACCTTGCACAAATTACACATCTGACCTTGGGCTGAAATTGGTGGATGGGCCTAAGAAATGGGCTTGGCCATGAATAGGAGTGGGCTTGGAAATTGGTTGGGCTTGATTGGGCTCAAAGTTGGGCCATGGGCTTTGAAAGAGAAATAGTTGGTTTGGTCCAATGGGTTCACTTGCTTGACTTAGGGCCATTTGGTGGCTGTCCCACCTTTGGGCCTAGGGCCCACACCGGCTTGGCCCGGCCCACGACCTCACGGGCTTGCTTCCTCGGTCCGAAAATCCCTTTTTCCAATTGCTCGGCTTAACGGGCGGCTCTGTCGTCTGCCTGCAGTAGCTTCATCCCAAAGTCCGTTTCGGACATTCCCGATAATTCGAAGTCAATCATAAGTTTCATTGCCATGTCAATTTCGTCAAATGCCATTTCGGTTACAACTCGATCGACGGGTGGCTGTGAGGATTCACGCGTGACCGACTCGTGCCAAATCACGTTCAAGACATCTCGACGCATGGTCGTCCTTGGATCGCATGAAATTACGGAGGATAGATTCTTATTTCAAAGTACACGATTGCGAGGATCGACATAGGTCGTTCGTGGATTCGATAATAGTAAACGGAATCACCCGTCGTTCCATTATGTTCTTTCCGCGAATCGACTTTTAGTCGTCCTTAGAATCGGCCTGCCTATCTACAGGATCGTCCTCACGTAAATCTCACGGTCAAGTCGTTTTCCCAAGTCGAGTCCTTTAGCCGTACGAGTTCGTCCTCTCATTAGCCTTTCCCTCAAGGTCAGATCTCGGGAGTGATCAATTCCGAGTGAGATCAACCAACAATGCATTGACGAAATTCACCTTCACTCATCCCTCGGAGGGCTCGAATTTCGGGATGTCACAATAATAATATTGAATACTAAAAATATATTAAAATTTCAAAAATTCAAAATAAGTTAGAAATTAAAAAGTCTGAGAAAATTAAACAATTCAAAAAAATTTCCGAAAATCCAAGAAATTTTAAGAAAATATTTTAAAAAATCGAAAAATTTCAAAAATTTTCATTTGAAAATTCAATTTCTTTCATAAAAATTCCGAAAAATCCAAAAAAAAAATCTAAAAAAAGTTCAAATTCCTCAAAAGGGTTAAAATTAATTTTTTTTTATTATCTTCTCCCTGAAAAGTGGAAGTATTTCATTTTAGAATTATGCTTATAGTTGACCAAGCCCTTAGGGCTCTACGTTAGGGTTTCAATTGTCCTTAGAAACAAATGCTCTTGATTGCGCAATATTGATATATTCATATTGGCTTCCCTTTATTCTAGTTAGGACAAACATTTATATTTTTCTTAGTGTTAAGTCTTTGCTATCCCATGAAATGTATTTAATGCTTTCTTTGGTTGCTTATCATTACATTAATGATTGTGCCCTCGCACGATTACCTTATATGTTAATGAATAGATATAAAATTAATCCAAACTGTTTGACAACAAAAAAATTCTTCTTTTTTAAAATGAACAATATTAGGTACTGAAATAACACTAATTGGTTAATTAGTGTAATCAAGTTTTCGACCTTAGATTTTCTGGTTACATGAAAAGTGAGGCACACTTCCATCCCTTACTTGGTTCTTAGCCTACCTCAATAGGCTAATGGTGACTCCTTATTAGAAAATTCTTACGAACCCTAATGTCGCGCAAAGTATGAGTTTAGGAGAGCCTATGCTTGACCATGGGCAATAGGCCTATCCTTTAGACAATACCCCTAAGTCTATTCTCTCTCCTAAAGGGTAGGTTGCGACAATACCTTAATAAAAATATTAGATATAATGGTAATATTTTTAATCTTTCGACTAAACATATTATAGATAAATCATTCAATAGTTTGGCACGGTTTGATATGCGTTCCAATGGTCATGCTATTTAACCAAACCTATATAATTAAGGTATAAAGGTAGTATGTCCACCCATATTTATTCGTTTAGGAATTAAGTTACCAATTCAACGGTAGTAGGTGACCGAGATGTAATGACTTGTTTGGTTTTTAAATAAATTAACATGGCCATAGATAAATATTATTTAGATCATGTTTAGCAGCGTCCATTAACTTTTGTTCAACTATTAATCGTTTCAACACCTAGCTCCACCAATTATTCACGGTTACTCAATCGGTGGCCGACAAGGTCAACCTCGATGGTAAATTGTGTCAACGAGTTAATTTCTAAATTACCTAGAAATCAAGTTGAATGTTTACGTGTTGAATTTATGATAAAAATACCTAAATAGTTTGGATTAGATTATTAGTGATGGTTAAATCCTACTACCAATCAGGTAATCAGTGATTGTCATTGACCTTCGTTATTAAGAGTTGGCCATCACAATCTCGCATCGTAGTTATCTTTCAAAACTATTCTTCTCTTCGTAAGGTTAATTAGGTAATGAATTATGCGATTAACTTGACCACTATATTAGCTTCATGTGCTCGGCCACATGAAGCGAGGCCGCCCTCGCTGATTTCTCGCCGTCGAGTGAAAGGGAATATAACTGAACTGGGAGCCAGGCCGGCGGGGGCAATTAATACTCTTAAATATCACTTCATCAGTGTCAAGGAATGCCTTTAACGGACCAACTCCAAAAGAAGTAATTACAAACACCATGTTTCTTGAAATTAGCAGACTAGAGTGACGTAAAAACAAATTTCGTACGTGACAAATGACTATCGACATGTTTTAGAGTTTTCATTTAAGAGAAGGATAAACAAGTTTGGGTAAGGGTAGATTTAAAGTGAATAGGATAAGAAAATGGTCATCATTAATTTATAAATTTGAAGATATGGTAATGCATCATTTCGGCGAGATGAATATTGCTGGCGACTCGGCCAATTTGATAGTATTTTCATGTAATTTCGTGTATCCATATGTCTATCACATACTTTTGCTGACCCTCTACAAACATTAGTCTGATCGATCAGTAGTCAAACGCTAGCTATTAGTGAAACCGATAGTAGCTGACGTTACTATTCATGAAAGAACCCGATCCATGTCACTGCTCAGTACTTCGACCCTCACCAGCCCGGTCTGAGATGGTAGACTGGCAAGTTTGAGGGCTTCATTGATCCTGAAGTTCTATTAAGCTTCATGTGGTTTATAGATTTCAATGTTCTTCGTATAGAGTGAAATTAAAGTTGGACCCATTGAGATAAACAATTCATCAATGCATCTGATTTTCATGGTCATATACATGTTTGTGATTCAACATTGTAACATGCATCCGTTCAAATGGGTGTTCACTAATATCTTTCATTGTTAACATGTTCCGAATATTGACATACGAATGATTTAGTTAATTTGGCCACCAACTTCGATGTCAATGATTTCAAAAGTTAATAACTATATGGAGATATTAAGAGGGACTATACAAAGTCATTTTAAATGTTTATTGAGTATGATATATAGAAGTGATTAATTTCATCGTGGAGTAGCTGGACCTTGAAAAATATGGATATATTTATTGGGGGAAGATAGGAGCACATTTTGCTTTATAAATCAGTATTTTAATTGGTACTTGATTTGATGTACTAGATAGAAAACTAAACCAACATTATTAAATGAATAATGCTATTGCTTATAATGCAATTGACAAATAAATGAAAAGTATCAAAAAGTCATAAATTTATTGTATTTGTATCAATTTAGTCTTGTCATCACTTCCGCCTTGCTTGGTTGCAGTCTTTTGCTCTTAATTATTAAGGGCTTAACCCATTGTTAATATCCTTACATGAGATGCTACATTAAGCAGTGATTAGGCCATATAAGTGGTGCTTGGTCAAGCCACTTTGTCAAAAATACCACTAGAGTTACTAAAAATAACGGAGAGTAAATTTGTCACTTGTATACCAGTTTCTAGTAAATTTATCACAAATTTACTAGTTTGAGATTTTTTTTCGGTATTACCTTATGGATTTGCACATGGACTTGCCACATCCATCGTCATATGTTATCCATGTCAGCAATTTAACAGTAAAATTTGACAGAAGCTGACAGTGGGTAAGTTTATCGTGTGTATACCAATTTGAGTTTTATAGTGATTCAAAAATTAATTTAGGGTAAATAAGCCATATATGTATTATTTGAAGTTTTTTCATGGTATTAACCCCACATATTATAAAAAAATAAATCAACAACTCCTTTACATATGTTAGTTGTACTAGTTATGGAACTACTCTTCATCATTGAATATACTATATCCCGAATATAAGTGCAAAAATAGATTATTCCAAAGAAATAATTGTGTGAAGCGAAGAACTGGTGGTAATATATATTACACCATGAAGCAAACTATTAGAAAAAATGACCATAATACACTTTAATAAAGTAAATTGTAGATAAATCATTATTGGTTTAGTAGTAAAAACAAATATAATAAAGTAAGCGTTCCTTCCAATCTGGCAATTCGTCTTTTGCAGTCAATACGAAACCCTCCGCCGCCGCCGCTGCACAAGCGGTTACATAACAAACTATATATAATATATGCATTTCATGTATTTTCAATACCTGCTCAAGAAAGTGCAACAGAGAAACGGAAATTTTCGTAAAATGTGTCCAGTTTTCTTGATTTATAGGAAACAAATAGGGGACCGAATTTTAAAAAAGAAAATGCTTTTGAAAAGTTCGGCGCTCAGTTGACTCTTTATAGAAGACTTCCCCTATTTGCAAAGCTACGCAAAACCATATAACACATCTGATAGCAAGATTTTCTGAGAGAAATTTCCCCATTCCTCCAATTTTTCATACGCTTCATCACTAAATGGAGAGATCAAGGTATGATACTCACCATCGAACCGGCGGTTCATCCCTGAGAAGATCGAGGGAATCCCTACTTGCCAGTCTAATGGAACGAGCGAGAGATTCGGAATCTCCAGATTCAATCCTCATACAAAACGACTTGTCCATTGAAGACCCATTCACTCAGTCGTTAGCCGAGTTCTGTGGGTTGGAGTTGTATGAGGCTGTCAATGTGGCGTTTGAAGCAAGAAAAGGAAGCGAGTTGGAAAATGATCAAAGTACGAATTTCCAAGTTCAACAAGACGAAGCAAGTGTTCCTGGAAGCTGTGGGGATGATCAAATGGCATTTATCGATGATCAATCTAAGAGGGTCGAAGTCGAACAAGAGGAAGAGAACGCTAGTGACTGTGATGGTGATAGAATGGCGACGATTCATGATCATGAATCAGTGGAGAGATCTCACGGACAGAGAAGAGATGACAATGTTGTCACACTTGGTAGCTTTAACTTGAGTTCAACGGAGTGGCCAGGACTAGGGGGAGATCGTGGAATGGAGGATCAAAGGGCAACACTTGCAATCAAGAATCGACGGAGAGATCACGTGGATAGAGGAGAGACGACGATCATGCAGCCGGGCACAGAAGCATTGTTGAATGGGCTAGATTTCAATTATTTATTGGAACAAGATAAGAAGAAGAGGGAAGCCAAGAAGAAGAAGAGGGAAGCCAAGAAGAAAGGGAGGGATAGAAGAGGTCATCACGGAAGCTAGAGTGAGACAGGCCATGAACCTCTTAGAAAATATGCATTTTCTTGGAACTCTCTCACCGAGCATGAGGATTAGTTTCTTCTTTGGGCTTTTCTTGGTTCAGGGTTATGTCAGATACTTTCCTTCGTAATTGTTCTCTCTGTGAGTCTGTGCATACGGTTTTTGGTAGAAACTATCGTTGCAGATTTTCATGGAATTTTCACTTTTTTGTTCATGTTTTCAAGAACCAAAACGAATTAGGATGAGTTTTCTTGTGAAAATAGCATCGGCTGTGAGGGAAATTGCATCATTATACGTATACACATAACAGTAGTCGTAGATTTTCCTGGAAAGATTATGGACGAGGAGATAATTCTTCCGCTCTCTTATCCTTTCCGTTATCATTTGTTTGGAAATCTTGGATACTACGTATATGGGAGGAAGAGCAACTCATGTTATATCTTCTTCTTCTTTTGGTTAATTCTTTAGTTTTTTTCTTAGTCTGATAGGATTCTTTTGACTCAAAAGTATGGGAAGATTTTATCATTCTAACCTTAAGCAATAACGAGTATTTCCTTATAATATAATTTGTTTCGAGTTTTTCCTATATAGTTTTCGCTGGCATAAGTTTTTAACTCAGTCCTTGACTAATATAGTGTAACTAAATCAATTTACATTAGTGTGCAATCAATAATCTTTTCCGGTCATAGTAGACCTAATATAAATACGACAAGTGCTCTTGATATGTATTTTCCTATTTATCAATTGGTTGTATATATTATGGAACTAATCAACGCAGTTCATTATGAAATATACTGTATCTCGAATAAATTATGTCAAGTTGTATGAAGCGGAGTCGAACGCTATCTATACTTGGGAAAATGACCCTAATACATTTAAAGTGACATCTGGTATTGTGGGAAAACTAAATATAATAATGTAAGTGTTCCCTTCAAATTTGGCAATTCCTCTTTCGCCGTCAATATAAAGCCTACTTCCGCCATTATACAGGCGGTTTCCCACCAAGGATGATCCACCATATAACAACCTCTCGCAGATCCTCCTTCCTCGACCTTCGTCCTTGACCAACTATTCCATTTTTGCTTCAACTCCATTACAGATGCTCCAAGATTTGAAGATAATTTTACTTTATACTTGACGTTTTCATATTTCAATTCATGATTAGGCACAATCAATAGGGAGAACCACCAACGCTCAAGTAATTATATGTTATACATCCTTTATTGTTTGTTTTTCCTTCGATTCTTGCAACTCTTCTTTTTCCAACTCTTTTCCTTTTCTTTTTTTGTGATCTGTTTTGGTTGACTTTTAATTAAGAATCCTTCGCAACCCGATCAAAATGGTCAACTTCACCGTTTTAGCAATCTCATGTGGACAATGAGGTTGTCATTGACATTCAAATTCAATACAGGTAGGTGAAAAAGGGAGGATGAAAAATTATATGAAAGTTAGGGTGCATTTTTTTTTGTGAAAAAAAAATGGTTTAGAAAACATTTCCTTAAAAATGATCACTTGTATTGCTTACAAAAATGAATGAATTAAAAATATTTTCATTGTCCAAGAAAATGTTTAGGCATAAATTGTTGTCGGTCATAAAAACATTTTTATCAACTAATTATTACAAGCTATACAATATATCATTTTTAGGAAAATATTTTTTGTATTATTCATTTTTTGTGAAACAATCAGAACCTTATATATTTTTTTCTTCAACAAATATTTGTTATTTTTCCATTTACACAAAGAAAATGTTTGTTGTCGCGACCAAATTTTCGGGTGCATCACCTAGGGTTTGGCTAATGGATTACTACGCCTAAACTTAGTTCGGGCTCTCCCAAGACCATACCAATTCGCGACTTAGGTTTAAGTTCTTAACATGCAAATGATTTTCAATCAGGAGTCACCACTAATCTATTTTCGGTAAATCGATTAGACACCTAAGTAAAATAATTTACGAACCAGAAATTTTGGATACAGGGACTTGATTACGTTAGATTTCTCTAACGCCCTTTCGGTACCTTTCTCTTTTATTTTGAAAAAATGTTCGGCAAATAGCTTGAATTGATTTTAATTCACTTTTCTAACATGTGAGATGATCATACGGGTGCGCAAACCACTAATTTAACACCCAGATAAAATAAATCGCAAGACTTACTTAAAGCAACGAAAACATCTGCATTGTTAGATCAGAATTCATATTAACAGTCCTAAATATGATTTCTAATTAACACGTAATTTTTTTTTTTTTACTTATTCAATGAGAATCATGCAATGCATGCTACTAATCTAACATGAAATGATATGACATGGCAACATGACCTAAACTATATGATATAAATAAGCATGCGGCCTACATGAGATGAATTTATTCTAAAAGATTATTTTTTTGTATTTTCCATGAGATTCAAAATTAAAGAAATGCAGCAATTAAATATGCAATCTAAATTAACTAAATGATCTAGTTCTAATGACGAGCAATTTCTAACTAAATGAACCTAGCAACAATCACTAGATGACGGGAATTTCATGAACCTAATCATACATGACATGTGCATGATTTTTTCTTTTGTATTTTTTATGAAAATTCATAATTAAAAAACCACTAAAAATCTAACTAAAGTGAGATATTATCAATTTTAAGTTAGGAAATAGACCAATCTGAATCCTATATTAACCTAGAAATTTATCTCGACATGCAATTTAACTCAAAGATTTTATCTAACCTAGATAACATCTTAACATGCACTCTAATGTAATTAGAAAAGAATCTAACTATTCTATCATGCAATTCTATCTAGGAAATTAAATCAAAATCTAATCTACATGACATGCAAATGCAATCTTTTTTTTTTGTATTTTTGGGATAAACAAAACAATTAAGAGATAAACATCAAACCAGGTCATCAAAAATATTATCCACCACTCAAATTGAAATTCAAACTTGGTTATTTCGCTAATAAAATCGATAAATTGATCTTAAGCCTAAGATATCAATTTTTCTCTCGTATAAATAATTATCCATCTAAAGCCTTATAGATGGAATAAAAATTCATGCGGTTGCGAATTTGGTAGTACGTCAGGAATTTCAATATATGCATCGACAAATATCCCAAATAAGGTAATGGAATTTTCGAAAATCAAAATAAATAAGATTTTCACCTAATTTGAATATTGGTTTCTGAATTCCGATCCTCAAATGGCTACTCACGATGCAACGTGGCGGTGCTTGGTTGCTTGAAAATCACCCGATGGGCTCCACGAGACCTGCGAAACAAAAATTCGTAAGCTCGGCAAGGGACTCGTCAATGGACGGCGTATCTTGGTCTCCCACTGTTGGTTTTGTGGAATTTGGTGACGCAAGGAAATCCACTAGTCTTCTGACAATCCCACTGATTGTCAAACTTTGACCTTCTAAAACCCACACTTAAATTTTCAACTTCCAAGGAAAGACTAGTGTGCTTTGTGCAAGGCGTGGGCCGTGGCTGCTTCGTCGTTGATGCAAGGACGCACCCGAACTCATAGAGGGGCTCACTAAAATTGATGAGATCGTTGCAACGTTGCTGCTTGGGTCGGACACACCTGCAAGAAAAAGATTAAGCCCGGCAAGCTTCGCAAGCTAGCTGGTTGATGATAAAGGTTTGCTGGAGGGTCATGGGAAATCTGCAGGAACCACCAGTAATCAATGTAAAGATGCGGGGCAGTTGTCGGGGCAACAGAGTCGAGCGGTGTTCCGCCAGAGATCGTTGAGTCCGTTGAATGTGCTGTGCAAGAAAAAAGCAGGCAACGGTCGCGAACGCTGAGTGTCGTTGATGTTAAAAAGACCACCAAGATCGCGGGTTTCACTGAGAAAAAACGTCAATGCTGTTGGAGATTTGCTGCACGGTGTGGACTCAGCTTGACATGATGACGAAGAAGAGTGCCGCTGCAAAAGATTCGCCGGTGGACAACGACAGATTGGCAACGCAAGGGTGCGACACGAGGGTAGTGTGCACGTTAGGATATCGCGGCTCCCACTTTTTCTCTCTTTGCGAAAGCTTCCGCCATCTCTTTCTCGGCTTGAACCAATACAGCCAAGGAACACCGCTTCAAAGTCTTCACCTTTTTTTTTTTCGTGCTTTTGGTTGCTCTCTTTCTCTTTCTGGATTGTCTTTTGCAAAGTGATGGCGTGCCAATCAAGAACGTCCTGATGAAGGCGCCTAGGCCAGCAACGTGAGATGCAACCCAATAACTCTAATGGCCGACTCCCCCTTTACTTTCTTCCATCGCTTTCTTATGGCCGTGTATTCTCGATCGTGTGCCCCCTTTTTCTGTGGTGTAGCGACCTATTTATAGGTGAGTGGACTAGGGTTTTAGATCAACATCCACGAGAATTTTTTCAAACACAATATTCCTTCACCAATTTTATTCAAGATTGTAATAGAATTTTTCTCTAAATCCAAATCTTGTAAAGATAAATCGCAATATCTTCCTATCACATATGCCCTATCCCAAAAAATTCATATCCCAAAAAAATTTCAAAATTTTAATTTTTCATGAGATAATTTTCTATCATTTAAACAAACAGGCTTGGGTCAATTTGCTCGTTTCGTGCGCTTAATCCGGCCTGTCAATTTAAAACTTAAAACCACTAATTCGAACCCATCCGCCACCGGTACAACAAATAAATGCAAAAAATGCAAATGCACAATAAATGCACATAAATCTATATGCTATGCAATTAATATTTTTTTCAGGGACAAAGTTAACCTCTATTTTTCTATGCAATAAATGACTAATCGGGTCGCCAAAATTTATGTGTCAACATTTGTTTATTTATTGTGAATCTCTCTTGCTTATTTTTTCTTCTCATAACCCTCTTTCTAATGTGACCAAGCACCGCCGTGTGTTTTATCAAGCGCCCTGAACCCTAACACACCTATTTTATAAGACAAACCTAGGGCTTCTATTTCGTAATCCATCTTAGGCAATTTTCTGAATTGTTTTCCAAGTACTGTCCTTTAATAAATCAATTATTCCGACTTGGGTCTTATAATGCAAATTTCGACCCCCTTAGTGTCCTATGGGCTTGGCCAAAAATTAATACTCTTATGAGCTCGGTTCAATTAATTGAATTCAAGTCCATTCACTTAAGTCTATTAGCCACCGATCCAATAAACATGCAAATGTATGGGCTTATCTATTAATAGTATGTTTGTTTAGGGTTGGGATCGATCCCTAATTTTTCATGTAATTAATGACTAACTGGGTAGCCAAAAATTAGGTATCAACAATGAGATATTTTAAGAATTAATATGTATAACATAATTAAATTGACTGTGCATATTAACAATCATGATAGATTTACATAATCTAAAACGTTTCTATATTTAGTAACTATTACCCGTGGTCGCTTTACTAATAAAAAAATTATAGCAGAACCGAATATTTGTTAGAAAAATCCTTAAGAGTTTTATTTGAAATAGAAAATAATCATGCCTTTCCCTGGGACAACATTAGATTCCATGTTTCCACTATCTAGCCGGGGTATGTACTTTATTTAAGTTAATGTTAAACATTAGATTACTATTTAGTTAGCAATTCATTTAGCACAATCTATATATTTGATAAGCCAATTAAGGCTTTGAAACCAATCTAGATGCCAAACACTTAAAGACCCACATGTACTCGGAGTCATAATTGGATTAGTAAACGTTTACCTAGGATTTGGGAATCAGATAGTTTTGGGTGTAGAATCCTTCGGACCAAACCAATGGGAATTCTCATAAACTCCATAGCTAATTATTTTAGTTAATCATGTCTTGGAATTTCCCGCATTCTGGAGGCATCTCCCGATGAAATACGACTCCTCCATGATGGCATGACAAGGCTTCCTTTGATTTGTTCGCCTCTCACTGGGGTCACCTAAGCTCAGCCATTATCTCGATTTATCGCTCACTTGCTTAGTATTTTAGAAGAGAATGCTCTATCATTCTTCTTGTGTTGAACATATGAGATGATACTAATATGGGAGAGAGGACCCTATTTATAAATTAGCCCATCTAGTTACAATCGTTGACCTCTCCTTGATAAAAACATGAAAATCCAGTCTTCCTTACTTACTAAGTACCCTTATTTATTACAAAAATTCCCCAGAATACAAGTGTACAATAACCATAATCACCCTAAACCTATATTAAGTGAGCATGTTGATGTCATAATGTAGACGCATTTAGTGTATGGGGTTTGAGTATTACTTTTCCGATTGTTATGTTGATAACTATTTTTAGGAAATTGTTTTATGACTTTCCAATATTTGAATAATGAAAAGCTACTAAATTTACCGAAAACATTTTTCCATGAACCCCCCCCCACCAAAAAAAAAAAAAAACCTTAGATCAGAGGAGACGACTCCCTCTTCTTACAAGAAGGAAATTACTTTTCTTAAATAACCAAATGAATGAAAACTAACTATTTTCTTTTAAAATGATTTTGATGAAAAATATTTTCCTTTATAGGGAAGTTTTTAGTGAAACAAACGCAACTTTTAAGATATTAAAAGTGTGGATATTATTTTCGTCCGACATCGCAGCCATTTGTTTAGATAATGTCAAGTTATTTAATTTAACATCAAGTATTTATGAGTTGATTTAGTTTTTCAACTCATATATTAAAACAAGTGTCAAATAAAAAACATATGTATAAAGCACAGTGTGATCCAATCCTCCCACATAAAATATATCCATATTTTTCATGCTCCAGCTCTGGCTAACTCCATGATTTATATAAGATACTCAATAAACTTTTTTAATGACTTTGTATAGTCATCCATATTATATTTTCTCCATATAGTTACTATCTCTTAAAATCTAAATTCATAAATTATTTGGCAAAATTCTAGCTTATCAACATAAGTCTGTTCTAGAACACAATGGAGAGTGAACAACAAAAGGAGCCTCATGATAACTTCACATGAAATTGAGTCACGTGACATGATTCGCTTTAATTAACAGATGGGATATATATATTCCTATCGTTGGTTTAAAGGATAGCCAAAAAGAAGGGATAAAAAGGAATAAACCTTAGCCTTGGGATCGGAAATTAATCTATTAAAATTCCTTTATATGAGACTTCTAATAGAAAAATTAGGCTTGAACTAGGCCTCCACCCCTTTGGAACTTATCTATATCCTTTCTTGCAAACAATATATTGAGATAGAGTCCAAATTTGATATATCAAAATATGTGATAAGCATGGCCAAAGAAATCAGTAATCCAATTAAGAGCAACTTGTACTAGTAGTTATAATCAGATTAGAAAACCTTTGCCTATTGGATTTAGGAATCATGTAATTTGGGTATATAATCCCCTGACCAAAGAAAGAATTTTTCATAAACTCCGTAGCTACATTGTTTCAATTAATCATGGCTTCGAACAACTTACACTCTAGAGACAATTTCTCAACGAAACCCATCTCCTCCGCTGCAGCCCAACAACAGCAAAATCATTCCCTACAGTTGGCGACCGCACCTAGGAATGGACCAAGAGACGACAACAGTGGAGAGAATACTTATGAGCTTTTCAATGGAAAAACCGCTCTCCAGATAGCCAAGGAGGTTCTCAATCGGGATCATGACCATAATTTTTCCTTCTTCACAACAACACCAGAGGAATATTTTGGCTTACCCGTGAAGCCAAAATCGACCAATGGAGCAGCACCATCAAAAAGGAAAGGACCATAAAAGTTGAGGAGAAGGGAGGAAAGTTTGTCTCCCATCCACATTGATTTGCAAATTGTTTAGGAATAATTAGGTTGATAATTTCGCTTGTTTTTATGTTTTCTTCGCGGGCTTTCTTAATTTAGGGTTTTGTTAAGCACTTTTTTGGTTGGTTCTCTCTGTGTATAATTTTTTTTTTTCCTCGTGAAATTGACTTTCATGAAATTATCTCTTTTAGTTCGTGAGTCACATCGTGGCAAGAACAAGTACGGATGGATTTTCTTGTGACAATAAGATTAGGCGATGGGCACGTATGGAGGTGGTGTTAGTTTTTTGTGTTCTCTTATTATTGCTGTTATCTTTTATTTGGAAATTTGGATGGTCACATTTTTTTCGGGTGTTTCTATTACTACTATAAATATTACTAGTTTTACTACCCCTGCGCAGGATCTTCTTTTTTTTTTTTTCCTTTTTTTTTAATTAGAAAATAGAGAGGAGCAAATATTTCTTCCAGTATTATAACTACACAGGTTTGTATTATAACTAAAGGTTCTCTTTATTAGTAATAATGTAATTCTAACCACTAAACTTTTGTACTACAAAAAATAATGGACTATTGTAGATTCGAAAGTGAAAAAAAGGTACCACCCGTGGTGGTGGCGTAGGTGGTTGGGCAAGGGTACTTTTCACGAGAGGTCCCGAGTTTGATCCACGGCGTCGTCGTGCTTAAGTGCAAGCCATGTCTTAAGTGGGTTGTCGGGGGTGGTGGGTCCTCCCGCTTACGCAGCCCCCGGGTTTACTCCTCCTGCCGGCCGTCTTGGGGGTTCGGGTTACCAAAAAAAAAAAAAAGTGAAAAAAGGGTATTATTCGTGATCCTTTTCTGGTCAAAATGAAGTCACTGCAATAACATCCATGATGATTCTTGCCTACCAATTAGAATCCTTGAAAATAGGGGCAATAGTTGAACAGGCTCTTCAAAATTGAAAAGACTACAAACTCTCAACAATTACATAGATAGTTTAGATACAAGAGTAATTTTTTCTTTTTTTATAATTCCTTGATACAAATTAAACCTCCACAAGCCAATCTAAATCTTATATTCAAGTATCTCAGAGAGAAATCTCTACATAGAATTTCAATTTTCCATAGAAGCTACACATTTTGTTTCCTTGATAACCGAGAGACTTCTCCACTCCTCTTGTCTAATGGAATGAGCTAGAGCTAAGAGGATCAGGAACGTCGCAATCACCTTAGTTAGTCACATATGCTACATTTGAACGAGTCCGGGCCAGCCATTAGTGGGCCTGGTGGCACAGGCACAGTCGGGCCTCTGTCCATTAGGGGGCAGCCATTGGGCCCAGGCTGTCCTCTTTCTGGGCACGGCCCAATTCCGGGGAAGTTGGCTGGGAAATTAGCTTTAAGCTCAGTGAAAGTAATGTAATTCTGGAAGTAAGTCTCTTTCATTTTCTTTTTTTGTTGGAAAAGTTAAGTAATGTGGGGGGGAGTTTGTAAAACTATTTTACTTTTGGTTGAAAGTTTGTAAAACTATCGAGTAAAACTAAAAGGTGAGCCACTTAGGAAAAAATAACTATGTTGCTTCCCAAATTAATGTCAGATTGCATAATAGCCAAAAGTGGCTTATCATGATAAAATGTGACAAAAGAAGGCACCAAAAGGGTAGTACGAAAAAAATAATGTGGGGAAGGTGCGAGTTCGAATAATGCCGACAATGATAAGCTTGGTTCAAAATATTAGTAAAACTAACGATATGTCTAACTGCAAAAATGAGTATTTAAATAGTAAGTGATCCCTACTTAATGCCACAAAATGGCTAAGTGATGTCAGTTCACAATAACCATTGAATAATTCGGTCTTTCTGATAAATGACTAATATTCTACATTCATCCCTAGTTGTTCTCATTCCAATGAATATATTTCATCTCGTCGAGATGGTTATTTTTCAGCATGTTATGCAAAAGCACTTAGTGCATCAAGATATATAGCTTTGTTGACTAATTTGTGTATTATGTGTTTGGTTTTCGTGATTAAAGGAAACAATAAATGTTAATCTGTACATTGAACTTGTTCAGCTTTCATGAAAGTCTACGGATCAAAAGTGAGAAAAACGAATAACCGCTTTTCAAGAACCCGGCGCTCCGTTCACGCTTCGTATAAGAGATCGGTATTTGCAAATTAAACCTCCACGAGCTATTCTGTATTTTATATCCAGGTGTCTCGAAAGAAATCACAAGTCAAAGATTTGACTTCTCTATTGAAGCTCCACCGGTCTTTTGTTCCCAAGAGAACCGAGAGAATTCTATTCTCTCTCTGATGAGATGGAACGAAAAGAAGATTTTCAAGATACGAGCAGTAATGCCGACGGGTTGAAAGATAGATCAAGACCGTTGCAATCACGTCCGCGACTTGATTTTTCAGTACCGGGATTTTCCTTATTTACGCAAACTCCACACGAGTACTTCTTTTTTCTGGCAAAGAAGTAATGCTGCTGATCAAGGACGAGATGATCAAGCCGCAAGGGTCAACCCCGAACGAGAGGGAGAGGATGCTGTTCCTAATGGTCGGATAGCGACAGCTGAAGATGAAGAATCGACAGAGGGGTCATGTCGAAGGGAAAGAGACGGTAATGTTGGTGATGATCGTAGGGCGAGGGTCAACTACAAACGAGAGGGAGAGAAAGTGGTTCCTAATGGTCAAATAGTGATGGTTGAAGATCCAGAATTGGCAGATGGATCGCATCGAAGGGAAAGCGATGATGTTTATGTAGGCGAAATTATCATAAGCAGCCATCCGTCAAAAGCAAGAAGATTGTCAGAATTGCCAGAAGAAGTCGAGCAAGGGGAAGAGAACACCCCAGGTCACGACGGTGATCGAAGGAGGACGATGAAGATTCATGATGAAGAATCGATGGCAAGGTCTCACGGACAAAGAAGAGACGGCCACAATTTCACAGTAGATAGCACTGATTCGAGTTTAACGGAGTGGCCATTACTTGGTTCTACTCGTGGAGTGTGAGATCAAAAGGAGAAGGTCAACAGCCATCAACTTCTTAGGAACGTTGCAGTTTTTTTCTTGGAATAAAAGTGCACGGATTAGTTCCTTTTTGAGCTTTTCTTGGTTTTAGGGTTTCGTTAGGCATGACCAGTGCTGTCTGTATATAAGGATTTCTGTTGAAATTGGTTTTCATAGAATTAATCACTTTGTGAGTGACGTCTTGGCAAGAACCAAACGAGTATGAGTTTTCTTCAATAGACCCTCGTTATTCTCTCCATTGATATAAAGGAAATTGATTTTCCAAATATCATTCTTAGTTTTTCTCACCATTGCCATTGTTAATCAACATCTTGTGATTCCGCAGCTCGTTTGTTTCCAAGATATAATGAAACCAGCTGCAGGATCAAAATATATGACTACTAAAGACAATGAGTCTAAAAAAAAAAAGATCAAGAATGTTACAGTCACCTCAAGTAGTCATTAAGGCTACACAATTATGAGGAACTGATTTTTCCAATTTTTTGTTTTGTTGGTGGAAGTCGGGACGGCATCAACATGTGAGTGGGAGATCATTAGATGCTTGAAAAGTAATTGATCTAATACTCTATTGTCACTAGATTGATATGAATAAGACCAAAGTGAGATTATGTTTTTGCTTTTGGAAATTTCTATAAAAAAGAAAAAGAAAAAAGTAAGCAATAATGCTTTTGACATATTGATAACTTTGTCATCTATGTTTTCTAGTTTGATTAGTGAATTTCTCTTAAGTCATATTGAAAAAAGCAAGATTAAGTAGGTAATGTGCAGCAAATTAATCAGAAATATTTTTCCAACTTAAAGTGGTTTGTGATTCAACAGATACTATATTATACTGAAGTTTTATCATGAAAGAAAGTAAGTGATAAGATCGAACAATCTTAAATGTAATCCTTTGAGTTACATAAAGCAGAAGGCAAAGAAGACAACCTTTTGAAAGATGCAGATGCTTGGGCAAGGTAGAGATAATGCAGAAAAGAACAAAAACTTCTCAAGCTGTATTTGCATGTGAATAGAAATGACGCTCTTTTGCCATTTAAAAAAATAGGAGAGGAAAAGAATCTGATTTGAGATTTTTCTTACAAGAGCTGCAATGGTGACTGTGACATAAATCTAAAAGTGTGGAATATGCAAAAAGTTTATGGAATCCAAATGACCGCATTGGCTTTTGATAAGGGGACATGATTAGGTCAGAGAAATAATATCAACTCTTTAATACATATTTAACGAATCAATTAACAGAACTCACTAACATTGAAGTAATTTTTTTTTTTTTTAAATTTTATTTATGATATATTCGGATGGTATGAAGACAGCATAATAATAATTATTGTGTATAGCAGAATTAAATTCACTATGCATGTGTTGATAATTATGATAGATTTAGATACATTAAAATGTTTCTCTGTTTCGTAACTATTAGACATTTTCGATATACTACCTATGAAAAAACTATAGCATAACTATATATTTTTTTACAAGCTGAGGGTCTATTTGTTTCATGAAAAATTAATTATTTAAAAAAATTCCAATGAATGATTGATGATATTGCTTATGAAAATGATGAATGAAAAATATTTTTATACCATCAACATAGTTAAGGATAAATCGTTGGAAAACATTTTTTATTGATTAAATTTTTTAAACAGTATTACCAATCATTTTTTAGAAATTTTTTTTCAAATTTTAATTTTTCTGTTAAACAAACTCACCTTGAAATTTCAAAAGTTGTTCTCTAGGCTATTACTTTTATTAGAAAGATCTTTCAAGTTTTCTTTAACAGGGGAAACAATCACGTGTTTTCTTGGTCTTTATCTTTAAAAGACAATGAAAAAAGACGTAAAATTAGGAAAAAAAATTTCCCCTTATGTATGTGTGTGTTACATTTGTGTGACTATATATATAGATTGGGATGCTTATATTACAATCAAGGTTTCAAAGATTTTCTTATTAAACTTCTCCGAGGACTAGTGTTAAGTAAAATTGGAAAATTATCGAGATTCTTTAAAGAAAAAGAAGTAACAGGGCAAGGGCTAAGCCCTCAGCCGCCTCCATTGCCGATCCTTCCTAGCGATGGCAACAAGGGCCCTCAGCTGCCTCCTCCCCCTTCAATATTTGTATTTATATTTTTAAATATTTTTAATAAATTTAGTTTAAATTTAAATTTATTGATTTTTTACCACGTTAGCACTAAAACAGCGTTGTTTTTGCATTGTCTATCCATGTCAGCATGCAAAACAATGCCATTTTGCAATTATTTTTCCGGAAAATCAACACATCAACATTTTAGCCGGATTAGCACTTATGTGATCTTTTTTTTTTTTTTCCGATTTTGGCACTTTAAGTGTCCATCCGTGCCAAGTTTTGGCACTTGGGATGTACTTCTTCCCCTTAATTACATTAAAAACATGAGTTTATAAATTCTTAGAAGTGATAGCAGCATTCACCTCAAAACACCTAAGTTCAAACGACAAAGATTACTTAAATTGTCGAACTCACAATCCTATCAAATAAGTGAGAAACAACATTAAAATCGAGTAGAATGCTACCTCAATTACGACTTAATTAAACTAAAATCGAGTAGAACACACTAACAAGTTGCTCACCCAAAGTAATTACTCAAAACCGTCCATAACTCGGAGCTTGGGCGTGAAATTTGATCGAGCCATAAATTTCCCTATAGAACTCCATTTCAAGCGAACATATGGTCTATAGAAAGCTCTTTCCAAGGACGTCAATTTGACCATTCTAGAATTAAGCTGAAAATCAATAAAATACAGCCCCAAAATTGTTGGATGCACGTTATTCATCATGCACAAAAAACTTCGAAATTTTATTTTGGCAAACCATAAGTTCAAATCAAGATCCATAAAATCATACAACTTCACAACACCTAAACTATCATTTCTATATATATAGCTTAATGACTCAAAAATCAGACTCGTGGCTCAAGTCTCACATAATTGCGAATTTCAAGTTCTAAATCTAAAATTACTCCGATTGGACGAATTAGAGGTGCAAGCACTTTCCGGGTGTTGCTAAACAAAGTTAGTTTAGTTTGGCGAGGTCACTGTGGCACGCACACAAAACTTCCTTCTTTCTTTTCTTTTCTCCCCTTTCTTTTCCCTTTCTTTATGCACGCACGAGAACTCACAATCTCTCAGTTTTATTTTGATAAGCGTCCCCTTTTCTTCTCCCTTCGTTAACCAGGTCAAACATCTTTTCTTTTTCTTTAGTTTTTCTTTAGTTTTTCTTTTGCTTGTGAACCCCACCTTTACTTTATTTTATTTTTACTTGATCCAAAATATCCAAATGTGATACTTGCTCTCTTTTTCCCTCAAACTGATGCGCCCAGAACTTTGCTTCCTAAAGCATCTGGTAAGCATGTATATTTGTGGAATGAAATAAATGTGATGGTCGTCTATTATGCATCCATCTTCCGTTCATACTAAGCTTGGTCTCTGTTTTGTTCTTTTTCAGTCAAGTACGCTTTGAGTGCTTCAGCCATAGCCTTCCTTGATTTCCTAGGAATCGTTGATAAGGACGAAAACGGAAACGGAAAGGATATAATCGCAGTGGCAAACAGGGGCTGCCAAGAATTGTGACGGGGACCAAGGACTAGTCACCCCTCATCCAAGCTCGGTCCAGCCAAATGCTAGTTCTTTTGAGACCCTCGGCTCGTAGCACCAATTGCTGCATTCATCGAGTCTTCTTACAATGGGCTACTACTTATGAAAATGCTTTTCTACCTCAGGCAGTATCCATCGGTCCTGACCACAATGGACGCGAATGCACGCAGATGGTTAAAGAGCACAGGTCAAGATATTTGGCAACTTTACTTGATCAAACCAGAGATCATCGAGTGGATATTAATGATTATTTTAATGCTGTAGCATCCAACGAGGAAGAGATTGTTATTTTGAGTTTCTCCAGCTAGGGAGGTCCGAGTTGGTAGAAATGATCATTTTGAACAATTGTTTCTTGGTAGAGTTGTTGCAGATGGTGAATTGCAAAATTAAAGGGCTCCCGAACGATCCGATTAGGAATTGTCCAAGGGTGTTCATGTCAGTGATGTGGGATTTTCTCTTACTTTAAAATCAGATCCCCTTCTCCATGCTCAACATCCTGTGCAATCTGTCGAAATCTGCAGAGAAGGAAAATGATAATCTCAACACTCTGGTGTTGGATGTGTATGACAAGATGTTCGATAGGATGAACGGGAAATTGCTGTTGTACACCTATCTCTCCAATCCCAAACACTTGTTGGATCTACTGCCTTCGCCGATATACCCATCTCCCCAATGCTTGGGTACATGGCATATGAGTACAACAGTCTAAACAACTCAGGATTCTGAGGCATTCAGGCATTAAGATTGAGCGAGAGATGAGTAGAAATTTCTAGATGTTAGGTTCAATAATAGAGTGCTCTAAGTGCCAGATTTACGTCTAAGTTTTATGATGGTCCCTTTCCTTTGCAACTGCCTTGCAAGCAGCTCCTAAAACATCAGTTGTTACATCATCTTCCTTGGGCTCCTCGTGCGCCTGGCCGAGGATGCAGCTGTCTTGTTTGATCTTGGCATCCTGCAAGGCGACTGATTTGGGTCCAATGATGTGGTTGTGCATTTCTTATGGGACCTGAGCGAAGAGTTATTGTTTGACTGGAGAATGTGCTACCTGGCCAATTTGTTTGAGAACATGAACAAGTACGCAAATGACCTGTGGAAACTATGGCTAACGAAAATGAAATGGAAGATTTTCTTGTTGATCACGGGATCGATGCTGCTGGTGCTTATGCTCCTCCAAACAGTCTTTGCGATGGTGGCCCATTTCATCCCCCAAAGTGATGATGGAGGTGCCAAACCGTGTGTTTCTATCCATTTAATGGCATGAAGAAATAACAAATGTTGAAGCGGTTAGTTGTTGCTCTGATTGCTTCTTTCCTAAAAGGAAGATGCCATATAGAATGGCATATAGATACTGCTTTCTGCCATTAATACAATACCATTTTGCACTGACTCTTCATAAATAAATTTAGCTTTAACAACTGCTCCAAAAGCCTTATGACTTAAGTGCCTCTTAACTGCTTATTCCTTGAGCCTTTTTTTTTTTATATATGATGGACTCATTGCTTTGCTTCATTTCATTCATTCATAAAACACTAGGAAACCAATTTTCTACCTTAATGATTGTCTTTTCCCATGTATGATGGAGAATGAGGAATTTGGTAGTAGTAGCCAGGGATGATTATGACGCATACATCTGTGTAGGGCAATCAGCTTTCCTAAAACCAATGGTTATTAGTCTTGGAGAAGTCTGGAGAGGAGGGCAACATGTACACAATTCAAACTCTGAAGTCATGAAGTGAGGATTGTCGTAGAAGGCGTAATTAGAGCAGCTTTAGGTAACTTGAGAGCATTAATCACTATGCTGCTATAGAATTTATACTGCAATTGGTGCAAGATATTTGAGCTTTCTGAAAGCTATTCACAAACCCCTCGTAGAATAGAATTTCAAAAGAAAGGTATGGCCTCAAAGAATTAGTAGAAGGCACCTAGAAGAGCGTGCTATCACCTTCATTATTCACCATCATGATCAGGTTTTGCCAAAATGACAAATTGGTTATGCATGCACCATCCCAATTTGACAGCATTTGACTGCCATTCACTATGCTGCAATGCTAGCTATTGAATGTTCCATCACTACAAAAAATTGGTACACAAACATTTAGCCGGATCCTTTGCTTGTATCTCATATTCAGGTTTGTGAACAGAAGTTCATTAATTGCAAGGTAAAATTGATTCACATGCTATCTTGATAAGATTGGCTTACTGCTCATCATAAAAGAAAAAAATAATAATAATAATAATAATAATAATAACACAAGATGTTGAACATCTGTGAAGTGTTCTGACTATCTAGAAAGTTACTGAAAAAGATCTAAGTTGGTACCAGGTGGCCAATCTCAAAGTTGACACATTCCAAACTATTGAAGGGCCCAATGTAGGCAAAATGAAAATCAAGGCAAACATCACTGCTAAGAAGGTTCTTTTTACAGTCTTCCTGCTGTCATACATCCGACGTGCTCTTACATTGTTAGATATCACATCATGAGACCCTAAAGAATGGACAGTTGATGATACTGACTCTGATCCGCCTTGAAATCGTTCAACAACCACATTTTCATTTGCTTTGTCATTGTTTGCATCACAGGGAAAACCATGATTGTAGGGTGGAATCCCAAGCAAAAAAAAGGAAAACAATAATTCAGCACTATACTAGACTGCTGACCATGACTAAACAAGATTGTGCACTCTAGGGAAGGCAAAGAAATAATGTACTATGACAGTTCTATGGCAATTCATAGTTGAAGTCACTGAGCATATCAACTCGTTCATACCAGGAAACCAATATAAGCATCGTTTTCGACAGCACGGATAATAAAAAGGAAGTCGCTAGTTAAGTCTTTTCACCTGGGGAGTTGAAATTGGACTCTGTCCTGCTGCTCCATCAAAGAGACTTCCCTGCACGAAATCTTCAAGTTCATCCCTGTAATTTCCTCCTCTATGATCTGAATCATGGTCACTCACGCATTCGGAATTTGTGTAGGAGACGCTACTCCTGTGAGCCAATTGAGAGAAAAAACCATCCTTTAGAAACACATCTACCCCCTCCACTCTCAAACCTCCACAACTTTCTGTGCACACTTCTACAATTATTAATTGTGGGTTTGCGTCAGATCCTTATGTTCAAGCGGCTCTAGTCACTTTTTATGCGAAGTCAGATCATTTGAATGTGGCTCGTGAGGTGTTCGATAAAATGGGGGAGAGAACAGTTATTACATGGAATTCGATGATTTCTGGGTACGAGCAGAATGGGTCTGCTAAGGAGGCAATTGAATTGTTTGATCACATGAGGGAATCTGGTATTGAGCCGGATTCCACTACGTTTGTGGGAGTCTTAGCTACTTGTGCGCAGTTGGGAGCGTTGAGTTAGGGAGTTGGGTGCATGAGTATGTTATGGACGATGGGTTTGATATGTATGTTGTGTTAGGCATTTCACTAATCAATATATATGCTAGGTGTGGAAATGTTATCGAGTCGAGGGAAGTTTTTGATTCGACGAGGGAACAAAATTTATTGCTTGACAGCTATGATCTCAGCATATGCGACAAATGGATGTGGAAACCAAGCAGTCTAACTATTTGACCAAATGCAACTCCGAGGCCGATGGCCACACAAAATCACTTTTGTGGTGGTGCTCATGCCAAGCTAGTTGACGTGGGTGTCATGCATCTGCAAGCATGAAGGAAGAATATGATGTAGAGCTGGGAGTAGAACGCCATATATGCATGGTTGATATGCTTGGGCGATTACGAGTTTATTGAAAAAAAATTCCTACAGAGTCTCCACTGGCCGTGTGGACTGCTATGCGTGGGGCTTGCAAGATGCATAAGAATTTTGATTTGGTAGTAAGAGTTGTTGAACATCCCTTAGATAGTGAACCGGATAATCCAGGCCACTATGTCGGGCTTTCTAACATATATGCCTTGGCTGGTCGGAGTGACAGAGTGCAAAGAGTTAGAAACATGATGATACAGAGAGGGCTGAGAAAGCAAGTTGGTTATAGCATTATAGAAGTTGATGGAAAGCCATATGTTTAGCATGGGCGACAAGTCTCATCCTTAAACAAATATCATATATGAGTATTTGGATGAGTTGATGTTGAGATGTGCCCAGGCTGGTTATGTACCATTGGCCGATTCATTGATGCGTGAGTTATGATTCATTGATGCGTGAGTTATAACGGGAGGAAAGGGAATATGCACTTAGATATTCATAGTGAGAAGCTTGCTGTTGCATTTGGGCTAATGAAAACTAGCCATGGCATGACCATTACGGTTGTAAAAAATCTACGTATGTGTGAAGACTATCACTTAGCATTTAAGTTCGTTGCACATGTTGCCAACAGGGAAATTGTTGTTAGAGATAAGCTCCAGTTTCACCATTTTGAGGATGGGTCGTATTCATGCTTAGATTTCTGGTGATGTGGTCCACACTGAAGCTGGATGTCATTTGATTCTTGTGACTTGTCGCAGTAGGGTGAAAATTCTCCTTTGGGGTCTCTACAGATACTGAGTGAAGGAATAATCTTCACATAATTGGCACTTGAGAGAGACGTTTGCCCTTTGAATATTCCTAGATGGTCGTTACACTTAACCCGGTTATAATTTAGTATTAGACCTCTTCCAAAGAGAGATGCGAAGATGGCGATGTTATACTGGTGATATCTATGACTATTCCAAATCAACAACATCCCACACTGAAAAATGATGGATGCATCAAAGAAGGTCCCTCTTGTTAGGCAAGGCCTCAGATTTTGGACTGAAGAAAGCAGAGTGCAGGTTTGTTATCTGCTTGAGTTTCCAAATAGTTAACCTGGTGCCCTTATTGGGACTAAGGTCGCCTAAAGAACCAGCTCCACGCTCCTCTCTGAAATCCGCTGTCATGGTTTCTTTTTTTAACCGAGGCATGCCAAACTGTATAGGATAGCCAAGTAGAATTCATGATCGCATGTGAATGAAACCAATGAGAATTACACGTGATGAGACTTGAGCAAAAAGAGATCACTTTATAAGTGATCGAGTGCTGCCAAGGCTCTCTCTTTCACGGCTTCATTTTTCGAGTTGACATGGCTCGCTGCATCTTCTCAAACACATGCTTGAAACCTCTGGGAAAGCATGCGACAGCCCCTAAACCGCTGCTGCAGATAACTGAGGACGAACGGAAAACCAACACAAGGGGCAATGATATCCCAAATAGTGCAGGAGATATTCACCCTGTTGTGCAGTTGCATGCATACTAAGTCAAGTTGTCCAGTGTAAAACCAACACCATGCGATTCTTTTTGTTCACTTTGGTGTAAAGATGAATACTTTGCTAAATATTCAAGTAACTTGGTGAAAAGTCTGCATATATAGATGTACGAGATGCTAATTCTTCAAGATGATTAGACAGAAAATTCATAAAACCAAATTACCTATAAGATGAGTTGATATCATGCTGAGGAAAGGACAAGAGTGAGATGGCACATTCATAACATTTTATTTTCGCAAACAGAGACCTAAGAGATGAAGCAGGATGAAAAACTCAACAGACGAAAATAAAAAAACTGGAAGATCTGATGGTAAGACGTTGGCCTTGTGCTCATTGCAACCTTCTTTAGCTAAGTTTCACTTGAATTTGGTGGCGGACAAGATGTCGCCATCTTCCGGTAACCAAGCTAGTTTGGAATCTGAAATTTCCCTCAGCTGAGGGTCGAGTTTCTGCCACTTATCCTCCAAGCAAACCATGTAAGGAAATATGTGATCAAAGACGAGACCTTGGCAGGACAAAGGGACGTCCTTCAAGGACTCCACATTCCCAGGAGACAATGCTTCAGGAAGACAAGGCGGGACGTCAGGACATATGCAACTAACGTGATCTTCATATTCGCAAGGAGCACAATAGTAGATCCACAAGTCAGGATGTCTCTCTGTCTCGCAGACTTCACGGTAGTACTCGTCTGTACCTTCTTTGGGAGAAGGGCTTAGAGTGAGCGGATGATAGTTACAGTATTTAAGTGGGACGCTGGAGGGCAAATGAAGAGTGCTTCTCGCATATAAAATGAAACTATTCCACGTCGGCAACCATTTGAAATTTTTCAGGTCAGGCTGCTCATAGGCTAATCAAATTCCATCGGTAAATTACTTGAATCTGGCTATATTACGATGCATTCAATTAGTTAGAGCAGTTAATTAAGTCAAGGTGCTGTAGTTGAGTATCTTGCGATTCTATAGTTGAATTTTTTATGTATCTAGTTACATGCATTAAAATGGAATATTATAAAGAGAATATGACGCTGAAAGTCTTGTGCTCTAAATGTTTCAAACATGGACAGTGATCCTTAGCACCAGGGCAGCCCAAATGGCTGCGTGTCTCTAGCAGACCAACACAAGGATCTTGACCAGGAACAGAGGCCAAAGCCTTTGCAGTACAATCTGGCCAACCTACGTATAAGAAGTGGTTTTGCACATAGGTGAGTTTTGAGTCCCACATCGGTTGAAGCGAGAAATGGAGATAATCTATGGACTTGGTTATTTAATAGTTGTTTGATAACGCAACTACTTGGTGTGCACATAGTGAAGTTTTTGCCTTCTATTAAAGAATACCGCTTTTTGGATGACTCTTGCCTCTGTGGCCGGACCCTCTACCAACTTTCAAGTGTCAACCGTTTCTGATGGGAGGGATTGCTCATATAAATAATGTTTCAACAAGTGGGCAAAGATTTTGCATTGTTTTGTTTAAACAGTTCATCTAATTTCATTTGGAGCATACACATAAGCTGAATAGATGACCAACTCCTTCACTGGATCTTCTGCTGCAAGAGGATGGAGAAATATGGGTATTAAATGGTTTGGAGCTGCAATTCTGGAAAGCATGATGCAGATCCTAGACCAGTGAGTCCATCCACGACATTAACTGTTTTGTCTTTATATTTCGAGTGGCCACAAAGGTTACCGTAATTTATTGGCCAAGGGGGTACAAAGCTTGTAACTGTAGAAACTCAAAGGAGGATGGATTTGGGCTACACCATGTCCATGAATTATCAAAGAAAGGACATAGTGCTTCGTTTTATGCCTCAATCTCATCACTTCCTACCAGTCGCAAGAAAATTCTTGGGATTGGAGGCTTTTCTACTGCCATAACCCGCTCGAAAATCTGAACTACCTGAGACATAGTTGGTCTATCTTTCTCGCTGTCTTGAATGCACCAACAAGCCACTTTGCATGCTCTGCACAATTCTTCCATCTCCACGAGTCCTTCCAATCTGCGGTCCACAAGTGGCAAGACCTCTTCTCCTTTGGCTATTGAATTAGCTACTCGAAGTGGTAGATAATCACGCATGTCACTATCCAGCTCCTCAATGTTTCTCTTTCCCGATATGATCTCAAAGAGCATCTTTCCATAGCTGAAAACGTCCACTTTCGAAGTAATGGCTCCTCCGGAAATCCATCTGGTGCGAGGTACCCTCTGGTTCCCCTCATGGTGGTAATTACCTGGCTGGCATCCCGTCCCACAAGCTTCGCGAGGCCGAAATCAGCAATCTGTGGTGCGAGTTCTGAATCCAAAAGTATGTTCTCTGGCTTGATATCGCAGTGTATGATGCGATCTCGACACCTCTCATGGAGGTACTCCAATCCTTTAGCAATCCCAATGGCAATGTTGTATCTGGTTTTCCAATCGAGGGTGTTGGAACCTTTATGAAACAAATGAGCTGCGAGCGAACCATTTGTAAGGTAGTCATAAACTAGGAACCTCTTCGACTCTTCTGCAGAAAAGCCACGCAGTCGAACCACATTGACGTGCTGTATCATTCCAATAGTTCTAACTTCCGCAAGGAACTGTTTGTTACTTTGGTTTGGGTTTGCAAGTTTCTTCACTGCTACAGGAGTTGAGTCTGGCAGTGCTCCCCGGAAAACAGAACTAAACCCTCCTTCCCCAATTTTCTCAGAGAAGTTCTTTGTTGCCTTCTTCAGAACTCGATATTCAAAATGCAGCAAATGATCATCCACTGCACGAGCAAACCGTCTTGTCCTAATAGTCGCCAGCAACACACCAACGAGCACGAGAAAAGCTAAGGACACAACAACTGCTGCTATGAAATTCAAACTGGGTTTCCCCTTTTTCTTACTTTCCTCCTTCCAGTCCAACCCTGCAATCCGGACATAGAAATCTTTAAAAACTGCATCACTGGCAGAATGTTGAACCAAAAATTTCTCATCCGTCCATATCTGACAGTTAGCAATGTAAGCGTATGCACTGCACGAACAGTTGCTCAAGCACAATGACCTGCATGCATCAATGTTTTCTACCATGAACGAATCATAATTTTTCGGCAATTGTGTATGAGGCATGAGGAAAAAATTATCTTTTCTGTCACCACTACATTTCGACGCATTTCTCCTCTTGCATCGGCCCATATGATCTTCCAGCTTCAGATGATCTAAGTGTCCAAGAGCGCAATCACAAACCGGTGCATCACTCTGATTGCAGTTAGAAGAAGCCCCACAAAAGGGATAAATCTCACACGTTTGTATTGGTAGTGTCCAAAGCACTTTCCATTCCTGGATATGCTTTGCCCATACTAATTGCTTGAGCAGCCCTGTCGGTCCGAGCACCATCCTAGAAAGATTATAAGGAGCAACTGAGGAATATTTGGAATAGGTCTCATTCTCATTCGAAAAGTAGGTGAAGTTTATCGTGTTTAACACTGTCATTGAAGGCTGAAGCCCATAATTATCCCAATTCCAGTCACTACCATTCCAGTAGGCTTCTGACCTGTTAAATAGCGATAACTGAAATTTTCCTTCTGCTGCCGGCATTGCAGAGAATATCCCGGGAGCTGGGTCATCTAAATCTGTCCAAGCCACCAAAACTGTCTGTTCAGAGGTATGTGAATGATATACAAACTTGGCACCTGGCAACCACGTATCAGTGGGATGATCGAAACTCTGCCAAGCAACACTAGACACATCCGATGTCTTCCTTAAAATGAAGTTTCCATTGTCAAGGAGCACTCCTGAAGTTGAATTAGGCATGAGTGATGTCGAACCAGTCGACCAGATTTGACGCTTGGATGAAGCGAGTATGACTAAATTACCGTCCCGGAGGAGCTTCAACTCCGAGGAGAACGGGTCAAACACCGGACGGTTCCTATTTGCGACCCAAACCAGAGTCTTTTGAGGTAAGCCTTTGTACCAAATGCCAATGTAGTGGTTACCAGTGTTACCTGGTGAAAAGAAGCCCATCTCAAATGTTCCTCCTTGAGAGATTAATGTCCGGTGTCCGGAGAGAGACTCGCCGGGTGAGATGGTGTCGGTGCTTGTGGACAAAGAGGGGCTGAATGAGACGGAGAGAAGAAGCAAAACATAAGGAAACATTTCTAAGAGTTTCCGCTTATGCAACTCAAATGCGGTTTCTCTTTCTTTCGCAGCAATGGCTTTGACATGGTGTGAATCAGCAACTCTTAAGTCTTTCCTTGAACCGATAAATCTTGATTTCTCATTAGCCAGCGGTCTTCGGGGAATCGCCAGTCCAACAATGCGGAGTCGAAAGTGACAAGACGATTGGGTGGTAAATGCGTGGTCTTTCATAGGAGGTTCCTTTGTCTGACGGGCGTTGGTGGCGGGTCAACAAAAGGGGCGGGTTACCTGGTCGGGAAGATCAGTTGGGAGGTCATCTGTCATTGAAAAGTGCAAGTCAACCAATTAACAAAAAGTCTAAGATCTTGAATTCTGAGGACCAACCGAAGGAAGGTTCCGTCAGTGGAAATTATGCAGAGATTGTTGTACATAGCTTTCGCGTTAATGAGGAAGGATGGTTTCTAAATTTAACAAATTGGCTCTTTCCAGGAATCAGCTTTAGTATTTGTGAAAATGAACTGTTGTGCCCTAAAATCATTCAGAATTTGCGTCGGAGACGCTACTCCTGTGAGCCAATTGAGAGAAAAAACCATCCTTTAGGAACACATCTACCCCCTCCACTCTCAAACCTCCACAACTTTCTGTGCACACTTCTACAATTATTAATTGTGGGTTTGGATCGGATCATTATGTTCAATCGACTCTAGTCACTTTTATGCGAAGTCAGGTCATTTGAATGTGGCTCATGAGGCGTTCGATAAAATGTGGGACAGAACAGTTATTACATGGAATTTGATGATTTCTGGGTACGAGCAGAATGGGTCTGCTAAGGAGGCAATTGAATTGTTTGATCGTATGAGGGAATCTGGTATTGAGCCGGATTCCACTACGTTTGTGGGAGTTTTGGCTACTTGTGCGCGGTTGGGAGCCTTGAGTAAGGGGGTTGGGAGCGTTGAGTATGTCATGGACGATGGGTTTGATATGAATGTTGTGTTAGGCACTTCGCTAATCAATATGCATGCTAGGTGTGGAAATGTTACCAAGCTGAGGGAAGTTTTTGATTCAACGAGGGAAATAAATGTTATTGCTTGGACAGCTATGATATCGGCATATGCGACAAATGGATATGGAAACCAAGCAATTGAACTATTTGACCAAATGCGACTCGGAGGCCCATGGCCTAACAAAATCACTTTCGTTGTGGTGCTCATGCTGGGCTAGTTGACATGGGGCGTCATGCATTCGCAAGCATGAAGGAAGAATATGATGTAGGGCCTGGACTAGAACGCCATGTATGCATGGTTGATATGCTTGATAGATTACGAGTTTATTGAAAAGAAATTCCTACGGAGCCTCCACCGGCCGTGTGGACTGCTATGCGTGGGGCTTGCAAGATGCATAAGAATTTTGATTTGGGAGTAAGAGTTGCTGAACATCTCTTAGATAGTGAACCGGATAATCCAGGCCACTATGTCAGGCTTTCTAACATATATGCCTTGGCTGGTCGGAGTGACAGAGTGCAAAGAGTTAGAAACATGATGATACAGAGAGGGCTGAGAAAGCAAGTTGGTTATAGCATTATAGAAGTTGATGGAAAGACATATATGTTGAGCATGGGCGACAAGTCTCATCCTGAAACAAATATCGTATATGAGTATTTGGATGAGTTGATGTTGAGATGTGCCTAGGCTGGTTATATACCATTGGCCGATTCATTGATGCATGAGTTACAAGGGGAGGGAAAGGGAATATGCACTTAGATTTCATAGTGAGAAGCTTGCTGTTGCATTTGGGCTAATGAAAACTAGCCATGGCATGACCATCACGGTTGTAAAAAATCTACGTATGTGTGAAGACTATCACTTAGCATTTAAGTTCGTTTCACTTGTCGCCAACAGGGAAATTGTCGTGAGAGACAAGCTCCAGTTTCACCACTTTAAGGATGGGTCATATTCATGTTTAGATTTCTGGCGATGTGGTCGAAACTGAAGCTGGGTGTCATTTGATTCTTGCGACTTGTCGCGGTAAGGTGAAAATTCACCTTTGGGGGTCTGTACAGATGCTGAGTGAAGGAATAATCTTCACATAATTGGTACTTGAGGGAGACGTTTGCCCTTTAAATATTCCTAGATGGTTGTTACACTTAACCTGGTTATAATTTAGAATTGGACCTCTTCCAAAGAGAGATGCGAAGATGGCGATGTTATACTGGTGATATCTATGACTATTCCAAATCAACAACATCCCACACTGAAAAATGGATACATCAAAGAAGGCCTCAGTTTTTGGACTGAAGAAAGCAGAGTGCAGGTTTGTTATCTGCTTTGAGTTTCCGAATAGTTAACCTGGTGCCCTTATTGGGACTAAGGTCGCCTAAAGAACCAGCTCCACGGCGGACCTCTCTGAAATCTGTTGTCACGGTTTCTTTTTCTAATCGAGGCATGCCCAACTGTATAGGATGACCGAGCAGAATTCAAGATCGCGTGTAAATGAAACGAATGAGAATTACACGTGATGAGACTCAAGCAAAACGAGATCACTTTATAAGTGATCAAGTGCTGCGAATGCTTTCTCTTTCGCGGCTTCATTTTTCGAGTTGACATGGCTCGCTGCATCTTCTCATTCACATTACTTGCTTGAAACCTCTGGGAAAGCATGCGACAGCCCCCAAACCACCGCTGCAGATAAATGAGGACGAACGGGAAACCAACACAAGGGGCAATGATATCCCAAATAGTGCAGGAGATATTCACCCTGTGGTGCAGTTGTATGTATGCTAAGTCAAGTTGTCCGGTGTAAATATGGGCTTCATAAAGACGGTAAGCGTGGGGCAGCGAACGCATTGTAACGACCCCGGTGGAAAAGGAAGGAGACTCAACCTTCTCCGCTGAGTTAACAATCAAGTTGAGCAGTATCTGGCATGGCAGAAAACCATCCAGGATCTCAGACTGGACACGGAGTTTGAGGAAACAAGATAATTGCGACTTCTCAAATGACGCTCCTCATGATAAATTACCGTACTTTCATACCCTAGGTTGTACACACACTCTCCGAGACCTTTCGTGTCGTATCCAACACTTCAACACGTGTCTAACACACTTCAACACGCGGTCAACTGCCTCCGACACACTCCGACACGCGAGTTAGAAATTCCGACACGTGACCCCGATACACGTTGGGTTATTTTAATAAATTTTCAATACTTCTGGGGTCTAAATATAAATATATAAAAAATAAAATAAAATAAAATAAAGCTAAAACGAATAGTGAAACGTGGATTACTTGTTTTTTCCTCTAAGTTTTATGGTTTATTACAATGAAATGTAGTTGAATTTGTCAAATTAAAACAATGAATGATATTAACAAATGTAAAATTAATGCTTTTAGTATAGATTACTTCTAGGCTTTTTTTTATTATTATTTAGTTATTTATGCATTTATATATTAAAATGCTTATTTAATATATAACGTGTTAGAACGTGTCGAAATTCTCTACTTTTTGAGAAATGACGTGTCGGCGTGCCGTATCGTGTCGTATCACGTATCACGTATCCATGTCAATGCAACCTAGTTCATACCCTCCACAAACTTGGGTGTGCTGCATTGAAGACCAAGCTGATCTCAGCAAATAATTTAAATTAAAAAAAGTCAAAGCAACTATATCTCCTCCGGATCCCAAAGTAAATGGCTGCTTTTTAGAGTGTTATGACTAAGTCTATCAAACGGGCGGATCTAATGAGGTAAAAAAAAAAAAATCTGACCCAAATTGATTTATTTAATCTGTTATAATTCATTTTTATATGTAATATAAATTTAGCGACCCAAATCTTATCCAGCCTGCACCAGACTATGGATCCTTGTGTGTTTAGGCAATTTTCTTATTAAATTGTTGCCTTTGAATAATAGGTGACTCTATGGATTGACTTGTCGAGTCCACGAGGGAGCTCGGTGAGGTTATGAAGATGGTGGTGAAAGTTTGGCTCAAGCCTTCCATTAATCATGAAGTGGGTTTTTTTACTTTGGATTTAGATTAAATATAGATGGTTCCAAGTCATCCATAAATCATGAAACACGTCTATATCTTTTGCAAAATGTTACCATGAAGGGAACTTCAAGCAATTATAAATTGGGCTTGAGGCCAAGCCCATAATGGGGCAGGCCGAGTCCAAAGCCCACCGGACCTTTTCGAGTTCATAAGTAGGTTGAGGAACCATCTCATCTCAACAGGTTGAAGCGTAAGGCCATCTCATGTGAATTGGGATATATTAGCCTTTTGAGAATCGAAGAGGGAGCGGGAGAAGAGGGTCTGGTCTAGAAGTTCTTATGAAGAATGAAGAGTCTTTATTTATTAAGTGAATTAGAAATGGATTTATAACATACCCATTTAAATTGAAAAAATTATCCAAAAAGTCATAAATCTATTGTATTTTTGCCAATTTAGTTCTAAACATTTTAATTTTGTTAATTGAAACCTAAATTTGTTCACTTCTTATTACTTGAGTCAATCCGACTAATTTTGGTAGAAAATCGATACAAACGTCGGCTCGCGCAGATATGGGCTAGGCCGACCCACACTCAACCACAACGAGGTGTAGGGGGCCCTCACCTAGCCATGGCAAGGCTCGGGGAAAGGGGGGCACACTAATGGTCGGCGAGCTCAAGGCAACCTCGCTAAGGGTCGGCAAGGCTCCAACAAAGTCGCCGAGCCTCATTTGGCCGGTCATTGGCCATCACCAAGGCTAACGATTAGCTAGGCGAATAAAAAAGGAAGAGAAAAGAAACTTGTTTCTTGAGTTGTTTGTGGGAACAAAAAATAATTTTGTTTTTGTTTCTTGTTTCTGTTCCAAATCTATTCTCATAAGCAAATTGTTCATAGAAACTAAACTCATTTCTATTTTATTTCTATTTCGAGAGAATAATGGCGCGTTTGGTAATGTTTTTATTTCGAGGAACAATTTTTGAACAAAAATAGTTTTCTTTGTTTCGTTCAGAAAACAATTTCTAAGTATAAGAATAGGTTTGGTAAATGCAAAAAAAATTTACTTTGAGAATAGAAATACGTTTGGTAAACTTGATAATTTTTTTTTTTTGTTTCTTTTAATTTTTAATATTTTTATTATATTTTTTCTTTTTCTTTTTCTTTTTCTCTTTGGCCGGTTGATCACCGGCCACTACTATGGTGACAATCGGCTAGGCGACGTCCGACAAGTTTGCCGGAGCTTCTCACCGTGCAAGTGGCGCAAGGTCAACCTTACCCTAGCCTGGCGAGGCTCAGCCTCACGCCAACTAGGGAGACTGAGCCTCGCCTAGCCATTGTCGAGCGACGACATCCTAGAGGTGGCCTAGCGAGGCCGAGCCTCGTGTGGCCACGGCGAGGCTTGGGCCAACGAGCCTCACCGTGGCTCAACCTCTTCAGGGGCTAGCGATGCTCCGATGAGGTCGATCGGCCCTCGTTTGGCTGATCGCCAACGCCGGTCATAGCTAAGGGCAGTGACCGACAAAAGGAAGAATAAGAAGAAAAGAAGAAAAGAAGAAGAAAAGAAAGAGAGAAAAAAAAATTGAGAAGGAAAAACAAGTATTTCTTGGAAGTGTTCTCAAGAATAATAAATAAGTTTTTTTTTTTTTTACTTATTCCAAATTTTTATTTCAAATCTATTTCTGGAAATAAAAAAATAACTTTTTTTTGTTGTTCTCCAAATTCAAAGAACAAAAATTTGTGTTCCAAGAGACAAATAGAAATAAACAAACACACCCTAAAAGAACAAAAACAAGTATTCCTCGAAACGTTATCAAACGGCACTGAAGAGTGTAAAAGTGCAAAGCAAATACTTGAGAGGTTGAAAAAGTGTGAGAGCCTTCTTAGGAAGTGTTTCTTTGACCGAATTTTGTTCTCTTGAGTTAATTTTCTGGATTTTTGCACCATCGATTTACTGAAAATGATAAGTCAATATATTTGCACAAAGTTAGGAAAATGAATATTCTAATTGGAAAATGGAATTTGAAAAAAAAAATTGGGAAATGGAAAAATATTTTTCTACAAATTGATTTTTAAAAAAGCATTATTCTTTGTTAAATTATTTTTTTCCAAATAAACAAACTTTTAAATTGAGATGATTTTCAAAATGTTAATTACGCATATTTTTCATAAGTAAAAAAACAAGGAAAGAGTTAACCGCCGTCGCTGAACAAAGTGAAAGAATCGAGGAGCGACCTTCCTCCGACGAGCTCACCTCCGATGGAGTTCTCCCTCGCCGAATCTCGCAGCTGAAACCCCATCTCTCTCTCTCTCTCTCCCTCTCCGGCGGCTCGAAAATGGCGTTCCTCTCGATACTCGTCTCCGCCCTCCTCCTCCTCCTCCTCCTCCGCGGCGGCGGCGGCGGCGGCGGCGGCGGCGTTCACTTCCGGATCGACGGCAGTCGAAGAGGGAGGAGCGGGAGAGGAGGATTTCTCGGAGGCGCTGCTGCTGAAGCCGCTGCCCGACCGCAAGGTGCTGGCCCACTTCCACTTCGAGACCGGCGCTCCCGAGACGCCCTCCTACGGCCGCCACCACCGCCTCTTCCCCAAATCCATCGCTCAGCTCGTACGCTGCCCCCCTCTCTCGATTCCCCTCGCGCCTGTCTTCGGGTGTTTTTTTCTTCTTCTTTTTTTTCGATTTGCGGATCTGCCATTGCCCAACTTTGTGAATGTTGTTGTCTGCGCGTGGTGGTTCGGGCCGCTAGGAGCTTGTTCTTGAGCATTCTTGATAAGGAATGCTTTTAATTTTGCAAAGAACTGATCTCGCTTGCATTCATTATGCCGAGAGTCGGTTGTCATGGAAAACTATAGTGTTTCCGTTATTTAGTTTCTTTTTAAGACTCGTTAACGAGATCGAATTTTCTGGAAGAGCATTTGGAGATCTGTTGTTCTTTACAGTATCATGGAAATTTGCTTTGGTTTTTTTTTTTTTTTTTTTGGGGGGGGGGGGTGGGGGGCATTGAATTGATTGTGTCGTTGTGTCAATGTGTACGAGGGGCATTGAATTGATTGTATTACGGATGGGTGGTTCCAGGTGGGTAGGTTATCTGCACTGTAGGATTTTGGATTGGTTTTATAAATTTCGAAACCTGTAGCGGGTATTTATGTGCCCTGCACACAAAAGAGGATTGGTACGAAGAGAGATTTGGAATTTTTACTCTCCATGTGATATTGGTTCGAGTGGGTGCCCTAGATGTCTTCATTCCTGATGGTGTTGATGTAGATCATATTCTAGAACCTGAGCTTGTTTGTGCAAGTTCAGAAAATAATGAATTGGACCCCATCTTATTCTATTGGATCCGTGGGAACTACTCGTGCAAGTCTTTCCAAGAGTATTGGCTCCAAGGGCTTTGGTGCTCACCCTTAGTTGTCATGCCAAAGGGACGTGTTCTTCCAAGAGTATCACTGCTCACCCATGGTTCAAATGCCAGAGTGACATCCTCTATCGGTGCTGACTTGACAGGCTAGCTCATGGCAGTGGGAAGGAATTAAATTTAATTGGGATCTTCTTTTTACTTGCTTTGACCAATCTGATTTTTATTCTATTGCATTTCTGATCTCAAATAGCGAGTGAAATCTCATTTCATGTCCTCAATAGATGTACTCTAGTAAACTATCATTGTGGTGAATGGGTTTGAGCATTTTACAGTGTTAACCTGATTACATTCAACCTACTTATTCTGAAACACACTCCAAAGAAACTGCTCTTTGGTAGGATCTTTAGGATGCAAAATAACTTACGGATTGGTACTGTTTTGATAGGTCAAGAAATTCCACATTCAAGAAATGGAGTTGTCTTTTACACAAGGTCGGTGGAATTATGAAAGTTGGGGTGGATTTGAACCAATAGCAAGCAGCAATGCGAAGCCACCTGGGGTTGAATTATGGGCTGTTTTTGATGTCCCTCCAGATGATGTTGATGCTTCCTGGAAGAATTTAACCCATAGTCTTTCAGGACTTTTCTGTGCTTCCATCAACTTCCTTGAATCTTCGACGGCTTATGCCGCACCTGAATGGAGCTTCAGGCCTGCTTCAGGAAGTCTGAGGTATGGCACACTTCCTCGAGAGGCTGTTTGCACCGAAAACTTAACTCCATGGTTAAAGCTCCTTCCTTGCCGTGATAAAGCTGGGATATCTTCGTTGATGGACAGACCATCTATCTATAGAGGATTTTATCATTCTCAAAGGTTGAGATTGAGGTCAGTTAAGGCTAGTTCTGATGGAACTCACTCAAGCATCATACTCGAACAGACTCTTACAGTTGTTCTTCATCCTAACATTCAGAAGACGATTACAATGAATTATGGGGAAAATAAACTACAACCGAGCTGGTCTATGAGTTCACTTTTTGGGAGGAAAATCAGTGGGACATGTCTTCTTGCCAAGTCTTCTAATGTTTATCTCCAACTTGATTGGGATCTGGTGAGACAACTAAAACATCTGCAAAATGGAAATCAGGAACTTGGGGTTGAAAGTATAATGGAAGAAAGTTTTCTCGGTAATCCTGCCTTTGTGTTATCTGATGAGCCAGATAAGGTGATTAATGAAGTTAATTCTCGTAGTGAGGGCTCCTCAGCAATTTTGTATGAATTTTCAGTCAAGAAGCACAGTGATTTGGGACCTTTTGATCTTGGCTTTACTTGGAAGACTCCTTTAGTCTGGTCGTGCCCACAACTGCCTTTACGTGTCAGTCGATTCTTAATGGGAAGTGGGAATGAAAGAGGTGCCATTGCTATCTCCTTGAGATCGACAAGAGCAAGGGAGGTACTAACAAATGCCAAAGCCATGGGAGAGAGTTGTAAAGTGGATGTAAATGTTTTCCAAGTTGTGCCTTGGTATATCAAGGTTTACTTTCATACAATGAAAGTGTTTGTGGATGGAAAGCCTATAGCGGTTTCAGATATCATTGAGAAGATACGTGTTTCACCCTCAGAAGACAAAGTATCTCCAGGGGTGTTGGAGATGATTCTGAAATTACCCTGTAGTGTAGACTCTGCTGGTTTCACTCTGGAGTTTGACAAGGTTTGCTTTGACATCTTGCTCTTGTCAGTTTCAATTATCTTGTCATAGACGAAAGTTTCTGTTAGATTATTTAGTGCTCAATCGAGCAGAACACTAGTCATATGCATTGCATTAACAAATGATGGCAATGATTTATAAAATATTCACGTAGTATTAGCACAGTAGGTTCCTTCTTCATTGGTATAGTATAGTAGAAAATCTTTCCAATTTTTGGTGAAAAAATATTGATTAAGGCTCTTTTGGTTATTGTTCTATTTGCAAGTGAAAATAAATGCAGAATCTCAGAACTTATATCAAACAATCAAGAACATGAAATCTGTGTTGGATTATAGTCTCCCTTACACCTTTTTACATCATTTTTGTAAGATATAACAGCTAAAGCATCTTAGAACAACCTGCAGTGATAAATGCAATAAAAGCCATAAGTGAAAGCTTTAAAGCCACAATTAAGAGCGAAACACAACCTTGTTTAATCTCTGGGGGATCTCATCAACATCTGGACATTTTCGTCTCTCTAGCATCCATAAGAGATGCTCCATTAAGCAATGGCATCATGTCACCTTCAAAAGAGGAGGTGATGATGATGATGTGAGTGACCATACTTGATATAAAGTTGAGACTATATTTTCAAAAGAAACATAATAGCATGATTTTTTCCCCATCAAAGGCCTTTTAGGATGATAAGGAATGGAGCAACAGAATGATAAGTTTCCAAGTTAAAGACATGGTAGAAAGATATCCACTACTATTTGCATTGTTGAACTGAAATATCTCTTATATCAGCAGGTGCAAGAGTTAAACCTGCACTTGGATTTTATATTGTATTTTCCTACAATGATAGGCCACTGGCTTTTGCTTAGTTAGGGGCTTCTTCTCTGTTTTTATCTTTGGTTGTGGCATGAATGGACTGTGCATTTGCAAAACTCTAGCATCCGTAAGAGATGCTCCATTAAGCAATGGCATCATGTCACCCTCAAAAGAGGAGGTGATGATGATGATGTGAGTGACCATACTTGATATAACATTGAGACTATATTTTCAAAAGAAACATAATAGCATGATTTTTTCCCCATCAAAGGCCTTTTAGGATGATAAGGAATGGAGCAACAGAATGATAAGTTTCCAAGTTAAAGACATAGTAGAAATAGATCCACTACTATTTGCATTGATGAACTGAAATATCTCTTATATCAGCAGGTGCAAGAGTTAAACCTGCACTGGGATTTTATATTGTATTTTCCTACAATGATAGGCCACTGGCTTTTGCTTAGTTAGGGGCTTCTTCTCTGTTTTTATCCTGGTTGTGGCATGAACGGACTGTGCATTTGCAAAACTGGCTTTTTTTACCATATCAGGATTTTCAGTGGTTCCCAAAAAGATACAGCATTCCAAGTTGGGCTATCCACATGCTGCTGCTGCTGATTTTCACCTGCTTTAATCATATTTCTCCAATGTCAGATTCTTATTGTTATGCTTTCTTTTATTGATGTAGGGATTTCTGCACATTGATGAATATCCTCCGGATGCTAATCAGGGATTTGACATCCCCCCAGCTGTGATAACATTTCATAACTTTCACGTGAAAATGCATTTTGGTGAAGATAACTCGTCAAAACAGTCGGCAGTGTTGTCTAGGTTTGAGGTACTAAAAGGCTGTATGTTGGTTTTTAATTACTACTGAGTGAAGAAGAGAACATACTCATTGCTTCTTGTGAATTATTTTTTTACATTTACAGGACAACATTCCTGTTCGATCTTACACAGAAGTATTGCTAGTTCCTCTGACAACTCCTGATTTCAGCATGCCATACAATGTGATCACTATTACATGCACCGTATTTGCATTATATTTTGGGTCTCTGCTTAACGTGCTTCGTAGACGTGTCAATGAGGAGGAAAGATTTCTCAAAAGCAAAGGTAATTTTTCTTGACACCAGGGTCATTGGTTTGATGACTTGATGGATGATATAGTCAATTTTCGAAAAGAAACTTTTCTGGATTTGAGGTGTTCTTGCTTTCATCACCACTCTTAAGTTCAACCTTTTTCCAGTACCATGATAGTATGAGGATAACCATGTAATCACTATGAAAATTTGTTGCAGTTCCCATCTCAGGATTCATGTATTTGTCTGTTCATCTTGTAAAGAATTTTTAATATATACCTAGAGCAATGCCTGCTATTGAAGTTTTTGGTAGCAGTCCAAAACGTAGTCTTACCCTTTCTCTTTTCAATGAGTGATGCACTGTTAGAAAACTTTTCGTCTCTATTTTTGCAGCTTGTGTGTGTGTGTGTGTGTGTGTGTGTGTGTAGTACCTTATTTGCCTCATTAGTCCATCATGGAGATCAAGGAACTGAGATGACCCTTGAAAGTGTATTGACAGCGAGAAACCTGAGATTATATTCACTGCGATAAACCCACTTTTTCTTTCTTTCTTTTTTTTTTTGGTGTGTTTTAGACAAACTTTCACAAACCTACTACCATATCTAGTTAGCTTTATAAGTTTTACCTGCAAAAGCAGCAGATATAATATACCTTTGCCTACAATGATCTTTCATCCATTTTATTCAGCATGCCATTTAATGGAAATGATCATGACCTGCAACTTTTTCTATTTATCCTATTCAGATTGTGATATCTTTCGCACCTTTTCTTATGAATGTTCAACTTGCAGACAAGAGGTCCAGTCCATTGTCTCGTCTGCTTAGTAAGCTGTCCGCCAAGCTTGGAGGAAAACCAGTGGTGACGTCACAGTCATCAGCGAGGTCGTCATCTTTTATTAGTTTAAAACTCATACTAAAAATCATATTGGTAGCTGGGATTGCGATTGCTTGGCAATACTTCTCCGAATGACATCGCATGGAGTAATTTAGATAGGGTTTTTGTACATTATGTGCCAAAAGATACGATACCTGAGGTCAAAAGATTTTCTGAATTTTTACTTTTGTTAAAATGTACTGTATAGATGAGATTTTGCACATTTTTGTCCTAATGAGAAATTGACATGGATTGACGGTTCAGGTACATTCTGGTTCTGTTGCTACTTTGTAATTCACAATTTTTGCGGTACTTTAAAGAGTTGCGATGAGTTAAATATATTTCACAAGAGAAAGGAGGATTATATGCCTTTGCTTCTGATGGCATGTAATGAAATGTGATGGGACGCTTTGGACACTGCCACAAGCCAATTCTGGTCATTTGCAACATTGGCATTAGTATACTGGCGCCAGTCTTTTGTGGGACTTTCTCCTTCGTTTCTGCAGGCGAAGTTTGCCTTTATGCTTGAATGCTCAACGTCGTTTCGTCCCTAACCCAGAAGACGATGTATAAATGCGGTCCATGTTTTGTTGGAATTTTTGTGGAAAAAGAAATCCCACGCGATCATTTCGAAATAGAGAACTTTACAAAATGCTAAATACGAAAGTCACATCATGCGAAAGTAATTTCTCTAGGTGTGAGGATAAGTACAGAAAATGGTTGTCGAAGTGTCTTTGCAAATACAGACTGATGAGGCGATGTAGGCGAGTCTGATAAAAGCTCCCATGAAAGCACATGGCCATCCAGATTAGATGTTTCAACCCGGTCGCTATTTCATTCGTGCATATCGTGCTTTGTGCTGTGACTACAAAATGGTACTAATGAATTCTTGTCATTGTTACTTCGTCTTTCATGGAATAATTTGGTCATATGCTACATTATCATTCATGAAATTCGAATTTCTTGCTGTCTTGGTTGTTGGTATGCGTTATTAACGTTGTCTAAGGGACAATCACCCCTGTATTTTGATTATGAAACTGTCTTTACGAAAGAATGAGGGAGTAATAAGGAGCATTTTGCTATCTAGTATGACCTCATTGTGTTTCCAAGTACAGTGAAGAACAGCAAAAAAACAATGGAACATTTGCGGCGTTTGGGGCTCTGAGCATCCAATTCCCATTACCCCTATATAGTGAGATGCTTACCGATCCTCTTGCCTAAGCCTTCACCAAGTTCAAAGGGCGCGGAAGCAATTGGCGAGACTGACCTATTATCTATCTGAAGATGCTGTATTAAAAAAGTCCTACTCTATAAGCTAAATTCGTTAGGAACAGAGAAATTAGACAACAAATGTGGCTAAAAACATCGAGTGGCCGTCATAATAAAATATTCTCTCTTAGTCATTCTTCGTATCTTCTATGATTATTTTGGCAACCGATTAATCCCCACTAAGTGTAGCAATCCGCCCGGATCAAAAGAGGTTGAAACGAGCTCTTAAGGAACAAACGATTTGTCGGGAGCAAGAGATCAGCTTAAACAAATTTGTCCTCTTCTAAGAGAAGCATCATCATCATTCTACCAATGGTTTTGTCTCTGCTACGCAAGCGTGAGAATCTGCATCGAAGTTACTCACGAAGGCTGACTGTACATACTTCCTTTGCGGATCAGTTGTTTAGCTCGACATAAGGCTTCGCCATATGAGATGATACGACATATATTAGCCCCAGAGCAATGGATATGGCAATGCTACCAAGGAGAAAGCAGATCAAATGAAACAAGACAGGTTCAGATTTATCTCATTAGACTGGCAGGGACGAAGGAAGAAAACAAGGAAAACTTCTCGTATAAGTGAAAAACTGTTCTTTCAATGTAATGCTTTGTCATAATTCAATAGTGCCTACTGTCGGCACTTTCTCATACACAGGAGTCCCTCTAAACCTCTTGGGAAGAATACACCGGCCTCCAAATCGCTGCTGTAGGTAGATGAAAACAGCAAACAGCAAACCCCCTAAAGGAATGATAATGTCCCAGGCAGGGGAGTAAAAATCCATCCTATGGTTTGCGTATATATAAGACAGAACGAGGTTCTCGCCAGAATTGTGAGCCCTGTAAAGATCATAAGCATGGGGTACTAAACGGACTATTGTGGTCCCAACATAATAAGAACGAGATAATGCTTCTACAGAAGAGTCGAAGAATAAGTTGAACAGGAGCTGAGGGAGTAGAAAACCGTCCAGGACCAATCCTGCGTAAGATTTAAGGTCCCCCAAAAATGAAACTTGCTGGTAACTGATATGGCCTCGGCGTAGAAAAGTACTTCTGTGAGAATTCCTCCATTGGTGAGAATTCCTCCATTGGTGAATGAACCAAGCTATCAACCCACCGCCGATATACATTGGTAGAGATACAAAGATGACCTTTTTCTCAGACACCCACAAGCCCTTGGGCTTGTCATCACCATGTCTTGCGGACCAAGTCATGCGGAGAAGATAAAGCTCCAAAAGGAAAGCTACCATAGTAACCACCCTTACAATTACTTCATTGACCTCGAGCCACCCACCACTCCCGAGAAAAATGCTCTGCCTATTATGGTTTGTCACGAGTGCTTCAAAGTTTAACAGGAGAGGAATCATATGTCCCAGAGTAAGAACAATCAGCATAGTGATGGAAATGAAAGGAAGCACCTCTGGTTGCTTTTTCACGTGGAAAAGCTGTAAGCCCACAAAAATACATGCAAGAGTATTAGAAACAAGAACCATCACGATCTCCAAGTCCATCCTCCAGATGGACTCATCGACTTGTTCTTCATACATTGTACTTGAAGCTATGTCCAGTAAATCAAAGTAAAGCGGATCCGATTTCACTCGAGTGCTTTTAATAGTCCCCTTGATTTTCTCATTTGCTTTCCCAGTCAATGGGTGCAACTGGATGTTGATCTGAATCTTACAGTCCATAGAGCCAGTTTTATACACTTCCACCCCACTTTGTGTGACATAGCGACAGCCCATCATGCACAAACGACCAGTTTCTTCATTATATGTTCCTTCTGCAAAAATATCAACTGCTTTGGATGAAAAATATCCACCACCTTGCTCATAAGTAGTTGGAGGGCTGAAGCTTATAGTGTAACTGATGTTCTGCAAGGGACTGTGGCTGCTGTTTAGCTGAACTGTGTTCTCCGTTCGATTTGCTTTAAGCATGTAAATGTCATCATAAAGATGAAATGGTGAAAAACGTTTATCACCCACGAATAGTGGAGAAGAATAACCAAAAACTATCTCCCCCTTCTTAAACTTAATTGACATGTCAAATCTCATATCCGATGAGTACGAATTCGGATATCTCTTTCCCTTATGCTTCCCAGCCTTTGACTCACAAGGTTTCTTAGCACTCCCCATCACTCCGTACTCATACTTGACACCTGGTGATACATCATTGTGACCCCAAAATTTGATTTTATCAAAATAACCAGAATCCTTTACAGTTTCATTGCTCCACATCCATCCTACAACTGGATACCTGTTTATAACAGAAAAAGTGGCAGGGAATCTCCAGCACAACTTTATCGAGCAATTTCCCGCAAAAGCATCAGTCAACGACGTTGAAAAGTTTAAGATTCGGCAAGCAACAGCACACCACCTATTGGCCTTCGAATCCCATTCTCCTTCACTGATTAGGGTAGTGCTAGGATCAAAAGTACGGTCGCCATAAGAAAAATTGAATTCATTTTGAAAGTTCAATAACAATTGCATCTTACCCTCCTCCAAACATCGAATTGTAGTGAAGCTCATGGCCTTGGGTAAAAACCCGACATCTGTGCCAAGAGGGTTGCACTTACCACCATCACAAACACTCCTGTATTTCAAGTCAAAGGCTGAATTCCGCTTCAAGGCCGAGCACAAACCTTGCCCCAGTTTCTCACTAGACAAATTATCTCCTCCACCATCATCGAATTCACCAAAAGACCCACTCCCTCCCTCCCTCTCTATCAAACTATACTCATAATCCACACTTCCACTACTCAAAGCCATTACAGATACAGTCCCAAAATGATCTGCACCACCAGCACCTTCACCACCGTCCAAGCTCTCCAAAACCCCACTTACAAAACTACTGTTAATACTCGACTGCAGCGGATAATTCAGCTTGAAAACGGCATCGAAACTACGGTTGAAAAACAACATGCCAGATCCAACCATGCAAAGCTTACCTGAAGATTGAGACCAGTACCCATTAAGCCTGAACTTCACCATATCCCGCCTGATGGGGATTCTCGGCCCGCGGACGTGAAATTGGCGCAATCTCCGGTTCTTCGGCTTCCCAAAGATCGCACTCACATTGGGGTCCACGAACACCAGCGCCCCTCGCAGACTGATCACGTCGTCGGACTCGGTCGTGTGCATCGCCATGGGAGCGAACGACACCGCCCTCTTCAGATCATGGCCGGACTCCGCCCCACTCCGCCGGCCACCATCGACCGAGAAGTACCCGCCGTAGAATTGGAGGCGCATGGCGTAAGAGCTGGCCGATTCGGAGGCGATTTTGGGCTGCTGGGGGACCACGCCGCCGCAGTGCTTGTCGTAATAGGAGTCGAAGTCGCCGGAGTGGATTCTCGCCGTGGACGCGGCGATGCCCAGGAAGCAGGCGGCCGCGAAGAGGAGGAGGGCGGCGGGAGAGGACGTGGGTTCCATTGGGTTTTCGCCGGAGGACGGAAAGACGGCAATGGGCAGTGGCTAGAGGGACGGCGGGATCGAGGGAGCGCGCGCCGAGGGGTGTCAAGACGCCATTGATGGGGATGCAGTGAAGCTATTTGTAGAAACGCGTAAAAGAAAAACCCAGGCGATGACGACAGATCTCTGTCTTTTTGCGGAGACTTTTTGGCCATTGGGTTTTACGTTTTTTAGAGCTAAAAAAGGCAGGAATCTTTGGGCCGGCAAGGTCAGAAAGGGGAAAGGGAGAATAGGGAATATTGCAAATTCCAACAAAAAAAGAAAAAAGACCTACTCTAGTTTAATTTTTTCATTTTATATATTTCCTTATTTATAATTTTTTCTCATCATTTATTTATTCTTCGAAGTTTCTACCGAGCTTTTCTTCCCAAATGAGTGAGAATATGAGATGACGTTGCGAGATTATGCGTTTATTTCTTCCGCTTAAGGATTTGCTCAGGTCCAATTTCTTTATCTTTTTTTCCATCCCGAAAAGGGTAATTTATCTTTTAGTTATTTATTGCTCTATACGTGTTTATACATAAGTAAATATTAACTAATGACAAAGGTAATCGAATGAGAGAATTGTATTTGTTATAAATTTTGATAATGGATGTCCTGAAAAAGGCGTTTATCAAATACCCATTTAAGAAAAGATCATGATTGTTAATATGTTAAATTCTTTTTGTGTTATGTGATTAGTGCATTTTGGAATCGAGACATTTTCTTAATAAAATAAAGTTCACTTGTGTCTCGAGAATACTAAAAAAAACTTGTTGATGATATCTCTTCATTTAACTGATAATCGACGTGTAATTTGACCACATCTCGCGATCTTTTCGAAATTAAGGATGTCTACTTTACAAGAAAAAGTAACGGGGAAAGGAAAAGTTTTCTATTTTTCGCACGAGCTTTTGCGTCCGAAGCTGTAGAAAAAATTCCAAAAGAGGTACAAAGCTCGCTCAGAAAAGTGAGCAAATCGAGATGGAGGACAAGGTCAAGATGGGCGTTGTGATCACCGAAACGATGACGTGACGATGATTCCAAATCAGAATAAAATAACTTTCGGATGAAGGACGGCACTTTCGAGAGTGCCATCATGCGAATTGACTGCCAGGGCAGCAACGGGGAAATTGCTGATGCTTTGTTTCACGCGAGAATATTACTAAAGAAGTCATAAAATTTATTATAAATTTTCTAATTCAATCTTAAATCTTTAGTAATTATACAAATTCAATCAATTTGGTCAATTTTGACAAATCAATTCTAATGTAGCCGACATTAACGTAGATAACATTTGAATAATTTTTTATTTTTAATATTATTTTTCTTTCTTTTTTTCTTCACTTCCTCCTCCTTCCTCTAGCTGGCCGGCCAAAGACAAGGTCAGTGGCAGATCTCACCGACCTCAAGGAAGCCGTGGCTAGGCCGAGCGCGGTTCCCGGGTTACCCGGGAACCGGAACCGAACCGGAGGAGGGTCCGGTTCGGTTCCCGGTTCCAAGGGGGACCGGTTCCGGTTCCAGTTCCTTTTTTCTAGGAACCGGAACCGGAACCGGTCCTGGAACCGGAATCGGAACCGATTTCGGAACCAGAACCTGTTTCGGAACCGGTTACTTAGGGCAGAAAAAGCTCAACCTTAGATGTTCTAGTGACTTGTATGTGATGTTCTAGTTGAAGTTTGGCTTCGGCCTCTAAATGAAAGTTGTAAAGGACTTCTTGGAGTATAACATACTCAAATTTGGGACAAAACAAACAAGTATAAGTGGGCGAAATCGTTATTCTTTGGAAAGACTGGAACTGGAGATTTTGGGACCGACCCTTGATGAATGCATGGACTGTAAGGCAACCTTTTTGTCGAAATTTCACTTCGGTTTCTTAACAAAAGTTGTAAAGGACATCCTGAGGTATCACATATAAAAAATTTAGAGAAAAAAAATAAGAATAGGTAGGTGAAATCGTGGTCCTTTGGAGATGGTTAGATCTGGAATTACGGTACTATGAACAGGGATTTTAACCGTCCATATTTAATTATCTAGGACGAATTTGACTTCGATGTTTTAATGAAGTATCTACCTTATGGTATTGGCTATCACATAGTCGAATTTCATAATTTTTGAAGGTCATTTGGGTATTTAATCGGAAATGTTTCTAAAACTGTGCAATCTGATTTGTTCGGATCTTGTAAGTTGCAATGCGTGCACTATATCATTTTGTATGAGGTTCTTTTGGAAATTTGTTCTGCATGAAATATCTTTCTTCATGTCTTCCCTACAACATATTTAAATTTCGTAATTTTTGTAGTTCATTTGCCTATTTAACCAAAAAAATTTCAAAAACTGTGCAAGTAGAGAATAGGAAAAGTAAATCGATTTTATCTTTTAATCCAGAATGAATTGAACTACGATTTCTTCATGAAACCTGTACCTCTAGGTCTTAAATACAACGTGTTCAAATTTTAGAATTTTCTGAGTTCATTTAAGGGTTTAATCGAAATTGTTTTCAAAACTTGTACCTCTAGACATTCTTGTTCTAGTGGTGTTTTATTTCTACTTTCTAGTTTGCTATTTATTTTGAAATTTCTAATTATATTCTATTATTGTTGTGCAGTGTAAAGTTAATGTATTAAGATAACATGTCAATGGGAAGTTACCGTGTAGTATACACGTACATTATAGTTTTTTTTTTTTTTTTTTTGGTAACGTGCGCATACGTTATATTTTTTTTTTGGTAACGTGCGCATATGTTTATTTTTTTTTTTTTTGTAACGTGCGCGTACGTTATAGTTTTTTTGGGTAACGTGCGTATATATTATAGTTCAAATATGAAAATAAAAAAAAAAAAAAAAAAAAAAAGGAACTGTTGGAACACGGAACCCCCGGAACCCGCGTGGGGTAGGTTCGGGTTCTCTTCCCACGGGTAGGTTCCGGGTTCCGGACGGAAGGCAGTAACCCGGAACCGCTCACCCCTAGCTGTGGCTAGGTGACCTCACCAAGTCAAAGGTTGCGACCTTGCGTGGCCTCTAGTGAGGTCTATTAGTGGCTAGGTGAGACTTTCCCTCGTTGGATCTAGTGAGAGTTGACCCTCGTTGGCCATGGACAACACTTGATCTTGTTAGATCTGGTGAGATTGGGTTTGTTTGTTTTCATTCTTTTTTTCTGTTTTTGAACAAAATTTCTGTTTTTTTGTTTCAAGGAGCAAGGAACAAAAAAGAACAGAAACGCATTTATTTGCGTTTTTGTTCCATATCTATTTTTTTTGTTTTAGGAACACATTTGGAACAGAAACAAGAAATAAGAAAAATGTATTTATTGTTTTTGAACAATTTTTAAGAACGAATTTTCTCTCTCCTCTCTTTTTCTCATCTTTTTTTTTTCTTTTCTTTTTCTTTTTTCTTTGGCCGGCGACCTCGTCGGAGCGTCGCCGACTCCCGGAAGTAAAATAAAAATATTAAAAAAAAAAAACATAAATTTACCAAACGTATTTCTGTTCATTTTTTTATTTAAACAAGTTTACCAAACGCGTTTTTTATTCAAAAATTGTTAGGAACATAAACACTTTTTTCTATTTGGCCTTGTCGAAACAATTTTTAAATAGAAATGTTACCATTGTGTCCTAAGGAGGAAGGAGATAGGAGGAGATAAAAAAGAAAAAAATATAATAAAAATTTGAATAACATAAATATTATTAAAATATTATCTACATTAGTATTGGCCGGTCAACATTGGTCGAATGGACTGAATAAGCATAATAACAAAAGGTTTAGAATTGAATTAACAAAACAAGAGTTTAAAACCGAATACCGAATTGAAAAAATTGAAATAGATTTAGGGTAGTTTTGGAAATTTTCTCGTTTTTCCTCACATGACAGGGTTTCACATTTGTATTCATGGGCCACTGCTAAACTAACAGTTCCTACATTACGATCTCCCGTGTTCGAATCCTATTGAAGCCTCTACCATGTTCAGATCCATCTATAATTTCCAATGCGCAACACAACTTCAATCTATAATTTGTATAATTTACAACGCATGACGCAAGTTCGATTTCCCACCAAGTCATGTAACTATGCATATGGATCGCCCGCCTATTCTTCGACACAGCATGATCCATAATGTAATAGATTATTCGTCGATCTGGCGTTCAATTATGATATATCCACTGCATTTTCTTTCGATATGATACGTTAGTCTTTCTCTAAACCAGCAACAATTTGCACACATCTATGTCAACAAATCTCATCCAAGTTGGTGCAGGTTAAGGCCGGGATTACAACTGGTATAAGGATTAATGGGAAATTAGCAATTCGACAATGTAAATCATGGCAACAATCTCTTGCATAATTCTCACTCACTAAACTTTTTTGCAGCTTTTCGAACTAAAAGAATGAAAACTGTGTTGCAGCGTGGAACCCCGCAGCACCGCCCACCTCTCTAAGGAGTTACTGATAAGGCAATGCCTCCTCTGTGAACCCTATATATCAGGCAGATTGAATCGAAACTATCCCCGCTATGTCGCAGTCGCAATACAGAAAAATCAAAATTATAAGAAGCATTCGATCCATTAAAGTACAGAAAAGGTCTACCCTGATGCCTTGCAGTGATCTACGCACAAGATCTCTTGCCACATGTGATTCATCAGTCATATCTGGATATAAGAAGCAAGATTAATGCTTCCATGATCCTAGAAATATTACATCAATCCGGAGGAATTCAGGAATGGATCACCAGAAAAATCCTGAGACTCAAAGCATGTGCTATGATGGTATTACCCTCTTAAAAGGTGCTTGGCACTCGGCAGACAATACATTGAGCAAGCAGCATGTCCAACTGGTGCCCATGATGCAGAAGTAGCATTGGCACCATTATTGGCAAATGACCATGGAAAAAATCATTCCTAGGCTGCAACAGCGACCTTCTCCGACTTCTTAACTGCTGGCTTGACAGGTTTCTCATTGTCTGTCTTCTCAGGTTTCTCAATTCCTTGAATGTCGGTTATCCTCAACTTGGTGAGTTCCTAAGAAGGGTGGGAAAAAAAGGTAGGTCAGTAGAAATTACCAGAAGGTGAATGAACAGAAAAACAGTAATTTCCTCATCAGCTGATCTATGATGTACCTGTCGGTGTCCTTTGGTTCGCCGGTAGTTCTTCCTCCTCTTTTTCTTAAAAATAATTACTTTTGCATCTAATGCCTGAAGTATTAAATGGAAAGGAGTTAGGTGTCAAATGATGGGAAAAAAGATGATATCCTAACTTTTAGAAGGGACTAAATTCTTACTAGGTAGGACAGTAAGTAGAAAGAGCAAATAAAATGCTGTCAGTGTACCAATGCCTTCGTATATGACTAAGTAGTAAAAAATTCTGTATAAAAGGAAGTTTCTTTTATCCCACAATTAGATGGTCATGTTGTATGGGTCTGATAATTTCTTATACCAATCAAGAATTTCTAGACAAAATGCAAATCAGATAAGTACTCACCCATTACGGATCTGACAAAGGATCACAACCGAACAAGATATTACACATGACTCAGCTCGACAGATCATTTACAGAAGACATGCCAACTCTCAGAACTTAAGTTCACACTTCCCAAAATCATTTGAGTATTCAACACCATTTCTTAGGAAGGCCAAATAAGCACAGGATGACCTCTCTCTCTCTCTCTCTCTCTCTCTTTTGGTGTAGTGTGAAAGTGGGTGATGATGATGCAAAACTCACATGCTCCTCGACGACTGCATGTACAGCTGCATCTGGAACTGTCGGTCTGCCAACAATTGTCTGAGTCTGTGACCCGACCAGCAGAACTTTGTTCAAAATTAACTGCACCACATAAAGAGTTCTAAGCATTGACTACGCAATTCTATTTGACAAAGGACAACAAAAAGAGAAAATTAGGCAACCTAGATATAGAACATTTTGCCTGTAGATTAATGTATGGGCAGGCAAATAGTAAACCACAAGAAAAGACAGCACAAGTCATGTTAAAGCCAATTGCTCTAGGATGATTTCTGGGGGTTGTTGACAAGTTTAACGCACACTCAGAAGGAAAGAAACGATAAAAAAGAAGCACAAGTCCAAACCATCATCCAAAAGGGACAGATAATAATTTGGCACATCCAAAATTTTGAGGAAGAACAATGCAATCGTGAATAGAAGCTTCCTTTAATGCAAAAAAGAAAGTGCAGACAGTTTGCCTCATCTACTTAGGTGAATAATGCACTTCTAGGAGAATGGATATGGAACAAGAAGGAATGAAAATATATACACACCCTGTCATTGGAAGATAAAAAAGGCTACTAGATTTAACAGAAGGTGAACTTTAATGAGATGGTTGATGGTTTTATGGATCAATCCAAAGCATAACAATTTGCATTTTGTTGTATTATAAGTAAATAATGAGCTATCGCCATGTATTTTAAGGCCAAATGAGCAGAAGAAAATGCTCCAAAACCAAAAGAAACAACTACTCTACTACATCAAGAAAATTGAAGGCTAGGTACAAGCTGAGTATTAAATGATACAGAATGAAAAAACTGTCTCTTCCATATTCTCTTGGTGGTGGTTACCGTGTTCTGGAAAAGTCAAACTTTGTATATCAATTCAAGAAAATTCTTCTTTCAATACAATTTCATTCCCGCCTCAAACATCAGTACCTCTCAAAAGCCAACTTTAGACTTGATTCATTATCAATTTGAACTCCAACAGAGATTGGTAAACACAAATTCAAAAGGGTCTAGTGCTTCAACCAACATCACATAGTCACAAGTTAGTTAGACAAGTAACCAAGATCAGACAGCAACCTAGCAGATTACTAGCAGAATGAGTTATCAAATATACCCACGTCAAGATTCGCGAGCAACATTCATCAGCTTGCAATGTACCTTCTCATTGATGTCGCAGAACTTGAGCCGCTCCGTGAAAATGCAGTCCCCATTGCTCACCTTGAACTGGTGCGATCCAATCTACACACCACACGCCTAGCAGCTAAACACATGAATACAACCAAACCCGAAAAAACACAAACGAACAGAACACCACCCCGGGTCACCGAACCTGAACGACGGCGAAAACCGGCTCGTAAGGCGTGAAGACCCGGTCCGACCTCTGCAGGGGGCCAAGCACCGTGTACCCAATCGCGGCGGCCTCGGCCTCCCTCTCCTCGGGCGTGTAGTCCCACTTGGACCGCGACGAGGCCTTCCCGGTCTCGCAGTCGCTCTCCTCCATGACCTTCCCTCCCTCGCCGTCCGACTCCTCCTCCTCATCCTCGTCCCCCTCGTCCTCGTCCTCGCTCCTCCTGTTGGAGCAGAAGAGACGTGCCCGCGGCTCCCACGGAGGGCACCGGCTCGGCTCGAGGCCGGCCGACGCCCGCCGGGCTTGGAAGAGCGATTCGGGAGGGGGCGGAGCGGAGAGGGGCGGCGGCGGCGGGGTCTTGAGGCGGTGGAGAGACGAGGAGAGAGGCGCGGCGCGGCGGGTCAGGGCTTGGAGGCAGCGCCGGCTCGCCATCGCCGCCTTCTGGTTTGCTTCTTCTTCTTCTTCTTCCTCTTTCAGTTCATTTTCGCAGAGGCGCGGCGGCGACTAGGGTTTTAGCTCGTTCCGGCCGGGGTTCTCCTTCTCGCTATTTTCTTCTTCTTCCTCATTTTTATTTTTTTATTTTTTCCTTTTTATTTTCTTTTCCGGTTAAATAGTGGATTCCATTAGAGAAAAGTTTTTAGTTCATAATAAAAACAGTCACGAAAAACTCTAAATCAATAAATATGTGATAAATTTATTCCAAATTAATTTTTTATCACAAAAACTCTAAACTGTCATTTTTTATAAATTTATCTAAACCAGACAAAACATGACAAATTTATCTTATATTAGTTTTTTTAAAATTTAATTATGAAATTATTGAGTTGGATAATACATGACAGTTAAATAATGCATTATTTTGGGAATTTACTTTCTATTTGTCACGGTTGTATTAGTTTTATGATTTTTGTGGAATTATTCCAATTTAATGAATGATATATTTGTTACAAATATATCGATTTGAGTTTTTGATTATCAAAAGAATTAATTTTGGGTAAATTTATTACAATGTACCGATTTAAGGTTTTTTTTTTTATCATTTTAAGATATTTATCATAAGTATGCCGGTTTGAGGTTTTTAATGATAAAAAAATCAGTTTGAAATAAATTTATCACATGTGTATTAATTTTTGTTTTTCATGATATTTACTCAAATGAAAATGGCATCACTGGCTCTTATTTTGTGCAATCAAGTCATAAAAATTTATAAGAAAAAAACAGTATATTCAAGGGTACATTTATCCTAAATGTTTATAAGTCCTCAACTTTTATTGGAAAATGCCATTGGGTATAATAATACGGTGAGAAATACAATTTAAGAATATCATGTAAGGACTTTTTGAGCAATGTGCATGCAATTTTAAGTATTGTTCATTGAAGGATTTGATTGCACTTTTTTAAAGAAAACTCAAGACTTAATTGAATCAATGAAAGATTTGGAACTTGATTACATTTCATATACAAAATTTAGGACATCATGTGCAATATTTCTAACACATAATGAGAACAACAATTTCCTGATGACCTGCAATCCTCCATCGGCTTTATCAACTCCTTGCATTAATGCAATAGTGAATGTAATCTTTCGATGCTCTTCTCATTATGCAAGGTAGTAACTAGGGCACAAATGATAATCCATTATATTCCCAAACTCTATCTTTTGTTTTATTTCTATTCCTTAAACAAGTTTCTAAATAAAAATAAGCATTTGATAAGGACATAAAATTTCCATTCCTATAATAGAAATTCATTTGCTAGACTTTCTTAAATATCTTTATCTCGAGCAGCCGGCGATGGACAACGAGCGATCGGCAATTGTGGATGGTGGATGGGCGACAACGGGTCAACGGCTAGTCGGCAACAAGGGCGAGAGATGAGAAATGATTTTATTTCTCATTTCTATTCCAAAGATAAAAAAAAGTAGAAAAATTTTATTTTTCATTTTTATTCCAAACATATTTTTGAGTTAAAAATTTGTCCTGAAAATAGAAAAACGAAATTGCCTTACCAAACGAATATGTATTTTAAACCTGTTCTTAGAAAGAAATAAAATAAAATAAAATAAAATAAAATAAAAAACAGAGAAATAGAATAGTTATCATACACAAAATAATATAATAATTCCAATTCAAAGAAGTTTCATGATACATGAGAGCAATCATTTACCACTATTAACCAATAAGTTCGAATCTCTCACTTCTAGCCGAAGTCTCGACGATAACCAGTAATGTCCTTTTGTCATGGGTCAACAGTTCTTTGACTGCAGAACAACTTGTGCAGCACTTGGCGAGCAGAAGTTGTCAGACCAGCCTTTGTTCAATAGCTGTCCAAGAGAACAATAAGGTGAATACCTTCCTTATATGAGGTCATACCATGCCCAGCTTAACACAAGTGTTCTAATCTATCGAGCAAGACAACATATTACTTTAGGCTTGACGACTTGTTTTGGCTTGCTATAGCCTGATTAGGAGTGCGTCATAAATTCCTGACCAGTTTGTGTACGGGAGATTAACCCCACTTTGAGAGCTCATAAGTAATATTATCTTTCTATTTTAGAACTTTTAATACCAATCGTCTTGACTTCATTTCTACAGACTAATTGTATTTATCTTCTTTGCATCACTTACCTTTCACTTGATAACCCCAACTTCCACTCACAAGCATGACGAGTACGAGAGAATCAAGGACCGTGACACTTCACACTAATTCGGAGAATTCAACCACCCCATTTCAACTATCATCCCGTAATGTTCCTTTGGCACTAGCTGCACGAACTTTAAAAACTCATGATTGCTCCATCTATGTCAAGTTCGTGCCGCCTCTCTTGTGGCAACTTCTAAGTAAAAAGAATGTTTAAAATACGAAGAACATATAAAACAAAAACAATTAACAACATATAGAAATCATCATAGTTCAAGAATTTTTCTTTTTTTTTTTTTTTGCATAAAATTTAAAAAGAAATATTCCAATTTATAGAAACCATCAAGAATTTTTATGATTGTAACAGACGTAAAGAGTTCATACTTACATAATAAACCCCATTGAAAAGCTAAAGCAAACTAACAAGAAATCAGGAAGAGATATTATAATCTCCAATGATGCAAGACACACAGAGAGTACATCATTATTCTGTAACTCACATATAAAGGGCAAGTAAAGAGATTGTGATGTTTCACATCACAAAAAACTGGACATAAACAACGAAATGCATCTTCATCTTGACAGATCATAAAAGAGCGATTGATCGTCCTCCAGCAAAGTCAGCTCCACATCTGCTTCCAATCGCGTCAATGTGGAGACCGCGCTTAAAGGATAGATAGATCCAACTCTTATGTGGTCGATCTCTTCATCATTTTGCCAGACGACCACAGGATTTCGGAGGGATCGTACTCGCTCCAATTCCATCGTCACTTCCTTCATTGTGGGCCTATACCTTCCCTTAAGGTTTAAGCATCTTTTCGCTAGGTTAGACACAACATTAATTTCTTCTTTCTCCCCATGATATGATACTTCCTTATCAAGAATATCGAACAAACGGTTCTCCTCCATCGAAATGATGAAGTATGTGGCTAGACATCTTCCTTCTTCCGTCCTTAGTTCACAAATTGGTTTTTCTCTGGTTAGTAGCTCAACAAGAACAACCCCAAAGCTATAGACATCACTCTTATCCGTAAATTGACTTGTTCGGAAGAATTCTGGGTCCAAGTATCCAACGGTTCCTTGCACCTTTGTGGTCACGTGAGTTTGGTCGATGGTAATTGATCTGGAAGTTCCAAAATCCGCCACTTTGGCTCTATAGCTTTCGTCTAAGAGTATATTCGATGACTTGATATCTCGATGATAAATCGGGATGGCCGCAGCAAAGTGCAAATACGAAAGAGCCCCAGCAATTTCATTAGCAATTCTTAACCGTGTCTCCCATGATATAGGAAATCCTCTACATGGATCATGAAGATATTGGTAGAGGGTTCCATTAGGGACAAATTCATATACTAGAAGAGGAACTTCACACTCCAGGCAGAATCCCAACAACCTGACCACATTTCTATGATTGATTTCAGAGAGAATAATGACCTCATTGATGAATCGTTCAACTTGTCTTACATTGACAACTTTAGATTTCTTGACTGCGATGATCGTTCCATCTATTAACATTCCCTTGTAAACTGTTCCTTGACCACCTTGACCTAGTATTCGACTCTCGTTAAAATGGTCTGTAGCTATGTCTAACTCCGTTGAGGCGAATAACTTACCTTTTGCCTTGTGATGGTCTTCAATAGAAGATAGGCGTTGTTGCAATGCAAGTCCACCATTACGTTGGAAGAACTTTTGCTTGAGCTTTGCCGCACGCCTTCTTTTAATGAACTTGTACAACCACCAAGAAAGCAAAAGTAATACTATGGTTCCAACACCCGTGGCCGTACCTGTGTAAAGAAAAAGTCAATTGCAAATGGTTTAGGAACCTAACAGATAATATTCAGGGAGTTTTTCTTCACTGTAGGATTTACATGACCAATTTCACCTTCATCGTCAACGAATTTGCTTCCACCAATTTGAAAAAGTGCCTTCTTGCTTTTGAAGAGAGAAAATAGAAAGGATGATTCACTCAACAAAATAATTCGAAAGCCCCTCAAGTGCCATGCATCTTGAAAAAAATTATTCAAAAAATTCTAAACTACTATATGATGGCAATTTAATCCTAAATCTTTTAATTATACCAATTCAGTTTCAAACCTCTTGGCATTTTGCCAATTCAATCTTAAACTTTCGAAAATGTTCAATAGAAGTCCCTAAAACTTGTCATAAGAGTGTAATTGAGACTTAGTCCCAAAACTTATCAAATTGATGCAATTGAGTGCTTTCATTAATTTCGTCCAATTTGACTAACTTAAAATGCCGACATGGCTTCTTTATTACTTTCTCTCTCCTACGTGGCACAAACATAACCAAAACAAGAAACATTAGCTCAAAATGACGTTGTTTTCATCCAAATTTGATTTTAAATATAAATATTAATTAAATTTAATTAGAAAAAGGTAGCATACCCCACCCCAACCAACAATGGCCGTTAGCTTGATCTAGGGGAGAGTTGCGACCCTCGCCTATGGTTGGCTAGGGTTGCCTAGGCCTGGCGATCTTGGCCGATCCTCGCCCCACCATCACTAGCTCTTTCAAGTGATGGTAGGGCAACGGTAACCTTGCTATTTTTTAATAAAAAATTTTGTTTTTTTTTTAAATTTAATTAAATTAAAATTTATATTAAAAATCACATTTGTATCAAAACGTCGTTTTGGGGTTGTCTTTGTTGTTTTGGCCACATTAGCATTGTGTAGGAGAGAGACAGTAATAAAAAAAAAAAAAAAGTCATATCAATATTTTCCATTAGTCAAATTAGATGGAGTTAATAAACGAACTCAACTACACAAATTTAATAAGTTTAGGACTCAATTGTACTTTTCGAAAGTTATAAGACTTAATTGCACTTGCATGATAAGTTTTAGGACTTCTAGAAAACATATCCACTAAAATTTTTATTTGTGGAAATTTAGTGATCAATTTTTTGAGAATTTGCCAATTTAGTCCTAAACATTTTATCATATTACTAATGTAGTCCTTTTGGTTAATTTTGGTCGAAATCATTGACGTGGCAATCCAATTAGCACCTATTATCTACGTGGCATAGTCAATACTTACGTGGACAATTTTTAAATTTTTTAAAAAAATTTCGAATTTTTTAATTTTCTTTTTTCTTTTTGTTTTTTTGTCATTGAACCTTTGAGCTAAATCTAGCGACCGCTTGCCAGCCCTCGCTATCAATAACAAGGGTGCTGTGGCCCTCACCTAGACCCTTGTTGGGGGGCAAGGGCCGTGAACCCACACCCATGGCCCACAAGGGCTCGCCCAAGTGCCGGCGATTGAACTAAAAAAGAAAAATTAAAGAAAAGAAGAAATAAAAAAATCCAAAAAAATTTAAAAAAATGCCAATGTTAGTAGTGATCATGCCATGTAGGATAACTAGTATTGACTAGATTGTCACGTTAACGATTTTCGGCCAAAATTAACTGGAAGTACTATAGTGATAATTTGTTAAAAGGTTTATGGTTAAATTGTCAAATTCTCAAAATGTTTAAGATTAAATTGACAAAATTAAAATGTTTAAAACCAAATTGGCAAATTGTCAAAGGGTTTAAGACTATCTTGGCATAATTGAAAGTTATAGGATTGAATTGGCTACCGTACATTAGGTTTAGGACTTTTTGGACAATTTTTCTATGCATCTTAAACAAAGATTTCAATCAAATTGTCAAAAGCATAGAATTGGAAAATAAAATTGAGTTAAAAGCATTGTTGAATGTGCAGATTATGAAAGAACAGTTTATCTGAGCAGAGATGGCAATATCTTTCGCCTTCGTGCGGATGAAATTGGTGTATATACTGTCACGTACCGCGAGAAGGAGAAAAAAAGAGCGGGCAGTGACGTACTTGTAATGATGATGTCCTTTGTGTCTACGCAGTAGTATGATCCCGGTCGATTCACACACTTCCCTCGGCAGATGTTTGGATCCTCTTTGCACTCATCGATATCTGATGGATATTAAATGATGGATTAATGAAGGAAGGAAAAAGAACAGATTGTTTCTAGATAGATGACTAAACATTCAGCAGTCAAATTCTCTCTTGGATTCTCTTATATTACCGATTTGTGAGCATCCATTGTGAGATTTGAAGAATTTATTCATCCCAACTATATTCGCAGAATTTTCATTGGTTTCGAGCTTGCATATCATCCTACTTGATTTTAGATAAAGAATATGCTAAGATGCAAAGTAGAAGCAGACGTTCTAAGCTCACCTTGGCACCCATGGGGAAGAAAATAATTCCCTCCGTAACCTGGATTGCAAGAACAATATAGTATAGTTTCCAACCCACGCTTGACGTTTGGCAGGCAGGAGCCGGAATTGTTATTGACGAGCCTATTGCTTTGTTGGCTCAGTAGTTGTTCCTCATGCTGGGTAATCGCCCATTCGAGCATCACAGGAACATGTGGCGGTAAACTGCTCAGATCAGCTTGGTTCAACCATGCAGGCTCGACCAAGAAGGCGAACCTGCATTTTGCATCATTTGACGATACGGCTTCGCCCTTGAAAGTCTGGAATTCCACACTGTAGTTGCCGATATCATCGATGGTTGAAGTCACACAGCAACCGGCACCATTAACGCACTGGTTTAATCCGAGAGTCCCGTCTCCACCGCAGAAAGACTTGCATCCTATGACCTTCCATGGGGTATCACTGATGGCTATCAAGGCCGGGTTGTCACGACCTCTGGCAACAAAATGGTTTTTATCACTGATGGCCATCGAGGCCTGGTTGTCACAACCTCCGGCAACAAAATAGTTTTTACGCCAGGAGTACGTGAAAATTCTGTTACTGCTCCTTAAGTCCACTGGGTTTTGCCGGTTGGTCGAACAATTCGGATGTGAGTACGATATGGGCTGGCGGACGTTAATGTAGCCTGGGAAGGATGAACTTTCGGGTAGCTGGACATCTGACACCACCACGCCGAATTTCTTAAGTACCGGAGTAGAGATGCTCTGGATCTGCTGGCAATCGATCTCGTACCAGGGATCCAAGAAGCAGCCATGTCCAATCCCAAAAGGGTATGGAATGTTTGTCAGATGGCCGCACGAATCCAGACAGCCTGGCCAGGCCAGACTCTGAGGAGGCGGTTGTGCAGCATCAGCTGAGCGGTTCGCCGCGAAAACAAGCACAAGAGCAGGGAAGGCCGTCGCCAGGATCACCTTCTCCCTGTTCATCCTCCACAGTCTGCTCCTACAGCTAGCTATTGAATTGTCAAGCAGCACGCCACGAAACAGATGACGCTCCCTGTTGTTCTCTCTCGTTGATTGATGACGCCTCTCTCAGTCTCGGGTGTTCTGCCTCTCTCGCCCTCTCTATTTATTTACTCGTAGCAGTTGGCACTCGACGGAACGACTTAACTTGACTCTGCTATTCGACTTTTGTCCGTCGATGGAATCGTTGGTGTAGTTTGCATGCATATCCGTTTATTGCTCCTATTCTAGCTAAATATGGCGGTGAATTTTATGTCCTATTGTCCATCAAACATGACGTCAGGCATGATCATAGCCTGTTTAACGGGTAATTTGAGCTGGGGCTTAAGCCGATACGTGGATTTAGAGATGTAATATGGATGAAATCTAGGAAACTTGCCGATAACCTAACGAGCCCCACAATGATTGCCGCCCAGATGCTTCTCGTAAGTGTCATCCTAAGAATGCCAAAACTCTGTTGTTATTGTACTTGTATCCATGAAATCATATTAACAGGATAATTGTCCAAAAAGATCTAATCCTATTATGTAGCGGTCAATTCGGCCATATTTGTCGAAAATTTGATGAATTTAATTTTAAATTTTTTGATAATTTGGTTCTCTTGGCCAATTTTGATTGGAAATAGATGACATAGATATCTTTTATAATTCTTTGAAAAAAGTTCTCAAGTTCTTTTTATAAAATTTTAAATTTTCTTTTCTTTTCACCATCCTATGTAGCCCAAGCTTGTGGCCAGCGAGGGTCACCAGCCATTACCGAGGCCCAATTGACCCCTGCCGGCCTTTCGGGGGAAGAAGAATAGAGAAAAATAAAAGAAAAGAAAAAATCACAATAATTATTTATATTAGCATTGATCGTGCTATGTAAAACACCTAATGTACACGTCATTAATTTCCATCCAAAATTGTATGGGATGCCTAATTAGTAAATCGTCAAAATATTTAAGTCTAAATTGGCAAAATTGAAAAAAATTAGAATTGAATTAACCATTGTACAACAAATTTAGAAAATTTTAGATAATTTTCCCCACTATTAATTATTTCACTATAAATGGGGACTTTCCCAAGTAGTGAAAAAATCCTTCCCTAAAAGGTTCATTTTGGTTTTTTGTGGAAGGGGGCTCTCAGTTGATCTTAAACAGGCCAAACGCTCGATTTTATAGTGAAGATGAATGGTAAATTATTGAGTATTGGAAATGATAAAACACCGTTGCCGATGAAAATACAACATGCTAATTCATTGGTCGGAAACATTGGGGAATTCGCGTGATAGTAATAATGATTACCAACTGTGGGTAATCCAAAGCCCACTAAATTGTAACTACTAGCAAGCGGTTAGTATCCAGTCACAACTGCACATTTTGAGATTCCATTGGTCCTATTTGTAAGCGGCTACGACTTTCGAGTTCATCGAAATACCAAACCGTCACTTCGCGCCCACGTTCCCATTCGACATCCTTGGTCCATGCGTTTTCCTTTCTATGTTCACCCTAATTGGCCATCCAACAGTCTTTATCACTGGATTATGATACATGTCCTTTGCCTGACGTAGATTAACCATGTCATGTAAATTATGTAATCGACGGTGACTGTGCCATATAGTTCTCGATATCCACTTCTCCGCATGTCCTTTGAGTCATCTTTCTTAACCAAACTCAATGAACCAATCAAATTTTACTATTTATTAGTTCCGAAGAATTGGCTATTTTTTTTTGTCTAAATGTAAACTAGGTAACTTTACGCTGGCCAACTGACCTGGGTACAGGAAGGGAAACCACCTAAAGTACCGAAATTTAAGACCCTAAGAAGTGCTTAGAGATCCTAGCAACTTTCTTTTGAGTGATTTTTCCAAGTCTGATCGCCCTCCTCTCCTTCTCCTTCATTTGGCATAACAAGCGCTAGATAGGTTCATGTCATAAGAATTATTATAGCCCACATGATATTATTAATTAATGGTTTAATAATTATTTAAATGCTATAAAAGAAATATTGGCTATGAAAAGTTACAACTCTCATGAAAAGGTACAATTTTTATGAGGAAGTTACAGTCCTTATAAAAATTTACTTTGATAAAAGGCCCTTGTTGATAATTAGTATAAACAAAGTCTGGTCCTATCTGTACTTAAGACAACGAAGGTTGTATTCTATCATCTATCAGATAAAATGCATTAAGAAAAGTGAATCAAGGGAGAGAAATCAATTTTTTCATCTCTTCAATTTCTACAACAATTATTTTCAATGATATTGCTGTGGATAATGACATGCATTCATCTCTCTTATCATAAAAAAATCATGAATATCGAAGATTCCTATTTTTTTCAAATTTTCACAAAAAGAATTACATTATTTCTAATAACTGGTATCGAAGCATAGTTTTGGATCTCATGATTATTAAAAATGTATGGTTTTTGAATAAAGATTTGTTGAATGAGGTTGGTCTTTTTCTTGTTATTCGCCAATTATTGAAATGATTTCACGGGAAACCTAAACGGTGGAAGGCGTGGGGAAACGAAGTGAAAAAAGGGAAAAAAATTGGCGAACTGGCACAAAGGGGAAGAAGGCGCGTGGATCCACGTGCGCTAACGATCAAGCGTGTGGAATCCACACGCCCCACGCGCGCTTAAATGCCCCTTAGCTATTTATTTTACGATTCTACCCCTCTCCTTTGTTTATTTACGATTCTACCCTAGTTGCATTGATTTACCATTTTGGCCCTTGTTGATAAATTTACGATTCTACCCCTTTGGTATTCTGTTTTACAGCTTTGCCCTTACACATTAACTACGGTATTGCCCTTGCATGCAATTTGGAGAATGTTTGTGTTTTACAATGTTACAAATTCAATTATGAATGGTTTGTTAGTCACCAAAGCGGTTGAAACTTGGTCTTTTGAATTTTTGATATTATACATTGTTTTGTTCAATTATCCGTGACTAATTGATGCTATGATTACCACTCATGTGTAGCACACTTGATGTGTTCTAGTCCATCGAGTGAGGTAACAGATTACTTTATGCTCAACAGCTGCTTTTGGCCTGCCATGGTCTTATTATGAGAGTAGCATTAGCTCCCGACCAATTTGTACATAAGAGGCCAACTCTACCTTGAGAGCTCCTAAGAAATAGAATTGTTTTATCCTAAAACTCCCGTTACCAACCATCCTAATTCCACTCTTACGGTTAAATTGTATTCATCCCATCTACATCACTCACCCTTCATTCGATAACCTCATGCTCTAGTCACAAGTATCACGAGTATGGGAGAATTAAAGACCATGACACTTTGCACTGATTGGAGAATTCAACCACGTTGTTTCAACTATCATTCCATAATGTTCCTTTGGCACCAGCAGCACGCATATTAAAAACCCATGATTGCTCCATCCGGGTCGAGTTGGTGCCGCCCCTCCCGTGGCGACTTTCAAGTAAAAGGAATGTTTAAAATATGAAGAACGCATTAGAAAAAAAAACAATTAACAACTTATAGAAATCATCAAAGTTCATTCTGCATAAAAATTAAAAAAGAAATGTTCCAATTTATAGGAACCATCGAGAATTTTTACGACTGTAAGAGATATAAAGAGTTCATACTTACATAATAAACCCCATAGAAAAGCTAAAGCAGACTAACAAGAAATCAAGTAAGAGATATTATAATCTCCAATGATGCAAGATATACAGAGAGTATATCATTATTCTGTAACTCACTTATAAAGGGCAAATAGAGAGATTGTGATGTTTCACATATAGAAAACTAGACACAAACGAGGAAATGCATCTTCATCTTGGCAAATCATTAAAGAGTGACCGATCATCCTCCAACAAAGTGAACGCCACATCTGCTTCTGATCGCGTCAAAATGGAGACTGCATCCAAAGGACAGATAGATCCAGTTCTATGTTGGTCGATCTCTTCATCATTTTGCCAGACGACCACAGAATTTCGGAGGGATCGTGCTCGCTCCAATTCCATTGCCACTTCCTTCATTGTGGGCCTATACCTCCCCTTAAGATTTAAGCATCTTTTCGCCATGTTAGACACTGCAATAATTTCTTCTTTCTCCCCATGGTCTAATACCTCCTTATCAAGAATATCGAACAAACGGTTCTGCTCCATCGAAATGATAAAGTACGAGGCCAGACTTCTTCCCTCTTCCGCCCTTACTTTGGAAATTGGCTTTTCTCCTGTCAATAGCTCAACAAGAACAACCCCAAAGCTATAAACATCACTCTTATCTGTAAATTGGCTCGTTTGGAAGAATTCTGGGTCCAAGTATCCGAAGATTCCTTGCACTTTTGTTGTCAAGTGAGTTTGGTCGATGGTAATTGATCTAGAAGCTCCAAAATCTGCCACTTTGGCTCGATAGCTTGCGTCCAAGAGTATATTCGAGGACTTGATATCACGATGATAAATTGGGATAATTGCAGCAAAGTGCAAATACGAAAGAGCCCCAGCAATTTCATTAGTGATTCTCAACCGTGTCTCCCATGATATAGGAAATCCTCTACATGGATCATGAAGATATTGGTAGAGGGTTCCATTGGAGACAAATTCATAAACTAGAAGAGGAACTTCATACTCCAGGCAAAATCCTAACAGCTTAACCACATTTCTGTGATTGATTTCGGAAGAAAATAACGACCTCATTAATGAACTGTTCAACTTGTCTTGCATCAATAACTTTGGATTTCTTGACTGCGATGATCGTTCCATCCATCAACATTCCCTTATAAACCATTCCTTGACCACCCTCACCTAGTATTCGGTTTTTGTTAAAATGATCCGTAGCTATGTATAACTCCGTTGAGGTGAATAACTTAGCTTTCGCCTTGTGATTGTCTTCAATAGAAGATAGGCGTTGTTGCAACACAAGTCCGCCATTACGTTGGAAGAACTTTTGCTTGAGCTTGGCCGCACGCCTTATCTTGATGAACTTGCACAACCACCAAGAAAGCAAAAGTAATACTATGGCTCCAACACCCGTGCCCGTACCTGTGTAAGGAAAAAGTCGGTCGCAATTGCTTTGGGAAGCTAACAGATAATATTCAGAGAGTTCTTCTTCACTCTAGGATTTACATGACCAATTTCACCCTCATCAACGAATTAGCTTCCACCAATTTAAACAAGTACCTTCTTGCTTTGAAGAGAGAAAATAGAAAGGAGGATTCACCTAACAAAATAATTCGAAAGCCCCTCTAGTGCCATGCATCTTGGGAAAATTTGTTCAAAAATTCTAAACCTATTATATGATAGCCAATTTAATCCCAAACCTTTTAATTGTGTCAATTTAATTTCAAGTCTCTTGACATTTTGTCAATTTAGTCCTAAACTTTGATATATATATATAAACGTGCACACACACACACACTAGAAGTCCTAAAACTTGTCATAAAAGTACAATTGAAATTTAATCCTAAAAGTACAATTCTGTCAAAGTTGATTAACTTAAAATGCTGACATGGCTTTTTTTATTACTTTCTCTCTCCTACATGGTGCTAAAGTGGCCAAAACAAGAAAGATAAACCCAATATGACGTCGTTTTTGTCCAAATTTGATTTTTAATATGCATATTAATTAAATTAAATAAAAAAAAAGGTAGTAAACCCCGCCCCAACCAATGACGGCCCTCGGCTCGATCTAGGGGAGGGCTACAACCCTCTCCCTAGATCTAGGAAAAGCCCTACAGGCCCTCACTTGCAGTCGGCCAGCTAGGACTTGGTGACCCCTACCGATCCTCGTCCCACTATCGCTAGGCTAGTTTGCTACCTTGTTATTTTTTTTAAATAAAATTTTTATTTATTTTTAAATTTTAATTTAATATTTAAATTAAAAATCAGATTTGTATCAAATCAACGTCATTTTGGGGTTATTTTTCTTGTTTTGGCCATGTCTGCATCCCATAGGAGAGAGACAATAAAAAAAAAGCCATGTTGGTATTTTCCATTAGTCAAATTGGATGAAGTTAATAAAATGACTCAATTGTCTTTCAAGACAAATTTTAGGACTCAATTGCATTTTTTGAAAGTTTTAAAAATTAATTACACTTTCATGACAAGTTTTAGAACTTCTAGTGAACATATTCTCTAAAATTTTTATTTGTGCTAATTTAGTTCTAAATTTTAAAGGAATTTGTCAATTTAGTTCTAAACATTTAATCATATTACTAATGCAGTTCTTTTGATTAATTTTGACCAGAAAATCATTGACATGTGATCCAATTAGCACCTACTCTCTATGTGACATAGATGTTACTTATGTGGATAATTTTTAAATTTTTAAAAAAGTTTTTGAACTTTTAATTTTCTTTTTTTCTTTTATATTTTTGGTCACTAAACCTTTGAACCAAATCTGGCGAGTGCTTGTGAGCCCTCACTATGGCCGACAAGGGTGCCACGCTAGGCCTTGTTGGCAGTGCAAGGGCTGTGAACTCCTCCCGTGGCTAGCAAGTGCTCGGCCAAGTGCCAACGATTGAACTAAAAAAGAAAAAGCAAAGAAAATAACAAATAAAAAAATCCAAAAAAATTAAAATAAATTGCCAATTTCAATGACAACCATATCACATAGGGCAACCAACATTGACTAGGCCACCACGTTAGCGATTTTTGACCAAAATTAGCTAGAAGGACTACATTGGTAATTTGTTAAAAAGTTTATAATTGAATGGTCAAATGCTCAAAACATGTAGAACTAAATTGAAACAATTAAAAATATTTAAGACTAAATAGGCAAATTGTCAAAGGGTTTAAGACTAACTTGACCAAAGTGTTTAAGACTAACTTGGCATAATTGAAAGGTTTATGACTAAATTAATCACCGTACATTTGGTTTAGGACTTCTTGGACAATTTTCCCATGCATCTTAAACGAAAGCAAAGAATTGGAAAATAAAATTGAGTTAAAAGCATTGTTGACTGCGCGGATTATGAAAGCACAGTTTATCTGAGCGGAGATGGCAATATCTTTCGCCTTCATGCGGATGAAATTGGAAATACTGTCACGTTCCGCGAGCAGGAGAAAAAAGAGCGGGCAGTGACGTACTTGTAATGATGATGGCCTTGTTGTCTACGCAGTGGTATGATCCTGGTCAATTCACACACTTCCCTCGGCAGATGTTCGGATACTCTTTGCATTCATCGATATCTGATGGATATTAAATGATGGATTAATGAAGGAAGAAAGGATAAAGAACATATCGTTTCCAGATATATGACCAAACATTCGGCAGTCAAATTCTCTCTTGGATTCTCTTATATTACCGATTTGTGAGCATCTGTTATCTGATTTGAACAATTTATTCATTTCAACTATATTGGCAGACTTTTCATTGGTTTCAAGCTTGCATATCGTCTTACTTGATTTTGGATAAAGAATACGGCTAAGATGCAAAGTAAAAGCGGACTTTCTAAGCTCACCTTGGCATCCATGGGGAAGAAAATAATTCCCTCTGTAGCCTCCATTGCAAGAACAGTATAGTAGAGGATCCGATTCGGGCCTGATGAAGTAACGGCAGGAGCCGGAATAGTCATTGGTGACCCAATTGCTTTGGTTGCTCAGTAGTACTTCCTCATATTGGGTAATCGCCCATTCGAGCATCACCGGAACATCTGGTGGTAAAATTCTCAGATCAGCTTGATACAACCATCTCTTCTCGACCAAGAATGCATAGTTGCATTTTGCTTCCGACCGCGGTATGGGTTTGCCCTCAAAAGTCAGGAATTCCACTCTGTATTTGCTAATATCATCGATGACAGAACTCACACAGCAACCGGTACCACTAAGACATTGTTTGTATCTGAGAATCCCGTCTCTGCCGCACGAAGACTTGCATCCTACGACCCCACCCGGGTTACCATTGATGGCCATCAAGGCCTGGTTGTCACAACCTCCGGCAACAAAAAAGTTTCTACCCTGGGAGTACCTGAAAGCTCCGTTACTTCTCCCTAAGTTTACTGGGGCATCATTTTGCTGGTTGGTCGTACAGTTATGATGTGAATACGATATCGGCTGGCTGACCTTAATGAGGCCCAGGGAGCCTAAAAGTTGCGGTAGTTGGATATCTAACACCACTACGCTGAAATTCTTAAGTACCGGAGTGGAGATGTTGTGGGTTTGCCGGCATTCGATCTCGTAGAGGGGACTCAAGAAGCAATCGCGTCCGATTCCAAAAGGGTACGGAATGTTTGTCAGGTTGCCACACGTGTCCGGGCAGCCTGGCAAGGCCAGACTCTGAGAGAAAATATTAGGTACGTCTCACGCTCCAGCCTGGCAAACAAGAAGGCGGTGGGAGCGCGACACGTGTCCTCGTGGGACCCACGTTCTGGAGAGAAAAAGAGGCGCCAAATTAAAAAAATTTCGGTCTCGGTTTTCTTTCTTCACGCCTCTCTCCCTCTTTCAGTCGCTCTCTTGTCCGACGAACTCCCCCTCCCTCTCCACCCTCCCTCTTTCCGACCGGCGAACCACCGACGAACCAGGAGGATACCGGCGAGACGACCGCGAGCAACCGACCGGCGTGCGACCTCCCTCTTTTTCTCTCTGCCCTCCAGCGTGCGACCTCTCTCTCTGCCCTCCCTCTTTCCCACCGGCGAACCACCGCGCCACCCCTCGGGCTCCAGATCTGGCCCAGACTCATCCGTCCCTGCTCTCTCTCCCCTTGCGTCTCTGTCTGCCCTCCCTCTCTTCGCGGCGAACCAGCGCGTGACCGGCGAAGCACCGCGCCCCACTTCCAGCTCCAGATCCGACACCGGCTTGTCTTGTACGCTGGAACGTTGGCGCCCGACCGGCTCACACCCACCGGCCTGTTCATCTCCAGTTCCGCCCGCATCACGATCCCGCCAGTTGCTCGCCCGACCTCCTTCGTCGAGTCCCCAGCCCTCCTCTCCAACGTCCAGGTAATTTTGCTTCTCTCTCTTTTTCTCTGATGGCGTGCGTGTTTTCCCCTGATGAGGACGATAGGAATGAAGATGACGATGAGGGTGAGAAATTCATGGCCTCGTTAAGTCAGGAATGAATCCCAGGGGCTTGCCTGCATGACCCTTATGTTTTTTTAGTAGTTCTCTCTCTAGCGTGCTCGTTTGCGGGTATGCTTTCGGGATTGATTTGGTAACTATCGAGTGCACCGTTGTGGTTGCTTTTTGCTGGTAGTGGTTCCTCGGGATGGGTCGAGCTTCAAATGGGAATGTTTTTGCTTTTGCTGGTTTTTGATGGGTTGGGCTAACTATGTTGTCTCTGGTTCAAGAGCTTGTCAGTCCGTCAAGCGAGCTTGCTGATGTTTTAGGACTTAGTTGAATTAGGTGACAGTGGCACAGCTTTGGGGGCCAAATGTTACCCAATCTCGTACTCTAGCCTTGAAGCTTAGGAGGCGATGTTCTTGTTCCCTGAACTGGTCAAATGCACATTTCCATGAAAGGATGAAGAAGTATTCAGTGCCACACAATTCTTCAACACACCATTTTTCAATTATAAATTTATGTGTGACGTTTCTGATTCTGTTTGGATGCCTTTTAATTTACCATATGAGAGTCATCCGGAAGGATTTCTATGAGTAAGAGTGCAAGCATTTGTCACCCTCTTTTCCTTGTTCTTATTGTGTTCTCTCTATCTATGCTATGGACTATGTGTTTTTACATGTTTGATCGCCTGGCAGTTTCATACCTGAAGACACAGCAGTAGACAGAGAGCAGACAGGATCGAAGTGCATCCGTTCTGATGTCTTCTGGTATCCAAAGAACGGGTCTTTGTTTGCTGCAGCCCTCAGTTTTGGTGCTCAGCTGTGCATTCTGTGAGTTTCTTAACCAATCAATGCATCTGAGATCATCTTACTCATGGGAACTGCAAAATTGAGGATCCGCAGGCAATAGTAATTGAAACATCTTTGAAGCGACTATTATAGCTGGCAATACATTGCTATTTAACATTGAACTAACAATATCACCAAGAATCTCATCGATCTTCATTAAATTCTACTTGAGTGGGCTTATCAATACGTCTTGATAGTGCCAGCTCTTAGCATGCCTAATGCCAATTTTGAGCAGTAGGATTTACACTATCTGTTTAATTTCAATCCTATCATATCAAGACTGGAATGTGATGCACTTAACAAATGTTTGAGGCTGGAAAAGGGGTCCTGACTGCTTCATTTAGGTTAATTAAAACAAACAGTCTTGGAGTTATATTGACCTTTGCTGTATACAATAAGGATCTACCACCAAATGCCACTCTTGATGAGAGGATTGAGGCAACTGATGGGTAATGTTCTCCATCGTGGTTGGTTCTCTTGCTATCAGGCACGCATAAATAGAAGTGATGCCGGCTTGTCAGACAGATACTGTGGCTTCCTAACATTTACAGTGCTCTGAAGCAGGTACCTTGGTGGGGTCTTACATATTGAATCACTAGTAGAGAAGTTGCTTCAACAGCTCGCAAGCAAGCAGAACATTGTTGTGAATGTATATGACACCGCCAATTGGTCACATGCAATCAGTATGTATGGTTCAGATGTATCGGAAGATTATCTAGAGCATGTCAGCACTCTCAATTGTGGGGATCCGTTCAGGAAACATGAGATGTGCTGCAGGTAATTGTTTCCTTTCCTCGTAGATACTTGTGGTGTTCATCTACCTTGTGCAGTGCTCTTTTTGACTATATGGTCTAAGAAGTAAAAAGAAGCCCCTTGGTCAATGCGTTAAATTAATATGTAGTGCTTTAAGTCCTCTCATGGCCGGCCTAGCCCCTGTTTCTGATGTGTGGTCCATGCATCACTTGGACTGTTGGACATTGGCTTAGTTGTCTAGCGGCCCTTGCTGTCCGTTCTTGAAAGATGTCATGCACTGGAAATAAGTGAACGTTCTGGTGTTTACCATAGGAACTGTGATAGCCACAATTATGATGTTCTAAATTCTGCTATATGGTACCTATATTTTTTGTGTGAATTATCGATCCCTGTGAATTGTAGAAACTTGCATTACTGACTCTGTAATGCAAACAGATTCAAACAAAAAGCACCATGGCCATGGCTTGCAATAAGTACATCAGCTGGCATTCTTGTGATTGCCTCTCTTGTTGGGTATATTTTCCAAGCAACAATGAATCGAATTGCCAGAGCTGAAGATGACTATCGTAAGATGATGGAACTTAAGAAGCGAGCAGAGGCAGCTGATGTGGCAAAGTCACAGGTAATTCACGTTTTAGTCTATTATGTTTTGATTTAAAACATACTGAGTGATGCAGTAACAGATTTTGTTTTGCCTTCTATAGTTTCTTGCTACTGTTTCGCATGAGATCAGAACCCCCATGAATGGAGTTCTAGGTGAGTTTGTGGACAAACTGTTTGTTTAAATTTTGCTTGGCACGTGCAGGGATATATATAATAAGTGAAGACCTTCACATCCCATCATAACATGACAATGCTTGTATCGCAGGAATGTTGCATATGTTGATGGACACAGATCTTGATGAAACTCAACAAGATTATGTTAGAACTGCACAGGAAAGTGGAAAAGCTTTGGTTTCACTTATAAATGAGGTCTTGGACCAAGCGAAGATTGAATCTGGTAAGATTGAGATTGAGGCTGTGCAGTTTGATTTAAGGACCATATTGGATGATGTCTTGTCCCTCTTCTTGGGGAAATCTCAAGAAAAAGGAGTGGAGGTATTGATTGCCTCTTCATCGTGTATCAACTCTTTGGGGGACCATGGCAAGGGTTTCTTTTTGAGGATTTTGCTAAGCTACAGCTTTTTGTATCAAGTATATAATTACGTCGGGCTGCAACAGATGTGCTTTGCATATTTAAAAAGGGAGTTTATCATGTTTAATTTTCCCATGATGTGTCGCATTCTATTCTTCTTCAGTGTCTTGTAAATATAAACTTTCAGTTAATAGTTGGTTCATAGTGCCCTTAGAAACTCATTTAAAAGGCTCTTTTCCGAACATTGTTCTTGAATGGCAAGCAAAGAGAGAAGTCAAAAATGAATAATATTTGGTACTTCAAAGTTTGATCAACTTGTTCCTTTAACTATTCATGGAAAATGTGTTTCTTTTCAAACCATTAATTCAATTTTAGATGTTCTATTCGGTTTGTACAGACGATGGGGAAAAAGCAATTGCTTTGCTCAGACCACCACATGATTTTGATGCCTGCTTCATGGATATCCAGATGCCAGGAATGGATGGGTATGGCGTTTTCCTGCTCAAGCACTTATTTTTTTCATCAAATGTTGTAAAGAAAGTGTATATACTTTCAGAGATTTGTATGTGTCTGATGTAATGGATTTGGATAACCTTTTCTATGTCAACTAGGTGATGATAATGGATACGTGCATCTAATGGTTCTATAATTCATTTGTTCAGATTTGAAGCTACAAAAAGAATTCGACAGATGGAACAAACTCCACAAGCAAGGAATTCCTACCGGGACAGTCATCCTCAGAGCCACGTGAAAATATCTCGAATTTCCACCTACCAATCTTCGCCATGACTGCAGATGTGATTCACGCTACTCATGAAGAATGCACAAAATATGGAATGGATGGATATGTTTCAAAGCCATTTGAAGCGGAACAACTTTTTAGAGAAGTTTCGCACTTTTTCCCAGTCATCATTGAATCGAAACTTGTAGAGAGGCCACCGTAGATGGCTAATTGTTTTGGTGAGCAGAAGTCTTGGTTGTTTAGGCACTTTGGCAGCCTTACCGGTGAACTTTCGAATTCTTAAACAAGAGTGAGTTTTCTCTGGACTCTCTTTAGCTACACATTCTCAATTTTTCTTGCTTTTAGAACAGTTGGATTTCCTTCTGATAGATGCAATTGAAATTCGCTGATATATCTCATCTGAAACCAAAGGGATTTTCTTCAGACACCTTCTGTTGATTTCTTGCGCATTTTTGGATTTCTCAGGTGTGTCTTGTCACGGGAGCATATACATAAAGAAGCTAAGGTCACCCGCTGGAGTTGAATTTTCATTGACTTCCCTACGAGTGGCATATTGGTTCAAAACCACTTCAATTATTTTCTGTACAGCCAATCTAAACCGTTTGCAAGATGACGGTTGGTAATTAGGCAATCTGAAGTTCGCCAATTAAACTCCGGATTGATGGTTGCTTGGAAATGGTGCAGGAGTCTCTCTGGCATAGGTGGATATCTGTAGACTAGACCCTCACAGTGTGTACATGCATGTAGCTTTAGAGATTGTTAGATGGTTGCATGCTCAAATTTGATGTTAGATGGTTGTGTGCTTACTATTATCTCGTTGTACATAGACACAAGGTCATTATGATTAATGAAGGTGACTCCTCTTAGCAATAATGTTGCACTGTCCACTAAGTTCTCTTCTCCCCTCCATGTTCAAAGGCTAGAGAGTTTTGTAAAATCATTAGCCAGCCGTTTTCTTTATCTATGTGACGCTTTAAAACATGATGTTTAATCATGATTTATTTGTGACTCATGTATAGAAATGTTCTATATAATATTTTCTACTTCAAATGCATGTGAATAGGCAATTGTTCTTCCATGATAGGAGGAGCTTGCGATTTGCAGCCAAATTGGCTCTTCACTGACTCTGGCCTTTGTGATTGTTTTTGGTGTGAGGATTGTTCGTTAGGACGAGGTCGAAACCACTATAAATCATATGGAACAAGCTGGGCGGTCTTCGGGCGCAAAAGATCATTTTGAACCGCGCGAACCTTTGAGAGAGGCTTCTCTCGGAGATGGCCAAGAAATCTCACAAGATGAATCTTCATCAAGTTAGCATCAATATCAAAATTCTCACCTTTGAATTATCTTATTTAAATTGTCGAAACTTCTTCGGTAATGGTCCCTCAAGTGATGCTCGAACTCAACAACCCCTGAACTAAAAAATAGTAAAGCTCAAATGACCTACGAAAACATCACTCTTGTTCTTTGGTGTGCAGTTCATTTAGCCAATAGGCTAGTTTTTGCAGAATCCAAAATATACAATTTTAAGGATCCTCAATCAAACATTTATAATTTGAATTTAAGAATCCTTAATCAAACATTTATAATTTCAAAGTAGGAATTTGATTGAAATTTCAAAAAGTAACGGCATGGGAAAATATGCAATAGCAAAACAAATATAATGATATGCTAACATAAAAGTTCACTTTATTCATCCTACAAACAAAATGTACATACATTTACAAACAACTAAAACTCATGAACAACCCAACCAATATCTTCAGGTTTGCCAATTTCATAACATGTCAAGTTTTAAAACTAAAATTACCATAAACAACACAACCAACATTTTGAATCCTATAATTTTCTTTCTTCTGTTTTGCTTTGGCAAAAACTTTGACACACTTTTTGCTAATTGACTAATTTCCTTATCAACCCAAACAAAATAATTACAACTTTCTCCTCTTTTGTAATGGTTGTATTTTGGGCAGCCATGGTATCTTCTCCCTTAGTTGTCCTTTGACCTTGCCATTCATAGAGGACATTTTAGGCCACAATAACAAAACACGGACGTATCGTTGTTGATTGGAGGGGTTGACGTCATTAATTGTGACGAATATCCTGCAAAAAGAGTGAGGATAGCCTAATGAAAACCTTCTCTTTTGCACTACATCCCACAGAAACACCATACAAGCAATCTGAGAAAGTATCCTTACCAAAAGAAAGAAGTAAACTGAAGAGCACCTTGCATAATCACCCAAAGATATAAAAATAAATAAAAATAAATAAATAAAAACTTAGTCAATGGAGTAGAAGCCTCCACAGTAGAGGAACCGGACAAGTCAAATGCCTTTCACTTTAGCCCACGAGTAAAAAGAGGCCGAGTTGATTCTTAGTCAGCATGGATGAACCCAAATGATATTTAGTGCAAGTTCAAAGGTTTAATCTAAACGAATTTTTTTATTTCCCTAAACATATTATTTGCCAAATTCATTGTCAAAGCAGCTCTAACCTATGGATGAACCAAATTACATCCCCTTTTATGACCCAAATTATGCTCCCCCAACTCACATAAATTGGACCGTGTAAAATTCAGCACCCATGAGGACTCTACAGCTTACAACCAAGTCACAACTGAGTTACTAACATAGAACTCATCTCATCACAATGAAATGCCGCTGATAGGACCATCATCAAAACTTTCCAGGAGCAACTATAACCATAAAAAGCATGTTTCAAGAGTTCAAAGAGGGAAATTACAAGAATCCAAGATCCATAAAAGAACGGCAAAGCATATGATCAACTTAGTGGTGAAACAGATGATAAAGCACAGGCTGAAAAGCATTAAGTTTCAAATAAGACGAACTTGCAAAGACTGAATAGTGGAATCTTGCTGCTGTATCTGCAGCTTCTGAGCCTGCTCCAACTGTGCCAGTTGAGCAAGTTGATTTCTGAGCTGCGCATTCTGCTCCTTTTCAATCTTATGCTTATCTGCCAGCATTATGTTCTCAGACTGCATCAGAAAAAGTTATGATTTCAGTAAATAATCCTAATGAAAACCACAGATGGAAATCATTTCGAAATTAAAACACAACATTTTCCTGGATTTATATTGAACTGCTTATGCATTTACTACAGACAAGGAAGAAGTTAATTATGGGTGTTAACATCATTAAATATTTCCCAGAAACTTCATTATAACTACAAATTTGATAAAAATTTCACACTACAACACTTATTAAAAACCAAATGCAACACCGCATGGGAATCCATCATCAAAAATGTATTTCACAGAGGATAAAAGATGTAGATAGAGAGCAATATGTCTATCAACCATTAGCATCCATTGAACTAACGTTACAAGAAAAAGTTTTCTTTGGAGAATAGTAGCTAATTCCCTTGGGAAAAGGCGGTCATTTGGAGGACAACTACATGGAAATCTTGCCCTAAAGAAAGACATTTGTTCAAAGAGGTTGCTCAAATAAATCTGGGACACATTTTTCCTCAGAGAAGCCAGCATTAATCAGGAGTGCAAATGACATAACCATCAACCGAAGTAATTGATCATCATACAAGTTCCACGCAAAACTTGGAGAAATTCCACTATGAAGTTGCACACCTTCCATGCCTTCTGAACTTCACTGAAAAGGAGGACACATTCCGTGTGGGATAAGTACTTTGAATTTGAACTATCTTACCTTGAGAAAAATGCCCACTGCCCTGTCCAATGCAGAATTAGCCAACTCTCTTCCTCCTTTGGTTTCCATGAAATGCACATAACGCATCCAAAATTCAGGATAGTTTGCAGCAGGAATCAGACACCTCTCATAATCATTCTGTGAAAGTAATCCTCCTCCTTGGGCTCATCGACAATAACTCTACGATGACTTGGCTGTCCCATCTTCTTCTCATGTGCCAGACGTACAGCAACTTCAAAATCATTCTGTGAAAGTGTCCCATTCTGATACAAATCCAGTAACACCACAAGCTTTTTACGATCTAAGAGAACGGTTCTCTTAAATCCAAAATATCTGCAGAAAAATGTCACAGTTTGCACACAGCCTTTTGAAGGAAAATTGGATAGGCCTAATTTATTTGTCTTGTTCTTCCAAGGGAAATAATGGAAGAACATCAATCAAGTCGACAGCTTACCTGCGGTGACCTTCCACAAGTTTTGCCATATTTCCATCATATGTGGGGATGAAAGTATTGCTGGATATTGATACCATAAAATCTAGAGCCGCCATTTGTGACGAGTGATTATGGAACTGCTGCAACTCCTTTGGATACAGCAGCATCTCCTTTTTAACCAGACATAAAAGTAAAATCTGTGAAAAAAGATAGAAGAACTGTCAGGTTACATGGAGATGGACTCATCCCAGTGCCAATTGCAAAGCATCAATGGATGTTCTAATACACGCTCCAAGCATTGGCAGCCGCTAAAGCATCCTTTTATATACACTGTCTACCGTTCTTGGATCATTTTTACATACGCCCTCAAGGTGAAGATGGAACTTTTTAACATACTCCATTACGATTTTCACCTTCAGAGAGTTCAACGCCGCTAGCATCAGAAGATGTTGGTCACTGAATTAGAAATATAACAGCACGTTAATATGTTAACTCACAATCCGTGGAAATGCAGCCCTCAATGTGGCTAATCTCCGTTCGCTGCCACAGATTTCTCCAGATGCGATGTAAATCTGCGTGTCTTTGTCAAAACCTAGTGCCTGTAAAACTAATGATGTCTCTTCCGGAGTCAGAGGACACAGACCTTGTGATCTCCTTTCCTCAGATACAATCTCTTTCTCCCTCCACCAGGGGAATGCATACCTGAATGAAAAGCACAATTCATGTGCGCCACACATTTTACATATGAGAAACGAGAAAAACAGATAAATTGATGAAATAAAAAGGATGAAATACATCTAATGCCACATTCCTCATATTCAATCAAGCTTACTTTTGCCCAGGTGCGACACCTAGAGCTTCAGAGCTAAAGCCACAGGATTTGACTAAAATGTAGCATAGGCCATGGAATATATTAGAGTTCCATCTCAGGGTAAAGTCACATGAACTTAAAGACTTAAAAAAACATATCCCTTCCTAGAGCGAAATATCAGATAAGTACAGAGAAATGTACAAAAACTTCATCGACTTTCCTTTAAATACAATGTGCATCTCTAGTTAAACTAGATTTTACACCTTCATTCAAGAACCAATATAAGCATGCTATCATTACACTACAATCTAAAGCAACCAAATTTAAAGAAGAAGGAGAAAAGGATGCAGGCCATCAGGAAACAGAGATGCAAATGCACAACCAATTGAAGGCCATGCCCTGCCCAGATGAAGACTTACACAAATGGCCAACAGATTCACGCACTTAGGTAGCACCTTGCCCTACCTGAGGCCTTTTATAATGGGTCAAAAGACGATGCATATGCACAAGCACAGGCAAAGGAGATAGAATTGAGACATGTACAGAAAAACATGGTTGGATTCGACTGAAAGTGGATCCAAGTTTCAACTATGACAGCATATACCAATTACCAGAAATTCAATTTCTGGAATCGAAAACAACATTTTGCACAAGCCACAGCCTCCGCTTTGATAATGCCAGATAAATCTAGTTCAGTTCTAGCAGATAACCAGCAAAGCTCACAATCAACCTAGCCTTCAAAATGCATCGGCGATTATACAGTAGTTACCTTTTGACAGCGAGAGGTCCGAGAACGAGCAACAGCAAAGGAGAACCGTGATACATGGAACCTGTGGAAGGGATCAAAGCATCAAACAGCGACACACCAGAGATCGAACGGAGCCGAACCTGCGTAGGGAGACATCGCCTTTGCCAACTGCAGGCGGCACAAACAAGAAAAAGCAGAAATCGCATCAGAAAATGAACCTCCAAGATTTCAAGAGAGGAGGGGGCGGGGGATCGGGGATCGGGAATCGATCGACGGAGCGAAGAGAGGCGGCGTTACGGCGGCGAATGCTGGTGAGAGGGGTGGCGACCTCGGGGCGGGTGGACAGGCGGAGGTTCCTGGGGAGGTAGACGAGGGCGAGCCGGAACGCGACCGACGCGACGAGCCATGTCCAGAACCCCGAGCGCGCGCGCTTCTGCTTCTTCGTCTCCGTCTTCTGCTTCGTCGCCGTCGCCGGCGCCGTCGAGCTCGTCGTTTCTCTCTCCTCCATTTTCGCCGTCGTGGTTCGACGCGTTGGCGTCGGGCGCGTAGGCGGAGGCGGAGGAGTCGGGGGCGACGGACTCCGACGCCGACGGAGGCAACCGGCGGAGGGGCGTCGGCGTCAGAGTCGGGTTCAGGGGAGGAGGCGGAGGGGCGTCGGCGTTAGAGTCGGGTTCAGGGGAGGAGGCGGAGGCTGCGTCGGCGTTGGAGTCGAGGGCGACGGAGGCAACCGGCGGAGGCGGAGGTGGAGGGCCGTCGGCGTCGCGTTTCGCTGGAAGAGAGGCACGACTTCGCGGAGGGGGAGAGAGAGAGCAGAGCGGACGTCACGAGAGGGAGGCGGAGGAGCGTCGGCGGCGTCGGCGTCGGCGTCGGCGTCGGCGTCAGTGTGGGGGGCGATGGAAGCAACCAGCGGAGGCGGAGGGGAGAGAGACAGAGAGGAGAGCGAGGAGAACGGGGAGAGAGACGATCTGCAGAGGTGAGAGAGGCGCGAAGAAAGAAAAACCCTTGGTCCCCCGTCCGAAATTTTTTTAAAATGGCGCCTGACACGAAGACACGTGTCATCTTCCGAGCGCCTTCTTGTTTGACACGCTGGAGCATAAGACGTACCCAATATTTTCTCCAGACGAGACTCTGATGAGGTGGTTCTGCAGCATCAGCCGGCCTGTTCGCCGCGAAAACAAGCGCAAAGATAAAGAAGGCAATCGCCAGAATCATCTTCTCCCGGTTCATCCTGCACAGTTCGCTTCTATATCTGGCTATTGAATTGTCAAAACACCTCTCTCTCTGTCTCTATTTAGTTGTTCTGCGAGTTAGCACCCGAAAAAACTACTTGTCCGTCGATGCAATCATGAGTGGAGTTTGGACGCATGTCCTTCGACTTTAGCCCATGACTATTTCTTGCTGAACAATCCCAAATGGATGTCATATTCTCCATGAAACATAACGTCAGGCGTGAAATCTTGGAAATTTCCCAATAACTTCGCCATCCTCGCGAGAATTGCCGCCCAGATGTTTCTCGTAAGTATCATCCTAGGAATGCCAAAACTTGTATTATCAAATTTATATCCGTAAAATAATATTAACTTACTAAAATTTAATTGACATATGGATAAATCACAGCATAGTGGTTCCCAAATATTATTTGTTCTAAATATCGGTGGATGTAATTAAAAAGAAAAATCAAATTTGACGGGCATTTTTTATCATTGTCTTACGTGTTTATATGTTGTATATAATAATGCTTAACATTTTCTTTTTGAAAAAAAAAAAAAAAAAAAGCAAGTAGACAACATGTCATGCAATTCATTCAATCCTCTCAAAACTTACTTTAAGAAGAAAGCTCCACTCGAGCACAAAGATGACAGGTAGTGATTTTCCAAACCGCGTTCGAGCAATTAAACAATGTTAGTCCAAAAATAATTAAAACAACACGACCTACTTCACTAGATATTCATATTGTCCGAGTAGAATGAATTCTTCAACTTAAGACCTGAAGACTCAAGTTAGATTTTTTAGTACCAACGAAAGTTTTGGGAAGGATAATTGGGAATGATCAAACCAATTTGAAAACTATATATATTAGAATGTATGTGTTGACACGTAAAATAGGAAAAATTGTCCAAAAAGTCCCAAATTTATTGCACTTTTAATAAATTAGTCCTAAAACTTTCAATTTCATTAAATAAGTCCTAAATCTTTTCATATTTCGCCATTTGAGTCCATCCGGCCAATTTTGGTTGGAAATTGTTAACGTGGATGCTAACCATCCTTCGCAAAGACAAATTGGCACTTACGGGACAATTTTAATAATATTTCCATATCTTTTCGATTGTCTTTATTTTCCTTTTTTCTTTGTCGGTGATCCTCGCCAGCCATGAAGACCTCATCCAAATTTGGCAAAGCCTTTGCACCCTCACTAATGGGCAACGGGGCTTTAAATCCTTGTCTATGGCCATCATGGCCTTGCTGGTGGCGGGTGATGGTAGAAGACCCTCATTAGTTCTAGCAAGGCCTTCACGGCTAGCAAGGGTTGTTGGCACAAAAAAAAAAAAAAAAAAACTCAAAGAAAAAAGGAAAATATAAATTAAATATTCAAAAAAATAAAATAAATTTTTAAAAAATATTATTAATAATTATTCACATCAATGTCAATTGTGTCATGTAAGATAGCAAGTATCCACGTTAGTGATTTTTCGATAAAATCAGCCGAATAAACTCAATTAACAAAAAGTGAAAATGTTTACGACTTAATTTGTTAACTTTTTGAACAATTTAACCAGAAAGTGAAGACGGCACTTTTTCCACTCCCACCATGGCTACCCTATCAGATTGTTTTGACAACCTTTGTGGGTCCCACGCCTTTAGCATCCTTTTTTGTTTGGTTTTGGTTTCCGTTTATTTCTTCTCTCTCTTTTTTTTTTTTTTTTTGAGTCCCATTTTCCTTCTTCTTTACTTCTCTTCGTTCTGTCTTAATTGTGATCATGGTTCAACCCCTGGTAGTACCTGTAAAAAAAAAAATAATAATAATAATGCTCCATGATCTATCTCTATCACTTGTCATCCAGGCCACGTTGTACTTATAATTTTTTTAATCTATAGCCAGAGTTTGATGCCTAAGAACACAATAGACCTAAAGGCTCTCACATTGAACTTCTTCACGGCAATCAAGAAAATGGGGATCTGAACAATTGATGGGCAACAAGGCCACCTCATTGCATAAAGGCTTTGACTTATGGGTCGAGTTTGTAATCACTACTTCAACCATCTCAATTGCTTGCGACAGCAACTTGGCAACCAAGGTCAGGACAGAAGTAGAAGAGAGCGCTAAGGCAAAGAGGGGCAAATCCTCGCCAGTCTTGAGGATGGAATTGTTGTTCTTGAAGGTGGCCTTTTCAGTTTGCATAAGCAACTTAGTGAGAGCAAGGGCGGATATGGGCCATAGATATTGGTGGAGAAGCGGACATTGCTAATGAGCTTCATGAGGTTTTGGGTGAGGGCTTCAGCTCCTGGATCTGAATCTTTGATGGGAGTTTTTCTTGTCTCTATAATCAATCAATTATAGAGTCTAATGTGAAATGAGACAACGAATAACACAGAGCGAAAGGGATGGAATGGGGGTGAACAGCGAAGAGTGAAGAGATATGAGATGGTTTTTTTACTTACAACTGAGCTTTGAGTTGAAGAAATGGAGATGGAAGAGGACTAGTTGGGTGAGGAGGAGGTTTCTAGAAATCAAGGCTTCAACTTAGTGGGTAGCTTGTGTCGGTGATGGGCGTTTTTTAATCTTTCGGTGCTGTTGATAGACGTTGGGGTGTAAATAACTTGTTTATTATTGACATGAGATGGTTGTTTTAGGGAGAGACAGAGAGAACAATGAGAAATAAATGATAACAAGTGACGGAGCGAAAAAAGAAAAAGAAGAAAAGCAAATGAAGAATGCATTAAAAAGATGGGACCTACAAGGGTTGATACTGTCAAAACATTGTCACAAGGAATCTATTAGCTATGGTGGGAGTGGAAAAATGCGACCCGAAAATGACAGATTTTTTTTGTTTTTATCGATGAGTATTAGGCTTACTCTATGACGGCAAAGTTTGGTCAACATTAAATAAAACAATCGACAACTCAAAGGGAATTGACAACTTTCTAAGAAAGTCATCGATAATAAACATCACAGTTGTTGACAAGAGCCTTTATTAGTCGACAAGGTCATTGACATTTATTGTAAAATTTACCAAGTGTTGGAACTCAAAGGCAACAATGATAAATCGACCCAAAAACATAATTACAAGGTAGTTTTTCTATCGAATGTTTGTAACTTTTTATAGGCAAGTGTTGCTAGATAATATGAGATCGTGTAACTTCTTGCAACCACCGATATTACTAGGAAATCACTTCTTTATTCAAATTTAGTGACCATTGTATCTAAACATCATGGAGGGTTATATATACCCAAAGTGTACTCTTTGTAAACCATCAATCACATAACTCAATATTCTTTTGCAAATTTATTATATTTGTACTTTCTTGCAATCTACAAGGTTGGATATGATTGTATTCGGTTTCCGTCTCATTAAATCTCTTATCATTTACTTTCCTAGCCAAAATCAATAAAGGATCGTTCTCAACCTTTTTGATCACTCATCGATCCATCAATACTTTGAAAGATGTTTAATCATCTTTGGTAAACAGAATGTACGGACACGCACGCAGACGGGCATTAAAAGAAGATCTTGAAGACATCACCTCCAGCTCTCTATAAATAGAGAGAAAACCATGTAATTATCTCATTGTCGACAAGCCGTGGATTTCTCGTATCGATCTTTGACTTGCTTCAGCAAGAGCGTCATCCTCGATAACAAAATGTTGAGTGGCGTCCGATTGCCCTCAGTTGAGTTTTATCTTTCATGACAACGACGGATACGGAGTTTCAATTTGAGGGGCAAGTTAAGACATATGGAAAAATCTTACAAGTTCTAACCGATCCATCAAGTTTAGCGCGAAAGTTCAGGGTTGGTATCGCTTCCCAAATTTCTTGATTCTCGTCAAAATGGCTGACGGAAAAAAAAATGCAAAACTCTGTCATTATGAAATGTTCAACAATCACTTGTTATCACCAAGGAGCGAGGTAACCTAGTGGTAAAAAGATCACAATTAATGAGGTCATAAGTTTTGAGACAAGTCGTAAGCAAACTTCTAATCAACATGTGTATGGGCATTTGGTATCTCATGTGAGAGATTTCTTCATTTTTAGCACTTTGATAGGGTTGCAGTGACAAGTGTCACGGCCAAGAAGTTTCTATAGCTAAAGGATCATGCATCTTCAAGGAGGACCTCCTGAATTTGTCATGGTTTCCCGCAAGAGAGCTTCCGAAACGTTCTAAGGGCGGGCGCTATGGTAATTGAGCCGAAGTCTAGAACTCTCCTATCATTAGTATCAGTAGTTGGTAGGTTGGGCAGTATGATCTCATCCGCCGGATGAATTCTCGATCAATGGTTGTAATCCAAGGGCTTTTAGTATAAGAAGGGTGCCATCTCCCTCATTTGTATCCATTCAACCATTCAGTAATTCAAAGGCTCATTTATCTCTTCCAAAGCTTCTTTTTCTAGAGACTTTCTCTCTCTACGATAGAGACTTTCTCTCTTTACGATGTGGGTGAGCAAGCGAGTGAGCAATCGATCCAAAAGAGCCTGAGTCGCCAGACGATCATTACGTCGATACTTCCACATATTACGGGTAACGTAGGAGACATCTCTATTTTTCCCCCGGGGAATCTTTCGAATTACCACTACTTAGCTTTCAATTCGCCTCTGACCATCAAATGAAATGTGAATAACCCGTCCTCCTCTCTTTGAAACAAGGGGTCTTCTGGTTTTGTCGGTGCTTGAAACAATTTCAGAAATTCCACGAATCCCTTGGTGGATAAGTCTGATGACTCAGCAGCAGTGCGGAATTGAGTTTCTCGTCCGGTGGATCTAATCTAGAGTTAGGGGGCAATACATGAGGTTTGAAGAAGGAAGGCGCATAAGAGTGGATAACCAACCCACCCTTCTGTATAACCTATTCACATTAGTGAAGCGGCTAGATGCATAACATAAGGGAAGTGCACGTTTGGCCTTTCGAGGAACTACCTTATCTTTAATGTCTTTGAGGGCAATGTCGGGCTAAGGCGGACTTTTAATGTGAAGGTGTCGGCATTGTGTAGCAGGTTTTGACTTGGATCTCAATCGATTGGCCCGTGACACTAGCTTGTATACCTACATAGACTAAGTAATTATGCTCAAACAATGTTTTGTAACTAGTGCGAGACTCTTTTCATAATGTCGAAACTAACGCCAAAAGGAATAATTGCATCGGTGGTCCATCTCTACTATTTTGTCCCCAAAGGAAACACTCACGTATCTCATTGAAGTAAGCCGATCCAATCAAGATTCTTGAAAAATGACACTTTCAGATCTCGAATTTGAAATTCTGGAAGTCGATGAAATGAATTGCTAGAGTATGTAATGATGTCTTTTGCTATAATGTGAGCGTTTTCTTCTTTAATTCTCTTCTATTTATTTTTTTTTTTTTTGGTAAAGGTAAATTCTCTTCTATTTTGATATTCATTGAATTCAATAAATGGCTGATGGATCGACATGCGAGACGGCTCGGACTCTAAATTTCAAGGGATTGATCATTTTGCTTGCAAAGAGTACCATTCTTGCACTATTGTCTTATTTTGCTTACAACTAGTATTTCTACTAATGAGGTTTGTTGAACAATAGCAAAACATTAGTTTTGACAAGCTTTAATGTTGCAAATTAGCAATTATAATTTAAAAAAAAAAACCTGTTATACAATAGACAGTTTAGTCCTAAATATTTTGACAATTTGTCAATTTCAACATGGAAGGGGGAGGTGGAAGATTTGAATCCCCACCTTCTTAGGGGTGAGGACGATGTAGTTTTAAGAGTGGGTTTCAACTTTCACACCCTGCAAGGAGGTAGGGCAAAAGTCTAAGAGAGAATATTAGAGTAAGAATAGAATAGGACCGACCAAAAAAAAATTTATATTGACTTAATCCTAAACCCTATAATGAATAATCAATGTAGTCCTTATAGCTAACTTTGACTAAAAATGGTGACAGTGGTTGTCCAATTAATGTCGACTATCCTATTTGGTACCATTGAAGAAAAAAAGAAAATAAATGAAAAAGAAATCATTAAAAGTAATTTGAATTAAAAAAAAAAAAAAAACTAAATGATCGACTATGTCAATACCAACGGCACCATATAGGACGCTCGTTGGTAATTGGACCATTACGTCAATAATTTCCTTTCAAAATTAGCCAAAATGATTATATTGGTAAATTTAAAAACTAAATTGGTAATTCTTTAGAGTTCTATTTGTCACTCTTAAAGATAATCCCTTGTGGCTAGCGAGGGCCTACGTGAGAGCCGAGATGCCCTCACCTAGCCAAATACGATGAGAATGCATGACCTTTGCCCCCCTCATTGTGCCTGGCGAGGGCCACAACACTCTCGTCAAATTTTAGACTAGGTGAGGGGGTGGCAGCCCTTGTGTAGGCTCGCCAGCCACAACGAGGGTTCACAAGCCCTTGCCAATGGCTAATGAGGGCTTCACAACCCTTGCCCATTAGCTGGTGAACGTTGTCTACCCCTGCCCAACATCCAACAATAGTTGTCAACTCTACGTAGAAAAAGGGGGAAAAAAATTCATATCAATGCCAACCATACCACATAAGATTATCAACGTCAATTGGACCACCATGTTAGCAATTTTTTTTTATCAAAATTAGCCAAAATGACTACATTGGTAATTTGTTAAAAGTTTTAAAACTATATTAGCACAACAAAAAAGTTTAGGATTGAATTGACAAATTGATAAAAGTTCTAGGACTAAATTAGTATGATTGAAAAGTTTAAGACTAAACTAAATTGATTGTCATGCAGTAGGTTTAAGACTTTTTGGACAATTTTCTCGAGAGAGAGAAGAGAGAGAGAGAGAGATCTAACATCTTCTATAGATCTCCCTATTAGGTAACTCCTTGGAAGGCATTTATTTTTTTCTCAATATTATAATGACTAAATATAAAATATCCCTATTTCATATAGCAATGACAAATGCAATTTAACAAAATTTAAGAAAAATACACAAATGGTTAAAAGCACAAGCGTGCTTACTAGTTCGTATATATAAAGAAAGGTAACTGGTGACTAGAGAGGTCAGTTAAAATTGTGCCAACTAAGCAAAAGAAAGAGCGCCTAATAACTCTAAAATAAGTGGATCTTTTGAATGCTATTTAATCACATCTTTACATTTTATCTAACTAGTGCTCAGCCTATGTTTTGTATGGATTTATCCTTAGGTGCGTTTAGTAACGATTTTGTTCCCGATAACAATTTCTGAGCAAGAGTACGCGTTTAGTAACGGTGCAAAATTTTTGATTCTAGAATAGAAAAAGAATAAAAATGCATTTGGTAACTATATAAAATTTCTATTCCAATTCTAAAATTTTATCAAATTATAGAATTTCTATTGATTAATTATATTTATAATAAGTAATAAACATGTTAACTAATCAAATTTTATTAAATAGTAAATAATAAACTATAGTATAAACTATAAATATAAATACTAAATAATAAATTAAAATAAAAAATTAAATATGTATTCTATAAATAGCAAAATTTCAATTCATACTTCCAATCATTTTTTAAAATTAATTTTTTTCCTTTTCTTCTTTTTCTTTTTTTCTTTTATTCCTTTCTTCCTCCCCTCCTTCTTCTTCAAGCCGGCTGGTCGCTTGCCTTGGGATGACCAACGACCGGCCGATGAGGACCAGCAACTTCACCGGAGCGTCGCCAGCCCTTGTCAGCCGAGCCTTGCCGGCAACTGGGCGAGGCCCGCCTAACCATCAGCGGGGCTAGGCGAGCCTCGCCAGGGCTGGGCGAGGCCTGCCTAGCCATCAGCGAGGCTTGCCCAGCCTTGCTGGTGGCTGGGCTTGCCTTTGGCGAGCTCATTGGACCGATTGTCGGTGACCATTAGCAATGGGTGGCGAATGGCGGACGGTAGCAGATGGCAATCGCGATGGTGACGGTAGATGAAGAAGAAGAAAATGGAAGAAGAAAAGAAAAAATTGGCTTGATTATTGGATTTGTTTCTGGGAACAAGAATCAACTTTTTTTTAATTCTTGATTCTGTTCAAAATCTATTTCCAAGAATAAAAAAATAGAGATTTGTTCCTAGAAACAAAAATTTTACCAAACACAATTATGTTCTAAAATTACTCTCGTGAACAAAGAATCACAATCATGGCCTATTTGGATGGTTACCAAACAGGCCCTTAGAATTTCCACAAATTTGTTAATTACAAAAGAGACATATTAGGCTTTGACACATTCTAATTCAACGGTGATAATGTTAATTTAATTACACGAATAGTTAGACACTTTGAAATACGTTTCTCTTAATACATGTACATAAATCATGATATATTTAGACATTTAACAATATTTTGCTTCACTTCACAACTATTATATATAGTCAATTTTTGTTGCATTTAAATGATAATATAATTAATGGCGAGTTTGTTTGAGTGAAGGAGTTTTCTGCAAGTTAGTTTTCCATACTTTCACATATTTGGGGTGCTGAAAATAATCGGTCAATGAAAAATTATTTACATTTAAAGAAAATATGCATGCTTAAATTTAGAAAAATGAAATTCCTAATTTGAAAATGAAAAATATTTTCCTGAAAATTGATTTTCCAACCCAAAAACTATTTTTCTTTATCAAATAATTTTCCCCAGAACTATCACTCTCTAAATATTTGCACGTACATTGAGATTTCAAAGATTATCCTTTTAACTTCACTTATTTTTGGCAAAACTCTAGAATTTTTATTTGGCAAAGAAAAGACTTATGTCATTAACTTTAGTGCATCCAACGTCCAAAGGTCTTCTCGAGGCCTACCCTTTGAGGGACTACCCCCAGCCGATTAGGTTTAGAGGTAATACCAAAGATAGGCCCACAATCCTCTATTAGCGTGAGTTCTCCCAAACCCTCACCTTGCACGAAGTTGGAATATTCAATTTTCAATTCAATTAGCATGAGAATTCCAAATGAAAAGTTGATACTAGCCTATTGAGGTTAACTAGAGACAAAGTGAGGTATGAGAACATAATTTACTTCTTGGCAACTAGAGATCTAGGGTCAAAAACTTGATTACATTAGTTTTCTAAGTAGTGTCATTTTGGTACCTAAACTCGATCATTTAATCACTAAAGTGTTTAGGTAGTCTTCTTACCTAAACTTGATCATTTTGGTACCTAGACTTGATTGCAATGTTTGTTTATTAAATTCTTAGGATTTATCCTTACTGCACTAAGAAGGAAAATAACAATCAAAGTATTGAAAGTGCACGCTCGAGTATATAATCGAAATTGAAATGCGCAATCAATAACCTAACGTTTTTCTCTAACACTTTTCTCCAAGAACATACAATACCCTATTGTAGAGCCTTATGAGGTTCTTCGAATTGGGTTTAATCTTTGTCCAAATATTCAAACATTTGTTTAGACTATGCTAACCCTAAAACATTTATCAAAATCCTAAACTATGTGAATTCCAATTTAGGAAAATTTAACACTAATTCTAAACTAGAATTAGCACTAAAATATAGGAAAACTAATCAAAATCTAATTTATAGACTTTTCCTATTTTAAAATTTTTTAATAAATATTGTTAATAGTTTTGAAATAAATAATTTCTACTAAAATGGGACTCGGGTCGGGCCCTGATGCCTAGAAAGGGTAAGCACGGACTCGGGTCCTGCCCAACCTGGGCCTTCGCTAGTACTAGGCTTAACACATAGCTCGATCCATTCAAGGACCAGTTTTGTCAACCCTAAACAAACATCTCACCCCAACTCCCATTTCCTATGCCAAGCCCACACCCAGCCTAGACCCATTAAACCAAAAGAACCCAAACCCACTAAACCTATTCAATCCCATCGAGCCCAACTTCCTATTCGATCCCGTTTCCCCACCCCGGACCGGCCCTTTTGCCTCCAAATAGCAGCCCATCTCAACTAACCCTAGCTCGGCTGCCCCGTCTCATCGCCCGAGCCAAGCACGACTCTAGCAACGCTGGTACTGTGGACAACGGCTCACCTCATGCTGGCTATAAGCGTACGGCATCACCGCTCTTGGTCAGACCAAGCCCTAACACCCGAGTCGCCAGGTTGGGACAAAGCAAAACCCCTGCCAGTCGAGACGCTGAAGTACAATGAAAAGCCCCTTGCCTGGCCTTGACAGAAAACTCTGCTCGAGGCCCTGCCCTGCGTCCTGCGCCCTCTATTGCACGAGCGTCGCTGTCCTTTTTGTTGCAGAGAGCGCTGAGGGAAAGAGGGAGGGAGGGAGAGAGAAGGAGGAGGGCCGGGCCCAGGCGGGGAAAGAAAAGAAGGAAATGTGCCCTGTTGGACCGGCCCGTTTCGTTTTTTTTTTTTTTTTTTTATTTTTTAGATAATGGTTAAAAAAAAAAATCTATTGCTATTTGCTAGCCTACCCAAGTGTCTATTTTTGCTGTTTCTATTTTTTTGACGACTAACCAGGTGTCAACAAGTCTAATTTCCTTTAATTTTCATCTTCTTGAAAAACTCGATATTTATTTAAAAAGGGAAGAGAGTCATTCCATTAAAAAAAGTTAATTTCATGTCTGAAAATCTACTTTTACTCTAAAATGTATAGGTTAGATGTCGAGAGAAGATTAGTTGTTCAAGGAATTTATTACTCTTAAAAGTAAGGACGCTGTTTATTTTTGTTTTAATTATTGTGAGAAATTACAAAATTATCATTTTCTTTCCAAAGTTAAAATATCTGAATACCATGATTACCTATGATTTTCTCGTTGTGGATTTTTCCTAGATAAAAGCTCAAACAATCTTAATTCATAATTATCTTTTCCATGGAACAAGGAGATTAGGATACCATGACAATGTCTTTAAACTTAACAAAAAAAAAAGTTATGACAAAAAAAAAAAACACACTTATACAAAAATTCTTCTCGATTTTAAATTTGGATCTTTTAATGTGCTTCACTAATTGCTTTTAAGAAAATGAGACGTTCACCCGATTAGCCTCTAACAATTTTTTTTTTTTTTGGATAATGGGAAAAGCCGAAGCCACAAAAAAACCTTGGGAGAAAGCTACGGGATCCACTATCAAACCTTGGGGGAGCAACTGCAGGACCCACTATCACAGTACTTTAGGTAAGAATCCCTAACGACATCTCTAAAATTCGAACTCCTCCCCTTCGTGAGGGGGAGAGAGGCCCAAGCTAGTTGCACTACTGCGGGCGGTTAGCCTCTAACAATATTTATATGGGAATTAGCCCAAAAAAAGACCCTAAAATTTTACCAACTGTTACAAAGTTATCTCAAACTTTTTTTGTGTAAGCACCAAAAATCATAAATTTATACTCATGCGTCACATTTACCCTCAAATTTTTTAAATCTCAAAATTATATTTATGTAACACATTTACTCAAAGATCTTTATTACGCTAAAAATTCTGAACTGTTTTCAGTGACACTAAATTGTTTGAGTTAATGTGTCATATAGATACACATTTGAGATTTTTGTTATTATAAAAAACGTTCAAGATAAATATATCACATTATACAAATTTGGGCCGAATTTGTCATATAGCTATAAGTTTACGACTTTTGGTGTTATAAATAATGTTTAGAATAAATATATTACGGTTGGTATAATTTAACATTTTTGGTAGCTTTCTATCCTATTTAAAAATTCAATTTTTATGCACAGAAGAACAAGGGGGAAAGGAACACCAAAGAAAACCCTAACCCATCGAAGTCCCCTATAAATACCACACACCAAACCCTAGCTCCAGTTCTCGAGCCGTCTCCCTCTTCAAGCAAGACTCGCTCCTCTCTGCCTCGCTCGCCTGCTAGCGCAACGACGATGGTAAGCTGCTGCTGCTCCTCCTCCTCGACCCGGCCCGCTTCTCTCCGATCCGAGATCCGGGTCTCGTTCTGTTTGCTTCGATCGATCGACTGACTGACCGGGAGCGTTTGTTGTGTTGAATTTTTGTGTTGGGCAGTCGCTCGTGGCGAACGAGGAGTTCCAGCACATCCTGCGTGTGCTGAACACCAACGTCGATGGGAAGCAGAAGATCATGTTCGCCCTCACCTCCATCAAGGGTATCGGCCGCCGCTTCGCCAACATCGTCTGCAAGAAGGCCGACGTCGACATGAACAAGAGGTTCGTCTCCCGCTCTCCGCGAGCGAGCGGTCGTTGTGCTGCTCCGTGCGTTGTGTTTCCGGTTTAGCGAAATGGGTCCGGTGCGGTGCGCATGCGATTGCAGTAGTTTCGAAAAAGTTTGTGAATTTTAGCTGTTTGCCACAATGGGTCGAGCTACCTAGGTACTTGGGTGCTGTCGGATGCGAATTAGCTGTAATTCTTTGTGGCGTCCGCAATCTGCGGATTGTGTGGATGATCTAGGGAACATGTGGATTTCGGGTATTTTGTATTGTGATCTGAGTAGGAATTGGGAATAGCGGCGAAGTATGGAATTGCGACAGAGCACAAACGATTAGTCTAATCTTTTGTTGGGTCTGTGATTTACTTCGAATCTAATTTGTAGAATCGGAGAAGACAACTGTTGTTTAGTCTGATCTGCCGCTGAGTCCGTGGCATTCTGAAGAGATCTGCCTATTTGTAGGAGTGAGTGACAATTCCCGTGAATTTATGAGGAGGTCTGTTGTCTGAGGAAACAATTGCCTCTGGCATTTTTAATGGTTTAATCAGGAATGATGATAGTCACTTGGATTGGTGGAATCCTTCATTTGTTACTTCATGCTTTTACTAGGTTCAAATCTGTGTAGGTGTTATGTTAGAGTATGCTATAAATATGCCGACTGTATTTGATCTCGTTGAGAATAATATGAAGGAGGTCATGGGACGCCTTTGGAAACTTTCTACCTGTTTTCTAGCTGCAGGCGCCCCATTTCCTTTCTGTCAGAGTTCCCTTTTCATTGTTTCTTATTTTATTTACGATACATCTAATTGATGCTAGAGGATGCAAAATCTAGCATGTTTTAGTCCCTTGTATGGTTTGGTTTAAAATTTCTTGCAAGATAATTGGTATTTCTGACGTGTTAATAATAATGTATTTCTTTTGCTGCCAGGGCTGGTGAATTGACTGCTGCTGAGCTAGACAACCTCATGGTTATTGTTGCCAACCCACGTCAATTTAAGATTCCAGACTGGTTTTTGAACAGAAAGAAGGATTACAAGGATGGGAAGTACTCTCAGGTTGTCTCAAACGCATTGGACATGAAGCTGAGAGATGATTTGGAGAGGTTGAAGAAGATCAGGTGATCAGAATTTGCTTATTTTGCTGCTGTAGGATTGATTTACATTGCTGTCCCATGGTCTTTTTCCTTCTGTATGAATATGTGGGGTAGGAGATTGGCATTTGCATCACAATTCTTTCTAGTAGTATGTTCTTGTAAGTAGAGTCTCCCATCAATTTCAACTGTCAAAGCTATTAGCATGTTGCATCAGTCATAGTCTCTTGAATTTTCTGGAAGGTGATCATTACGTCAGTATCTGACTTTTGCACTGCAATAATGCAGGAACCACCGTGGTTTGAGGCACTACTGGGGCCTGCGTGTTCGTGGCCAGCACACAAAGACTACTGGACGTAGAGGAAAAACTGTTGGTGTCTCCAAGAAGCGTTGAGTTCTTATTACTTTTAATTATGGGACTTACATTCAAAGTCGTCTTTGGGGTAGTGTTTTTTTGTTTGATCTCTGAGTTTAAAGTTCCTTGCATGGACTCTGATACAATTATAGCTCAATGTCATTTCTTTGCCCTAGTTGTATGACCTGCTTGCTGAAATGTTAGTGAAGTATGCGGATCAAATTTTTAAGAGCTGTCAGTTTCATTGAGCAAGCAATGAGAGGTCGGGATGGTTTTGGTTCTATTGTTGAATGGCAAATATTATTCATGCGATTTAAGTTTGTTGGGGACGTGATTACCCACTTGGCTGCTGATGATGGCAGTGAGCCTTGGCTGACTTTGCAGACTAGGTAGATAGCTCGTGCTTCTATTTTTCCGCTGGTTATATATCCTGGAACGGACGGGCTCGCATTGAACATGATGGGGGGCTTGGATGTGAACTGGGCAAGTTGTCTGTCATCTGCATTTGAAATGTGGAAGTCGTGCTATGAAATTTTTCTGTTAAAGTCCATAACTTCCTTCTGGTGTGTGAGAATTCTGGGATTATGGGATGAGTGTATGATTTCATAGGCATTGGTACGTTTCCATCTAAAGGAGACCCGGTTATTGTTCATTGGCTTTGGTATACCAGTTGCTTGGTAGTGGGAGGGAAGACACAATGGTTGGAAGTCGAAACTTGCCCTCTGTTTGTCTGCTCTTACTGGTTGCTCATGGCTTTCGTTTCAAAATTCGAAAATGATATTCTTGTTTATAAATATTATGTATGGCATTCGACAAGCCAGTAAAGTAGTGGGGAATTCAGATAAGTTTCGATTGTTTCGGGGCAAATGAAACCGGTGGTGGTTCGGGTTGGCGAGGACCTACAGAATGGCGAGAGAAGTAGGATGAGGGCGTTCGTCACAGGACATCCTGGGCCAAATTGGGCGGGTGTGCTGTAATATCTGTTCTCTGTCGGGCACAACGTTAGCTAATCTCTAAGATGCACCCGGTATGGCGGTTAAATCACACGGTATCGACCCAACACTCGCATTGACGGCTCGAACGCCGGTAGCTATGCTTGGCTTTGCATCTTCGTTGTCTGTAGTCTCGCATTGGCTCTGACGCTGCTCCTAAAAGGGGGAACTTAGAGGCCTAGCTCGGCTCTGTGACTCATGCGATCATATAGATTCGTTACATAAGATCATGCGACAGATAAAATTGTCAAAAATTGAGTATATGACCCATTTTTTTACTGAAATTTTTTATAAACGGATTGTAGATGGGTTGTAAATATTTAAAGGGCTAGGTAAATGTGGGTTTGAAAAGACAGAGTGGAATCAGATGGGTCCTATTTAAAAAAATAAGTCAACAATCGAAAATGGGTGGTCCATTTGCAACTTCACACATTTTGACTTAGAACTTGCAAGGTCACCAGATTACTTGCCATTCTACCTCCGTCATGCAACTCCAGTGCCCGCCTCTATTACGCGCCCCGTCCCCCACCCTCGTCGCATCTATCTTTCCCCCATTTAGATTCGATCTAAATGAGCCATCTCCATCTCTTTGTCTTTTATCTTTCCTCGTCTCGGTCCATCTTAGTGTATGAGTCATCGTTGCCGGTACACTCTGGCTTTTCGTAGAATCTTATGATTCTCAATTCGATCCTTCAAGACCTCTGAACTGTCTGTACAATTAACCCACGTAACTTGCTTGAGTGGGTGTGGGTTTTGGAAAATGGGTTAAATTATAGGTCCTTAATGATCTATTTTTTTTTTCAGCTTTATTTTTTCTCAACTTATTTATAACACATTCAAAAATAAAAGAGTCACCAATGTGAAATTGAGCTAATTAAATCCGAGTTGCAAAATGGGTTTGCCAGCCCTAAGTTCTTTATAAATATATATATATATTTTCTCTGAATCTTTAAAAACATTTTAATTTATAGATCCTTTTATTTATTTTATTTACTATATTTTTTTTTAATTTTCAAATTTGATTTGAAGTTTTTATTCAATTAACATATAAATGTAAATAGCTTAAAGTGGGCATGATTTTTCCTACAATATTAATATGTTTGAACATACAAGTTGGGTATGAGTCCCGATCAATAGATTTGCACTATATGAATATGGGTCAAGGCAAATTAAATGAGTCAATATTAGAGGTCTAAATGGGTCGGGTCGGGTTTTGATGTTACCCGACCCGACCAAAACATAAGGGTCATATACTGTGACCCGACCCAACTCGACCCGAAACACATTAGACTCACATCGGGAATTTGGGTTAGGTCGGGTCGGGTTTCTGGGTTTTCCCCTTCTTCTTTTTTTCACCTCCCTTTTATGAGGTTAATAATCAGCGACTCCTATGGTAACCAGTAATATCACAAGCACGACTTCCTTTCGTGAACAAACTTTATACTCATCAAAGGCAGATTATTCTCACAATAAAAGCTTAAGCTATGGCATTCAAAATGTAAGACAATGTTGTGTCAACTAGGGTGACATACCTCAAATCCCAATCTCGGGTCACGTCCAATCAAATGAATACAAAGAATGCAAGACACTCGAGAGAAGCCAAAGAGGCCGGTAAAAACTTATCCACTCTTCTGGGAATACATGATATTTAAGGGCTGAGAGAAAAATCACTAGCACTGCTGTTGAATATTTCAAAGCTGAAAACAAAAGCACAAAGACCCCATTTGGTTGGACTTTCCCAAGGGAGGGAAAATTTTTAGTGGGGAAAATTTTTAGTGTTTGACAAAGTTTTTGAAAGCTCATTGGGCATTTTGGAAATGCCACCGTCACTGTTCATCGTCTTCCCCCCTTTGTCTTCTTCCCTTCCCCGCCCATCTTCTTCCTTGTTCATCTTCTTCTTCCCCACCCATCGGGCTTCTTCGATAGACGCCACCGCCGCCTGAGGGTCACGTGTCCCCGGTGACCACCGCCTGAGGGTCACGTGTCCCCGGTGACCACCACCTGGGGGTGGTGCGACCCACGACCCAAGCGTCATCACCTGGGTTGCGTGGACCTTAGGTGACACCGCCTAAGGTCACGTGAACCTCAAGCTGCATTGCCTGGCGCTCACGGACCCCAAGCAATGCCGCCTGAGGTTCATGCGACCTCAGGCGGTGTCGCCTAGCGCGCGTGGACCCCACTCAAGCCGCCAGATCTGGCAATCCGAAGGCTAGATCTAGCCTTTGCAACCTCAGGCAGCACCAGACGGCCAGATCTAGCCGTTCGGCAGTTGGCCGACGGTTAGCCGGCCGTCGAATTTGATCTTCAAATTAGAAAAAAAAATAAAAATAAAAGCAAAAGCCCATTATAAATATTAGTTTTGTCAAACGGTATTATACTAAAGTTGCATTTCAATGCTGTTCGAAATTACAATTTACCAAACGGTGCAACATTTTGGAAAACTCATTTACTTTAAAAGTACTTGTATTTTCCCAAAGGCATTCCCCCAAAACCGAACCAAACGAGCCCATAATAGTTGACAAGGACAAAAGTGGATCATATCCATGGAGACAATAGATGTCTTAAGACTGTTGAATTGGACCAAAACCAGGTAAAAGGAGATGGAGGAGGAGGAGGAAAAAGAAAAACCCAGGGGGGCAGGGGATGGCCGCCGGATGAATCTACTCTCCAACGCAGCTCACCAAACCACAGATATCCTGGGCTTCCTCAGTTTATAGAGATAACATGTTTTGTGACTGTACGTAGTAATATTCAGATCTAAATGCTACACATCAATTAGGGAAATCTGATCAAAACCATTCAGTGGCAAGTCCCAATCAGAGATGAAGAAGAATAACAGAGATTAGGGAACCTTTTACACAGCACTAAACTGATATCTCAGAACTCATCTACTCTCATAGTATGTGTCCCTATCATTTTTAGAGCCAGCGGTAACAAAAGGTAGGATTTGAACTACAAATATTGCAGCAGCATCCAATAATTAGCATAGGCTTAACTCCTTTCCCCATTTAAGAAGGCAGATAGAGCATTACATTTATCCCGACAATAAGCATTATACAGAAGGTCCCCATAGTCCTCAGTTAAAGATTGAAAGCAAATGTCCGGCATCCCTTACATCAAGCTGCATCCTATATGGGAATAGGATAAGCTAAAGAAACTTAATTTGCCTCAACATGGGCCTCAACAAGGGAAAACCCTTCTCAGCAATTAACCAAATATGCCGGGAAGATAAAAGCAACGGGCAACACCTCAGACACCCACAACAAGCACGAGACGGATCGTTTGCATTGAACCAACCACAACTGGCAAGAGAAAGCAATTACCTCATGGCGACACCCCGATCATCCGCGCAGCTCCGATGGGGAAAGCATCCCTGAAATCGGAATCGCCGAACAACTAATTACCCATCATACGAAACAACAACTCAAACTCAAATCAACTACTGAAACTAAACCGCCAAGACGAGATCACGCCTACCCAGAACGCAAAAAGGAATCTTTCGAGATGGGTACCGAATTTCCCGGCGAGAAAGAGAAGGAAACCCGGGCGCAAAGGAAGCTCTTTTCGATTCCTTCTCCGCTCAAAAAGTTCAAGGCTCGTCCCCTTTTTCTCCCCTCTTCTTTCTTCTGAAAAAGCTGAGGTTTTTGACGACGGGAAGGGACGGAGGACTGGAACAAGGACTTCCACTGCTGGATCAGTGGGCAAAATTCCAGCTTCTGGGCAGCGCGTGGTGGGTGGGGGAGGAACCGACTGACTACGGAGGAGCCTGTAGATTTATCCGGCGGCCATCCTCTGGGGGCAGGCGTGGGCGTGGCGCTTCCAAACCTAATTGAGCCTCTTTGCGTACCGAAAACGAACCGGAAACGAGAATCCGTGCTAGAGAGAGATGGAGACCTGGACGGCGACGATCGACTGATTCGGCGGCGGCTAGGGTTCCGGCGTTGAGATGAGGGGTGGCGACGGCTAGGGGTGAGCGCAGTTCTCGGGTTACCTGGGAACCGGAACCGAACCGGAGGAGGGTTCGGTTCAGTTCCCGGTTCCAAGGGGACCGGTTCCGGTTCCCGGTTCCTTTTTTCTGGGAACCGGGAGTTCCGGTTTCGGAACCGGAACCGGTTACTTAGGGCTCTAGAAGAAATGAACCGGACGCCTCCTCTCTCTCTCTCTCTCGCAGACTCGCCCGTAGCCGCCCCCTCTCTCTATCTCTCAACCTCGATCCCGCACCCGCGAGAAAATATTCAGTGGTTCGAAATCACCGCGTCATCCGCCTACATGGCACGCGTGAGCCACTCAAAGGGCGACATATGGCGTGTGACGTGGAATAAAAGAAAGAACCGGCAGCCTTTTTTCTCTCTCCTCTGGCGAATGCACGGAGAAAAGACAGAACAGTAAAAGCGCACTCCCGCTCAAGAAAAACCTCTCTCATTTTTTCAATTTTCAAGGGGGCTCTCTCTCTCTCTCTCCTCATGTTCTTTCCTTCGCACTCCCGCTCAAGAAAAACCTCTCTCCTCTTTTTAATTTTCAAGGGCTCTCTCTCTCCTCACGTTCTTTCCTTCGTCTTCCTTCCTCATCGGCGATGACCAAGCGAGAAGCTTGGCTCAGAATCAGCAGCAACGGGCCCCAGCCATCAAAGAACGCGATGGTGACCCTAAGCGGAAACACGGGGTGCAATTCGACCCGGCAGAGATCTCCTCCGGGGATTCTTCCTTTTCTTCCTTCCTCATCGGCAACGACCCAAGCGAGAAGCTCGCTCAGAGTAAGCAGAATCAGCAGCAACAGACCTTGGCCATCAAGGAACGCGATGGCGACCCTGAACGGAAGCACGAGGTGCGATTTGACCTGGTGGAGATCTCCCTCCGAGGACCGCGACCCCTTCTTCTTGCCCGTCGGTCTGTCTTGACTGAGATCTCCCTCCGGGGACTGCGACCCCGTCTTCCTACTAGCTAATCAGTTTATGTTCCACAGGGGTTAATAGATCGTGGTCTTTTTTTGCCATTTTGGTTGCAGCTGACCATCTCTCTCTTTCTCTTTGCGCATATCTGGGCAGGCCACACTCTCCACCATCTTTGCCCATCTCCCCTCCCCTCCCGCCTTCCTCCATACTTTCATAACTTCCTCCCCCTTTCCTGCTTGACCCTTTTCCTCTCTCTCTCTCTCTCTCTGAGCGAGCTTGAGACGCATAACAATGGAAGCTACTGACAAGGCCGTGAAGAAAGGAGAAGCCGATTTCGTCTCACGTGAAGTGAACCCCATCTTGCGGAGGATGATGTGAGAGAGATATCGGATGCCGTGCCGATTGAGGAGGTCGCTGGTGACAACATTCATGAAGGGTTTGCTTGTTGCTCGTGGGGGTATGCAGACACGCCCCCGAGATATGGGAAATCGTCGGCCTAGACTTCCTTCTGTTTCATGGAGCACCATTTGGCTCTCTGCATTGTTCTTTTCCCATCTGTAACCGAGGTCTAAAATTGATCATGGGGATCTCGATGAAAAAATAAAATGAGGGATTGTTAAGTCCCTTGGATCTGGAAGGGAAAGCATGTAGCTAAGTCCCTAAGTTTGAAGAAATGTTCTGTTTTCTGAAATAATCATCAATAATAATGTTGCAATTTGCTGTTGTTGTTTGTTACCATTTTGTAGATTTCTAGCTTTATGGTACATAAAATGTAGAATGCTCTTCCATGTTGGTATATTTTTTAAAAACTTTTGTCACTTGTCGAACCCATTTATAATTTAACGACATTGTTTGTTTAACTTACCAACATGTTCATTTGCTCGCTTCAAATGTACCAACTTCTCTTATAATTTACCAACATTGTTTGTCCAACTTACTAACCTTTTAGAATTTGGCATATACAGTTGCCTTTTTAATCCGCTTTGTTTTTGCTTCATCTATTACGGCATTGTTTGCCATTTTGTCGTATCTGATGATGAGCTTGCGGGGCTTGTTCAGTTATTCTCATGGCATTATCAAATTTAAAGGATGAATGCGCCATTATACCCAAGCAAAGAACATCGCGATGGGCAACACCATCATCTGTTCAAATCGTGCTAGTCAGCGTTTTTCTATTGCTCGGAATTAGCACATCAATTTAAGAAAAGCAGGTTCATTCTACTCAAATACAATAATCTAATCGAAATTTTCTGGCAAAGTGGAAGAATATTGTAAATCATTATAGCAAAACACAATCCAAGAATCTTTGGTATCATAATAAGCAGCAATTTCTAGTATCAAGGCAAGAATTCTATGCAACGGAACAAGAACCGTTCACCTGCAAAACCTTGATCTTAAAATTAAGCAAAAGCAAGGAAGCAATGTGAGAATTATGATCTCTAACGCCGGCCAAAGCTTGATTCACTGAATGATCACAAATGTTCATTGGATTTAGGCAACTCATTTACATACACAGCAGGTATATTTGAAATTCAGTGATGACAACTGATTCTGCAGAGAGCTTCGCACGTTTTTTGGACAAGAAAAAAGAAAGAAAAACAAAGAGAAAGATGGGGTTCACTTCACGTGAGACGAAATCGGCTTCTCCTTTCTTCACGGCCTTGTCAGCAGCTTCCATTGTTATGCGTCCCAAGCTTGCTCAGAGAGAGAGAGAGAGAGAGAGAGAGAGAGAGAGAGAGAGAGAGGAAAAGGGTCAAGCAGGAAAGTGGGAGGAAGTTATGAAAGTATGGAGGAAGGCGGGAGGGGAGGGGAGATGGGCAAAGATGGTGGAGAGTGTGGCCTGCCCGATACGCGCAGAGAGAAAGAGAGAGATGGTCAGTTGCAACCAAAATGGCAAAAAAAGACCACGATCTATTAACCCCTGTGGAACATAAACAGATCAGCGAGTCGGAAGACGGGGTCGCAGTCCCCGGAGGGAGATCTCAGTCAAGACAGACCGACGGGCAAGAAGAAGGGGTCGCGGTCCTCGGAGGGAGATCTCCACCAGGTCAAATCGCAACTCGTGCTTCCGTTCGGGGTCGCCATTGCGTTCCTTGATGGCCAAGGTCTGTTGCTGCTGATTCTGCTTACTCTGAGCGAGCTTCTCGCTTGGGTCGTTGCCGATGAGGAAGGAAGAAAAGGAAGAATCCCCGGAGGGAGATCTCTGCCGGGTCGAATTGCACCCCGTGTTTCCGCTTAGGGTCACCATCGCGTTCCTTGATGGCTGGGGCCCGTTGCTGCTGATTCTGAGCAAGCTTCTCGCTTGGTCATCGCCGATGAGGGAGGAAGACGAAGGAAAGAACGTGAGGAGAGAGAGAGCCCTTGAAAATTAAAAAGAGGAGAGAGGTTTTTCTTGAGTGGGAGTGCGAAGGAAAGAACGTGAGGAGAGAGAGAGAGAGAGAGAGCGCCCTTGAAAATTGAAAAAAGGAGAGAGGTTTTTCTTGAGCGGGAGTGCGTTTTTACTGTTCTGTCTTTTCTCCGTGCATTCGCCAGAGGAGAGAGAAAAAAGGCTGCCGGTTCTTTCTTTTATTCCACGTCACACGCCACATGTCGCCCTTTGAGTGGCTCACGCACGCCACGTAGGCGGATGACGTGGTGATTTCGAACCACTGAATATTTTCTCCGCACCCGCACATTCCCTCGCCCCCTTCACCGGCGTCCCCCGAGCCACCGGCCATCTCCGCGCCGCACCGCCGCGTCTCCACCTGCGGAACCCGCGACCGCGAGTGCTGCTAGCGGTCCGATCTTCCGCCGCCCTGCAGCCATCCGAAGCGCCGCCCCCGTCGCTGTTCCCACGCCCCGCCTTGCTGGTCACCCCTCTCTCTCTCTCTCGCAGACTCGCACGTTGCCGCCCCCTCTCTCTATCTCTCAACCTCGATCCCGCACATTCCCTCGCCCCCTTCACCGGCGTGAGAATTCTGCTGTTATTGAATTTTTAAGATGAAGATTCCAATGTTCTTGCATGTTATTGCTTCTTAGGCTGTCTGTCTATGAAGAAGGATACTGACAGTTCTTTGACCGTGCTGTCTCCTGTGACCCTTGGAGGACAGATGCGCTTAAAAGTGCTCCGAAGATGTTCTTACCTTGATTTTTTTTTAATGGGCTTGTGGGAGGAATTCACTTTTAGGATGCTCTGAAGGTCATTGCAAAATTGTCTGAAATGCTATGTTTGTCCTCAGTGTTGCTTATATTGGCATTCCAACTAAGCAGAGTTTTTGCTTGATCTGGAGCACTTGTCCCAGAAATTGGGTTTATGCTGAAGGCATGAAATTATGCCTGGAGTCTTGCCTTTGTTTATTTCATCTGCCTAGTGGAGTTGACTGGACTAGTTCCATTCTTCTTGTCTGTCTTGCAGTGTGCAGGTGTGGTCAATCTTGGTGGTGAAATCGGTTGTATGATAAGTGAAGGTCCATGGGTGTTTGTTGGTTTACCAAATCTCGTAAAGGTAAGGTGGGAAAGCACACTCCATTTTTTTCCCCATTTTGCGGTTTATAAGCCTCTCATATTTTTGTTACATTTTTTTTTTAAATGGTTGTTCTCCATAACTGTATTGGTATTCTGAAGTTTTTGGCCAGTAATAAAGTAGTCGTGATACTATAGGCATACAACACACAAAGTAATGCAGACCTCAGTCTCAATGGTCCTGTCGGACAAGTTTATGCCATGGTTGTGGGTAATGGCCTGCTATCTGCTGGTATTCAGGTATATCCTTGTTTCTTCGTAGAAGTTAATTTGATCTCTAGTATATGTCTGTTTTTGCTTGAAGTCATTGATAGGAAAAAGCGTGTCTGTTTCTCTTTGCATGCCATTATGTAGGGTGAACATAATTTTTGTCCATTTCCTTTAGTAAGCAGAATTTCCTCCGGATGCAGGATGGATCATACTTGCATGGAAGTTCAATGCAGCTACCAATGGCTTTGAACCAACTGCGTTTTTTTTTGGTAATGTGCGCGTACGTTATAGTTTTTTTTGGTAACGTGCGCGTACGTTATAGTTCAAATCTGAAAATAATCAAAAAAAAAAAAAAAAACTGTTGGAACCTGGAACCGACCCTGGAACCTGTGACAGGGTAGGTTCTAGGTTCTTGGTTCTGATGGGTAAGTTCCAGGTTCCTCATTTTGAGGAACCCGTGCCCTATTGTAGGTTCCAAGTTCCAGACGGAACCAAACCGGAACCTGGAACTGCTCACCCTAGCAAAGCCGCGGCGAAAGGCGAGAGGCGCGTCGATCGGAGGGCGCAGCGAAATCCCAAGAAGGCGCAGTCATCGGAGAAAAGGTGAAGCCGACGAGCTATGTGTTTGACTGATTGGTATAAGATCGGAATGTGTTTGTTAGCTTGTTTGGAATATAGAGTTAATAGAGTTAATGTGTTTCGGGTCCAATAATGTTCCAACCATCACTCCACCAGAACATATTTTTTTACTCGTTTAATATTTGTTACCTAAATAATTTTAAGATTTGAAATACGTACTCAACTTATTTTGTGTTTGAATTGAGTTGGGTCAGGTTTTTATGACACCCCTAATTAATATGAATTAAGCCACTTTCTCGACCCAAACCTAACTCAATCTGCTCGTTTGACACCCCCAAGTAATAAACAGAATCCATCATGATGCCTTAATATACAAGGCAGGATAATTTTCCAGACAGCCAATTGGGCCAAACCGAACCCAAAGGTCCGCTCATCCCACTGGAAACCCGGGCCCCGGTCCAAATTCAAATCTGAACGTTGCCTCTGAAGTTTTCCCAAAATCGTTATGTCAACGGGCGCTCGTCGAAATAGGAAAAAGATTTCGAGATCTTGATTATATATGGCAAGAGAAGAACCCCACGCATTAGAAAAGCATAAAAAGTATTAAACTTAATTATTAAGTTGCCCTTTGCGTCACCTCTCATTAACTAACGAAACCGCTGGAAAGAATCTTTTCCCGCGCAAACCGTCTCTCCCTCTCCTCTCTCCTTTCCTCTTCTCTTTCGTTTCCGTACGGCCGAAGAAAACACCCAAGAACTGAACACCATAAATGTCACCGCATCTCGTCCCTTCTTCTCCTTCATCGTCATCTTCATCTTCATCTTCATTGCCTTCGCTTGACGTTGATCTCCAGTGGAAGCCATGGCAGGTGTGTCCTCCCAGCCCCCGTCGCCGTCCGCCCTGATCGTCGCCAACACTCCCGCTGCCGACCTCGCCCTCACCAACCTCGCCTACTGCTGCCCCTCCGATGTCCACCGTTTCGCCGTTCCCGGCGCCATGGGGCTCCCCCTCGCCTCCGTCGGGGATTCCTTCGTCCTCTCACTCTCATATCCTTTTCCCTCACGAGTCACGTTCTTATAATGTCGTCAACCTACATGCCATTTGATCGTTTTACGTGCTTGATCGTCTCGTTCGAGGTGTTGGTTTCGTCGGCATAGTTGAGTTAGCGATAGATATCGATGGTTTCGATTTTCTTGCTTGCGAGGACTGCCTATCCATGCGTGTGATTGTTTGCTGGTGGTGTTGTGCGATCTTTGCTCGAACTGTCCAGTGATTGTGTGTTGGCCTTAACTGAGAGAAACTCCTCACGAGAATATCTGCCCTGGTCACATCGCGTTGAATGCCATTCAACGGCGCTATGCGAGGGTTTCGACTGGTGATTCAATCTCTGTTAGCAGGTTAGTTCACGGCGAACCACAGTACTTGCATTTGTAGCAAATGGAGATTGTCTCAAGGGGTTTTTGCGAATGTAGGTTCATGCCGCCGGATGATTTTGATCTGGCGTTGCTCACGCTCGAGTTGGACTTTGTCAAGAGGGGAGCCAGAAGTGAAGAGGTTTGCATGTCGTGAGCCTACTGTCCTTCTTTTCTCTGTGGGAATAGCAGTCTCAAGAAACGTCTTCTTGTGTTCTTGTGAATTTTGTAGATTGATGCTGTTCTGCTGGCTAATCAGCTACGGAAGAAGCTCATCAACCAGGTACTACATACTTTTTTTCAGAATAATTCCAGTTCGCATAATGCCGGAATCAGTCTTGGAGTGTAGAGATTATGTTCATTTAGTCAAGTTAATGATTTACAAGGTTTTATTCTTCCCCCTTTTGTGGAGAGATTCACGATCCACTTGCTAGTTTATGAGGCACGGAACAGTGTATCTCTTGAGGTAACCTGAACCACAATCCACAAATGAGTGAATGAGCTCTTTCTTTTGGGATAACTAGAAGAGCTTAACTGCTGCATAAAAATTTCCAAACGGATAAGAACCGCATTTTCAAGCTAATTATAATTTATCTGATTCAAGTCTGAAAAAAGAATGAGGAAATGGGTCAAAATTCACCTAGCTAAGTAAATCAGTACGTTTTCCAATGAATAGATTTGAGTGTGCACGTGCACCAGACAAAGATGAACACACTCTAGACAAAAGAAAAATGGTTTCGTAAGATGTTCTGCCCTTTAAACATGGAAACATTGTCTACCAGTGACAATGATTGTAGCTACATAAATACCCAACTGGGTGCTGCCAAACCAGGAGTGAGTGTATTTGATAAGTAGTACGAGTTTATGAAGGATATTGTGGTATTTCCATGTGCACATATCACTGACCAACACTCTAGAATCCGTAATTTCTAGGACCATCTAAGTTTCTCTAACTTTTCATCCCAGACAATATTGAATCACTTGAATGAGAGATTTTGTTTTTTGATGAGTAAGTATTTCATTAATAAAACTTGAGCTGCTGAACAATTCCTGCTACATGTTCAAGTACTGAGGACAATCAACGGACTTGTTAACAGCTAGTACAATGAAAGAATTTTGGGAACTCACTCCTGTATCTAAGTGTATTTGAAATCCATCTCTTAATTTGGTAAGGAAATTATCCAAGCATAGGAGCACTTCTAGATAAAGGTGCCAATTTGGCATAAGATTGCTGAGGTGCGGTTGTGTCTTGGATCTCTAATGTGTCCCTGTCAAGGACTTAGTATATTATGTCATCTCTTTGAAATGCATTGTTTTAATTCGTGGGGAAATGTCTGAGTATAGGTGCACTTGGAGGTAAAGTGCATATTTAGCATAGGATTGAATCTTTGTACCTTTACTTCTCTTTGTCAGGGACTTAGTGAAGTATGACATTCTTAAGTCTGATTTTATGTCAGCTAAAATTAGTGAAATGGGACTCTGAAGTTCATGTATTTATTTGCCTCCATGACTATTATGAAGTTTTCTTAGATGTGCATTTTGCCCTTTCTGTCACTGATAGATAAATTTTTTGATGTACATGTAAATGTATTTTCAGGTTATGACAGTAGGGCAAAGGGTGACATTTGAGTATCATGGGAACAACTATGTCTTCACGGTCAATCAAGCTGCTGTGGAGGGACAAGAAAGGTCAAATGCTCCTGAAAGAGGAATGATCTCAAACGACACATACATTGTTTTTGAAGCATCAAATGCTAGTGGAATAAAGGTTTTCCTTTTAACTTCTTTTCTTTTTCATCTCATACAGTTTTCATTTTTTATGGTCTAGATTTGAAATCATATAGTGAATTTTTTTTTCAGTATATCCTTTAAATCTGATTTTAGACTGCAGGAACAATAGCATTTTGAATTAGAATTTGGGTGCAGTGAGGGTGTCTGTTGTGCTCATGGAGCACAGCTGAAACTTCTGTGATCTTAATCTTGCTCTGCACTTATTGCTTGGAGTTTATTTCTTTTCCTGTGTGAATCTTTGATAGTGAAAGTCTTCCTAATGCTGTTTTATTGGCCATTATACCATAATGTGGTAATTTTGTTGATTCTGTCTCGACTGTTTTGTCTTATTATTCAGGTCATCAATCAACGTGAAGCTGCCAGTAGCAACATATTTAGGCAGAAGGAATTTAACCTTCAGTCCCTAGGCATTGGTGGCTTGAGTGCAGAGTTGCGGATATATTTCGAAGGGCTTTTGCTTCTCGTGTTTTCCCTCCTCATGTGACTAGCAAGTAAAGAAACCGGAATTCTGGGCTTTGCAATTTATATGATGTCTTATATTCTGGTGCAGTTTTCCTTACTCTAACACAAGGTCAATTCCAGGCTTGGTATTAAACACGTAAAAGGCATGCTGCTTTATGGGCCTCCTGGTACTGGCAAAACCGTAATGGCTCGTCAAATAGGGAAGATGTTGAACGGCAAAGAACCAAAGGTATGGTATGCTATCTCTTGTGGTTGTTCAATCATTATGAATGCTATTCTCGTGAAAGGCCTTCAATCCAAGATGGGTATCGGTGAAATTAATCAGTAATACTTAGTTTCCATGAAGGTCAAGGACTTAAGAAGTTTATTGCTGCCCGGCCTTTAGTCTCTTCCCTTTGCTTAGGATATGTCTCCCGTATTTCTCAAAACCTTGAATCCTATTGGATATAGCTTCATTACCATTTGTATAGTAGTTTACTTGTTTTGCTGAGCATGTTTGAATCAGCTTTAAGATGTAAGCATGCGAACAGACCCTTTTACTCACATATGTAGACCTACCTACTCACATTGTAAATTATATGTATGTATGTCTGTTTTTTCAATTTGACTTCATTTTCTCTGCCAGATAGTCAATGGTCCTGAAGTGATGAGCAAATTTGTTGGTGAAACTGAGAAAATGTTCGAGATTTATTTGCTGATGCTGAACAGGATCAGAGGACTCACGGTAATTCAGATAAATGAATTGGATTTATGATTACTTTTTAGCAAGTATCTGTAACTTATGCTTCTCCTTAATTTTCAGGTGACGAGAGTGATTTGCATGTCATCATTTTTGATGAAATTGATGCTATATGCAAGGTATGAATTCTCTGGTCGATCTATGCATTTCTGTCCTCTATAATGTCAAATAGCTTAGTCTTGTTTGGAGCAAATTCCATCTTTCCTTTCATCTCTTAGTTTTGAGGAACTTTTTAACTGGTTGTCTTGGCTTAAGTTGTGGAAGCAGTGTATATAGAGTAGCAGACATTGTGTTGACAGGGTTTTTTTCTTGTATAAGGTCAACTTTAGCGAGTTGTAAGGGTAGACTTTCATATTTTGTTGTCTTGGTAGCTGCTCTACAATGACCTTCTATAGTTTTCAAGGTTCTGCTTCAGGATTTTTCCCTGATGGTTTACATTCACTTCTCACTGATCTGATATAAAAAAATTTTAACCAAAAATATTTTATGTTGAGGTGCCTAAATCGTTCCTAGAATTCTTATCAAGTATGACAGAAAACATGTGCCATGCAGAACTTTTCTCAACAACCACCAACACCCCCCACCTCCCAACCCTCCAAAAAAGTTAAAGAAAAGGAACAATGGATGTAAAATTGAAGCGTCAATTGCATCAACTGCGCTTTTTGCTAATAGTCAGTATCTCAATCATGAAAATAATCGTGGTGATTTGTTGCTTCTTGTTCCTTTTTTTTTTTTTTTGGGTGCCTCTTAAATGGATGTGTTCTGTCCTATTGTTTCATAGACTATTGCTGGCTGTCAACTTTCTATAATAAAGATATGAAATGACCTGATTTTGCAGTCAAGAGGATCAACAAGAGATAGTACTGGAGTTCATGACAGTATTGTAAACCAGCTACTTACAAAGGTTCGTATTAGTATCTTAGTGTTCTAAATGTGCAAAGTTATTCAACTAGGTCCATTTTTTCGCAAATATTTTCTGTTATGCTCATTAATACCAATCATTGCTACTGATATAGTACCTGATCTTCAGATTGATGGTGTAGAGTCACTGAACAATGTTTTGCTTATTGGAATGACCAACAGAAAAGATCTTCTTGATGAGGCTCTTCTGAGGTGGTTCCTCTTTTTCTCTTCCAGTTCTTCATATCCAAGTCTTTTAGCTGCTATTTTAATATCCTCATATGGTAAAAAGCACTCATTAGTCATCATGCAACTTCTGGAGAGATTCTTTTATCATTGCTCTTAAGCATTATTATGCCAAGCACTATGAAGATAAAAAAAGAAGGTTATTTTTATGTTGACATGTGGTGGTGTCAAACTTTAGGCAGGATCATATGTATTTGTACAATATTGGTTTTAGAGGTAAAAATAGATATTTAAAGATGTTCTTTACATTTTGGACTTTTGGATCTGCAGACCAGGACGCTTGGAGGTACAAGTTGAGATAAGCCTTCCTGATAAGGATGGTCGCATCGAAATCTTTGAGATCCACATGAAGAAGATGAATGAGAATTCCTTTCTTGCTGATGATGTCATACTCGAGGATCTTGGTAAGTCAGCTGGTCGCTTTTACTAGAATGGAACTTCATCGTGCACATTTTCAATTTTTATTTTAGAAGTGGCTTATTCTAGTGATCATTGTCATGTGGAAGCAGAAAATATTGGCATATGATATGGTAGCAGTGTAGTTCAAATGATTTTTCGTGTTTCTTTGACCAAATAGGCTAACTCTTGTATTTCTGTATGCATTATGTCTATACTATAGAACTACTGGGTCCCCAGCCTTGTGGCCACTGTTCTCTCTGAGAATTGGGAGGTTCTTAATTACCAAAGAAAAAGAAGGCACATATGCTACAAAGGGTGGCGCTTAATTCATCTCTAGAGATGACTCTACATTATCTGCGATTTGTGATTGTGCAGCTGCTTGGACAAAGAACTACAGTGGTGCAGAAATTGAAGGTGTTGTAAAATGTGCTGTATCATATGCTTTGAATAGACTATTAAGTCTCGATGATCTTACGAAGCCTGTGGATGAAGAGAGTATCAAAGTCACTAGGAATGATTTTTTGAATGCACTCCAAGAAATCGTTGCTGCATTTGGAGCTTCCACAGATGACTTGGAAAGATGCAGGTAGGAATCATTGAATGATGATATTCTCCAAACATCTATCTTTTGTAGCAATGTTCTTATAATCCTCAGTTCCAGTGAAGCAAGAATTTTATGACTGGATATTGCATGTAAAATTACACGTCTTCAAAATTGCTTGCCCAAAAATCTAGTGGTACACTAACCACAAACTAAGCATTATCCCACTAAGTGGAGTCAGTAACTGTTTTTCCCCCAGTTGATACTTTTATTGGGTTTCCAATGATACTTTCCGGGTCCATAATGTATAGCAAGGGAAGGAAAGTACATTTGTTCTCAACGGTAAAGCATAATGTGATGTCCTTTTAGTACTAGCCTCCTGAGGACTGAGATTTAGGTCATTAAGAAGGGGGAAGCAAAAAAAGGTTGATTTGCAATAGGTTCCTTAAAGCTTTCTCTGAATCTCTGTATGCAGTATGAATGATCACATGTAGAACAACACAATGAATGCCTTAGAAATGGTTTAGCTGCTGTAGCTGCAGGCTTTAGTATTATACAAGTGATTCTTATTAAGATGTAGGATCATCTCTGATTTTTACTTATGGATAGGTAATTACAAGAACGAATATCTGGTTAAACACGATGAAGCTGAGATGGAATTGATTTCTTTGAAACTGCTTTCTTGTTTGGAGTTAGGTTCTCAACTTGGTGTTTGTTATTATTGAACCATAAGTAGATTAATCTGATGTGTTTTTAATGTGTGGTCTTACCTAATTATGTGTGGTCCATGGTGAATTATATGTTAGATTTGGTTTAGATTTAGTTCTGGTAAAGATAACAAAGAGGAGGGGAGTAATTCAGAAAATTCTCTCTGAGTTGATGTGTGGGAGTTAAATTTGCTACAAGTTTTATCCATAAAGATGTCCGGTCCATTGTTGGCTCAGAGGAAGACATTGCAAGTTTCATTATGCAAATAGATTGGACTGTGTGAAAATAATGGGTTTCCCACATGCTGTTTTACACATGCTTACCATAATCTTAGAGCTCAGGGTTCTCCTAATTGACAAACTGACGTGAAAGCATTCTTTTTGTTCTGCCAAAAATGATCATGAAACTGTGGCAATCTCACTAAGCATTTTGCAGATGTGAATTTTTAATTCTGCTTGGAGAGTCCATAGTGTTGTTGCTTTAGCACCTTTTGTGCCATCTCATAAAGACACTAAAATGGCATCAGGTTTTGACTTCTTATTTAGTAAGATAAACCTGACAGCATTTTTTAATATACACATCCTTTGTGTGCTTCTATTCAAGTTTCATTAATTATTAGCTTTTGTTCCTATGTTCCAGTTAAAGACAGAGCAAACACTATTAAGCATGTGTCACTGCCTCATCTGTTTATGCAAATATTTTTGTAGGCTTAATGGCATGGTGAGTTGTGGTGATCAACATAAGCACATACTTGAGACAGCAATGCTATTGGTTGGGCAAGTTAAAGTGAGCAAGGGAAGTCCGCTTGTCACTTGCCTCTTGGAGGGTCCAAGTGGCAGGTATTTGGGTTTTCTAAAGCATTGCTTTTCGTTTTTGCTAAGCATTTTTTCCTTTTTATTTAAAACAACTGGGAATAGTCTAAAAATTTGTCTGCTGTACAGTGGCAAAACTGCTTTGGCAGCGACAGTTGGCATCAACAGTGATTTTCCATATGTTAAAATTGTAATCTTCTGCTCCATGCTATGCTTCCTTTGAGTAATCAGACTTCTTTGTGCATCATGTTTTAATTTCTGATTTTCTTATTGATGCTTAGGTCTCAGCTGAAACTATGATTGGATTGCATGAGAGCACCAAATGTGCACAAATTGCAAAGGTTTTTGACCTTTATATCTTGTCGATTAGCGCTTTGATGAATAGGAAATTAGTTGTTGCCCCTCCACTTTTAACTAACTTGAGGTGTGGTTATCTTACATTTTTCAAAATGACTGGGGAAGGTTTGTAATGGATTCTAATCTTTGATAGGTTTTTGAGGATGCATACAAATCTCCATTGAGCATTATCATCCTTGATGACCTTGAAAGGTAAGTTCTGTTGATTTATATTAGTCAACCTCTATAGTCATCCTTGCCATTAAAAGATCAGTATGACTTGAGTGAATTGTTTTGCAGGCTACTGGATTATGTTGCCGTTGGTCCTCGATTTTCTAATTTGATATTACAGACATTGTTAGTCCTTTTGAAGCGTCTTCCTCCAAAGGTAGTTTCTTCTCCCCTTGCCATTATTTACAAACTGATGTTGGTGTGAAGAGTAACTACCCTTTTCTACAATTTCATCTGGAAGTTAATGCCAGGAAAGTTACTACTATTGTTGAATTAAGAATGCTTCAAGGTGGATAAGTGGGAATTAGTTCCCCTAGTCCCCAGGAAATGTAAACTATGAGCGAGAATGTAGAGAGCAATAATTCCTGGTCATGCTGCTGACGGAAAACAATAATAATGTCATGAGGCAAGTGCTAATCAGAAATTTGAGTTTGAGAGATTAAGATTCAGTTCATTGGTATTATTTTCGTGCATGTTAACCTTAGAATGATTGGCTTGTTTGGTCTTCCTGTTTGAGATGGAGAAGTAGTGAAGTATGTTCTACTGTATAAAGCAACAGACTGAGTGCAACCTTGGTTCATGTGTGTTTTCTCAAGGCTGTCTAGGGGGAAGAAACTTTTTTTATATGTATTTTCTCGAGATTGAGTGCATTATCATATACAGATGCATTTTAGTATAGACATATGACAAATAGAATATTATTAGTAAATATGCTTTCACTAGTTAAGTATTAGGTTATGCACGTGTTCCTCTGTGCGTTGTGATTCTAATGGTATTGTATTAGCTGTTTTTATCTCTACTGATTTAGTTGGTGGTTTCTGACTTACAAGGTTCGATTCCAGTGTCCTTTTCACACTGAATTTTTTAGCTTGTTATATACATACATTTGGCTTTATCTTTTCCAGGGAAAGAAGCTTCTCGTGATAGGGACAACAAGCCAAGTGAGTTTCTTGGATTCAGTTGATGTCTGTGATGCCTTTTCTGTCAGTTACCATGTCCCCACATTGAAGACAGAGGACGCAAAGAAGGTAAACTGCTGTAGATGCTAGTTTGGTGTTTTTCTGCTGTTCTTTCTTCATTTCTCTTCTGCTGGAAAACGTGAGATAGACGGGAAGAAATGTGCAGCAGTCTTGTTTTAAAGACAATTATATCTGCTTTAAAAAACCAGTTATTTGTTGACTTCCCTTGTTTCTGATTCTCTTGCAAATATTGGGGGTCTGGAGGTGCTTGTATCGAAAGCATCCCTTCATCAGATTTCAATCCAAGACGAGGGACATGGGATTAACCATTTGGATTAGCCTAGACATTGTGAATTTTGAGGAATCTAATATTCCTGAACAGTGAAATGTGATGGTAACTTTGGAGTCCCTTTATCTCAGAAAGCAAGGGAGTTTGGGAGGATAAAGGGATTGGAATGGGATGGGATGGGATGGTTTATATGTCATGTGTTCGTTGTAGGAGGACAGTTCAGACCTCATTCAAAGTGCTGGATTAGTAATATCTCAGATTTGACTTTATCTAATGGACTGTGAATCTGGTTTTCTTGCAAGCTTCCTGAAGCAAATTCTGCAGGCTAGAGTATCTTGTTATTTAAGTCGTGTTAATCCAAAATGTGGATGTGACGCTTTTGACATCACCATGGAGCTCTATATGTATGTACACATGACTCTTTTTTTCCTCCTCCAGGTGTTGGAACAGCTGAAGGTTTTCTCTGAAGATGATGTTGATGCAGCTGCCGAGGCTCTGAACAATGTAAGATTTAGATCTCTCCTTGTGCCTTCTTATGTTTCACCGTGTTTGAGTGATGATATGCAACAGAAATTCATTAAGCTGCGTAATTCAGGACTTGAGAGTTGAGATATCTTCGTTCTCCATGCTGTTTTCCCATCCATTTGGAGAGAGAGAGTCTAACTTTTGCTGTCATCATTCCTACTTTTCTTAGATGCCCATCAAGAAGCTTTACATGCTGATAGAGATGGCAGCCCAGGGTGAGCATGGTGGAGCTGCGGAGGCCATTTACTCTGGCAGAGAGAAGATCAAGATTTCTCATTTCTATGATTCCCTTCAAGACGTCATTCGTTACTAAGATGCGGCTGACCACTGTAGCGTCCCATATGTTTCTTCTTTTCATTGACGATCTATATATCTTTTCCAAGCTTCTCTTTACTAAAATTCTCTGCAGTCGGCATGACTTGTTCATTTGTTGAGTAGCAAACGCTCACGATTTATTGAAGAAGATAACCAATGGTTACTTGAAAAAGCGCACTGGTCCCTATGAATTATAGACCCTTGTTTTGTGGTATTCTCATGATCGGAAACTTTGATATCATGGCCTTTTGCTCCATGCTTTCGAGGATTGTGCAGAATTCCTTTTCGCAGACGACTTCGTGGAATTAAGCTCCGGACTTCAACCGGGCTTTTGGAGGAAAATAACCATTGACATCAGTAGACATTCTACTGTTTCCTGTATATTTCCTGGGTACTTAATGGAGAATATGCCAGTTGCGTCTTCCTGGCGTCGATCCACATCAGCATCGTTGCGCGAAAGCATCACCAGTAGACATCTACAAAGAGCTGGACGTTAAGTGAAAGTTTCCTAGGACATTTACCTTAAAACCTAGAAATGCTTTAGGCAGTACGAAGTCGCGGTGGAGCGGGAGTTTACACCTGCTAGGGAGAACGTTGGAGATGCGTGTCTTCCCATACGTCTTTGGGCTTGCAAAGGAATGGAACATGTGTTGTTGCGCGACGCTTCCTACGAAAGTCATCTTCCTCTTTTGCTTCGACCCCTCGCTTGATCTCTTTTCGTTCTTTGTTGATCTTTTTGCAAAATAATCGACCCATTAACCTAAATGTTTTAGTGTCTTTATCTTATCCAAAGTGAACGTGACCGATCGACCATGGACAACCCCTAATTCAGCTGCACCAGAACAGCTAAGCTTCACTCCCTCCATTTGTCACCACCTGCCAGAGGCGGTCCTCGGCCAGGTCCTCCACTCAAACCACATAAGTTAGGATCACTTGTATGATAATTTAGGCGTATCATATAAGTTTATGAGGTGTCATTACAACTAAATATATGGAGTCATAACACATTGTAAAATTGTCTTACTAGTTTTAAGACTAATCGTTTTAATGCAAAAAGACGGTGCTTAAAAAGTGGGATACGGTTCATCTTCTAGAGATTCCCATAAGTTGGTCAATCAATGTTGAGGAAGCCACAATTACTTTGCTGTAACATTAGAGTAAGCAACATCGTCAATTAATCTTAAGAGTGATTACTCATTTAAACTGTAAGCTGCATATGCAAAAGGAGGCGGGTGAAAAAGAATTGTACTGTGGCCATTACTCATTTAGATTCTTATGAAAGGCGAATGTATATGCAAGAACCAACTTAAACTTATGGTTTGGGAGACACGTGTTCACCATACAAATATGCAAGGATACATTTTCATGCTTATTTGAGTAAGAGCAATAATATTCCTCAATATCATGCTAAAAATGGCTAGGATTTCCAAAACAAGATGCGATTTGTTTGATGAGAAACAAAGGGGAATATCGAAAATTTGAGTGATTGAAGCTGAAGCTTTTATTGGGAGACAGACATCCACCTTAGAATGAATACAAAATCAAGAAGATGGACAATTGAGCAATCACGTGGAACTCTGGAAGCTCTCTCCCCAAAGAGAGGACAGAGAGAGATGGCAGATATGTCACTCTCAAAACCAACCCACACGAGCATTTTTTTGAAGAAGAAACATAAATAAGCTAAGAGAAATGTGGGAAGTAATTGCTACATTGTTTGTGATGCAAGCTGAATTGGAGGATGATGAGACCCGGTAGGATGAGGAAGAAGCTGAGGATTGACGAGCAAGGGGGATGAGTAGCCTTGGCAATCGCAAACCCATCACATCTGACCCTGTCCTCATGAACTAACGCATTCTAACCTGAACTAATTCCGAGCTGAACTGCTCGGTATTGTATACAATTTACTCGAGTTCGATATATAAATAATGCATTGTTCCTCAAAGTTTACATCAGCTGCGGCAGCAATAGATTATGGGTCAGAATCAACAGCAGAGCACATTGAACTCACAGATGCCTGATCAATCAAGCCCGCAGTTACCAATGTCGCACAACCAGACTCAGCTTCAACTGCTACAGAAGCTTCAGAGGCAGCAACAGTCACTTTTATGTGCAACAGTGGGCGTTGCAGCAACCAAGTCATCCCCAACAACTCCAGGAGCAGAGACAACGTCTGGATGTCTCTCAAAGCTTTTCTAAGGCCACGATACCGGGCCAAATGCCGGAAATGCCTCAAGGAACGCCAGACTCACCACGTCAGCCAAAGATTATCCCAGCAAATTCAAAAGAATAGTAGGCAAGAGAATGTGCAGTTCTCTAATCTGCCCCAGCACCCAAAATTCCAGCTAGGACAGTCAGGGCCGCTACCTGAAACGGTGGTGGCATACGGGACTTCCACAATATTCAGCAAGCTCAGTTTTTGGACGAAAATTGTGCAAATGTTCTCCAGTCAACGATGGATGGTAGACCCATCCGGGGTGCTTCGATTCACGAGGAGATGGCGCAGTCAGCCGCCACTTTCTAAAATCCCAGTACATTAGAAACCGTCGGTTCTAGTGGTAATAGCATGATGAAAGACTTCAACCGACAAGCATTGATCGTGGGCATCGGAAACAGTACATAACGACCTCCACTCTAGAACAAAACACCAGAAAGTCAACTTATCCACTATCTCACAATCATTCGGCCACAACGAATCGACTACAAAGAAACAACCGGTTGTCAAAATTTTAACAAATCAAAACACTTTCTTCGATTTTCAGACATATATGAAAACGCCTCAGTCGTAGGTTAGCTGCAGCCTGCAGTGGGTATAAAATTAGATCCCACACCGCCTAGCTTGACGTTAGCAACTCTGCATATAGCCTTCGGGGCTGCCCTCCCGTTGCCACTGCATTTTCTGGGCTTAGAACGTTACTTGGTAACAAGGCCCAGTTATGGCCCTTACCCCAAAGGAGAGTTATTGGTATGAAATCCTAACCCGCATCCCGCCCCCGCCCAGCTTGACGTAAGCAACTCTGTATAAAGCTTACGGGGGCCTGCACTCACGCCACAACGAAAGCCTGACGATTCCAGCTTTTACGTTAGCAACTCTACCTAATCTGCCTAACACGGGGTCCCACTCCCAGCTTGACGTTAGCGACCATACGTATGGGCCCTCCTTCCACACCGACACTGTCGATTCTCCGTGTCTAATCTAAGATTGGTCGATGGTCGTTCAACAGATTCTCGTACAAGGTCAAATTTTGGAAGTCAATATTTTGTCGTTTTTGACGTGGCGGCGTCAACTGAATTGTCGGCCGACAGTCGTGCCTTTGCCATTAAGTTTTGTTTCTCCTATTTCTTGTTTTGTTCGGAATTTTGTCTTTAAGTTACTTATGGTAATTTGTTGCTTATTCTTTGAACTTTTGATTTCTTTCCCTTCTTTTAAAACAGTCTTTAAACGTTTTGGTATTTCTTGTTGTCAATTTTTTTTTTTCTTTTCTAGACAAGGAATATAAAATGACCTGATTTTGCATCACCAATCAAATAGGGGCTAATTTTGTGAAGTTTTTAAACCAGGGTTTGTTAATATCTTGGTATGCTTCTAATTGTGAGAAGCTTCCGATTGGCAACTATTCTTTCTTTTGCAAATATTTTCAAATATGCTCATTAGGACCAAGCACTACTGCTAAGGTTATCCTTAATTTTCTGTAGAGTCACCGAACAATTTGCTTATTGGAATAAAAAACACAGAACATCACTTTTGACGTGGCTCCTTTGGGGTTGCCCTGAACAACGGAGAACATCATTTTTGATGAGATAAGCCTTCCCGATGAGAATGGTCACCTGTAAATCTCTCCAATCCATATGAACAATGAGAACACTTACAAGAGATGTGGAATTCCTTTAGTTGTGGGGGTGGTGGGGGAAAGAATGAAAATGTGGATGAACATCAAATTCCTTTAATTGTCGAAGCTAAACCCTCTCTTCATATGACCATAATCCTTATCAATCCAAGATGGGTACATGCGAATCTAATCAATCATGTTTACGATCTATTTGTTTGATGGAAAATAATTTATAGAAAAATATTTTTCGAATTTTCCAGCGTTTGTTTTATGGAAAATGAATTGCATGAAGAAAACATTTTAATAAATGAAATAAACTCTTCTAAAATAGCGGAAAATGTTTTCCACTTGATCTCTCTTATCTCATACCTTACAAGCTTTCGCACCTTAAAAAAACAATTAGAATTATTTTAAAATTTTCTTTTTCTTTTCTTTGTTGTCCTCTTCTTCTTTTTTTTGTTGGCCGGTCACCACCTAGTCGCCGTGGCTAAGGACTAGCCAGGATGAAGAAGAAGAAGAAGAAAATAGAACAAAAAAAATGAAAAATGAAAAAAAATTTACTAATTATTTTAAAAAAAATATAAAAAAAAACAATTAAATTGATTTTTTGAAAAAATAAAAAATAATGAAAAATCGATTTTAAAAATAAAATAAATGAAAATGAGTGTATGGTGGAAAAGATTTTTCTTACAGAATAGTGAAAATATTTTTCACTTTATTTTCAAGTTTCATCCAAACACTTTGAAAAATAATTATATTTTTCGGAAAATGGCTTTTTGAAAAATATTTTCTTAAAACATTATATTTTCCGCAAAAATATTTTCTAGAAAGGGGCACCTGCCAAATATTTTCTAGAAAAGCCATTTTTGGGAAAATATAATTATTTTGCAATCCTTGTCACTTAAGACATCAATAATTTTGATTTTAGACATTTTTTTTTTTCGGTCTACTCTAATCCTACTCTAATACTCACTCTCAAACATTAAAATGTTGTCCCTTTCACCTTTGACTTAAATGAGTGGCTCTAAACCACTGGGATTCGCTCCAGTGGCCACCCTTCCAACATGGAATGGGGAGGTGAGAGGTTCAAATCCCCACCTTCTTAAGGAGGATATGGTGGGGACGCGTAAAGTTTTAGGAGTGGGTTTCGACTCCCACGCCCTGCAAAAGACAAGGCAAAATTCTGAGAGTGAGTGTAAAGTATGAATAGAATAGGACTGACCAAAAAAAAAAAAAATGAGTGGCTCTCATTAGCACATGACACTTCTTCAACCACCGTTCAATGATGTTAACGCATATTTTTGACGTGTGAATGCATTATTCTTTTATAAAAAGCCTATTCTTAGGTTTGAAATTTTTTTGGCAATAATCATTGGCAACAGCACGGCGGCCACTTCCATGATGACATTCGTCAGAGGGTCATCGGATTATGCTCCCCCAATCTCAAGGTTCCTCCCACTCTCGCCCGTGTTCATCGCAACGAAATCTACCTAATTAAAGTGGAATCCAACAATCATTGGGCAAACTTAATTGGAGATTGATCTATTATACGCCTTTAAATTCGATTGAGATGTGTGATGCGATTGAGGTCTTGCACTTTCTCGTTCTATGTGTTTTCTGATTCCTTTTAGATGCCCGACTCCCACGCCCTGCAAAAGGTAAGGCAAAAGTCTGAGAGTGAGTGTAGAGTATAAATAGAATAGGACTGACAAAAAAAAAAAAAAATGAGTGGCTCTCATTAGCACATGACACTTCTTCAACCACCGTTCAATGATGTTAACGCATATTTCTGACGTGCGAATGCATTATTCTTTTATAAAAAGCCTATTCTTAGGTTTGAAATTTTTTTGGCAATAATCATTGGCAACAGCACGGCGGCCACTTCCATGATGACAATCGTCGGAGGGTCGTCGGATTATGCTCCCCCGATCTCAAGGTGCCTCCCACTCTTGTCTGTGTTCATCGCAACGAAATCTACCTAATTAAAGTGGAATCCAACAATCATTGGGCAAACTTAATCGGAGATTGATCTATTACATGCCTTTAAATTCGATTAAGATGTGTGATGCGATTGAGGTCTTGCACTTTCTCGTTCTATGTGTTTTCTGATTCCTTTTAGATGCCATGACTTCAGTATTCAAACAGTGGGCTATGAATAGGGAGGCGTTATATCATTTTAGTTTTTGAGGTAAAAATAGATATCTATAGAAGTGCCTTCAATTTTTTATGGATCCAGTTCCGACGAAAGTGTTCGCCTGCTGTGCTTCGAGGTCCACACCGCGCACTTGACGCAGAGTTCGGTCCTTGCTACTGATGTTAATTTTCAGGAACTCGGTAAGTCATGCCTTCAGTACCTTGGAAGTTCCCTTTTTGAACACATACCTTGCAAGTTCATCTGGCATTTTTTTTTTCTTTTTAAGTTCATCGGACAATTATTTCCTGGTCGAAAAGTTCATCGGGCATGTAGCTGTAGTTCTTGCGGGGGGCTTGGGGTTAGCGGAGGTGTTAATTTCCTTCTTTTGGGTGGAGTTCTATATTCAACTTCAAAGGTACGAAAGAGGACTTCCTATTTATTAATAAAAACCAAAAGGGTAATCAATTTCCGCGAGATCTTGTTCTCCCCCTACACCGAGGCATGACCTTTTCGGGCCCGTTTGATTAATATCTTTGAAGTAAAGGAAGGAAGTTTTCGAAATATTACACCATTTAATAAATTATAATCTCAATAACATTGAAGTAACTTTTGAATAAAGGGTGTTTGCTATTTTTAATTTTATTTTTTAGTCTGAAAATCAAATCCGGCGACTGCCTAACCGCCGGCCAACTGCCGGACGGCCAGATCTGGCCGCCTAAGGTCGCGACCTCAGGTGACGCCGTCGTCTAAGGTCGCAGAGGCCAGATCTGGCCGCCACGTCCGGCCTCCGGACCGCCAGATCTGGCGGCCTGAGATCGCGACCTCAGGCGGTGTCGCCTGTCGCCTGGGTCGCGGGTCGCGGGTCGCGCCGCCTCAGGGGGTGCTCACCGGGGACGCCGACCCCAAGGCGGCGGCGGCGGCTGCCGGAGAATTCCGACTCTCAGGCGGGGAAGACGAGATGAATGGGGAAAAGAATGAACAGTGAGAGGTTTCAAAAATGTTCGCCAAACAGCTGAACCAGACGGGGCCTTCCTCTCCTTGTCCACCCCGGCGGCCCGCGGGAACAGCCCATCTCGAGTCTCCTCGTCCTCGCCGGAAATCTCAAAATTTTGTCGCGAAAAAACAGGGAGTCTTGAATGGTCTTGAATGATGTTGCTCGTTCATCTGGTCAAAACATTTAAACTCTTGTATTTCTGGACAGTTTTTGCGTTTATACTGAAAAGAGCCGACTGGGTCTACGCCCTGGCGGCAAACGTTCTCTCTCTGTGAATTTTGCAGTTGCTCGTGCGCAGAATCATACTTGGGCAGAAATCGGAATGGTTGTGCAAAGTGCCATATCATTTGCTATGGTTAGATCATGCCAAAATTATGAAAAGAGTATCGAAGTCACCATGGATGATTTCATGAACGCCATCAAAAGCATCGTTCCTGTATTGGAAAGACACAGGTAGGTAGGGATAGTTGAATGCTGATATTCTCTGTATTTCTGATCTTTTTTTAACCTTATGGATTGGTAATCACAAGAGCAAATATCTGGATAAAGAATTAATGAAGCTCAGATGAGAGTCAATTCCTTGAAATTGATATTGAGTTTGGTATTCCCAACTTGGTGTTTGCTATATGATGGGACGATAACATAACTAGATATGTCTGATGTTTTTTCAAGAACTGTCTTCTTGTGTGGTTTTACCCAATTATATTTGGTCCACGGTGAATTAAATGATGGATTTGGTTCTCTGAGATTTAGTTGTGGAAAGGATGAACAAGAGGAGGGGAGTAATCCAGAGAATTCTCTCTCGGCTGATCTGGAGGTGTTAAATTTGCAACCCTTTTTTCTTTAAGACGTCTGGTCCATTGTTGGCTTGGGAGAAAACATTATAAGTTTCATTCTGCAAATAGATTTGATGATGTAATAGTAATGGTTTTCCCAAATGCTTCTTTCACAATGCTATCGCCTTATTCATTACCTACCGTAATCTTAGAGCTCAGTGTTCTCCTTATTGGTGCACTGACATAAAAACATTCCTTTTGTTCTGCCAAAAAATGGTCGCAAAACCTTGTGTCTCTCTCTAAGCATTTTGCAGATGTGGATTTTTTATTCTGCTTGGGGAGTACATAGTATTGTTACTCTAGCACCTTCTTTGCCATCTCTTGAAGATGCTAAAATGGCTCAGTTTGAGTTTTTATTCACTGTCAAGCATGTGTCACTGCCTCAATTGTTTGTGCAAATATTTCTGTAGGCTTAATGGCATGGTAAGTTGTGGTGATCGACATAAGCTTACTTATGAGAAAGCAATGCAACTGGTTGAGCTAGTTGAAATGAGCACAGGCAGTTCGCTTGTCACTTGCCTTCTGGAGGGTCCAAGTGGCAGGTATTTGTAGTTTTCTGATGCATTACTTTTCATTTTGCCTGTGTCCTAAACCGATTAGGATTATTCTAAAATCTTGTCGGTTGTGCAGTGGTAAAACTGCTCTGGCAGCTACAGTCAGCATCAACAGTGGATTTCCATTTGTTGAATTTGTAATCTTTGGCTCCACCCTTTGCTATCTTTGAGTAATCAGACTTCTTTGTGCATCAAATATCAATTTCTGATTTTCTTATGGATGCTTAGGTCTCGGCCGAAACTATGATTGGACTAGATGAGCAGACCAAATGTGCACGAATTGTGAAGGTTTGTGACCTGTATTTCTGCTCAATCAGCACTTTGAGGAATATGAGATTAGCTGTTTTTCCTTCACTTTTAATTAACTCGAAGAGTGGTTATCTCTCATTTTCCATAATGACAGGGGAAACTTTTGTAATGAATTCTATCTTTGATAGGTTTTTGAGGATGCTTACAAATCTTCATTGAGCATTGTCATACTTGATGATCTTGAAAGGTAAATTCTGTTGATTTCCATTATTTGACGTCTGTTGTCATCCTTGGCATTAAAGGATCATTTTGACTCGAGTGAATTGCTTTGCAGGCTACTGGGGTATGCTGCCATTGGGCCTCAGTTTTCGGAGTCGATATCTCAGACATTGTTAGCCCTTTTGAAGCGAGGTCCTCCAGAGGTTGTTTCTTCTCCCCCACCTTATTTCTACAAATCAACGTTGATGTGAGGAGGAATTATCCTTTTCTGTGACCTCTGTGGAAGTGAATGCTAGAATGCTTGAAGGTGGAAGAGTGTGAATTGGTTCCCTTTCCCCACGAAATGATAAATAAGATCCATTTCAATGGCATTATCTGCCGCCATGTTGACCTTAGAATGATTGGCTAGTTTGCTTGTCCTGTTTGAGATGGAGAAGTAGCGTAGTTTGTTTTGCTGTATAAAGCAACAGATGGAATGCAACCTTGGTTCATGTGTTTGCTCAAGGCTCTCCCAGGGGAAGATACTTTTGTAATATTGGCATTATCATAGACAGATGCACTTTAGTATGAATAGATGATATGTGAAATTTTATAGGAAATTTTGCTTTTGCTAATTAAAAACCAGGGTATGCACGTGTTTCCCTGTGTATTGTGATTCTAATAATATTATACTGGCTGTTTTTATTTCTACTGATTTAGTTGGCGGTTGCTGACTTACAAGGTTTGATTTCGGTATTCTTTGAATTTATAAACGAACCCACAGTGTTCTACTGTATAAAGCAACAGACTGAGTGCAACCTCGGTTCATGTGTTTCCTCAAGGCTGTCCAGGGGGAAGAAACTTGTTTTATATGCATTTCCTCAAGATTGAGTGCATTATCATATACAGATGCATTTTAATATAAATAGATGATATATAGAATGTTATAAGTAAATATGCTTTGACTAGTTAAGTATTAGGTTATGTACATGTTCCTTTGTGCATTGTGATTCAATGGTATTGTACTAGCTGTTTTTATCTCTGCTGATTTAGTTGGTGGTTTCCAACTTACAAGGTTTGATTCTGGTGTCCTTTTCATAATACTGAATTTTTTAGCTTATTATATACATGAATTTGGCTTTCTTTTTCCTAGGGAAAGAAGCTTCTCATGATAGGGACAACAAGTCAAGTGAGTTTCTTGGATTCAGTTGATCTCTGTGATGCCTTTTCTGTCACTTACCATGTCCCTGCATTGAAGACAGAGGACGCAAAGAAGGTAAACTGCTGCAGAGCTATTTTGGTGTTTTCTGCTGTTCTTTCCTCATTTCTTTTCTGCTCGAAAATGTGAAATAGAGGGGAAGAAATGTGCAGCAGTCAAGACTGCTGCACATATTGGGGGTCTAGAGGGTGCTTGTATCGAAAGCATCCCTTTATCAGATTTCAATTCAAGACGAGGGATATGGGATTAGCCATTTGGATTAGCCTAGACATTGTGAATTTTGAGGAATCTAATATTCCCGAGTTGGAGAAACGTGATAGTAACTTTGGAGTCCCTAGCTTTTCTGATTGCTTCTCTTTTCTGTTTTCCCTCAGAAAGCAGGGGAGTTTAGCAGGGTAAAGGGGTTGGGAGGGGATGGGCTGGTTTATAAAAAAGTCATGTGTTTGATGTATAAGAACAGTTCAGATCTCATTCAAAGTGCTGGATTAGTATATCTAAGATTTGACTTTATCTAATCGACTGGGAATCTGGTTTTTCTTGCAAGTTTTCTGAAGCAAATTCTGCAGGCTGGAGTATCTTGTAAATTAAGTTGCGTCAATCCAAAATGTGGATGTGAAGCTTTTGACATCACCATGGAGCTCCACATGTATGTATACATGACTTATTTTCTGACTTGCTTTCTTTTTACTCTTTCAGGTGTTGGAACAGCTGAAGGTTTTCTCTGAAGATGATGTTGATGCAGCTGCTGAGGCTCTGAACAATGTAAGATTTAGATCTCTCTACTTGTGCCTTCTTATGTTTTGCCGTGTTAGAGTGATGATGTGCGACAAAAATTCATTAAGTTGCGTAATTCAGGACTTGAGAGTCAAGATATCTTCTTCTCCATGCTGTTTTCCCATCCATTTGGAGAGATTGAGAGAGAGAGAGAGAGAGAGAGAGAGAGAGAGAGAGTGTCTAACTTGTGCTTTTGTGACCCTACTTTTCGTAGATGCCCATTAAGAAGCTTTACACGCTGATAGAGATGGCAGCCCAAGGCAAGCATGGTGGGGCTGCGGAGGCCATCTACTCTGGTAGAGAGAAGATCAAGATTTCTCATTTCTATGATTGCCTTCGAGACGTCGTTCGTTGCTAAGATACAGCTGACCTCCGTAACGTTCCATATATTTATTCTTTTCACTTGAACGATCTGCATATATCTTTTCCAAACTTTTCTTCGCTGAAATGCTTTGCAGTCGGCATGAGCCGTACATGTAGCAAACCCTTGTAATTTTGTGAAGAAATAAACCAACGGTTACATGAAAAAGCACACTGGTCCTATGAATTACAAACTCTTGTGTCGCCATTCTCATGGTCGGACGCTTCAATATACTTAGCAGCTACCTGGGTCAAACTAAACCCATTTTGCCCAAATTAAATAACGAAGGCCCACTCGTCCTGATTGAATTAGCCTGAAGAATACTTTAATTGGAACTTTTGGGCGACGAGTTAGCCCCATCCGATTGAATCTAAAACATCATAGATTTCGTATATTTCGCGAAAAATGAATTATATTAGACATATTTTCAAAAGAATGATCACTTATAAAATCGAATGAACGAATTTTGTTATCATTCACGAAAATATTTAAACATAAATTATTATCGATAAAATAAAATATTTTTAATTAATTAATTATTTCAAGTAATATAAGTGATCATTATTAGGAAAATATTATTCAAATCCACGTAACATTTTGCATTTACCTTGTGATGTACTCAAATGGAAACGAACACCGAAAAAATCTCTTCTTAAAATATTGCCACGTCTCCCCAAGACTTATTCGAAATAATTCTGTGAACAGCTTCGTTGGAGATGCTTATCAGGTATTCTTAGTTCGAGTAGCAAACACTCGTGGTTTTGTGAAGAAGTTTCCAGCGGCTACTTGAAAAAGTGCAACGGTCCCTGTGAGTTACAAATTCTTGTTTGGCCATCCTCATGATCGGACGCTTCAATATACTTGGTAGCTAGCTGGGCTCGCTAATCCTAACCGAGTTAGCCCAGAGAAATTGCGAACTTTTGAGGTGACGAGTTAGGTCACACCCGATTGAGTTTAGATTTTGTTATAAATGTATCGGTTTAGAGTTTGAAAAAATGCACCGGTCCCTTGGAATTACAGACTTTGGTTTCGTCATTATCATGATCGGACTCTTCAATTTATTACTTGGTAGTTAGCTGGGCCTGCTCGTCCCGATCGAGTTAGCTTGAAGGATACCGTGATCGGGAACTTTTTGGGGCGACGAGTTAGGCCTGCCCTCAGACCGAAAAAAAAAAAAAAAAAAGGTTAGGCCTGCCCGACTTAATCTAAAAACATTACCTCTTGATCATGTCTCAGATTTACTCTTTCGACGGACTTGAATGGAAACGGACATTAAAAAATCTCTTCTTAAAAGTGTCGTGGCGTCTCTCCAATATTAACATGTAAATTGGAGAAGCTTAGAGTTAATTTATTTCGCAAAAAAATTCATTTTCTGATATTTGATTTGTTTAGAAAAATGAGTTAACAGAAATTTTCCTAATCGATGGAAAAATGTTCCTATCAAAGAGTAAATTAAAGAGAATAATTTCCCCTTCGAAAGAATCAAAATATGTTTTCCAAAATATTTTCTTAGTACTAGTGTCCTTGTTTAATGAAATTTTTATTCTTATAAAAATAATTTTAGAAAAAACTGATTTTTTTTTAATTTTTATTTATTTATCTTCTTATATCTTCTTTCTTCTTTTTTTTTTTTCCTTTCTCCTTTTTTCTCCGCCACATTCCTTTGTGACGGCTAGCAACCTAGCGACTAGCCATGACGCAAGGTGGTTTAGGTGGGCCTAAGCTAGTTGTGGCCACCGAGCTTAACCCTTGCCAAATCCAATTGAGCTCGCAGCTCGATCTTAGCGAGTTTGGGCTTGCTTGAAGCCTACGAGCTTGGGACTCACTAGTGCCAAGAAAGCTTAGGCTCTGCTGAGACCAATGAGATTGCGGCTCACTTGATCCCAACGAGGTTGAGCCACCCCAAGGCCAATGAGCTCAAGGTGAGACAAGCTCAAGCTCACCTATGATTGTTGCCAACGGAGGCCACTAAGCTTGAGACTCGTGCAATCAAGGTGAACTCACAACTTGGCCAATCCTAGCAAGTCCGAGCTTACCAAATCTAGGTGAGCTCGAACTTCGCTGAGGTGGGTAGGTTGAGCTCACCCAAGTTGGCGAGCTCAAGCTTGTTTGTAGCTGTCGATTGGTTGCAATGGAGGGAGGGATCAAAAACTAGGAAGAAAAGAAAAAGAAAAATAAAAGACAAAATTAAAAAATATGAAGAAAAATAAAAAAGAGAAAAATGAAAAATAAAATAATTAAAAATTGATTTTTCTTAAATAAAAAATATTTAAAAATTCTTTCTTATCTTTTTGTCTGAGATGAAGTCACGACATTAAAATCATTTTCTAACAACATCAAAAAACATTTTCAATCATGTATCACTAAATGAAGGAAAATTATCCGTATTTATGTATTTATGAAAAATACGATGTTATTATTATGCATAGTCCAAGAACAGTCAATGCATGAAAAAGCATAAAATATCCTTAATGGATATTACCAAATTTCCAACCCGAACCCGAACCCATAGATAAGAAGACCGGATCTCATTTCTTCTTCTCCCCTTCGTCTCCTTCACTCGACGTCGTCGACCACCTCCGATCGCAGCCATGGCCGGCCGGTTCTTCCAGTCGTCCCCGTCGCCGTCCGCCATGATCGTCACCAACACCCCCGCCACCGACCTCGCCCTCACCAACCTCGCCTACTGCTGCCCCTCCGATCTCCACCACTTCGCCGTCCCCGGCACCGGGCTCTCCCTCGCGGCGATTCCTTCGTCCTCTCCATCTCATATCCTTTTCTCCGACCCTCTCCCTCTCCTCTCGTCGTTTCGGTTCCTCGCCGTTTGATCGTTTGCATGCTCGATCTTCTCGTTTTGAGGTGTTGATTAGGATCGATCGTTGACTTTGTTGCTTCATGCTTTGTGTAAATTTGAGCGAGTTCTGTCTACTCGCGTGATCGTTTGCGGGTGGTGTTGTGCGATCTCTGGCCGAACTGTCCGATGATTGTGCGTGGCCCTTGACTGAGAGAAACTCCTCACGAGAATATCCGCCCTGTCACATCGCGCTGAATGCCATCGAACGGTGCTACGCGAGGGTTTCGACCGGCGACTTGATCTCTGTTAGCAGGTTAGTTCCCGGCGAACCACGGTACTTGCGATTCGTGGCAACTGGAAATTGCCTCAAGGTGTTGTTGCGAATGTAGGTTTGTGCCGGCAAAAAATTTCGATCTGGCTTTTCTCGCGCTTGAGCTGGAGTTTGTCTAGAGAGGAGCCAAAAATGAACAAGTGTGCATGTCGCGAGCCGACTGTCCTGCGATTCTCCGTGGGAGTGGCAGTCTCATGGAACTGTTCTTTTTGAATTTTGTAGGTTGATGCTGCTCTACTGGCTAATCAACTACGGAAGATGTTGATCAAACAGGTACTCCATACTTTTGTCAGGACAATTCCAGCTCGCTTAATGCCAGCATCATTCTTGGAGTGTATAGATTATGTTCATTTAGTCAAATTTATTCTCCTCATTGCATTTATTAACTATCCCCCCTCTCGTCCTTGTTATTGGTTGACAAGTCATCGTTCCGCCCCCTTTGCGGGGAAATTCATGAGCCAGCTGCTAGTCCATGGGGCATGTAACAATGCATTTCTTGGGATCACCTGTACTCCAATCGACGATCGAGGACCCCTTGGATGCCATGAGAACTGAATCAGCCAACAAAAACACCCAACTACTTGCTAGTTTACGAGGACAGAACCGCCGCTCGTGACCCGCCCTGGGTCTGGGACCTGCATCCAATGGATGTCTCGAGACCAGCTTTCCACAGCGCAACCACCCACGATGTAAGCTTCTCCCCGATCACGCCCGCAGTAGCAAACAGCTGCCCCTCATGCATGGCATGCCCGGACTTCCACTGGTGGGACTGGCAATTCAGGAGCCGTGGCCATGTCATTGATGGAGGACGAAGATCAGGGGCCGAGGGTGGGCAAAGGTGGAGCTGAAGGGAGGGTAAGGGGAAGGGTTTGAGGCTCGGTGAACCAGAAAATCGGGGAGGCGAAGGACAAGGTAGAGAGAGGGCTCCGTGGAGTGAAGGAGGTGGCGCTGGAGAAGAGGTGAGGTGAAGAGAGGAGGGAGAGGCGATATCATTCCAGAGGGAGGGGATCAGTGGGGTCGCGGCGGTTGGAGCGGCAAAGAGGGAGGCAGCCGTGATCCGAAAATGGCCATTGAGTTTGGAACGGGAGTTGAAGCTGATACTTCGAAACTGGTTCTAATTTATAGAGATTTTATCAATTTGCATTGCGAGTTAACGTCAACTGATTAGTGTCATCCACTGAAAGAGAATCCCATTTGTGGTGGACAAAGAATCGGTGAAATTTGGTATTTTTCTCAAAGCGAAAACAAATAAAAACATGACGCGTTACTTACCATCAAATTCTAAAAATGAAGATTGAGGGTTGCTTCTAATTACCGACTTTGTTCATTTTATTGAGTTGTTATTATGTTTGGCTCGGACCCAAGAAAGTTCAAGCTCCTCCATCAAACATCATTGGCAATGCGGTTTGTGCCACATTAGATCAAAGCCACTGATATCTCTCTGTCCTAATATTTCGAGCATATAGCTTGGAACGTTATTCACGCCCTTCACATTCAAATTCAACATCAATTGATTAGTATCATTTGCCGAAAGAGATTCCTGTTTGTGGTAGACGAAGAATTGGCAGAGTTTGACATTTTTCTCAAAGGCGGAAACAAACCAAAAAACATTATATGTTATTTATCGTCGAATTATTGAGTTTTAAGAAAGAGAATTAAGGGTTGTTTTAATTGCTGACTCTATTCAAAATATCGACTTGTTGTATTTGGCACAGGCCTAGGAAGGTTTAAACTCGTTTATCAAACGTCATTCGCAAGACGATGCTTGATTTGTAGGAGCAAGCACCGTCTTCTCCGTTGGCCGGTTCGTCATCAAATAAATAAATAAATAATGTTCACATTTTACTGTTTAATATTAATTTGTCGCAATATATATATATCTATTATTAATTCTCTCTTTTAAGGGTTCTGGGTAGGCATGTTTTCTTCGGTGGTTTTATAATTCAGTCTCGAAAGTAGAATATCTAATGCTGCGTCATGGATCTATTATGGCACCTTAACGTTATATTAATCTAATCAGTTTAATCTGCGGAAATTGTGTTAGAAATTCCTATTCTTAATATTGGTCGCTCATCTTGATTACAGGCCCATTTTTCCGAAGTCTCGACTTCCAGAAGTACTTTAGAAGGGCTTTGGAAAAAGATTTTGGTGTTGTCGTGGCGATTTATATACTTATCTATATATTAATAAAATATTAATTTTCACATGTTTACGAATTTTTGATGAACTATTATATACGTCAAATCTTAATCAACTGTGGCATATAAACGAGTACTCATGGCGATGTTAAATTTGAAATTCCGTTTGGTGCGTGATATGGTTTGTATAGAGGTTGGCGTGTTGACGCTTCCCCAGTTTTTGGCTCAATTAAATTTCCGGTCATGAAAATACATAGCATATTCCAAACATCATGTGTACGCCAAACTTTAAATGGACAGCGCACACAACGTGCCACATCTGGAGAATGTATGACAAACCTAAATTTTGCGAATACCTAATAAGTAAATAATAAACAAAAACACAAACTAGTGAATAATTTCTTCTATGTATTGGCATTGTGTATGAAAATGGAATTCGTTTTGATCATAGTCCACCGTCCCGTCTCGTGGAACCACTGTCTTATTTTATTCATTATTCTTCTTTTTCAATTCGTTTTGATCATACAATTCTTTTTTTTCTTTTTTTTTGGAGTAAATCATACAATTCTTTTTAGCTCACACTAAAACACTCTTGATCTTTCGGAACCCCACCCGAGTGGCATTCTTCACATGGACTTGAGTGTATAATATATTGCAGACACCAAATGTGTCTCCCCCAAAAGCAGCTCATCCACAAGATGATCTTTTGGCTAGATAAGTAATGCATAAATGGTCATCGTATTACATGATAAAAGGATCTGCCTGTACATGTGATGACTCCGCCAAGTGCAGAAATCAGCTATACCACATTATTACATTGCTCCCATAATGTATCGTCATTTGCATAGGCTAGTGTCACGGCCAAGAGATTTCTGTAGCTAAAGGGTCATGCTTTTTCGAGGAAGACCTCCTACGATCGGATTCCCAACAAGAGAGCTTCCGGAACATTCCAAGGGCGGGCAATACAGTCATTATGCCAAGATCTAGAAGTCTCCTGCGTGTCGGTAATTGGTAGGTTGGACGGTATGATATCGTCCGCCAGATCCAAACTCGATCAATGGTTGTAATATGAGGGCCTCTAGTATAAAAGGGGTGCCATCATCCTCATTTATATCCATCCAACCATTTCAGTAATCAAGGGCTCCTTTCTCTCCAAAGCTTCTCTTTCTAGAAACTTTCTTTCTCTATCATCCAGTTGAGCAAGCGAGTTCACCAATTGAACAAGTCCGGCATATCATTGCAAAGTAGTACGCTCAAGTGGACTCCACCTAATGGACGGATACAAAGTATCCAGAAAGATCTTGGGATTACAAAAGTCATCTTGATTCTCAGGATGATTGGACGGATACAAAGATAGTATCCATAAAGATCTTGGGATTACAAAAGTCATCTTGATTCTCAATATGATTCTCCACGTTTCTATTAGTTGCAACATGAAGAACATGCCTTAGCTTATGGGTAAAATAAAGAAGTGTGCTATACTATTTATTACCGACCCGACGATCCAAGTCGATCAAAAAGACCGGAGTATTATTAATAAGCATAGAAACCACACGGTAATGAGGTAGATCTAAGAGAAACAATTGTTCAAGCATACTATAAACCCAACCAAGATCACAACTCCACCACCAAGCAATCGATGATCGAGACCCCTTGGATACCTTGAGAACTGAATCCGACCAACAAAAACACCCAACTTGTTCCCCATGCTCATCATTCTTCATAGCAATCATAGCACACCAAACCTCTTTCTCCTCTCCACCCTCCCTTCCGTCCCAAACCATTGCCAAATTCCCACCCAAATTTGCCATCCGCACGCCATACATGAACTCCGGTGGCCAACTTTCCATGCCCTTCAACACCTTCCAAACTCCTTCCTTCACATCAAACCCTTTAATCTTCTATGATCCAAAAAATACAAAACCCCGTCAATCAAAGTACCCCTTCCTCTCCACCCCTTGTCAATCTCACTCTCCACACTCTCCCAAACCTCCTTGTCCACATCGTACACGACACTGCCCAGTTTGCCATCGTGTAGATCCTCCCATCCACAACCGCACTAGCATGCATAAACTTCTCCTGGCCTTGCGCACTAAGAGTGGAAGCACCACCCACGACAAGTTCTTCCTCACCTTTTGTGATGAGGACGGAACGCTGCCCATGACTCGGCTCCCATGTCCAAGACCTCTGCCCAAAGGATGCCTTGGGACCAGCTTTTCACAATGCACCTACCCCTGATGTACAGCTTCTCCCCGACCACACGCAGCAGCAAACAGCTGCCCCTCATGCATGGCGGACCTAAACTTCCACTAATGGGATTGGCAATTCAAGACCCAAATGTAGTCTGAGGCCATGTCATTGATGGACCCGCCGAGGACGTAGATTAGCGGGCCAAGGGCGATGAAGGTGGAGCCAATGTTAGGGTAAGGGGAAGGGTTTGAGGCTATGAGGACGAGATGGTGCTGCTTCGGAGAGGTGGGGTTCGAGTAGAAGGTGTACCAATAATGGTAACGAGAAGAGGGGAGGTGGAGGACAAGGTAGAGGGAGGGCTTCATGCAGCATAGGAGGCGGCACGTGGAGAAGAGGTGAGGGGAAGAGAGAAGGGAGAGGAAGTTCTTGGAGAAAACAAAGAGGGGAGGGTGGTGGAAATGGGGGACATGGGCTATGATGTCCACAGCGGCATTGGGGAGGGATCGGGGAGGGAGGGGATCAGTGGGGTCGCCGCGGTGCGAGGGGCGGAGGAGGAGGCCACCATGATTTGGAAAATGGTGGTCAAGTTTGGAATGGGAGTCGAAGCTACATACTTCAAAACTTGAACTAAATTTATAGAGATTTCATCAATTCACATTGCAAGTCAACTTCAACTCATTAGTGCCATCCACCAAAAGATATTTCCATTTATGGTGGACAAATATTTGGTCGGGTTTGGGGTTTTTTCCAAAGTGGAAACAAAATAAAAAGCATTACGTGTATTTATTGTTGAATTCTAAAAAAGAAAATTGACTTCTCGTTACTTCTAATTATGGGCTTTACATTTAATGTCTTTGGGGTAGTGATTTTTGTTTGATCTCTGCGTTTAAAGTTCCTTGCGGACTCTGATACAATTATAGCTCATGTTATTTCTTTGCTCTAGTTATATGATGTGCTTTGCCAACCACTGCATGACCGTCAACCGCCAATCGCCGCACGACCGTCCACCGCCAACCGCCACATGACTGTCGCACGATTGTCGCACGACAGCCGCACGATTGTTGCACGACCACCACACGACCGCTGCACAACTGTAGATTGTTGCTGCCGACCACTACCCACAGCCCACCGACCGCAGTCGTGTGGCAGCAAGTGGTGGTCAATGGTCCGTGAGTAAGAAGAAAAAAAATAAATACAAAAATTTATAAATTTTTACCAAAAGTATTTTTATTCTTTTTCTAATCCAAGAATGAAAAAAGTAATACTAGAAGTAAGAAAGTTATTGCGTTTAAAGCTAATCATGATGATACAAGTGGAGAAATATCCTATGATGATGAGGAGAGTGATGATGACATGATGTTACTAACAAAGAAATTTAAAAGTTTCGTGAGGAAAGGAGGAAACTACAAAGGGAAGAGATCATCTAAACATCTTGATGACAAAAAGCCTCACAAGAACAAGGAAGAATCCAAAGGTAAGGATATTGTGTGCTGTGAATGCAGGAAACTAGGACACAAAACCAGAATGTCTATCGATCAAGAAAAAGAAAGGGAAATTCGAATAGAAGGAAAAGGCGTTGAAAGCTTAAACATGGAGTCAAATGTGAGTCAAGTGATGAAGAAAAAGTAAATCTTTGTATCATGGCTGACTCAGAATTAGAAGAAGATAAGATTAAAGAGATTGAACTATCTTATGATGAATTACAATATTTTTTGAAAGAAATGTTTGAGGAACACCAAATGGCTTCAAAAATAATTTTTATTTTGAAAAAGGAGGTTCATGATCTTACCACTGAAACCCTTACTAGCACAACTCTCAATTGACAATCTTAAGAAAGAGCTCGATCTTCAAATGAATCAGGTAAAGCTCCTACTGGTGAAAATGAGAATGTCAAGGATGAAATTTCAAAAATCAGGACCAAATATTCTCTTGATTCAACAGCCTTACAACACATTCTTTCTATTCAAATCCCTCGACTACAACAAGAGTGGTCTAGGACATGAGGAAAATGGGGGAAAAAAGATGAAATAAATCATTTTCCAAAAACAAAAGATAGATCAAAACACAAACTTCATGTATAGTATTTCAAGTCTCACTTTATTTAATAGTTTACTTAAGCTACTAGTAAAAAATTGCCCGAGTGTTCAAACTGTGAAGGATATCGTCATTTTGAAATGGACTATTCAAGACAATAGAAGAGATTTAGGAAAACTAGCTAATCTCTTAACCTTGAAACAAGACCTAACCACAAGAGACCCAAGTTTATGTGTGTGCCAAAAAAGATGAGATAATCTTTAATTTCAAGTAATATTAAAGAAAAACAAGTGATACCGAGATGGTGAGTGTTCTAGACATATGCCTAGAGATAATAACAAGTTTGTAGCACTCACAACCATAGATGGAGGCACAGTCATATTTGGAGGAAAAGATGAAAGAAAAATTATCATGAAGGAAACATTAGGTTGGGAAACCTAGTTATTGAAGATGCCTCACTTGTACAACGACTAAAACATAATTTCCTAAGCATTAGCCAACTTTGTAACAAAAGATACAAGATAAAACTCAAAAGAGGTAAATGTATTGGTATCAATAAGAACAAATCACAAACATTCACTAGGAATAAGTATGGCGACATCTACTTAATTGATATCAACTTTGAGGGATCATACTATTTAATGTCTATCAAGGAAGAACATGATCTATAACACAAGAAATTAGGTCATATCAATGCAAAGCAAATGCAGAAGATATTATCTAAAGATCTAGTTTGTTGTTTACAAAAACTCAACTACAGCAAGTGTGACTCACGTAATGCATGCACATTGGGCAAATAGATAAGAAATTCTTTCATATCTACCAAAGCTATTACCACTAACAGATCTCTGCAGCTACTGCATATGGACCTATTCAAACCAACTTGAAGAACCAATCTATGAGGAAAAAAATATTATCTAGTTATAGTTGATGATTACTCAAAATTCATAGGGGTAATATTCTTATCACATAAGAACGAGACATTTCATTCTTTTGAGAAATTTGCTCAACAAGTTCCAAATGAAAAGGAATACAACATTACCACCATCAAAACTAATCATGAAAGAGAATTTGACAACTAAAGTTTTGCTGAGTATTGTGATGAAAATGGAATGGAACACAACTTCTCCACTACTTACACTTGTCAACAAGTGGCAGAAAGAAGAAATCAATTACTACAAAAATAGCTAGAACAATGATGACCAAAAGTGGTGTATCTACTTAATTTTGGGCTAAAGCTATTGCCATTGCATATTACACACTCAATAGAGACCTATGATAGAAAAGATTCCATATGAAATATTCAAATGAAGAAAGCCTACTCTTCATTACTTCCTTATATTTGAGTGCAAATATTTCATTCTCAAGAATACAAATGACAATATCGGGAAGTTTGATACACGAGCAAATGAAGGTATTTTTCTCACTTATTCAATTACAAGTAAAGCCTATCGAATCTTTAACAAAGATTCAAAGATAGTAGAAAAATCTATAAATGTGAAGTTCATGGATGATAAAAAAAGAGTGCAAACTGATGACTACAAAGACATCATATATATATATTTGCACCAGTTGTTCATAAATAGTAGCAACCACAACCACCAGCTGATCTTCCGAATCAAGGACAATCTTCCAAAGATTATATATTCGAGTTTGAGCATCCTAAGAAACAAATAATAAGAAAGGTAGATGAATGAATTGAAATAAGATTGTCTCTCAAGAGTATGTTGAATTCCTTGGCTCTCATATTCCAATTTGAACCCAAGGAAGTGGAAGATGCTCTCAAGGATAAATGCTAGATTGAAGCTATGTATGAGGAATTATATCAATTCAAAGTCAATGATATATGGGAACTAGTTACAAGACTTAATGATCAAACAGTTTTAGGAACCAAATGGGTATTTTAAAACAAACTTTATAAAGAAGGTAATATTGTATGTAACAAGGCAAGACTAGTCACTAAGGGATACCTATAGGAGGAAGATATTGATTTTTATGAAACTTATACTCCTATTAGTAGATTAAAGGCTATATGTTTGTTACTAACTTATGCTTGTTTCCATGATTTCATACTATATTAAATGGATGTCAAAAGTGCTTTTTAAATGGGTACATCAAAGAAAAAATATATGTTGAGCAATCACCAGGTTTTGAAGAATTAGGAAGATCTAGTGATGTCTATTGTCTCAGAAAGGCGCTCTATGGACTAAAACAAACACCTAGAGTTTGGTATGGAAGATTAAGTAATTTCTCGATAGATTATACATTTGAAAAAGGTAAGATAAACATTACTCTCTTTATCAAAAGAAAAGGTAAAAGTTTGTTCATTGTCTAAAGATACGTTGATGATATTTTTGTTGGAGTCACTAACAATGTGTTGTGCAAGGATTTTGCAAAGATGATGAAAGTGGGTTCAAGATGAACTCGATTGGAAAACTAAACTTCTTTCTCGGACTTCAAATCAAGCAAATTCCTAAAGGAAAATTCATACATCAAGAGAAGTCTGTAAAGGAAATAGTAAAGAAATTTGGTATGGAAGGATGCAAGAAAATCGCGACTCTCATGTCATGTTCTATCAAGTTGGACAACGATGAAAAAGGTAAGTTTGTCAACTTGAAGCTATACAGAATTATGACAAGTTTACTACTATACCTAACAACATCTAGACCTGATATTTTATTTAGCACTTGTTTGTGCGCTCGCTTTCAATTTGATCCAAAAGAATCTCACTTATTGACTTTTAAACATATTATTCAATACATTGAATCCACTTAAAAGTTAGGGATATGGCATCCTAAAAATACAGACTTTATACTATGTGGATACTCGGATGCTGACTTTGTAGGTTGTAAGGTAGATAAAAAGAGTACATCAGGTACTTGCCAATAGCTAGTTAGTATGCTAATTTTTTGATTCTCGAAGAAACAGAACTCAGTCACTCTTTCAACCACTAAGGCTGAATATATTGCCCTCAGAAGTTGTTGTGCTCAACTAATTTGGATGAAACAACAACTAAGTGATTTTGGAAAGGATGAGGAATGTATTCTTATTGTGTATGACAACGCCAATGCTATAAATCTCACTAGGAAACCAATCCTACATTCAAGAGCAAAATACATCAAGGTAAGACACACTTTGTTAGTGATATTTGTACACAGTTTATAAAATCAAAACAGTAACTGATAGACATTTTCACCAAGCCACTCGATAAACTAGCCTTCGAATACATTTGTGGTGAACTGGGAATATGCAATGCTTTAGAATGATGTTATCCAGATAAAGTTTCAATTCTGTCAAAAACATCAAGTACAATAGAAACAACAAGTATGTAGCTATTATCTCATTTAAAAAGTTACTTAATAGTAATGCAATTGTTACCGTTCTGACTACATGTATACCTTATCTAAAGTTGTTATGATTGCTTTAACAGAATCAGTAAGCATAATTTTTATTGCCTATTTAATTGGTTGAATTTCAATACAAAATAATTACGGATAAGAAAGTTATCGTTGAAAGACAACAACTAACTCTCTCTACATGAAATACACTACTCCTATATATAGAGTTAGTATTCACACCTTCACTCATACTGCTTATATTTACTCTCTCATATTTCTTCTACATCATCTACTCAAAAGTCTCGTCCATTCTACACCCAATACCTCTAGACTCAAAAAGCATGACACCCAAAACTCACCCTTCTTCCAAGGTCATAAGGAAATCCTCACGTACCATTGGCTGAACATCCAAAACCTCTAAAGAAGAGGTCACCCAGCAAGAAGAATCTCTAGAGGCCACTCAAAGTTAGAGTGTGGCTCAAGCTAGTAGGTCAACTACCGCTATCACTCCATTGCCTGCAACGACAGATAAGGAAACACCTATAGGAAAAAGCTCCAGAATCTCAACTATGAGTAGAAAATAACACAGACGTTATATCACCTATGACGTCACTAGTCATAGCCACTCCATCATCATTAGCTCTTGCCCTAACCCTCAAAGGAGATCTATTAAAAAGTGTAGCCACTCTTATGGAAACCCATGGATCGGAGCTAAAGAAAGTCTTCAAGTTTGAAAGAATAGGGTCACAAACCCAAGGCAAGTAGGGCGGAGCTGCAGAGGCCATTTACTTTGGTAGAAAGAAGATCAAGATTTCTCATTTCTACGATTGCCTTCAGGATGTCGTTTGTTGCTGAGATACAGTTAACTAGCATAGCATCCCATATGTTTTTTTTTTTTTTCTTTTTACTTGATGATCTGTATATGTCTTTTCCAAACTTTTATTTGCCAAAATGCTTTGTAGTCGGCATGAGTTGTTCATTTATTAAGTAGCAAATGCTCATGATTTTGTGAAGAAGTTAACCAATGGTTACTTGAAAAAGCGCACTGGTCCTTATGATTACAGACCATTGCTTCATGGTATTTTCATGATTGGAAACTTCAATATCATGGCCTTTTGCTCCGTGCTTTCGAGGATCGGTGCAAAATCCCTCTTCATAGGCGACTTCGAGGAATTAAGCTCCTGACTTCAACTAGGCTTTTGTGGGAAAATAACCTTGCCATTAGTAGACATTTTACTATTTCCTATATATTTCCAAGGTACTTCATGAAGGATACACTAGTTGCATCTTCCAGGCATCGATCTACATCACCACTGTTGCCTAGAAGCATCACCAATAGATGTCTACAAAGACCTGGATGTTGAGTGAAAGATTTATTGGATATTTACCTTAAAACCTAGGAATGCTTTAGAAAGTACGAAGTTGTGGGTGAGCGGAGTTTGCACCTACTATGGAAAATATTGGAGATGCTTGTCTTCTCATGTGTCTCTATGCTTGCAAAGGAATGGAACATGTTACTGCATGGTGCTTGCAAAGAAATGGTACATTTATAATAAATTTGCTCTCCATTAGTTTTTTTTTTTAAAATTAAATTAATACCATGAAAATCATAATTTGGTAAGCCTACAACAAATGAGGGTAATACCCCAAATTAGTATCTTATCAATTGTTACATGTCATCTAACTTAACAATTAATAGTAAATTTGACGGAAACTAATGAAAGGTAAATTTGTCATGAATGTACCAACTTGAGGTTTTATGTGGTAATTTTTTTTTTTTTTTTTTTTTAGAGTAAATTTTTAAAAGTACTAATTTGAAATTTTTGTGGTATTAACCTTTTTAATTTTAACTCTCTCTAAGACACCGTTGGTCTTTGATGCAACTAACCATTTGTGGTGTCCTATGCATTTTTTTTCTAGACTCTTCTTCACGAAAAGATTTGGACTCAATGGGAGCCATTAATTGGTTGAGTAGCAAATACATGTGATTTCATGAAGAAGTTATTAGCAGCCACTTGAAAAAGCACATTGCACAAATTCCTATGAATTACAGACTCTTGTTTTGTAGAGAAAATATTTGATAGTTTCAACTACCATGTCTCCTATGGAGAAAATATTAAGTAGTTTCATACCACCACGTTAATTGCTGATGTGGCATGTGTTTTTTAATCATGTCAAATAATAAGATGACGTGTCTGCTTAGTTGGAATAAAAGTTAAAAGATCAAATTCTCCTTGTTCCTCCTCCATCCTTTGTTTTCCTCCATCCTAGCCAAACGACAAAAAAACTCAGGCAACACTAGTGAGAGATCTGCAACTCCAATGAAGCAAAGAAACTTTCATTGTTAACATTGTTCATCCATCGACGTGATTTGGAGCTTCCCATCAAAACTAACAGCCATGCACAATCTGTAGTTGCTAGATTTGTGGAGAAGGCTCCTTACGAGCTATGACAAGTAAAACTTACAGCCATGGATGATGGAGGACCCCTTCCCAATGTTGCTTGCGGTTGGCCCGAGCCTCCCCTTTGACTTTGGCTTTTTCTATTTTTATCCAACCTCTAGATCTGGCATCGTGTCCATCATCCAAGGTTGTCATCACCTTCATCGGCATCACTCACTAAATCTCTAGATCTAGCCATCCATGGCTGAACGCGTTCAGGTATTTTATCGTTTGTCCATGGTTGTAAGTGTCAACTAATGCCGAAAGGGGTAGCTTGATTTGGAAGTCAAGATATAGAGCCATAGCTATGAGCGACGACTGCCCATTTAGCATGGACAAGGGATGCTGACAAAGGTGACAAAGGATGCTAATGAAGATGACGACGGCCATGGCCATCAAAGGTCACCTTCCTACTACTACTCAAAGGATGGAGGAGAGAGAAGTGAGAATTTGGCCTTTTACTTTTCTTCATTCAAACTTAGTAGACATGTGTCATCTTATTATTGGACATGATTAAAAAATGCATGTCACGTGTCATGCCCCGAACCCCAAGTATGTGAACATCCCTTAACGATTGATTAAAAATGTAACACCCCATGATGCATTGTTGACTCATTCTTTTTATCTTTCGATTATACGCATGTGGAAACAAATTAAATTAAACACTCAGTCAATCAACAATAATAGGGATAATAAAAACATAACTACGAGTTCTCACAAACTACGATTTATATACCAACAGGTTAACCCAAGGAGTTTAATATATATATGCCTACCACAAAAAGGAACTCCTATATGACCTACAAACAAAAAGGGTCAAAGGTCGGGGATAACTTCCCACTACACAAGCTACAACATCCGCTCTAGTACCCATGCCTAGCCACGAAGTCGGGCACAACATCAGGTGAGCACGGCTCCTTGGGCCCTTCCGGCTCGGAATTTAGATCCCCTACGACATTGTCAGGGATGTCGATATCCATGGGATCAATATCTTACCCATCCACATTTCCGACAAGCAGTCCATCAAAACCATGCAAGTGAACCCTCCCGACCACCGTTCAGCTCCGTAATAAACCACGTTTTGAAGTGGTGAGGCACCATATTCACAAAGCCATCATCTACCCACACCGTCATCACTACCAACTCACAAAATTGGTTGGTCCTAGGGACTATGCCCACTTATGCCAAAAGACCGCCGACACTTGTGTTGGCCGTGCCCAAGGGGTCTTAATAATTAGAACGAGTGTGTTGACAATGTGCGTGAAATTCTTGTATGTGTTCTGATTGTTATTTATGCATGTTATACCATTATTGTTGTGCGAGACGTGCTAATATGCAATGACGTGGCGAGGCGAGGTGAGTTTTTGTGTGGTGCGTGCTTAGACTGCCTTCGAGGTGAATTCGCGTCTTAATTGAGGTTTAGGGATTTTAACTTGCTGAGATTTTATCTCACCATGTTGTTGTCAAAATATTTTCAAGTCCGTAGTATAGAGATGCACCCGATACATTTTGGCGTCCCCTGGGATATGGAGGTAGAGACTACTCTCTATCCTAAGCTCATCTATAGTCTCCCAATCAAATTTTTAACTCTAATTTCCCAAAATTAAAGCTTTTTGGGTAAAAAATTCCAATTATCTTCTCCATCCGAATTTCATTTCCTTTTTCTTTTTGTCCAAAAAATCATTTTTCCGAAAAATTTCGGACTCGTCAAAAATTTGCTAAAAGATGAGATGACATTCAATAATTGAATCGTGACACACTTGAACATTTGATTTTCAAAACCAAATTAAATTTCGTGGTTAAAAATCGATTGAACATGACTTAAGTACAACATAATCTATCGGGTAGCTTTTAGGGGTTTTAACGTGTTTGACTCGTGGTTGATAATTTTCAACCCACATTTGTGCATCTTTGGATCATAGACAACCCTCGATTGTCATGTGTTGCGAGGGTTCAATTATGTATTATGAATATAATATCAATAGAAAATTGGTTTATTGGAGTTTGACGCAAATATCGTAATCATGCGAAATCACCTACAATTCGACTACGTACTTCCATCGAATCAACTTGTATCCGTAAGCTAATTGATTTATATAATAGTGTCGTATTGACCCTTGCTGATTTTATAACCATTTACTGTATTACCTAATAGATTAGTTAACTTATGAATAATTAGTTCCGAGTAAAATAACCATATATGCATTGACGAAATAACCATTTCATATTCTTACCTTTTACCAAAAAAACATAATAATAACCATTTCATATATTGAAACGGGGGCCAAATTTCGAGATGTCACATCACTTCAGCAATTGACATAGTTGTTTGAAATCACTAAATATTTTCTCCTTGTTATGCCATTCTCATGTTCAGACGCTTCAACATACTTGATAGCTAGCTAGGCCAAACTAAACCATAACAAAGGCCTGCTCATCTCGATTGAATCTCAAAACATCTCCTCTAAATCATGTAAAACATTTTCCATTTACTATTGTAATGGACTTGAATGGAAACAAAAACTGAAAAGTCTCTTCTTAAAAGTGCTACAAGAAATCTATTCTTATTAAGTATTTTTAGGGTCTATTTGTTTCGTGGAAAATGTTTTCCTCATTTTCTGGTATTTGGTTTATCTAGAAAAATGAGTTAATAAAATATGTTTTCCTAGTTAATGAAAAAGGTGTTTCTACCAAAACTTAAATTTAGGAAAATGATTTCAAAGACATTTTCTTAGTTGTAGGGTCCTTAGTTAATGAAGATTTTATTCTTATAAAAAAACTATTTTTTAATTTTTAATTATTTTTAAAAATTTAAGTTTTTTTCCTTTCTCCCTTGTCTTATGCTGATTGCGTGCCTTGGTGACAATCGACAGCCTAGCCATGACCCAAGCTAATGAGCTCAAGGCTCAATCAATTTAGGCAAGTTTGAGCTGGCCAAAGCCACCGGCTCCAAGGCTTGCCAGATCCTGGTGAACTAATGGCTTGGCCAATCCTAGCATTCGGGCTTGCTTGAGGCTAGCGAGCTTGTGGCTTACTCAATCTCAATGAGATTGAGCTTGTCCAGGTCGATGAGGTTGAGCTCGCCCATGACCGATGAGCTCGAGGCCATTATTGGCCGATCGCAATGAAGGAAGTGGAAAAAGAAAAAGAAAAAGGAAAGAAAAATAAAAGAGAATTTTAAAAATAATTAAAAATTTGATTTTTTTGAAATAATAAAATAGACAAAAATTCGTTTTTTAAAATTAAAAAATTTGAAATTTTTTGTTTGAGATAAAGATATGGTTACTACACTAAAAACCCTAAACTTGTATATCTATGATAAATTTATCAAAAACTAGTTTTTTTACCATGTAAAAAACCCAAAATTGGTATCTCATGACAAATTTATTCCAATTAACCATAAAAAAAAACCTAAATTATACATTTATGATAAATTTATCACAAACTAATTTATTTGACTGCAAAAAACCCTAAAATTGATAAATTTGTGACAAATATACCATCCGCTAAATCGGATTAATAACACAAAAAAATCATGAAAATTGTAAACTATGACAAATAGAGCGTAAAATTCAAATTGGTATGTTGTAAACATGTCACATGTATCATTTAACTTAATAATTTGACAATAAAATTTAACGAAAATTAACAGAGGGTAAATTTGTTACAAGTATATTAGTTTGTGGTAAATTTGTTAAAAATACACCCGTTTAGGGTTTTTAGTGGTCAAAAAAATAATTTTTGATAAATTTGTCTTTTTATTATATCGGTTTTGAGTTTTTCAGGGAATTAACCTATAAAGGCATGAGATTGAAATCACTTTCAAATAAGAAATTTTCGATCCTTAATCACAAACTAAAGGAAAATTAACTATATTTTTGAAAAATATTTTCTTTAAAAGATTTTCTTTAATCATTAAGTTTTTTGCAAAACAAATGCAATTTGAAATACAAAAAGTATTCAGGATACTATTGTGCACAGTATAAGAACAGTCAATGCGTGAAAAAAGCATAAAATTACCTTAATGGATATTACCAAATTCCAAACCCGAACCCGAACCCATAAATAACAAGACCGGATCTCCATTTCTTCTTCTTGTTCTTTACCTTGGTCTCCTTCGCTCGACGTCGTCCACCACCACCGATCGCAGCCATGGCCGGCCGGTTCTTCCAGTCGTCCCCATCGCCGTCCGCCATGATCGTCACCAACACGCCCGCCGCCGACCTCGCCCTCACCAACCTCGCCTACTGCTGCCCCTCCGATCTCCACCACTTCGCCGTCCCCGGCACCAAGCTCTCCCTCGCCTCCATTGCCGATTCCTTCGTCCTCTCCGTCTCATATCCTTTTCTCCGAACCCCCTCTCGTCGTTTCGGTTGTCAATCCGAATGCCGTTTGATCGTTTGCGTGCTTGATCTTCTCGTTTTGAGGTGTTGATTAGGATGGATTGTTGATTTTGTGGCTTGAGGCTTTGTTTGATTTTGAGCGAGTTCTGTCGATTCGCGTGATTGTTTTGCTGTTGGTGTTGTGCGATCTTTGATCGAACTGTCCGATGATTGTGCGTTGGCCTTAACTGAGAGAAACTCACGAGAATGTCCGCCCTGGTCACATCGGGCTGAATGCCATCCAACGGCGCTACGCGAGGGTTTCGACCGGCAACTCAATCTCCGTTAGCAGGTTAGTTCATGGCGGACCGCGGAACTTGCGATTCGTAGTGATTGGAGATTGTCTCAAGGGGTGGTTGCTCACGCTTGAGCTGGAGTTTGTCAAGAGAGGAGCCAAAAATGAACAGGTGTTTGTCAAGAGAGTAAGCAGCATCGTCAATTAATCTTGAGAGTGATTACTCATTTAAACTGTAGGAGGCGGGTGAAAAAGAATTGTACCGTGGCCATTACTCATTTAAATTCTTATTAAAGGCGAATGTATATGCAAGAATCAACTTAAACTTATGGTTTGGGAGACACGCGTTCACTATACAAATATGCAATGATACATTTCATGCTTATTTGAGTAAGAGCAATAAGATTTCTCAATATCATGCTAAAAATGATTAGGATTTCCAAAAGAAGATGCGATTTGTTTGATGAGAAACAAAAGGGAATATCGATTTTCCTTTCCAGTTAAGTTCAGGCAAGAAATTCAATACTAGATCAAGCTAAGCTCAATTGAAGTTTTGAGCAATCAAACATGTGAGTCGAACTTTGACATTGCATCAACACGTCTCAATGTGATTATACTTTTATCTCGAGGACTAGACCCAGGACGCTGGCGCCTGGACTTGATAGTTGATACCCAAAAGGTGGGTTGCGCATCCTTAGGGCCTGGACTAAGAGACACCAGCCCAACAGGTTATCACATGGGCCAGTTCGTCGTTCCGGACTCGTTGTCCGATTGCCACGTGTCTTCTTCTGGCAGATGGGTCGGCTATATATATTGGAACGGCGAAGACTCCTCTCCGTCTACTTCGTTCACTTCGGACGTTCACTGCGTTCACTGTGTCACTTCGGTCCTCTTCGCCCTGGATCGTTCACTGCGTTCACTTCGGTCCTCTTTGCGTTCACGGCGTTCACTGCGTTCCTCTTCGCCCTGGATGAGCCAAAGGAAACTCAACGAGAGGCATAAATGGCTCCCGAATTCTCTCACTCTTCTCCTCCGCCTTCCTCTCCCTCGCTCGACGTCGACCGCCACCTCCGATCGCAGCCATTGCTGGCCGGTTCTTCCAGTCATCCCCGTCACCGTCCACCATGATTGTCACCAACACCCCCGCCGCCAACCTCGCCCTCACCAACCTCGCCTACTGCTGCCCCTCCGATCTCCTTCTCGTCGTTTCGATTCCTCGCCGTTGTCAATCCGAATGCGTGCTTGATCTTCTCGTTTGCGTGCTTGATCTTTTCGTTTTGAGGTGTTGATTAGGATCGATCGTTGATTTTGTAGCTTGATGCTTTGCTTGATTTTGAGGGAGTTCTGTCGATTCGTGTGATTGTTTTGCTGGTGGTGTTGTGCGATCTTTGATCGAACTGTCCGATGATTGTGCGTTGGCCTTGACTGAGAGAAACTCCTCACGAGAATGTCCGCCCTGGCCACATCGGGCGGTCAACTGGAGTGGAAGCCAAACGAGTGATTGGAGATTGTCTCAAGGGGTTGTTGCGAATGTAAGTTTGTGCCGCCAGAAAATTTCGATCTGGCGTTGCTCTGGCTTGAGCTGGAGTTTGTCAAGAGAGGAGCCAAAAATGAACAGGTGTGCATGTCGCGAGCCGACTGTCCTGCGATTCTTCATGGGGAGTAGCACTCTCATGGAACTTCCTTTTATGTTCTTTTTGAATTTTGTAGGTTGATGCTGCTTTATTGGCTAATCAACTGCGGAAGAAGTTTAAGGACCAGGTACTACATACAATCTTTCAGAACAATTCCAGTTCGCGTAATGCCAGTATTAGTCTTGGATTGTGTAGATTATGTTCATTTATAGCGCGTTTGGTAATGTTTTATTCTCGGGAACTGATTCTGACTAGAAATGATTATTTTTTATTCTGTTATCGGAAACTGATTTTAAGTAAAAAAATGCATTTAGTAACTGTCCAAATTTTTTTATTCTGAAATAGAATTGCGTTTGATACTTGTGTTAATTGATTATGTTCCAAGTTAATTACTTTTAATTTTTAAATAATTTTTAAATAATTTTTTTACTTTTTTTTTTTTTTTCATTTCATTTTTTTTTCCTTTTCTCCTATTCTTCATCTTCATGTGGCTGGTGGCTGCCCTCATCGGCGAGCCTTGCTAGTGGCTAGGTCGGCCTTCTCTAAGCTTGGCCACTAGCAGGGCTGGGCTTGGCGAGGCCGAGCCTAGCCTCACCCAGCCAAGCCAACCCCACGATGGCTAGGTTTGCCTTCGGCGAGCTCGCTGGACGGGCGAGCCTCCGACGAGCTCGCCGGACCGGCAAACGGCGAACGGCAGGCGGTGGTGGACAACAATCGCGGGATGACGGAAGGGAAGAATGAGACTTTCACTATTTTGATTTTTTTTTTATTTTTAGACGGAGAATCACATTTTTTTTTAAATTCTCAATTCTCTTCCAAATTTGTTTGTTTCAGGAACAAAAATTTTACAAAACGCGATTCTTGTCTCAAACTAATTCTGGCAAAAAAAGTTCAGAATCAGGCATTGTTTGGTATGTTGCCAAACAAACAGCCCGTAGCAAGGCGCGTTTAGTAACGATTTTGTTCCCAAGAACGATTCGACCGAAATGATTATTTTTTATTCTGTTCCCGGAAACTAATTCTGAGTAAAAAAACGTGTTTGATAACGAATAAAATTTCTGATTCTGGAATAGAAAAAGAACAGAATCGCGTTTGGTAACTATATAAAATTTCTATTCTAATTCTTTTTTTAATTACCTTTTTAGATTAATATAAATTTGATATTGAATTTTCATAAACCATTCACTTATTAATTATATTTTTATACTAAGTAATAAAAATATTAACTAATCAATTTTTATTATATAGTAAATAATAAACCATAGTATAAACTATACTAATATCCCTAAAATATGTAATAAATATAAATACTAAATTATAATATAAAATTAAATATGTATTCTATATACAACAAATATATATTTCATAATAGGAAGAAATAAAAAATAGATAAAATAAAAAATTTGTTTTTATTTTAAATTTGGTTTTCTTATTAGAATTTCAATATTATTTATATTTAAATAAGAGTTTTTTTATCAGGGTGATTTCTCATTTTCAATTAATATTTACTTTTATATGATTAAATATTTAATCCATTTTGAATTTAATATGAATGAATGTTAATTTTAATTTAGCCAAGATACTTCTCTCTCTCTCTTAAATATGTATTCTATATACAACAAATATATATATATATATATATATATATATATATATATATATATATATATATATATATATATTTCATAATAGGAAGAAATAAAAATAAAAAATAGAAATAAAAAATAGATAAAATAAAAACATTGTTGTTATTTTAAATTTGGTTTTCTTATTAGAATTTCAATATTAATTATATTTAAATAAGATTTTTTTTATCGGGGTGATTTCTCATTTTCAATTAATATTTACTTTTATATGATTAAATATTTAATCCATTTTGAATTTAATATACTCTCTCTCTCTCTCTCTCTCTCTCTCTCTCTCTCTCTCTCTCTCTATATTCCTTTCCCCAAAACCGAACATCCAGCGTTTAAGAAGATAAAAGTCTTCAAACCAACATGACTCTTTGAAACAAAGAAAAGGCTTTAATGAGAAACTCATCATTACAACTTATCCATAAATGAATAATGAAGTAACATAGTCCATTGTTCAACTTTGAATATCGGCTTTGATAAGTCAATAATTAAAAACAATATTACAAAAATCGTAAACATAAAGTTATTGAATCTCCGGCATATTGTAATCATTGCCATTTGATTTGCAATACTTCAATGAATATGAAGTTTGCCTTCGGATGGGTGCTCGAAACCAGAGTCCACAATAGCACGAAGCAACTCTAGCTTCGAAAGGAAGTCTCTGAAACCGGAGCTGTGAATCCCGACATAACCCTTGCACGACATCAAAACAAGAATAAGCTCTCCGCGCAAAGAATCGGCAATAGTGGTATGCAGGAACTCAAGATCAAAATGAATCCACGTGAAACAAGGAAACCATTCTATTTCACTCCAACTTCCATGCGTACAAGACCATCAACCATTTTCGCGTTCATTAACTTCTGTTTCATCATAGTGCCTCACCTCTACAAAGCTAGAGCCCAAATTTGACTCTCCAACAAACACATAACCTCTATAAAACCAAATCTACTCTCGTCCTAATCAAATTGGGATCTGATCACCAAGAACAACCCTTTGTGAACTTGAGTCGCAATGCAATGCCCAGTTTTTGTCCGGATCGAGGAGATAAACTCAGTCTGGGGCGCGAAAAATAATCAAGATAATAGACACGGCTCCTACGCAACCTTAAAAGACAAGGATTGCCTGACCGCCACTTCGCTTACATGATACATCCATACACCTAAACGGTAGCATCATTCCGGATCTAAGATTCGCACTATAAGTCAAAGATGGCAATTTCCATATTCGAATTCGACCAAGCACAGCACACAAAATTACAAATCCAGCACAATACATAAAAGGCCAGTGACCCCTCGGCTAGCTCGCCGTCGCTCGCCCTCGGCTAGCTCGGCGAGGGCACCCACCGAGTCTGCCCCAGGGGTTGGACGGCAAGCAACCCCTCGGCTAGCTCGCCGTCGCTCGCCCTCAGCTAGCTCGGCGAGGGCGAGCGAAGCTAAATCGGGCCCAGGGGTCGGATAGCGAGTGACCCCTCGACCAGCTCGCCATCGCTCGCCCTCGACCAGCTTAGCGAAGGCGAGCGAAGCCGAATCGGCCCTAGGGGTCGAATAGCGAGCGACCCCTCGGCCAGCTCGGTGAGGACGAGCGACGCCGAGTCGGCCCCAGGGGTTGCTTGCAAGCGACCCCTCGGCCATATTGATTCGGGCCTAGGGGTCCCTCATCGAGCGAGAGCCACCCGTCGCAAACGCCGAACCAACCATAGAAGGGAACTCACCTTGAACGACGCCCTTCAATGATGAAGAAGCAGCAATCGCCGTCGCCGTTCTTGCGGAGAGAGGAGCAGCCGTCACCGTTCTTGAGGAGGGAGGAGCAGTAGTCACCGTTCTTGAGGAGGGAGAGAATGAGACTTATGAGCAGAGTCGAGATGAGAGGACAAGAGAGAGTAGAGAGGAGATAAGGCTTCGGCAATTTTGATTCTTTTTTTTGATTCTCGGATGAAAAATCATATTCTTTTTTATTATGAATTTTTATCCAAAACTGATTCTGGGAGTAAATTTGTTCTTGGAATCAGTTTTGGACAAAAAATTTACCAAATGCGATTCTATTCCCAAACTGATTCTGGGAACAAAAAATCATAATCAGGCACTGTTTGGATGGTTGCCAAACAAGGCCTTAGTCAAATTTATTCGCCTCATTGCATTTGTTAACTATCCCCCTCCTGTCCTGGTTATTGGTTTACAACTTATTGTCCTGCCCCCTTTGTGGGGAAATTCACGAGCCAGTTGCTAGTTTATGAGGCATGCAACAAAGTACTCTTGGGATCACCCGTACGACAATCCGCAAATGTGTGAATGAGCTATTTCTTTTGGGATAATTAGAAGAGATTTGCTGCTGCCTAAAAATGTCAAATAACAACTGCATTTTCAGACTTATTATAATTAGCTGATTCAAGTCATAAACAAGATTAAGAAAATGCATACATTCACCACAACCAAGTAAATTAGTATGGTTTCTAATGAATAGATTTGAGTATTGCACATGCGCCAGACAAAGATGAACATGCTCTAGACAAAAAAAAAAAAGAAGAAGTTTTGTCATATGATGTACCTACACATGGAAACGACGTCTTCAAGTGACAATGACTGAACTGCATAAGTACCCAACTGGATGATGCCAATCTAGAAGTGAGTGTAGTTGATAAGTAGCATGAGTTTTATGAAGGAAGTTGTTGTGGGGCTTTTCACTTAAACTGCAAACATATCACTGACCAACACTCTAGCGTCGGTAATTTCTAGGATCATCTAAGCTTCTCTAACTTTTCATGCCAAACAATATTCAATCATTTGAATGATAGATTTTGTTTTTCAATAAGTATAAAACTTGAACTGGTGAACAACTCCTGCTTCATTCAAGTACTGAGGAGAATCAACAGACTAATCACAGTTAGTACTATGAGAGAATTTTTGGGAACTCATTCCTGCATCTAAGTGTGTTTGAAAGCCATCTCTTAATTTGGTAGGGAAAATATCCAAGCATAGGGACACTTCTAGACAAAGGTGCCAATTTGGCCTAAGATTGCTGATTTAGGGTTGCATCTTGGATCTCTACTGTCTCATTCTCAAGGACTTAGTGTAGCGAGTCATCTCTTTGAAATGCATTCTTTTTAATTCGAAGGGAAATATCTGAGTATAGGTGCAATTGGAGGTAAAAGTGCATATTTAGCGTAGGATTGTATCTTGTACCTCTAACATTTCCTTGTCAAGGACTTAGTGAAGTATGACATTATTAAAGTCTATAATTTTATGTTAGCTAAAATAATTGAGATGGGACTCTGAAAGGTCCATTACTATTATGAACTTTTCTTAGACATGCATTTTGCCCTTTCTGTCTCTGATATGTATGAATTCTTTGATGTACATCGACATGTAAATGTATTTTCAGGTTATGACAGTAGGGCAAAGGGTATCGTTTGAGTATCATGGGAACAACTATATCTTCACAGTCAATCAAGCTGCTGTGGAGGGACAAGAAAGGTCAAATGCTGATGAAAGAGGAATGATTACAAGTGAAACATACATTGCCTTTGAAGCATCAAATGCTAGTGGAATAAAGGTTTTCCTTTTAATTTCTTTTTATTTTCATCTTATACAGTTTCATTTTTTGTGACATTTATTTTGTGGTCCGGATTTGAAGTCATATGGTGAAATTTTCCTTAGTATATCCTTCAAACCTGATTTTTGACTGCAGAAACTATAGTATTTTGCATTAAAATTTGGGTGCAGTGAGGGTTTCTGTCATGCTTATGGAGCACAGCTGAAACTTATGTGATCTTAAACTTGCTCTGTACTTATTGCTTGGAGAAATAGTGAACATCCTTTTCTTTTGCTGTGAGTCTTTGATAGTGAACATCTTCCTGATGCAGTTCTATTGGCCATCATACTATAATGTGGTAATTTTGTTGGTTCTGTCTCAACTGTTTTGTCTTGTTATTCAGGTCGTCAACCAACGTGAAGCTGCCAGTAGCAACATATTTAGGCAGAAGGAATTTAACCTTCAATCCCTAGGCATTGGTGGCTTGAGTGCAGAGTTCGTGGATATATTTCGAAGGGCTTTTGCTTCTCGTGTTTTCCCTCCTCACGTGACTAGCAAGTAAAGAAAGCAGAATTCTGGGCTTTGCAATTTATATGATATCTTATATTCTGGTGCATTTTTTCTTTCCCTAATACATGGTCATTTCCAGGCTTGGTATTAAACGCGTAAAAGGTATGCTGCTTTATGGGCCTCCTGGCACTGGCAAAACCCTAATGGCTCGTCAAATAGGGAAGATGTTGAACGGCAAAGAACCAAAGGTATTCTATGTTCCCTCGTGTGGTTATTCAATTACTATGGATGCTATTTTTGTAGAAGGCCTTTAACCCAACATGGGTATCTGTGAACTAACTAATGATATTGAGATTCCAAGAAGGTCCAGGGCTTGAGAGCTTTTTGCGGCCTGGCCTTTATTTTCTCCCCTATGCTTAGGATATGTCTCCCTTCTTTCTCAAAACCTTGAATCCTATTGGACATAGCCTCATTACTGTTCTTATGGTAGTTTACTTATATTGTTGAAGATGTTTGAATCATCTCTAAGATGTAGGTATTTGAACTGACCTTTGTGCTTGCATATGTTGACCTACCTACTCATATTGTAAATTATATGCATGCATGTTTTGTCAATTTGACTTCATTTTCTCTGCCAGATAGTCAATGGTCCCGAAGTGTTGAGCAAATTTGTTGGTGAAACTGAAAAGAACGTTCGAGATTTATTTGCTGATGCTGAACAGGATCAGAGGACTCGCAGTAATTGAATAAATGAATTGCAGTATGATTCTTCTTAGCAAGTATCTGTAACTTATGCCTCACATTAATTTTCAGGCGACGAGAGTGATTTGCATGTCATCATTTTTGATGATATTGATGTTTTGCATGTCATCATTTTTGATGATATTGATGTTATATTTCTTTGTAACTGGTTGTATTTGGCTTTTGTTTTGGAAGTAGTGTATATGACATCATCGTTTGGTCAACTTTAGCTAATAGTATGAGTAGACTTTTGTATTTTGTTGTCTTGTGTTAAAAAAATGATCCATTTTTAAAGATAATTCTAGACTACACTAGAGAAAAAGTTGACCACGTGGACAGCAAGAAAGCAAAAGAACATGATGCATTGAACGAAGAAGCTGAAATTTTTTATATTTCTTGTACTCAATGTCGGTGGAGGAAGGCGGTGCTGCCTATATCAATTGCTTGGAACAACTTCTGAATAAAAGCCTCTTTTTTCCCATTTCCTTGTGTTATTTTTTGTAACTTGGTTGTATTTGGCTTTTGTTTTGGAGTGTTTCAAAGGAGTTATATTTTAGTGTATATAGAATAGCAGGCAGTGTATCTACGGTCTCATCAAACAGGGTTTGGTTCTACGCAGGCCAAGCGGCAAATGACGAATCTATATTCACTCATATTGATTTAAGGTCCTCGTCTTGCACAAAATCTCTTAAGTGTGGGCCAAATGATACAAAGTGGGTATTCTCTATATTTTAATAGAGATACCTGCATTATCTATGATAAATATAAAAATATCATTGCCTCTGTTAAGATGAAAAATAACAATTTTCCTATTCAATGGAAATTGGTCAAAGATATAGCCATGAAAGCTCAACTTGATGATTCATTAGCTAATAGCTAAAAATTCTCCATCAGAAAAATATGATGAGAGATTTTCCAGCTATTACAGAAATTTCAGAGTAGACTGGAGTTTCATGGAAAGCTAAGAAGCCTTTGGAACTTGTTCACACGGACGTGTGCGGTCCGATGAGGACACCTACACCTAGTCAAAATAAATATTTCATCTTATTTATTGATGATTACACAAGAATGACGTGGGTATACTTTCTTCGAGAAAGATTGTTTTCTCTATCTTTAGAAAATTCAAGAACCACGTCGAGAATCAAAGTGGCCAAAAATCAAAGTTGGAATACAATTCAAAGGAGTTTAATAAATTTTGTGAAGATAGGTCCTCTATTAAATAGGTGTCCAACCAAAAAAAGCTATCGGATTTCAAAATAAAACTCGAGAGTCAAAGCATGGATGGACGGAAGTACATAACCATGATTTTTATAGCTTTAGATCAGAGAAGAAAAGGAAATTCCATGGAGGAAGACCAATCAAAAGGCTATCGGATTAAAAAGCTAATGATTAGGATTTTGGGAGGACGAGAAGATCCCTCAAAGAGGAGTCAACATCGCAAGAAGAAGAAGAAGTACCAGATTCCACCACTCACGATGGTCTCAAGCCCAGCACAAGAGGATTGTCTACTATATGTATAACTAAAATTCACTATGAAACATCGGATATCCAGAAAACTATGAAGATGCTTCCAAAGAAGAAGTTTGGATTAAACCATGGAGGAAGAAATTAAAATGATCAAGAAAAATGAAACTTGGGCGTTGATCACGAAGACAAAGAAATCATAGGCGTAAAGTGGGTCTACAAGACAAAGCTTAATGCGGACGGATCAATTCGGAAGCACAAGGCAAGACTTAGCGAAAGGATATTTGCAACAACCAAGTATTGACTAAGGAACTTTGCTTTCGCCTTGATACTATTCGAGCACTTATAGCACAAAAAGAATGGAAGATTTATCAACTAGAAATCGGCATTCCTAAATGGATACCTTCAAGAAGAAATATACATAGAACAACCACAAGGCTTTATTCTCAAAGGCCAAGAAGAAAAAGTCTTAAAGCTTAAGAAGGCCCTATACGGGTTAAAACAAGCACCACGTGCATGGTATAGTAGAATCGATGAGTACTTCATCAAGCAAGGAAAGGAGATGAGTGAGCCGACACTCTACATCAAGACCCAAGGATGACACTCTCATTGTCTCTCTATATGTAGATGATCTTATATATGGAAACAATGAGACAATGATTCGAGAATTTAAAGAAGAAATGATGAAGACATTTGAAATGACGGACTTGGGCTTGATGAACTATTTCCTCGGTATTGAAGTTAATCAAGATGAAGGAATTTTCATCTCGCAAAGAAATATACCGAAAACCTCCTAAAGAAATTCAAGATGAGTAATTGCAAAATAGTTTCAACACCACTAGTGATGAATGAGAAACTATTGAAAAATGATGGAGCTGAAAAAGCCGATGCCTCCCTCACGAAGTTTAATTGGGAGCCTACTATATCTTAACACCGAGATATTATGTACGCAACAAGTTTACTATCACGGTTTTGGAACCCAAGTCAAATTCACTTTGGAGCTGCCAAGAGAATTCTCAGATATCTACGAGGAACTATAGATTACGGCATTTGGTATCGACCAAGTGCAAATGCCAAACTCATCGGCTATACTGATAGCGATTGGGCTGGATCATCTGATGATAGGAGGAGCACCACTGGTTATGCCTTCACATTAGGTTCTGGAATATTCTCATGGGCATCTAAAAAACAAGACTCAGTGGCACAGTCTACTGCAGAAGCTGAATACATCGTAGCTGCTACAACTACTAGTCATGCAATATGGCTTCGAAGAATTTTAGAAGACATTGGAGAACCACAAATGGAATCAACACCAATATTTTGCGACAACAAGTCCGCGATTGCAATATCAAAAAATCCAGTCTTTCATGGAAGAACGAAACATATTGATATAAAATATCACTTCATTCGCGAAGTGCAAAGCAAAGGAGAGATCGAGCTAAAGTATTGTAAGAGTGAAGATCAAATTGCGGACATATTCACTAAAGCACTACCAACAGCAAAATTTGAGACATTGAGAAGCATGCTTGGAATATCACAAAAATGGATCAATGAGGAGTGTTAAAAAAATGATCCATTTTTAAAGATAATTCTAGACTACACTAGAGAAAAAGTTGACCACGTGGACAGCAAGAAAGCAAAAGAACAGTCAAGAATAAAGGCTGAAGGAGAACAGCCTAGAGAAGTCTCGTGCATGGGAAGTTTGTGCATGGAAATCTTGGAGAAAAGTCAACAAAAACTGCTGAGAATAGAATAATGTAGAAAAATGGAGGAGAGACCAGAAGAATCGGGAGAAGCCGCATGGACGAAGAAGCTGAAATTTTTTATATTTCTTGTACTCAATGTCGGTGGAGGAAGGCGGTGCTCACGCCTATAAATAGGAGTTGGATGTTTGTTGTTCCTTGTAGCCGAGAAAACTACACACACTCCTTTGTAATAAAACACTTTCTGAATAAAAGCCTCTTTTTTCCCATTCGCCTCTTGCCTTGTGTTCCATTTTTTACGTAACACTTGCACACACACACACACGCTTCCACACACGCTTCCGCAAAATCACCAACATCTTGGTAGGTCCTCTATCATGATTTTTATAGTTTTCAAGGTTCCATTGTAGGATTTTTCCCTGATGGTCTGATAACTAACATTCACTATTCGAATATCCAGTATAAAATATTCTTAACCAAATATATGTTATGTTGAGGTGCTTAATTTGTTCCAGGAATTTTCATCAAGTTTAACGGAACTATGTACTGTGCAGTGCTTTTCTTGACAACCCTATTACCCCACTCACGCACGCATGCGCACGCACACACACAAATGGAGCAATGGTTGTGATATTTATGTGTCAATTGAATTAACTGCACTTTTTGCTTATAGTCTTATCTTTATCATGAAGATTATCATGTTAATTTGTTGCTTTTTTTTTTTTTTTTTTTTGGTGATTCTTAAATGGCTGTGTTTTCTCTTATTGTAGACTACTGCTGGTTGTCAACTTTTTATAATAAAGATATGAAATGACCTGATTTTGCATCTGCAGTCAAGAGGATCAACCCGAGATGGTACTGGAGTTCATGACAGTATTGTAAACCAGCTACTTACAAAGGTCCATAGTAGTATCTATGTGTTCTAATCGTGCACAGTTATTTTCCATTTTTATCTGTGAATATTTCCTGTTATGCTCATTTATACCAATCTTTGCTGCTGAGATATTTCCTGATTTTCAGATTGATGGTGTAGAGTCACTGAACAATGTTTTGCTTATTGGAATGACCAACAGAAAAGATCTTCTTGATGAGGCTCTTTTGAGGTGGTCCCTCATTTTCTCTTTTGGTTCTTCGTGTCTAAGTTTTGTAGCTGCTTTTGATCTCCTGAGATGGTAAAAAGCATTCATATGTCATCTTGCAACTTAATGGAAGATTGTTTAATTGTTGCTTTTAAGATATATTATGGCTAGCACTTTGAGGATAGAAAAGATTGTAATTTTGTTGCTGACATGCGGTGGCATCATGACTTTGGCAGGATCATATGTACATTTACAATATTTGTTTTAGAGGTAAAAGTAGATACTTAAAGACATACTTGACATTTTGGACTTTTGATATATAGACCTGGACGCTTGGAGGTACAAGTTGAGATAAGCCTTCCTGATGAGAATGGTCGCCTGCAAATCTTTCAGATCCACACGAACAAGATGAAAGAGAATTCTTTTCTTGCTCCTGATGTCAATCTATCTGGGCTTGGTTAGTCAGCTGGCGCATTTACTAGAATGGAACTTCATCAAGCAAATCTTTGTTTATTATTTAAGAAGTGGCTTACCTTATTCAGCATTGTCATGTGGAAGCAGAAAAAAATGGGCATATAATATGATAGTAATGTAGTTTCGAATAATTTTGCTTTTTTCTTTGATCAAATAGGCTAACTCTTGTATTTCTGGACATATTACATATATACTAAAAAGAACTACTGGGTCCCTGGCCTGGTGGCCACCGTTCTCTCTGAGAATTGGGATCCACCTCCTGTGAAGTAGGGGTAAGGGACGTTCTTAATTACCCAAAAGAAAAAAAAAAAAAATGATGTATATGCTAAAAAAGCTGGTGCTTAGTTCATCTCTTGTGATGACCCTACCTTATTTGCAATCTGCGATTGTGCAGCTGCTCGTATGAAGAACTATAGTGGTGCAGAGATTGAAGGCGTTGTGAAGAGTGCCGTATCATATGCTCTGAATAGACAATTAAGTCTTGATGATCTTACCAAGCCTGTTGATGAAGAGAGTATCAAAGTCACTATGGATGATTTTTTGAATGCACTCAAAGAAATTGTTCCTGCATTTATAGCTTCCACAGATGACTTGGAAAGATGCAGGTAGGAATAATTGAATGATGATGTGCATTGTATATCTATCTTTTGTGGCAATGTTCTTATAATCCGTAGTTCCAGTGAAGTAAGAATTGTATGACTGGATATTGCATGTAAATTTAAAGGCCTTCAAAATTGCTTGGCCGGAAATCTACACCAACCACAAACTTAGCATTACCCTACTAAGTGAAGTCAGTAATTGCTTTTTTCCCTGGTCGATACTTCCATTGGGTCTCCAATGGTACTTGTATTGTCCATCACACATAGCAAGTGTACAAGAGTACATTGGTTCAAAACGCTAAAACATACTGTGATGACATTTTACTGCTGGCCTCTAATGACTGAGATTTAGGTCACTAAGAAGGGTGAAGCAAAAGAGGATGATTTGCAAAAGCTTTCTCTGATTCCCCTTGTGCATTTACATATAAGCATTCATGTAGAACAACCCAATGCCTTAGAGATGGTTTAGCTGCTGTAGCTGCATGCCGTATACAAGCGATTCTTATTAAAATGTAGAAGGATCTCTGAATTTTACTTAAGGATTGGTAAGTACAGGAGCGAATGTCTGGATAAAGAATGAATGAAGCTCAGATGAGAGTTGATATCTTTGAAATTGCTTCTTCGTTTGGGGTTTGGGTTTTTCAACTTGGTTTGTACCGTTGCAGAATGATAACATAAGTAGATTTATCTGATGTGTTTTTAGGAATTGGCTTATTGCGTGGTTTTACCCAATTATATGTGGACCATGGTGAATCAAATGGTACTTCTGGTTTTCTGACATTTAATTCTGGGAAGAATAAACAAGAGGAGGGGAGTAATTCAGAGAATTCTCTCTGAGCTGATCATTAAATTTGCCGCAGGTATTTTTCAATAAGATGTCTGGTCCATTGTTGTCTAGACAAAAACATTTTGAGTTTCATTAGGCAAATAGATTGGACGATGTGAATATTAATGGGTTTCCCACATGCTTCTTTCATGCATGTTATCATATGATTCGTGGCTTATCTGAATCTTAGAGCGCAAGGTTCTCCAAATTGATGAACCAACATAAAAACATTCCATTTGTTCTGCCAAAATATGATCATATGATCATAAAACCTTGGCGATCTTGCAAAGCATTTTGCAGATCTGGATTTTTTATTCTGCTTGGGAGCCTGCAGTGTTGTTACTTTAGCGTCTTTGCCATGTCATGAAGACGCTAAAATGGCTCAGCTTTGCAGGCTATTGGAGTATGTTTAAAAATACACATTTTTCATAATGATCGGGGGAAGGTTTTGTAATGGATCCTAATCTTTGATAGGTTTTTGAGGATGCATACAATTCTCCATTAAGCATTATCGTCCTTGATGACCTTGAAAGGTAAATTCTGTCGATTTCTATTAGTTGACCTCAGTTGTCATCCTTGGCATTAAGAGATCATTCTAACTTTAGTGAATTGCTTTGCAGGCTATTGGAGTATGTCGCCATTGGGCCTTGGTTTTCAAATTTGATATCTCAAACATTGTTAGTCCTGCAAAGAGAAGATGAAGATTGCTCATTTCTACGATTGCCTTCAGGACATCGTTCGTTACTAAGTTGCGCGGCTAACCACTTTAGCGTCCCATATATCGTTTATTCTTCACTCCATGATCTGTATAACGATTTGCGGTCTGCGTGTGTTGTTTGTTTGTTGAGGGGCGAGCACTTTGCGAGTTATAGTCTACGCTACGCCCGTAGGTTTTTAGTTTACAAAGTGTTTTTGTCATAAGCCCATTTGTTCCCAGGTGTTGCCAGTTGCCATTTAAAGCAATTCCTTGGGGGCACGGGCGCTTCCTTTTCGCGTTAAACTTAGACGCTCGAAATTTCACTCGACCTTAGACCCATTAATAAATTTCTCGCTCTGACTCAACTCGAAAAAAAAAATTAAAAAATAGAGTTATTTAAATTCATCAAATAGCATAAAATTACCTTAATGGATATTACGAAATAGAGTTGATGGCCGAGCGCGGAACTTGCGATTCGTAGGGGTTGGAGATTGTCTCAAGGGGTGGTTGTAATTGTAGGTTTGTGCCGCCGGAAAATTTCGATCTGGAGTTGCTCACGCTTGAGCTGGAGTTTGTCAAGAGAGGAGCCAAAAATGAACAGGTGTGCATGTCGCGAGCTGACTGTCCTGCGATTCTTCGTGGGGAGTAGCAGTCTCATGGAACTTCCTTTTATGTTCTTTTTGATATTTGTAGGTTGATGCTGCTTTACTGGCTAATCAACTACGGAAGAAGTTTAAGGACCAGGTACTGAGTGCAATTTTTCAGAACAATTCCAGTTCGCATAATGGCAGTATCAGTCTTGGATTGTGTAGATTATGTTCATTAAGTCAAATTTATTCGCCTCATTGCATTTATTAACTATCCCCCTCCCGTCCTGGTTATTGGTTTACAAGTTATTATTCTGCCCCCTTTGTGGGGAAATTCAAGAGCCAGTAGCTAGTTTATGAGGCTTGCAACAAAGTATCTCTTGGGATCACCCATACAACAATCCACAAATGTGTGAATGAGCTCTTTCTTTTGGGATACGTAGAAGAGATTTGCTGCTGCCTAAAAATGTCAAATAACAACTGCATTTTCAGACTTATTATAATTAGCTGATTCAAATCATAAACAGGATTAAGAAAATGCATACATTCACCACAACTAAGTAAATTAATATGGTTTCTAATGAATAGATTTGAGTATTGCACATGTGCCAGACAAAGATGAACATGCTCTAGACAAAAGAAAAAAAGTTTTGTGAGATGATGTACCTACACATGCAAACAACGTCTTCAAGTGACAATGACTGAACTGCATAAGTACCCAACTGGATGATGCCAATCCAGAAGTGAGTGTAGTTGATACGTAGCATGAGTTTTATGAAGGAAGTTGTTGTGGGGCTTTTCACTTAAACTGCAAACATATCATTGATCAACACTCTAGCGTCGGTAATTTCTAGGATCATCTAAGCTTCCCTAACTTTTCATCCCAAACAATATTAAATCATTTGAATGATAGATTTTGATTTTTAATGAGTAAGGCCCTGTTTGTTAACGTTCTTTTTTCTGTTTATGAAGAAAAATTCTATTTTTTTTTTTCAAGGGAACAAAAAAAGAACAGAAACGGATTTGTTTGTGTTTTTATTCTAAATCTATTTTTTTATTCCTGTGAACACATTTGGAAATAAAACGAGTTGAAACTAGAACAATTTTTAAGAACAAATTTTCTCTCTCCTCTTTTTTTTTTCTTCTTTTCTTTTTCTTTTTTCTTTGGCCGGTTGCCAGCCTCGGCCATGGCTGGCGACCGGCCGTCGAGAGCCGGCGAGGTTCGGCAACCTCGCCGGAGTGTCGCCGGCCCTCGGCGACGCTTGGCCTCGCCAGATCCGGCAAGCCCGAGCTCGCCCAACCACTGGCAAGGCTCGCCGGCCTAGCAGTGGCCGGCGAGGCGGGCCTTGCCGGTGGTTGGGCGAGCTCGGGCTCGCCTAGATCCAGCGAGCCTAAGCTCGTCCAGCCAAGGCGAGACCGAGCCTCGCCAGCGCGGGGCAAGGCTAGGCGAGCTCGGGCTTGCTAGATTTGGGCAAGGCCGCCAGCCCTCGTCGACCGGTCGCCAACCATGGTCGAGGCCGACGACCGGCCAAAAGAAGAAAAAAAGAAACAAAATTAAAAAATTAAAAGAAACAAAAAAAGAACACAAATTTAGCAAACATGTTTTTATTCATTTTTTATTCTCGGAACAAGTTTACCAAACGCTTTCTTACTGTTCAAAAATTATTCCCGGAGCATAAATAGTTTTTTCTAATTCTGTTCCCTATAACAATTTTTTAACAAAAACGTTACCAAACGCACCCTAAGTATAAAACTTGAACTGGTTAACAACTCCTGCTTCATTCAAGTGCGAGGAGAATCAACAAACTAATCACGGTACGATGAGCGAATTTTTAGGAACTACTCCTGCATCTAAGTGTGTTTGAAAGCCATTCTCTTAATAGGTAGGGAAAAACCCAAGCATAGGGGCACTCTTTGATAAAGGGCCAATTCAGCATAGGATTGCTGATGTAGGATTGCAGCTTGGATCTCTAATATAACCTTGTCAAGGACTTAGTATAGTCTGTCATTTCTTTGAAATGCATTTTTTATACTTGTGGGGAAAATATCGGAGTATATATGGTGCACTTGGAGGTAAAGGTGCATATTTAGCATAGGATTGCATCTTGTCCCTCTACATCTTCCCGATTTTTCTTTTTGCTCGCGAAGGAGCATAAAAACGCGTCCTTGCCCATACTCCCTGCGAAAGTGTCTCCTCTCCCGTCATCCTTTTCACTAGTAACGGGGTTGTTCCGTCCGTCCGACAGACGGACGTTGTAAGAGAGCCATAAACCGAATTTTCAATCCCTTCACCCCACCTATACGCTTATCTCGAATCTAATCTCCGCCCATTTCCAATTTTTTCTTGCAAAGAAATTGAGCATAAATAAAAATATAAAGTTAAAATGACACCGTGATCTTTGAACTTAAATCCAATATATAATATTATCCTTAAATTTTCTATTCGTTCAACATAATCCCTAAACTCTTGTTCATGTCCAATTTAGTTCTTAGACTATTGAACTTGAATTAATGAGATGACAGTTAGAAGTGATTGGTTTCAAGGTGAGTAGCTTTTAGAATCTTACCCTATTATAATCGATTCTCATTTTTGGACTCTGGAACTTATCTTATTTGCATGGAACCAGTTTTGGAACCTCCTCTATTTTTCCAATCCAATTTCAGGGTTAACCCGAGAACATATTTTATCTTTCTTTTATTTATTTTTTTACAGCAAAATCATATGACATTATGAGTAACGAAATGATTCAAAGTAAAAGATGAACAATAGAAATCTTAATCCACCAAAAGCAACAATCTGAATACATAGTCACGTACAATTATAAATGATAAAAAAATTTCAATACATATTATAAACGATAAAAAATTTCAAACACATAAAATATAAAACATTAATTATAAAACTTCATTCCCTATTCATCCCTAAAAATTTAGGAGAAAATGAAAGATTAGTAAGAAGTTTTGAGGAAGGATGGAGGACGAAAGAGTGCCGAGGTTAACCACCACTTGCAGTGGCTTAGTTAGATAAGCGCTCCCATGACGTCTACCCAAGATGGAGGAGTTCGACTCTCATGGGTAGTACGAGATCTTAAGCGCGACGTCAGGGTGGTGGGTCCTCCCCTAGTGTCGCTCCAAGGTTTACCCGCCGGCTGCCGGTTGTACGGGATTCACTGAGTATCAAAAAAAAAAAAAAAAGAGTGCTGAGGTTAAAATTTAGGGGAAAAAGAAATTAGGATTTTAACTTTTTAGCTTATAAGATTAGTTTCAAACAGGGCGACCCTGTTCGGCTCCTAGATAGGTATTCACTTAGAACCTGTTTCTAGACCAATTACAACTAAGGGTGTGCAAAAGAACCAAGACCCACCCAGATCGCCTGGACCCAGACCGAAACCGCTCGGAACCGATGGTTCTTGAGGGAACCGGTCCAGTTCCCGATTCCAATTTATGGGAACCGGTGAAATGCTTACCGGTCCGATTCCGGTTTCATGGGCGGATCCGTCCACCCGCCTATCCGGACCGGACCGATTATATTAAAATAATATATTAATTTTTAATATTAAAAAAATATTACAAATTAACAAACCCAAACAAATAATAAAAAAAAAATAATTAAAGTGGGAAAAAAGTACAAAGCGCACCAAATGGAGAGGCGCGATCTCCGGCTTATTAAAATCCACCCGGACTGCCCACCCAGTTATTAATCCATGCAGAACTCGCTTCTTTTCTTCGTTATGGCTGTGTGTATACGCATGGCATGCTTTGCGGTTTTTGTCCTGCTGATGAATGGTGGCCAACTGTGGATTTTGCCGAGGGTGAGGGCGGATGATGGACAAGGGAGAAATGTTAGTTCTGCATCTTTAATTAGCACAATGGAAGTTTGATCTTAATCTTCTTGGGTTCTACTTAGGATGAGTGAGTATGTAGATTTGTTAAGATTTCGAGCATGACAAGGGGAGGCTTCACGACTTAATCGGTCCCAGTTATTATTATTGTGAGACCGGTTCTATGGATCCACTTGGGAACCGGATTGGACCGGCGGTTCGGTTCCCGAGTGGATCTATGCAACTAATTGGTGGATCTTGATTCCAAATTTTCGAAATTGATCCTTAGCAGGTAGTTCTCGGTTCTAGGTTGAGAACCGCTTGCCTGGACCATGCATACCCTTAGTTACAATCGGTTGTTCCCCAACCAGTAACAATTGATTGAACTGTTCTCGAACTTATTCTAATGGGAACCAGTTCCAAACCTTTTTTTGGTGATCCGGTCCGATTCTCGAGTAAAACCGATTTAGTTGCACACCCTTAATGACAACATTGAGCATCTTCATATAGTTCAGGGATTAATTCGAACATGTACTAAATAAATTAAAAGTTTAAGAACCATCTTTGTTTCATTATCCAAAATAAATGTCAATATCTGTTAAAATTTTTTTTTAAAAAGGGCAAAATCTTTTTAATATTATCAAAAGCACTATCAATAACCTCAAAAGTCCCCCCAACATTATTGTTATCTGCAGCGAAAGAACGTTTGAAGTCATAACTTGTTAATGTTAAAACACTTAAGTGTCGTCTCTTTGTAAATTTTGCAGCTGCTCGTGCGCAGAATCATACTTGGGTAGAAATCGGAATGGTTGTGCGAAGTGCCGTATCATTTGCTAGTTTATGAGGCATGCAACAAAGGTGTTGTTAAAAGAAATCCAACGTTTATTTTATGTTATAGTAATAATGTTTAAACCATATGATTTCTTTCTTTTGTAAATGGTGTAATTGTTTCCAGGAGAGTCCGAAGGACAGTGTCAGGTTCAGAAGGTGATATTGCCAAGTTCACTTCTCTAGGCGAGCGAGAGCGACGGCGAGCGTAGAGGAGACGTGACCAGAGAGAGACGATCGAACCCTTCGATTGGAGGTCGAGGGTTTCTAAAACTACGAAGGGTTAAAGTTGGAATTTTTCAATAAATATTCGAGGGTATCAAAGGCAATTAAAAAGGTTTTGTCTGTTAATATCGACTCGAGATTCCTGGACGTCGCCACGTCGCCCTGGGGCTACGGTTTAGATCTAGCACAGATCGAACTTTTTCTCCACAATCGTTTTCTGTTTTGGTCGGAACTCAACATTCATAATCCTGGGCGGCGGCCTAGGGTTTAGATCCGCGGCACAGATGGAACCTCTGTTACCAAAGCGATGGCGATGGCTCCAGATGATGTACCCAATTTCTGTCGTTGCTCGCATCTCGTGAGAGAACGAGCCTGCAAAGAATTTTTCGGAGAAGAATTTTTCGAAGGTAATCCTTTCTTACCCTCTCATATGATCCTGGGCTTCGGCCAAGGCTCTAGATCTGGAACTTTTTCTACCCAGTTGGTGGCCAAGGCTCTAGATCTACCCAATTCTCCAGATCTGGCACACAAATGGAACTTGTTCTACCCAATTGGTGGCCAAGGCTCCAGATCTGGCACAAATGAAACTTGTTCCACCCAACAGTTTTCGATTTTGGTCGCATAGGCTCCAGATCTGGCACAAATGAAACTAGGGTTTTTGATCGGCGGCATCTCGTGACAGAAAGACGAGCCTGCGCGCTCTCGATCCATGGGTATTGTGTTGAGTGGTGGAAGGAGAGACCAGCTTCAGCCATCGATTCTCTTCCTACCAAATCCAGTCCTTTGCTGCCAGAACCTGATCTGAGAAACCGGACGGGGCAGAGGCCAAGCTAGAGAGATGGCGCGCCACTTCCGACTCCGCCGGCGGCAATGGCGGAGGTTGGGAGAAAGGGAGAAACCCAGATAGATTGGGAGATTGTAAAAATCTCTTCATTTTCATGTCAATGTATACGTCGATTTGTAATTGGTTAACGGTTAATATTTTCTGGCTATGGCCGACGTCGATTCAGCTGATGTCGGGAGGTAATTCATGCGACCTCAATTATATGTTTATTTTGTGATTGCGTGTTGTTAGAGTGGTGGATTGGGAAAGGTTGTGGGTGTCGACGGTGAATCCCCTAGTACTCTCTGATCTTATACTTTGTGTATATTAAGTTTTTTCAATGGTCAATTGATAGATGGTTTCTCTTCGGCAGTGCATTCATGTGTTAGCCTCCCGCAATGTATAGATTGATTGGTTATGATTTGTAATAGAAGCTTGCCATCACGCCGCTCATTAAGTTTTCGTTTGAACTTAAATTGGTAATTCTTGATAGTTTTTGTAAAGACTCTGTCTAACAAATTCCAAGCTGATTTCCAAGACCTGAAGGCCTGAATGCTGATCAAATTGCTGCTTTCATCTCATTTTTTAAAGCCCTGGAGGAGGGCCTCCTTCAGGCCATTGCCTCCATAGATGTTCCAGCCAACGCCGATGGTAACACCCTCATGCGTATCTACACGTGGTTCAACATCGGCCAGCTTTTAATCCTTCATATTGGAAGCCAAGATCTGGACCCAACGTTCCGATTTATGCTCGCTTGCGTTGTTGTTGCTCTTGGATGTGCCAAGTGTGTTCTGCTGATGTGCATTCTACTATGGTTGACTTCAACATGCAAGAGCTGAAGTTTAACTTTTCTTCTTGGCTAAGAGTCAACAATTGTGGGCTACTTTTCCTTCAATCCAAGTTGCCAGCCGCAAGTTTCACCTTGCTTCGTGCTCTTGAAGACTCCAACAGCAAGTATAATAATATTTTATTGTGTGCCCCTTCCTCTTGATGCTTGTAGTTTCTTCAAGAGTTTTCTTTTCCGGCGGTTTAGAGAAGTGTGGCGCTGCAGAACATTCTCTTTGGTGGTTTATTATTATATTAGGTGTTGATTCCAACACTTAGATGCTGAGAAAATATTGAGTGATCCGGGACCCCTACGTCAACGTGGTCCCAAACCACTCACGCGATGCCACGTGTATGGGGAGGGGATAAAGGATTGAAACCGGGCTCCATTTCTCTGATGCTCTCTCTCCTCTTTCTCTCTTTTGCCCCTCTCCATACACGTGACATCGCGTGAGTGGTCTAAGACCATGCTGGCGTAATGGTCCTGGATCACCCAATATTTTCTCCTTAGATGCCAAGCTTTGCATGCTGATAGAGATGGCAGCCCAGTGCGAGCACGGTGGAGCTGCGGAGGCCATCTACTACGGCAAAGAGAAGATGAAGATTGCTCATTTCTATGATTGCCTTCAGGACATCGTTCGTTACTAAGTTGCGCGGCTAACCACTTTAGCGTCCCATATATCGTTTATTCTTCACTCCATGATCTGTATAACGATTTGCGGTCTGCGTGTGTTGTTTGTTTGTTGAGCGGCGAGCGCTTTGCGAGTTATAGTCTACGCTACGCCCGTAGGTTTTTAGTTGACGAAGCGTTTTTGTCATAGCCCATTTGTTCCCAGGTGTTGCCAGTTGCCATTTAAAGCAATTCCTTGGGGGCACGGGCGCTTCCTTTTCGCGTTAAACTTAGGCGCTCGAAATTTCACTCGACCTTAGACCCATTAATAAATTTCTCGCTCTGACTCAACTCGAAAAAAAAATTAAAAAATAGAGTTATTTAAATGCATCAAATAGCATAAAATTACCTTAATGGATATTACGAAATTCCAAACCCGAACCCGAACCCGAACCCGAACCGGAACCCATAAATAACAAGACCGGATCTTCATTTCTGCGTCTTGTCTTTACCTTGGTCTCCTTCGCTCGACGCCGTCGTCCACCTCCGATTGCAGCCATGGCCGGCCGGTTCTTCCAGTCGTCCCCGTTGCCGTCCACCATGATCGTCACCAACACCCCCGCTGCTGACCTCGCCCTCACCAATCTCGCCTACTGCTGCCCCTCCGATCTCCACCACTTCGCCGTCCCCGGCACCAAGCTCTCCCTCGCCTCCATCGCCGATTCCTTCGTACTCTCCGTCTCATATCCTTTTCTCCGACCCTCTCCCTCTCCTCTCGTCGTTTCGGTTGTCAATCCGAGTGCCGTTTGATCGTTTGCGTGCTTGATCTTCTCGTTTTGAGGTGTTGATTAGGATCGATCGTTGATTTTGTAGCTTGATGTGATTTTGAGCGAGATCTGTCTTATTCGCGTGATTGTTTTGCTGGTGGTGTTGTGCGTTCTTTGATCGAGCTGTCCGATGATTGTGCGTTAGCCTTAACTGAGAGAAACTCCTCACGAGAATGTCCGCCCTGGTCACATCGGGCTGAATGCCATCCAACGGCGCTACGCGAGGGTCTCGACCGGCGACTCGATCTCCGTTGGCAGGTTAGTTCATGGCGGACCGCGGAACTTGCGATTCGTAGGGGTTGGAGATTGTCTCAAGGGGTGGTTGTAAATGTAGGTTTGTGCCGCCGGAAAATTTCGATCTGGCGTTGCTCACTCTTGAGCTGGAGTTTGTCAAGAGAGGAGCCAAAAATGAACAGGTGTGCATGTCGAGAGCCGACTGTCCTGCGATTCTCCATTGGCAGTAGTAGCAGTCTCACGGAGCTTCCTTTTATGTTCTTTTTGAATTTTGTAGGTTGATGCTGCTTTACTGGCTAATCAACTACGGAAGAAGTTTAAGGACCAGGTACTGCGTGCAATTTTTCAGAACAATTCCAGTTCGCATAGTGGCAGTATCAGTCTTGGATTGTGTAGATTATGTTCATTAAGTCAAATTTATTCACCTCATTGCATTTATAACTATCCCCCTCCCGTCCTGGTTATTGGTTTACAAGTTATTATTCTGCCCCCTTCGTGGGGAAATTCACGAGCCAGTTACTAGTTTATGAGGCATGCAACAAAGTATCTCTTGGGATCACCCGTACAACAATCTACAAATGTGTGAATGAGCACTTTCTTTTGGGATACGTAGAAGAGATTTGCTGCTGCCTAAAAATGTCAAATAACAACTGCATTTTCAGACTTATTATAATTAGCTGATTCAAGTCATAAACAAGATTAAGAAAATGCATACATTCACCACAACTAAGTAAATTAGTATGGTTTCTAATGAATAGATTTGAGTATTGCACATGTGCCAGACAAAGATGAACATGCTCTAGACAAAAAAAAAAAAAAAAAAAGGTTTTGTGAGATGATGTAACTACACATGGAAACGTCTTCAAGTGACAATGACTGAACTGCATAAGTACCCAACTGGATGATGCCAATCCAGAAACGAGTGTAGTTGATACGTAGCATGAGTTTTATGAAGGAAGTTGTTGTGGGGCTTTTCACTTAAACTGCAAACATATCACTGACCAACACTCTAGTGTCAGTAATTTCTAGGATCATCTAAGCTTCTCTAACTTTTCATCCCAAACAATATTAAATCATTTGAATGATAGATTTTGTTTTTCAATGAGTAAGTATAAAACTTGAACTGGTGAACAACTCCTGCTTCATTCAAGTACTGAGGAGAATCAACAGACTAATCACAGTTAGTATGATGAGAGAATTTTTAGGAACTACTCCTGCATCTAAGTGTGTTTGAAAGCCATTCTCTTAATAGGTAGGGAAAAACCCAAGCATAGGGGCACTTTTTGATAAAGGGCCAATTCAGCATAAGATTGCTGAGATAGGATTGCAGCTTGGATCTCTAATATATCCTTGTCAAGGACTTAGTATAGTCTGTCATTTCTTTGAAATGCATTTTTTATACTTGTGGGGAAAACATCGGAGTATATATGGTGCACTTGGAGGTAAAGGTGCATATTTAGCATAGGATTGCATCTTGTACCTCTACATCTCCTTGTCAAGTACTTAGTGAATTATGACAAAAGGCTATGCTTTTATGTTAGTTAAATTTATTGAAATGGGACTCTGAAAGTTCATGTATTTATTTGCCTCCATGACTATTACGAACTTTTCTTAGACATGCATTTTGCCCTTTCTGTCTCTGATATATAAATTTTTTTATGTACGTTGACATGTAAATGTATTTTCAGGTTATGACAGTTGGGCAAAGGGTATCATTTGAGTATCATGGGAACAACTATATCTTCACAGTCAATCAAGCTGCCGTGGAGGGACAAGAAAGGTCAAATGCTCCTGAAAGAGGAAAGATTACAAACGAAACATACATTGTCTTTGAAGCGTCAAATGCTAGTGGAATAAAGGTTTTCCTTTTAATTTCTTTTCTTTTTCATCTTATACAGTTTCATTTTTTTTTTTTTTTTTTTTTTTGACTTTTATTTTGTGGTCCGGATTTGAAGTCATATGGTGAAATTTTCCTTAGTATATCCTTCAAATCTGATTTTTGAATGCAGAAACTCTAGTAATGTGCATTAGAATTTGGGTGCATTGAGGGTGTCTGTCATGCTCATGGAGCACAGCTGAAACTTCTGTGATCTTTAGACTTGCTCTGTACTTATTGCTTGGACAAATAGTGAACATCCTTTTCTTTTGCTGTGTGAGTCTTTGATAGTGAACACCTTCCTGATGCAGTTTTATTGGCCATTATACTATAATGTGGTAATTTTGTTGATTCTGTCTCGACTGTTTTGTCTTGATATTCAGGTTGTCAATCAACGTGAAGCTGCTAGTAGCAACATATTTAGGCAGAAGGAATTTAACCTTGAGTCCCTAGGCATTGGCGGCTTGAGTGCAGAGTTTGCGGATATATTTCGAAGGGCTTTTGCTTCTCGTGTTTTCCCTGCTCACGTGACTAGCAAGTAAGGAAAGCAGAATTCTGGGCTTTGCAATTTATATGATGTCTTATATTCTGGTGCATTTTTTCTTTCTGTAATACACGGTCATTTCCAGGCTTGGTATTAAACACGTAAAAGGTATGCTGCTTTTTGGGCCTCCTGGCACTGGCAAAACCCTAATGGCTCGCCAAATTGGGAAGATGTTGAACGGCAAAGAACCAAAGGTATTCTATTTTCCCTTTTGTGGTTATTCAATTACTATGGATGCTATTTTTGTGGAAGGCCTTTAACCCAACATGGGTATCTGTGAACTAACCAATGATATTTAGATTCCAAGAAGGTCAAGGGCTTGAGAGCTTTTTGCTGCCTGGCCTCTATTTTCTCCCCTATGCTTAGGATTTGTCTCCCTTCTTTCTCAAAACCTTGAATCCTATTGGACATAGCCTTATTACTGTTCTTATGGTAGTTTACTTATATTGTTGAAGATGTTTGAATCATCTCTAAGATGTAGGTATTTGAACTGACCTTTGTACTTGCATATGTTGACCTACCTACTCATAGTGTAAATTATATGTATGTATGTTTTGTCAATTTGACTTCATTTTCTCTGCCAGATAATCAATGGTCCTGAAGTGTTGAGCAAATTTGTTGGTGAAACCGAGAAGAACGTTCGAGATTTATTTGCTGATGCTGAACATGATCAGAGGACTCTCGGTAATTGAATATATGAATTGCAGTATGATTTTTCTTAGCAAGTATCTATAACTTATGCCTCACATTAATTTTCAGGCGATGAGAGTGATTTGCATGTCATCATTTTTGATGAAATTGATGCTATATGCAAGGTATGACATCATCTGGTCGATATATGCATTCCTGTCCTCTATGATGTTGAATAGCTAGCACTGCTGCTTATATCAATTGCTTGGGGAACTTTGTCTTCCCTGTCATTTCTTAGTAACTGGTCGTATTTGGCTTTTTGTTTTGGAAGTAGTGTATATAGAATAGCAGGCAGTGTGTCTGCAGGGTTTGGTTCCTGTATAAGGTCAACTTTAGCTAGCAGTATGATTAGACTTTTGTATTTTATTGTCTTGGTAGGTCCTCTATCATGATTTTTATAGTTTTCAAGGTTCCATTGTAGGATTTTCCCTGATGGTCTGATAACTAACATTCAATATTTGGATATCCAATATGAAATATGTTGTTAAGTTGCTTAATTCATTCCTGGAATTTTTATCAAGTTTAATGGAACTATGTGCTGTGCAGTGCTTGTCTCAATGACCCCATTACCCCTCCCCCCCCAAAAAAATAAAAAAAACACACACACACACACACACACACACAAAAGGCCAAAAAAAATAAAAAAAATAAAAAAATGGAGTGATGTTTGTGATATTTATGTGTCAATTGCATTAACTGCACTTTTTGCTTAGAGTCCCATCTTTATCATGAAGATTATCATGTTAATTTGTCGTTTTTTTTTTTTTTTTTTTTTGTCTTCTTAAATGGCTGTGTTTTGTCTTATTGTAGACTAGTGCTGCTTGTTGACTTTTTATAATAAATATATGAAATGACCTGATTTTGCATCTGCAGTCAAGAGGATCTACCAGAGATGGTACTGGAGTTCATGACAGTATTGTAAACCAGCTACTTACAAAGGTCCGTAGTAGTATCTAAGTGTTCTAATCGTGTGCAGTAATTTTCCATTTTTATCTGCGAATATTTCCTGTTATGCTCATTTATAACAATCAATGCTGCTGAGATATTTCCTGATTTTCAGATTGATGGTGTAGAGTCACTGAACAATGTTTTGCTTATTGGAATGACCAACAGAAAAGATCTTCTTGATGAGGCTCTTTTGAGGTGGTCCCTCATTTTCTCTTTTGGTTCTTCGTGTCTAAGTTTTGTATCTGCTTTTGATCTCCTGAAATGGTAAAAAGCATTCATATGTCATCTTGCAACTTAATGGAAGATTGTTTAATTGTTGCTTTTAAGATATATTATGGCGAGCACTATGAGGATAGAAAAGATTGTAATTTAGTTGCTGTCATGCAGTGGCATCATGACTTTGGCAGGATCATATGTACATTTACAATATTTGTTTTAGAGGTAAAAGTAGATACTTAAAGACATACTTGACATTTTGGACTTTTGATATATAGACCTGGACGCTTGGAGGTACAAGTTGAGATAAGCCTTCCTGATGAGAATGGTCGCCTGCAAATCTTTCAGATCCACACAAACAAGATGAAAGAGAATTCTTTTCTTGCTCCTGATGTCAATCTATCTGCGCTTGGTTAGTCAGCTGGCGCACTTACTAGAATGAAACTTCATCAAGCAAATCTTTGTTTATTATTTAAGAAGTGGCTTACCTTATTCAGCATTGTCATGTGGAAGCAGAAAAAAATGGGCATATAATATGATAGTAATGTAGTTTCGAATAATTTTGCTTTTTCCTTTGATAAAATAGGCTAACTCTTGTATTTCTGGATGTATTACATATATACTTAAAAGAACTACTGGGTCCCTGGCCTGGTGGCCACTGTTCTCTCTGAGAATTGGGATCCACCTCCTGTGAAGTAGGGGTAAGGGACGCTCTTAATTACCCAAAAAAAAAAAAAAAAAAAAGATGAATATGTTAAAAAAGCTGGTGCTTAGTTCATCTTTTGTGATGACCCTACCTTATTTGCTATCTGCGATTGTGCAGCTGCTCGTACGAAGAACTATAGTGGTGCAGAAATTGAAGGTGTTGTGAAGAGTGCCGTATCATATGCTTTGAATAGACAATTAAGTCTTGATGATCTTACCAAGCCTGTAGATGAAGAGAGTATCAAAGTCACTATGGATGATTTTTTGAATGCACTCAAAGAAATTGTTCCTGCATTTGGAGCTTCCACAGATGACTTGGAAAGATGCAGGTAGGAATAATTGAATGATGATGTGCATTATATATCTATCTTTTGTGGCAATGTTCTTATATTCCGTAGTTCCAATGAAGTAAGAATTGTATGACTGGATATCGCATGTAAATTTAAAGGCCTTCAAAATTGCTTGGCCGGAAATCTACACCAATCACAAACTTAGCATTATCCTACTAAGTGAAGTCAGTAATTGCTTTTTTCCCTGGTTGATACTTCCATTGGGTCTCCAATGATACTTGTATTGTCCATCACACATAGCAAGTGTACAAGAGTACATTGGTTCAAAACGCTAAAACATACTGTGATGACCTTTTACTGCTGGCCTCTCAATGACTGAGATTTAGGTCACTAAGAAGGGTGAAGCAAAAGAGGATGATTTGCAAAAGCTTTCTCTGATTACCCTTGTGCATTACATATGAGCATTCATGTAGAACAACCCAATGCCTTAGAGATGGTTTAGCTGCTGTAGCTGCATGCCGTATACAAGCGATTCTTATTAAAATGTAGAAGGATCTCTGAATTTTACTTAAGGATTGGTAATTACAGGAGCGAATGTCTGGATAAAGAATGAATGAAGCTCAGATGAGAGTTGATATCTTTGAAATTGCTTCTTCGTTTGGGGTTTGGGTTTTTCAACTTGGTTTGTACCATTGCAGAATGATAACATAAGTAGATTTATCTGATGTGTTTTTAGGAATTGTCTTATTGTGTGGTTTTACCCAATTATATGTGGACCATGGTGAATCATATGGTAGTTCTGGTTCTCTGACATTTAATTCTGGAAAGAATAAACAAGAGGAGGGGAGTAATTCAGAGAATTCTCTCTGAGCTGATCATTAAATTTGCCGCAAGTAATTTTCAATAAGATGTCTGGTCCATTGTTGTCTGGACAAAAACATTTTGAGTTTCATTAAGCAAATTGATTGAACGATGTGAATATTAATGGGTTTCCCACATGCTTCTTTCATGCATGTTATCATATGATTCGTGGCTTATCTGAATCTTAGAGCTCAAGGTTCTCCAAATTGACGAACCAACATGAAAACATTCCTTTTGTTCTGCCAAAATATGATCATAAAACCTTGGCGATCTTGCAAAGCATTTTGCAGGTCTGGATTTTTTATTCTGCTTGGGAGCCTGCAGTGTTGTCACTTTAGCATCTTTGCCATGTCATGAAGATGCTAAAATGGCTCAGCTTTGCTGGCTATTGGAGTATGTTTAAAAATACACTTTTTGTGTGCTTGTATTAAAGTTTCATGTATTGTTGACTTTTGTTCTGGAGTTCCAGTTAAAGATAAAGAGCAAACACTATTCAGCATGTGTTACTCCCTCAATTGTTTGTGCAAATATTTTTGTAGGCTTAATGGGATAGTAAGTTGTGGCAATAGACATAAGCACATCTATGAGCGAGCAATGCTACTGGTTGAGCAAGTTAAAGTGAGCAAAGGAAGTCCACTTGTCACTTGCCTCCTGGAGGGTCCGAGTGGCAGGTATGTGAGCTTTTCTGACACATTGCTTTTCATTTTTGCTAAACATTTTTTACTATGGTCTTAAAACAATTGGGATTATTCTAACATACTGTCTGTTGTACAGTGGTAAAACTGCTCTGGCAGCTACAGTTGGCATCGAGAGTGATTTTCCATATGTTAAAATTGTAATTTTCTGCTCCACGCTTTGCTTTCTCTGAGTAATCAGACTTCTTTGTGCATTAAGTATAATTTCTAATTTTCTTTTGGATGCTTAGGTCTCGGCAGAAACTATGATTGGATTACATGAGAGCACCAAATGTGCACAAATTGTGAAGGTTTGTGACCTGTATTTCTGGTCGATTAGCAGTTTGAGGAATGGGAAATTAGTTGATTCCCCTCCATTTATGACTAACTTGAGGAGTGGTTACCTTTACATTTTTCATAATGATCGGGGGAAGGTTTTGTAATGGATTCTAATCTTTGATAGGTTTTTGAGGATGCATACAAATCTCCATTAAGCATTATCATCCTTGATGACCTTGAAAGGTAAATTCTGTTGATTTCTATTAGTTGACCTCAGTTGTCATCCTTGGCATTAAGAGATCATTCTAACTTTAGTGAATTGCTTTGCAGGCTATTGGAGTATGTGCCATTGGGCCTCGATTTTCAAATTTGATATCTCAAACATTGTTAGTCCTTTTGAAGCGACTACCTCCAAAGGTTGTTTCTCCTCCCCTTGCCTTGTTTCCACAAATAGATATTGGTGTGAAGAGTAATTATCCTTTTCTCTGATCTTTTCTGAAAGTTAATGCTGGCAAAGTTCCTAGTAATGTTGAAGTGGGAATGCTTCAGGGGGGATGAGTGGGAATTAGTTCTTTTTCTGGGAAATGAAAAATTCGGGGGACAATGTAGAGAGCAAAAATCACTGGTCGTCTCGCTGAGGGAACACAATAATGATGCCACAATGCAGGTGGTAATTAGGAACTTGAGTTTGAGAGATTGATTCCGTTCATTGGCATTATCTTTCCCCATGTTGACCTTAGAATGATTGGCTAGTTTGCTTATCCTGTTTGAGATGGAGAAGTAGCAAAGTTTGTTTTGCTGTATAAAGCAACAGACCGAGTGCAACCTTGGTTCGCGTGTTTGCTCAAGGCTGTCCCAGGGGAATATGTGGATGCATCAAACTTGGCATCATCATATACAGATGCACTTTAGTATGAATAGATGATATTTGAAATGTTATATGTAATGTTGCTTTCGCTAATTAAGAACTAGGGTATGTATGTGTTCCCCTGTGTATTGTGATTCTAATAACATTATACTAGCTGTTTTTATTTCCACTGATTGAGTTGGTGGTTGCTGACTTACAAGGTTTGATTTCGGTATTCTTTTCGCATCACTGAATTTATTAGCTTATTATACACATATATTTGGCTTTTCCTTTTTCTAGGGTAAGAAGCTTCTCGTGATAGGGACAACAAGTGAAGTGAGTTTCTTGGATTCAGTTGGTGTCTGCGATGCCTTTTCTGTCACTTACCATGTCCCCACGTTGAAGACAGAGGACGCGAAGAAGGTAAGCTACTGTGGATGCTATTTTGGTGTTTGCATGTGGTATTCTTGTTTATCCTGTTCTTTCTTCATTTCTCTTCTGCTGGAATCGTGGAATAGAGGGGGAGAAAATGTGCAGCAGCCTCTTGTTCTAAGGAAAACATTCTCTGCTCTAATAAACCAGTCATTTGTTGACTCACTTGGTTCTGATTCTCATGCAAATATTGGGGGTCTAGAGGTGCTCCTATCCAAAATGACATCCCCTTATCAGATTCCAAATCAAGACAAGTAATATGGATTAACCATTTGAAGTAGCCGAGACATTGTGAATTATAAGGAAATTAATGTTCCTGAGCACAGAAACATAATAGTAACTTTGGAGTCCTTAGCTTTTCTGTTTGCTTCTCTCTTGTTTTCTTTTTTCCTCAGAAAGCGAGGGAGTTTGGGTGGGTAATGGGGTTGGGAGGGGATGGGTAGTTTTATAGAAAGTCACTGGATTAATAAAATTTCAGATTGACTTCTTTAATCGACTGGGAATCTGGTTTTCTTGTAAGCTTCCCAAAGCAAATTCTGCAGACTGGAGAATTTTGTTGATAAGTCGCGTGGATCCAAATTGTGGATGTGAAGCATTTGGCATCACCATAGAGCTACGTATATATGTACACATGAGTTACATTGTCTCCCTTCAGGTGTTGGAACAACTAAACGTTTTCTCTGAAGATGACGTCGATGCAGCTGCCGAGGCTCTAAACGATGTAAGCTTTAGATCTTTCAACTTGTGCCTTCTTCTGTTTTGCTGTGTTAAGTGATGATGTGCAACGGAAATTCGCCTGGAAAGAGTTGAGATAATTTCATCAGCCGTGCTATGCTCCTATCCATCATATTTGCCTGCAAATGGAGTGATGCTAGAGAGAGTTCTAACTCGTGCTTTTGTTCTCCTACTTTTCTCAGATGCCTATCAAGAAGCTTTACATGCTGATAGAGATGGCAGCCCAGGGGGAACGCGGTGGAGCTGCGGAGGCCATCTACTCCGGCAAAGAGAAGATCAAGATTGCTCATTTCTACGATTGCCTTCAGGACATCGTTCGTTACTAAGTTGCGCGGCTAACCACTTTAGCGTCCCATATATTGTTTATTCTTTTCACTCGATGATCTCTATAACGATTTGCAGTCTACATGTGTTGTTTGTTTGTTGAGGAGCGAGAACTTCTACGAGTTATAGTCTGCGAGGTGTTTTTTTGGACATCCCCGTAGGTTGTTAGTCTTCAAGGTGTTTTTTTTTTATCTTAACCCATTTGTTCCCAAGTGCTGCCAGTTGCCATTTAAAACAATTCCTTGGGGCCACAGGCTCTCCGTTTTTGCTTTAGACGCCTATGAAGCACCACAACTTTTCAAGATTTTTGATGTTGTGTCAAACATTTCGATACACACGTCCAACACTTTCGGATATTTGTTAATACTTGTTGGAAAATATGATACCTGGTCAATTTTTTCGGCACACTCGAGTTGGAATTTTGATATATAAGTTTTCAACACGTGATTTCAATATCGAAGTCAATTTTAAAAATTCAATAAATGAGATGTCAAAATATATATGTGAAAATATAAAACACAATAATAAAAATAATAAATGAAAAAAACAAGAAAAATATATTCTTCTTGTCTCTTCTAATTCTCACTTCTTATAATACACAACTCATCCTTTAAGGTTTTTTTTTTCTTCCAACATATCTAACATGCGAGTATAAAATATGGATTGCTTATTTTTTCTCCAAGTTTTATGAATAATTGAAATAGAGTTTTGAATTTATTAAATTGAAACAATGAATGATATTAATAAATGGTGAATTAATGTTTTTAGTGTATATTTATTCTCTGTTTTTTTAATTACATATTTATTTATGAATTTGATTTAAATTAATTTGATAAAAATGATAATCTATTATGTATAATATTGATTGAAATATGTTAGAATTCTCGATTATTTGAGAAACGTGTCGTGAATCGTGTCGTGTCGTGTCATATATCGTGTGTTAGTATCAATGCTACTTGGTTAGATGCTTGAGACTTCACTTGACCTTGACCTTGACCTAGTATTAAATTTCTTAGACTCAACTAAAAAAAAAGAAAAATCAAGATATTCAAATTGGACTCGACTCTACTAAATTGAAATATAAATGAAATTTGAATATGGAATTTCATATAGAAAGAATCTTACAGTTTTTGTGTCTACTGTAATAAGTACTGAGTAATCTACAAAAGTAACTTAAAACATTACTAGGCTCGTGAGATTATTAAATAGGGTATTTGCAATTTTAACCTCAATATTATATGGCACGTTTGTGCTTAAGTTTCACCTAAAATTGGTTTTTGGGTCGTGCAGCGTAAATTGAAAAGCTTATCTTTTTCCAATTTGCATGGTAAAATGAAAATTTCATTGTCTTTTCATATATAAAAGAGTACGGATTTCCCTTTATTGTCCTTCTTTGATGACAGATTTGTGAGTTAGAATCCCTTGTATGATATTTCAGTCGCACCATATAATATCATGACCTATCCTCACAATTAAATATATAATAGTCATAACACATCAATCGTCTCGATGTAAGGTACGGTGTTGAAAAAGTGGGATACGGTTAATTTTTGAGAGATTCTCGTAAGGTAGTCAACATGGTTGGACCTTACAGGTGGATTTGCACTGCTGTTTTGTTTGCCACTTGCCATTGCAAGCAATTCCTTGAGTTCACCCCTTCTTTTTATCCTCCTCTTCTTCTTCATTTTTATGGACTTTTATTTTCCCTGCTTTAATACACTAGATGTATATTTTTTCACGGGGAAATGATCTACCCTTTTTAGCTTAAAATTTATTCCTCTAAACCAATAGATCGCTAAGTTTCCAATTGAAACTTTCAATTTGGCATGATGACATTCTACAATAAGGTCAACTGGCAAAGATGTTAATATTGTTCAATTAAAAATGTTCCAAGGTGAGGATGAGTGGGAATTATTAGGCGCTATTTTTGTTGTTAACCAAAATTTGAATGTTGACAACTCTTTTTGTCTAATTGACCCGATTATTTTATCAACAGAAAGCTCACAATCCGATCTCTTTGAAATGTGATTTGATGTCACATTAGCAATTACCCAATTGCCGAAAATATGATTTTTGAGTTAATTGAACACGATACATGTTCTTTGGGGATTGTTTAATCTCATATATGTACATGAAGGCGTCCGTGATTGAGGTGTTAGGGTTTCAAAGATGTAGAGAGAACATACCAGAAAAGGAAATGACAATCATTCATATGGCTATATCCTTCTTCTATTTATTTATCTTTTTTCTTTCATGAATCTAGGCTCTAGCAGCATGGTGCAAATCCTTGATGCCGTTCTCTCCGGGATCATCATACCGGGATTTGCTTCCGCTCAGTTCCGAGGTTGGTCCATCCTCGACCGTCCTTACTCCCTATTCAATTTCAATCCCCTCGACTTGGTCTGGCTCAATAGCACCAAGGTGACATGTGGTCGGATTCTGCTGTGTATTTCATTGTGGCGTGAGTTTTGTGTGCATATGTTGCCTTCGAGTGTTCGTGTCCAAGTGCGTGACGTTAGACGTTTTGGTTTTGCTCCATCCTTTTCCTTGATTAGTTCCTTCGCTCAGATGCCAATTATCTCCACGTGGCCGGAAATGATCACGGTCATCAAGTTGCGGCAAAAACTCCGTGAATGCCTGGGTCAACAATCGAGTGACCGCTGTCATCAATGTGAAATCAAATCACATTTCACGAAAATTGGATCCTGACTTTTCCGTTGGTAAAACAGCAGAAAGTTTATCAACGGACAAATTTTGGTCAACAACAAACGTTGTGTTAATAACATTGAGATTATGTGAGAAACAATAATGAGATAATTGTCGGGGTTCCTGGATAAAAAAAAAAAAAAAACAATGAGATAATTGATACCTCAACATGGGATATTGTCCTACCAAAACATATCAATATGAACTAGTGAGGTTTTGCATTAGTAATACATGAGTTGGATGCCGGGTACGAACGATTGAATGTTGGTATTGTTCAAATTTCTATAATGTTCTTATAGTCCGTATTTCCATTGGAGTGAGAAATGTGTGTTTGGACATTGCATGTTAATTTAAACGCCTTTCAATTGCTTGGCTGGAACTGAGCATCATCCCATTAAGTGGAGTCGGTTATTATTTATTTCCCTCGCTGATAATTTTATTGGGTTTCCAATGATACTTTCACCATCTTGTACAGCAGAGTGTACGAAAATACATTTATTGTCAACGGTAAAACATAATGGAATTTCCTTTTACTACTGGCCTTTCGGGGATTGAGAATTTAGGTCACGAAGAAGAGTGAAGCAAAAAGTTGATTACGATTGGTTTTTTAGAACTTTCTTAACTGAGCCCGTGCACCCATAGGAAAAATATAAAAAAAGTCATAAACATATTACATTTATATTAATTTAATATTAAGCATTTCAATTGGATCAATTCAGTCCTAAATATTTGATTTAGTCCATTCGACCCATTTTGATCGGCCGACATTGACGTGATAATTTTTAAATAATTTTAATTTTTTTTCAATATTTTTTTTCAAATTTTTTCTTTTTCTTTCATTTTTCCTTCTCTTTTCTCTCTCCTTCTTCTTTGGACTGTCCTTGCGGTGACTGGCGAGCCTTTGGCAAGGCTCGCCGACCACTAGGCGAGGGCTGCATAGCCCTTGTCAGCCATTGGCGAGGGCCACAGCTCTCGCCTGACCTCACCTAGGGCCCCAAGGCCGCTAGTGAGGCGGCTTCGCCCAAATCTAGGCGAGGTTGGCCTTGCCACGAGCCCACAGCGGCCTCACCTATGACTAGCAAGGCCATGGCGACCTTCGCCAAGCCACCTTCGCCTGTGGCAAGGCTAGGGTGAGGCCTTACTAGCCTTGCCCAAATCTGGGCAAAGCCACCTCCCTCGCAGCCCTAGGTGAGGCTTGGGAAGGGTTGCGATTGTCGCCGATGGCAAAGGCTTCACAATTCTCGCCTAGTGGTTGGTAAGCCTCACTAGAGGCTTGCTGGCCACCGCGAGGATAGTTCAAGGAGGAAGACAAGAGAAACGAAAAGAAAAAAGTTAATAAAAAATTTGAAAAAAGTAAGATTATTTTAAAAATTACTATGTCAATGTCCAGCCATCAGCTGACGTTCACATCAACACAGACCAACCAAAATTGGTTGGATGGATTGAATTCGTACCAATACTAAAAGATTTAGAACTGAATTTGTACCAATATAATAGGTTAAGGACTTTTTTGATACTTTTTCTATATATGAGCATAGCATGGAGTACAACACAATGTCTTAGATATGGTTTAGCCGAGGTAGCTACAGGCCTCACTATTTTGAAAGTGATTATGATTAAAATGAATGAGGATCTCTGATTTTTTTGACTTATGGATAGGTAATTACGAGGGTGAATATCTAGATAAAGAATTAATGAAGCTCAGATAAGAGTTGATTCCCTGAAATTGCTTTCCAGTATCGAGTTAGGTTTTGTTAGAATTTTTGGAACTCTAATAACAATTGTTGGTTTTGATCGTGGAACTCTGAGTGCGGAAGTATGTGGTTTTGATGCCACTAATAGTTTGTGGTTTGAATGTGCAGTTGTGTATATGTGCAGAATATATTTGGCAGAGGAGGATAAGGAGACAAGGTATATAGATTCAAGGGATATAGGTAAGGGGATAAGAAAAGATAGTTTCACCAGCTTATAGAAATGGTTTTACAATAGTTGGAGGAGGAGAAACGGTGGAGGAGCAATTTGATATGCCTTATGAGCCGCTCCCCGCAGATGGTGGAGGGTTAAACCCCAGACTACTTGCAAGAATGATTCCTAGCCTAATGTTGGGCAATCTTAACCAACTTAGTCGCCGTCTTAAAGGATTCCTTAGCCCATAATTTCTTACTTCAAGTCTTCCTCTTCAACTTGGACTCTTCAACTCATTGTCTACGATCTTGACTCTTCTTTTCCTCATAATCAAGCTAGTAGTTTATAGATTTAGAAAATTTAGAAAATGGATCGCAAATTTCAACAGGTTTTTTCGACTTGTGTTTACTGTAATCAATGATGACATAACTAGATTTGTCTGATGTGTTTTTAAGAATTTTCTTATTGTGTGGTCTTACCCAATTATATGTGGTGCACGGTGAATCATATGATAGATTCGGTTTTCTGAGATTTAATTCTGGAAATCTCTCTGGGCTGATCTGTAGGTGTTAAATTTGTTCCATTTTTCTTCTTTTTTTTTAAGTAATGTCTGGTCCATTGATGGCTCAGAAGAAGAGATCTTGAGTTTCATTAATCAAATAGATTGCATGATCTGAATGTTAATGGGTTTCTCACCTGCTCCTTTCACACCCAGCAATTTGCAGATGCGAAATTTCCATTCTGCTTGGAGAGTACATAGTGCTGTTATCTTAGCTATCTTAGCATCTTCTTGGCCATCTCATGAAGTCTTTAAAATGGTGCTTTTATATACTATGATATACCTAATATCATTTTTAAACATAGGCATATTTTTTTCCTTTTTTTTTTTTTTTGGTGAGCTTCTGTTGAAGTTTCAGTAGTCTTTAGGTTTTGCTCTGGAGTTCCAGTTAAATGTAAAGAGCAGACACTATGCAGCATGTGCCACTGCCTCAATAGTTTGTGCAAATACTTTTGTAACCGACATGTGGACTCACATGAGAAAGCAATGCTACTGGTTGAGCGAGTTATGGTGAGCGAAGGAGGTTCGCTTTTCACTTGCCTCTTGGAGGGTCAGAGTGGCAGGTATTTGGGGTTTTCTGATGCATTTATTTTCATTGTTGCTAACCAGTTCTTCCTGTGTCTTAAAACAATTGGGATTATTCTAAATATTGTCTGTTGTACAGTGGTAAAGCTGCTCTGGCACAAACAGTTGGCATCGAGAGTAATTTTCCATGTGTTAAAATGGTGATCTCCTGCTCCACCCTTTGCTTTCTTTGAGCAATCAGACTTCTTTGTGCATCAAGTATCAATTCCTGATTTTCTTTTGGATGCTTAGGCCTCAGCAGAAATTATGATTGGACCACATGAGTGCACCAAATGTGCACAAATTGAGAAGGTCTGTGACATGTATTTTTGGTCGATTAAACAAATCGCTTTTGTGGATATTAAATGTAGCAGAGTGGTTATCTTACATTTCCATAATGACATAATCTTTGATAGGTTTTCAAGAATGCGCACATATCTGCATTCAGCATTATCATCTTTGATGACGTTGAAAGTTAAATTCTATTGGTTTTTATTAGTTGATCTCTGTTGTCAATCTTGGCATTAGATGATCATCTCGACTTGAGTGAAATACTTTGCAGGGTACTGGATTATGTCGCAAATTGGGGCTCTATTTGTAATTTTATATATCAGACATTGTCAGTCCTTTTGAGGCAGCTTCCTCAAAAGGTTGTCGCTTCTCCCCTCACCTTGTTTCAACTGATCAATGTTGGTGTGAGGAGTAATTATCCTTTTCTATGATCTCTTCTGGAAGTCAATGCTAGCAAAGATGCCAGTACTGTTTAATTAAGAATGCTTCAAGGTGGATGAGTGGGAATCAGTTCCCTTTCTCTAGGAAATGAAAATTAGGAGTGAAAAAGTAGAGAGCAAAGATCCCCAGTCATGTTGCCAAGGAAGCACTACAATGATGTCACGATTGCTGGTGCCGACAGTAATTCTGGGTTTGTGAGATTATGATTCAGTTCATTTGCATTATCTTCCATCATGGTGATCTTGACGGATTAACTAGTTTGCTTTTCTAGTTCGGGATGGAGAAGTAGTGAAGTTTGTCTCACTGTATAACGTGTTTCCTCAAAGTTGTTCCAGGGGAAGAAAATGCATTTAACTTGGCATTATCATGCACCTGTGCATTCTAGTATAAACAAACGAAATATAAAATGTTGTAGATAATTTTGCTTTTTAGTTAAGCATTAGGTCATGAACATGTTCCCCTGTGCATTCTGATTCTGATACTATTATACTAGCTTTTCTATCTCTACCGATCTAGTCACTGATCTCTGTGATAAAAAGGTCTGATTCTGGTACTCTTTTCACATCACTCAATCTTTTAGCTTATTATACGCATATATTTGGCTTTTCATATTTTCAGGGGAAAGAACCTTCTCGTGATAGGGACAACGAGCGCAGTGAGTTTCAAGGAGAGTCAATTGGTGTCAGCAATGCCTTTTCAGTCACTTACCATATTCCCACATTTAAGACAGATGATGCGAAGATAGGCTGTTGTAGATGCTATTTGGGTGCTTGCATGTGGTGTTATTGTTTCTGCTGTTCTTCCTCATTTCTCTTCTGCTGGAAAAAGTGAAATGGAGGGGACATATATTCCGTAGTGTCTTGTTTTAAAGAAAGTTTTATCTGTAATAACTATTAAAAAAAAAAAAAAAAAAACCAGTCATGTTGACGTCACGTGGTTCTGATTCTCTTGATAAGGGCCTAGAGGTGCTCGTACCCAAACGGTCCCCTTATCAAAATTCAAATTATGAAGAGGGAACTGGGATTGACTTTTTGGATTAGCCTAGACATTGTGAATTTTAAGGAAACTAATATTATTAATCACAGAAACATGAGAACAGGGGAGTTTGCGTGGGAAATGGGGTTGGGAGGGGATGGGCTGGTTTATTAAAAGTCATGTGGCCGATGTTTGAGAACAGTTCAGATCTCATTCGAAGTGCTGGATTAATAAATTTCAGATTGACTTCTTTAATCGGCTGGGAATCTGTGGTTTTCTTGCAAGTTTCCCTTAGCAAATTCTGCAGGCTGGAGAATTTTGTAGATAAAGTTGTGATCCAGATTGTGGATAGGAAGCGATTGACGCCATCATAGGACTACATATATCTATGCACATGGCTTACCTTCTGTTTCCCTTTGGGTGTTAGAACAGCTAAACGTTTTTCTTTGAAGATGACTCTGATGCAGCTGCCGAGGCTCTAAATGATGTGAGCTTTAGATCTCTCAACTCACGCCTTCTTATGTTTTGCTGTGTTAAGAGTGATGATGCGCTACAGATATTCGTCATGTCAGGTAACTGGGGAATTAAAAGAGTTAAAATAGTTTCATTATCCACTCTGCGATCTTATCCAATCTTAGTTTGCTTGCAAATGGAGTGAGGCGCAGTTTAGATGCCCATCAAGAAGCTTTCCTGGCAGATAGAGATGGCGGACCAGGGCGAGCATGGTGGAGCTGTAGACACTATCTACCCCGGCAGAGAGAAGATGAAGATTGCTCTTTTCTATGATTGCCTTCAGGATTGTGTCCGTTGCAAAAGATGCCTACCATAATGTATATTCTTTTCACTCGATGAACTTTATATTTCTTTGTCTGAAATTTTCCTCCGCTAAATGATTTGCAGCCTGCATGAGGTGTTTGTTTATTGAGTGTCAAACGCTCATGATGTTGTGAAGAAGTTACCTTAAAAAAGAGCATGGTCCTCGTAAATTAAAGATTCTTGTTGTGCGGTATTCTCATGATCGGAAACTTCAATATTACTACATCCTTTCGTGGACAGCGCAGGCTTCCTCATCGCAAACAAATTTAAGGAGTTAAGCTTGACGTTGACCCGGCTTTTGTAGGAAAATAACCATTGCCACTAGGCTTTGCAGGGAACTTTTCCACTATTTCCTGCATATTTTCCGGGATGCTTCCCGGAGAATACGCGAGTCGAATCTTCCAGGCCTCGGTCCACATCAGCGTCGCTGCCCTGAAACATCATCCCCCCTAGACATCCAAAACGAACCGGACTTGAACCTTGTTTCCTAGGAAATTCACCTCGAGACCTAGAAACGCTTGAGAAAGTACGAAGTCGCGGTCAAGACGTTGGGAAATTTAATCTTCCCGATTTGTCTTTTTGCTCGCGGGAGGAGCACAAAACACGTTCTTGCCCGATACTTTCCGCGAAAATATCTCTCCTCCCGTCGTCCTTTTTAAAGTAGAATAGTGATGGGGCCGGTCTGTCCCGTCCGACAGACGGACGTTGCGAGAGACCCCATAAACCGAGTTTTCAATCCCTTCATCTTATCCGACACCGACGTGAATCCGATCGCGACGGATCGACGACGGACAACCCCTCGTTCAGCTGGCATCAGAACACGCGAGCTTCGCTCCCTCCTCCACTTGTCACCACGCGAGAACAACCCAAAAAGAAAAAGATAAATAATGGAGAACCCACTTAGCCGAAGATACTACTGATTGGTGCCAAGCACCGCATATCTACAGTACACAGATCGTATAACAAAACTTGTATACATTCCTTAGAAAGCTCTCAGATGTTACAACACAAAGAAGAGAAGGAGCCTGATTCAGCAAGCTTCACAGGCACCCCACTTGCCCCAAAGAAAAAGGAGATTCCAAAACTGAAAAAGAAGAGAGAGGGAAAGAAGATGAAAAACCCTTTTTTTTGCCTTTCCTTCTTTACAGTACAACCTTATTTTGGCCAAAGGATAAGAAGAAAACACAGAGAAAAACAGCAAAGGGCACGCGCGATTCCATTTCCGGGTCAGTCGTACTTCTCCCTCCAGGAGTAGACGACGAAGAGGAGCCACGACAGGGCCAGCAGGAAGTCCCCCACCGTCTGCCGGAGGCAGTCCCCGGCGAGGTCCTCCACCCCCGCTCGAACGACACCCTCCACACCGCCACGAACACGTGCAGCACCGTGCAGCCCTTGGCGAAGAAGTCCTGGAACTCCCGGTCCTTGATGTTGGACACCATGAGGAGGAGGAGCCCGATGGCGAGGAGCAGGAGGCCGGCGAAGGAGTCGGAGGTGCTGATCAGGAGGCGATCCTGCGGGGTGGACCCGAGGAGGCGCTCGGCGGCGTCGGTGCCGTGGCCGAGGGAGTAGATGGCCCGGGCGTGGAACATCATGAGGGAGCCGCAGAAGAGCGCGATCAGGGAGTGGAGCACGCAGATCACCGTGAACGCCGACGACGCCGTTGTCGCAGCCGCCGCCGCCGCCGCCGGGGCGGAGGGGGACTTGGGGGTGGCCGGGCCGTGGCCGTGGTGGGTTTGGGAGGGACTGATGTAGGCGTGGTGCATTGCTGTTGAGTGAGAAGCTCTGAGCGAGAGAGAGAGAGAGAGAAAGAGGGGATGATGAGGATGATGATGATGATGATGATGTTGGCTTTTGTTGACAAAAGTGATTCCCTATGCGCCGTTGATATTTTTTCCTGTGGAGCTTTGAGACTTTAAGAGAGGGGGAGATAGCGATGATGTGGGGCGGACTTTCGGGTTATTAATAGTGCTTTGATAATATTAAAAAAACTTGCTAACTTAAAAGCAAATGGCCCTTTTTTAAATGGATATTGATACCCATTTTGGATGGTGACATGTATAGTCTTTGAATTTTGACCCAAATTATAAAAACGATCCTTAAAATTTTAATTTATTTAATATGATTCTTAGAATTTTAGTGTATATTTAAGTTAGTCCCTAAACTATATGAAGATACTTAATGCTATTATTAGGGTTGTGCAACTAAACCGATTTTACTTAGAAATTGAATCGAACTTTTCGAAGAATAGGTCTGAGAATTGATTCTCCTTGAAATAGTTCTAGGAATAAGTTTCAAGTAAAGACCTACCGATTCCACTCTACTTTGGAATCTGTTTTATAAGTTAAAAAGCTTAAATTCTAATTGCTTTTTTCCCTAAATTTTAACCTTAGCACTCTTTCATCTTTCATCCTTTTTTGAAACTTCTTGCTAGTTTTTCATTTCTTTAAATTTTATGGAGAAATGGGGAATTTATGTTTTATATTACGCGTTTGAACTTTTTTATCGTTTATAATTGTACTTGACTACGTATTCAAATTGTTAGTTTTGGCATATTAGGATTTCTATTATTCATCTTTTAGTTTAAATCATTTCGTTACTCATAATCTCATATGACTTTGTTGTAAAAATAAAAAAAAAATGAAAAAAGAAGAAGATAAAATAGATTATTGAGTGAACCCTCAAACGAGACGGGAAAAATAGAGGACATGATAGGTTTTAGGGTTCAAAAATAGAAATCGATTATGATAGGGTAGAATATAGGTTCAGCTTTAAAACTTACCTACCCTGAAATCAATCACCGTTAGCTATCATCTCAATAATTCAAGTTCAAAGACAATATTTAATATTTTCGTATAGTCAATGAACTAGATTGGATATGAATTTTAGGGACCATATTGCACAAATTGAAAGCTTAGGAACAGCATTACTTGTTGGGCTAAATTTTAGAGATCGTAGTGTCATTTTCCCTTTTCAATTTTATTTATGCTCAATTTATTTTTAATAAAAAAAATTGGAAATGGGCGGAGATTAGATTCGAGATAAGCGTAAGGTGGGGGCCATGGCCCAACGATGGGGATATGCAGTGGGCTCCATAGAGACAGGGATGGGTCGTTGGCTGGTGGGAGGGACAGCACATAAATGAGACTCCGCACGTGTGTCGGTCACTGTGTGCCGACACACGGGCGGGGTATGATCGACGGCCGTGATTCGTCTCAGGGAATGGGGCCGAGTCGAGAGGCCGAAATCCTGAGCCGACTGAGCTGGGCACTGCAATTACACTTGTGCCCTCGGTGAGCCAAAACGCTTGCACCATCAGGGAGAGCAGCGAGTTCGTTTTCTTATTTTCCTTCTTCGTACGGGAACCGGGGAAACGCACTATCAAAGCCACTAACCGAAAATCATCGTGCGCATTTTTGCATAACCTAATGAATTTTTTTTCCGATCGAAAATTTATGGGACGAGATTGAGTAATTAGACGTGTCATTTTGATGTCACAGATTGTGGCCAAACCAGAGCATGAGTTTGGCTTGTCTTGAAGCTTAAAATGAAGATCAATCTGAAGATGGAGTTTGCATGGCGTCGGCAATTGTTTCCATACTTACTGCTTGGTACTCTATTAATATCCTGCATTGTGGTGGACTCAATGATCTTATTTAGACAACATTGTCAAATATTTCGTAATATGGAGTTGTTATGTAATATATATATACAAATTGAAGATAGCAAATTATAGTTCTATAATTCACAACTCAAGTCTAAGGCCAAGGTCCCGAGTTTATGATAGGGTCTTAGGTGGCCCATGCTATAACTTGTTTTGCCGGTGTCTATCCCAGTGCTAGGGTCCTAGGTCTAGCCCCCGATGTGGAGAATAACAAACCCATGAATTAAGAGTGTACATTAATAAACTCTATTTTGCATAAGATATTTTTAACCTCACCATATAGGAAGAAAGAATGCCACGTGTTAACATTTTTTTGTACATTAACTAATATTAGACAACTAAAATATAAAACCCAAATGGTATGCAACGGGTTAAGGAGTTCGGAAAGTTGAGAAACGACGGACACCAAAAATTAAGAAAATTCCGGAATCCCCTCTTTTCCAGGATAGCCAAGGTTACACTTGTAAATGCACACAATTGGACGGCTCGTGTAGTCGGACGATTTTATCATTTTCCTTTTTTCTTTTATAGAGACAACTTGACAGTTGAAATTAAGTGCCACGTGTTCTTACAATAAACTGAATTCAACGGCCATGGAGAGAACACATGTTGGATAAGAAAGGAGAAAAGAAAAGTCAATTACACGTGAAATTTGACCATTAAATTACTTAGCACAAAATCAAAGAAGAAAATAAAAATATCTTTTACGTAAAAGAAAAAAATGATAACATTAGGATAATTCTTTCACCGCTTGATCTTGCTCTCTTTCTAGCTCTGACCAATTTATCCTTACATCCGCTCATTTTTGGTAGGAATCATCAATGCTACTTTGTTGGATCATCAAGAAAATTTGCTTACGCTCGTTGAAGATTAGTTTTGAAACAAAATTTTGGAGAATTAAGCTTGTTAAATCTAATGAAAAGATATACCAATGAAAACAAACAAACTTAGAGGATCATATACTAAAGATATAGGAGCTAATTGCAAAATATCAAAAGTGAAAATATAGGCGATTCCCTTCTTTTTCTTCATTTTCCCCACTTATTTTTTTTAAAAATCTTTTGGATCCATTGATGATATTTATAGAATGACAAACATTGTCAAGAAGTCATTGTCTAGAACAAGGCCTGGTTCATCGTGACATAATTGAGGATGCCTGAAGTGGTCGATGTGGCTATCCCTGATGTAAGATTCAAGATCATTACCTCTCCACTTTTGACATTTTTCTTCAATTAAAATTTACCAGTAGATAGAGATTGATTAATTTAAGAAGGATTTTGTTGGCCAAGATATTTCCCAACAATTAATTTCAAATAGGTTTTTCAGCTGTAGTCAGGTGTCAATTTCTAATAGTTTCCTCAAATAAGGTTTAGTATTGCTTTGAAAGTGCTGTGAATAATGGGATTTTTTGTTGTTGTTGCTGTTTGTGGTTTTTCATTCAAATGTTGAATTTGACGGCTCTCAATTGGTCCAATGATCTCTTAACATCGATTTCACTAGTAAGTAACTATCACATTAATTTTTAATTGAGAAAAGTTGGGGTTTGAATTTTAAGTTAAAGTATGATCTCTAATCTTGGTAAGGTCGACAACCCAATGTCGATTTATTTTAGATACAAGGAGTGAACATGGCCCATTCTTCAGTCTTGCTAGAGGATCAGCTAGAGAATCGGCCCATCATATCAGTCTTGGTTGCCCATCAGGTGGAGTTGACCCGAGACTTTTTCAAACCTGGTCGGCCCAAAGATTTTGCTCGAGTAGTTGCCCAACATTGCTCATCCTTTTGAATTTGTTATTGAACGTTGTTAATTCAAAATAAGTTATAACAACTCGGAAAGGGTCATAAAAAAGAAACAGAATGATAGGATGTCTAAATAAAATCTTTTTGTTGCTTCGTTTTTTTTTTTAATCATTTTCTGTCAATGGTGTTGCTCCCATAAAATAAAATTTGATAAGAGTAGATGTTTATTATATACATTCTCTTTTATGGGGTTACACCTAGAAAATAGCCACTAGCGTTCGTAGTTCTTTCTTATTCTTTGTGATGTGTAAATTAATTTGTGCATGTACTTGTGTTAAAGAGAGAGAGAGGGAGGGAAAGAGGAGGGGAAGGAGGGGGAGGAAAGAAGATGGCGATGCCATGATTTTGGAATTTGATCATTTGTGGTAAATATATGTGAGATGAACATGTGTTACAATTCAAAAAAGACACAAGACATCACTAGCATGTATAATCTCAAATCCTTAATGATTGTAAGTGATAGTTTAGTGACAAGCATTTGACATCTCAAATTTTCTCGTGATGTGATTATGTTGCTTGTGCGGAAACTATTGTAATCCTCTGTTCTTGCTAGTTCTTGCCTTCAGAAAGTGATTTGCGATATCATTTTTACTTTATTGAATTTTGCATTTGACCATGGACGATTTGGGACCGCCCAGACTAATACGAAGGGCGACTGATGGGAGGGAAAGTATAAGGAGAATGACTTTAGTGAAAGCCAGGGAAGAATACAAAGGCAATACCAGAAGGAACTTGACTAATCAAAATTCTAACAGGAAATTATCAAAATGCCACTTGGCATTTCACTTGCCCAATGAAATGAAACTTGACTCTTCAAAGGGAGAAAAGAAAGGAAATAAGACATATATATTACTAGGATTAATATCACAAAATATCTTCAACTAGTACTACTTGAACATATTTACTTTTAAAAAAATTTCGGACTCATAAAAACCCCTTAAGTAGTACCGGTATTTCAATTTTACCCTCGTTTCAATCCCGTCTAATTTTGCGGTTAAAAATTTGAGTGCCGAGTCATCTTGAATTAAGCTATTTTGGACCTTCAAGGGTCCTTGAGTCAAGGATTTGATGTTTGATAATAAAATTTCAAAGATTTTGATCCAAAGTTTTACTTTGAAAACGCTCAGAGTTCAAGGTAAGCCTCCGAGCATAGGCTTTAGCATTTTTGAAATGCAAGTTTAGGTTTACTAAAGTTTTTGTCTTTCCAATCTTACCATCACTAATATATTTGCAATCATATTTTACCCCTCAACCTTTGATAGTAGAGAGAAAGATGTGGTTGATCATGACCGGGAAGCTTTGAAGAGGGACCGAGGGACGCTGGTGCAGCTTTGCCGAGGGTTGAAAGACATCGGCAAAGCTTTGCCGAGGGTCACACAACATCAAGGAGCTTTGCGAGGGTCGCTTAATGTCAGATTTAGCTTGCCGTGGGTCAAGCATCATATTGCCTAGTAGTGTGGCCCGGGTGTACTGTCACTTGAGGTTGTGTGACACTAGCGTTGTAGCCTCAGTGTCGCGTCGCCGGGTTTGCTCGACTTTAGAGGCGCGTTGCCTAGGGTTGCACAATGTCGGCACAATGTCACCCCGCTTGTGCTTTCATATACAACTGCAAGTTCCTTCCTTCTCTATTTTTTTTTTCTCTATACTAAAAATTGTTTTGCAATAAATATTTTACAAGGCGTTTGTCAAACACCATTCGCTTTTCATGAAAATCTTTAAAGTCAACACACTTTTGCTTATATGAAAAGTCTTGCAATCTCCCTAAGAACAACAAAGGAATCAACTAATCTTTCCTATGTAGACCTTTCAATTTTCGAGACGATTAGATCAACACTTTTCTCAGGAAGCAAAGCTTTACTATCTTAGAATTGTGAAGTATGAAGTATCGGCATCACTGATTGGATTAAGAGAGGTGACAAGAGATCTATGTGATATATTTCACCGAACTTGGAAGACCATGGCCATTCAACAAGCATCTACTTAATTTTGGATTGGTGCACTTTGCATCTCGGATCATAGAGAACGAGAGGGAAATAAAAGGTTCCTCAACCAAGTCAGTAGCATTATGTGAATTTTAATTGAAGGTGCAGACATTTGGAAATTTCTAGTAGAGACAAGACAAAACGGGGAAAAGCAAGACGTATGATTTTGACTTGACATTGAAGGAGCATACATTTGCAAATTTCTAATAGAGACGAGATAAACGCAGGGAAAAGCAAGAGGCATTGGAATCAAGATCAACCAGTTCGCATCCCCAAGAATCGCTACCTCAAAAAGTGGTGCGAGTTGAACCCATACTCTCGCCATCGCTAAGACCATCTCATCTTCTTGTTGAGTTCAGTCCGACTGGATTATCTTCTTCATTGATTGAGAATTATCTTCGAGTATCTTTCCTTGAAACTCCAATTTGTTTCCATCGGCTGATGGTGTTGGAAAACAGACCCTCAGATCATCCTCCCGTTGCTCACATATTAGACGGAATCCACGCTTCTTTATGCTTCCTTCTGGTGCGCCGAAGCAAACTTGGATATGGCTCCAATTGTTTTGCAGAAGCTTCTCTTCTCCTCTCTTATTGTCGCTTGGGACATATACAAGCCCCACATGATCGGATTCCAATGGAGAAATAAATGTCAAACGGAAATACTCTCTTTTGCCATTAACAAATATTCTGACCTCAAATAGATTTTCGAACATGCGCTTTTTATTCTGGCCAAGAATAACACAAAGTGCTAATCCTAAGAAGTTGCCACGTAGGTCTGGGGGAACCATAAAAGATATGGAGTCCTCTTTACACTGGAGAATCCATTCAGGCATCTCTCTTTCATTTACAAGAATCTCAACTACCTGTCGTACAGATATTACACGTATCAAACATTCAAAATCAAAGAGAGGGACCCGGGAGGGGGGTGGGGGGGAGAGAGAGACTGACCTTGAGTGGTGACACAGCAGCCACACTGGGCCCTTTGTTTTCCTTGCAGCTATAAACAAACAAGTCTTTCCGATAATCATACTTGTTGATGCATGTCGGCAGATGAGTAAACTTATTATTTGAAAGATCTAGGTGCGTCAATGCAGGACAACTGGAAGCATTCTCAAGGAACTCTACTTCTAATAAATTGCAGTCACAAAGGTCTAGCCAACTTAGACTTGGGAATCCCAAATCACCATCAGGATCAATTGGATCCTCCAAGTTCTTTGGAAACATGGCAAGATTCGAGCAGTTGTAAAGATAGAGAGCCTTGAGATTTTTCAACTTATGAATGCTCGATGGAAGCCTTGTGAGGTTTTCGCAATATCCTAAATCTATTGTCTCTACAGAGACAAGATTTTCAATTGATGTAGGGAGTTCTTTAATAGCCGTCCATTGTAGATCAAGATGCTGTAAATGTTCCATCTTTTCCGGAATATCAGGGCATTTCTCAAGTTTATAGCAATAAGAGAGATCAAGGTTTTGAAGAGATTTTGTCTTGAGTGTGTTTGGAAAGATCCTAAGATTAGAGCAACTTGATATCGACAAAAGTTTTAACTTGTCAAGATATCCGGCAGATTGGTGAATCTCCACCAAACTTTCGCACCTTAAAAGATATAACCTCTAGATTTGGAGCCGATGAAAGATCATGAACAATAGCCAAGAACTTGCAATCGCAGAACTCGATGGACTTCAAATTTATAAAATTCTGCAAAAACATACTAGTGCGGTCATTTAGCTCCGCAAATATATTCATAGCTTTAGAAAGTGAAAAATGATCATCACAAGGGCTTACCTGAAAGTTGCCTCCTAATTGTTTGATATGACCGTTCTTGACATAGAGCCTCACAAGTTTCTTTTGACCAGGGCCAAATTCTAGATCCGGGTAATTGGCCCATTCAAGCCAACTAAGCTCGTTAGGGAGGCATATTGGACCTCGTGAAAAGATATGCACTTTAGGCATTATAAACATTCTCAACCTTTTCATGTTTGTGAAAGCATTAGGACTAATGGTCATCTCTTCTGGTGTAGGCAAGTCCAATACTATGGCCTTTATCACATTCTTTCTCTGTTCATAACAAAGCAAATTCAGTCATCAAACAAAATTTCCTATTGAGTTTTACATTTTACTATCTGAATTAGAGTGATGTAAAAACTGAGATTCAGTAAAATGGACATAAACGACTTTTACCGTATATTCGCGTAGAATGTCCTGAACCTCTTCGAAAAGCCACAACCTACTACGCTTCCTAGGATCATCGGGACATTCCTATTTAACGATATCCTTACCCATCAATTGAACCAAATCATGCATTTGTAAGTTTCCATTCACATTTTTTATTAGGGACCTCTCGATGAGAATTTCTATTCCTATAATTGGGTCAAAATCACAGCTATCAAGAACTTCCTTGATGTATTCTATTCTCTTCCCCTTAAAGAAACAAGCATTATCGAGGAAAATCTCCCTCTCACTACCCCCCAATCCATCGAAGCTTGTTTTGAGAACTCGATTGATAGTTTGGTCGGGACTTTTTGAGAGTTTATGCAATGTACTGTCCCACGCAGATTCCTCTCTTCCATATAAGAATGAGCCCAACACTTCAAGGGCTAATGGAAGGCTGTTAGCATAGCGCTGTGCCCTATCAATGAGATCCCTTCTTATTCCAACTTTCCTACTATTTGGAAAGGCATGCTGATGAAAAAGTTCTCGTGCTTTGTCGTATTCTAAAGGTTTAATTTCATACACACAATTCATTCTATGAGAAGTTAGCAAATGTTTATCTCTTGATGTCACAATGATTCTACTTCCTTTTCCAAATCAATTGCCTTCTCCAGCTAATGCATTCAGTTGATTCATCTGGTCAACATCATCAAGAACTAGGAGAATCTTCTTGCAACATAGTCTTTCTCGTATCAAACTAATTCCTCCACCAACACTATAGATCATTAAAGATTTATGAACTAGGATCTCATATAGAAGATCCTTTTGTAAAGCAACAAGACCATCACTTCGGTTCGATTTTTCTCTAACTTGCTCCAAAAAGCTACAACCCTGAAATTTTCTCTCCATAGCATTATATAAGGCCTTAGCAATTGTTGTCTTCCCTATGCCTCCAGGTCCCCATAGACCTATCATTAGAATAGCATCATCAGCCGACTCTTGCTGTATCAACCATATTAGTTTTTGAACTTGCGAATCTATTTCAACCGGATACTTAGTGACATATAGGGGTCTTCGGTTGAGGTGAAATGATAATTCGTTGACGATGCATTGGATAAGCTCTGCTTCATCTTTGATGAGCACTCAAAAGAAAGAGAAACATCCTTTAGCATTTCAACCTCTAAAAGTCATAAGTGACATTTCATAAGAAGGTTTGCAAATAATAAGATGAAAAGAAATAACACGTGTTTGCACCAACATTTGCGCGATGAAAATTACAAAGAGCCTGCGCCTAAGGACAATAATGCCTCGAGTGCAATGAACCACACTATTTATCTAAGACAAAATTTCTCATTATCTACACACTAAGAATTGGATTCAAAGAATCTGGTAGCTTGAAGTTTTGGTTATTCAAGTTTTCTGCGAACCTGTTATTCATATCCCATCTAGACAAGTTACCAGCATCAAAGAGAGTTTTCTTCCATCTTTTCACTTTCTCTTAATCCTTCCTGAACTTTAACTCATGCTTAGCCATATTTCTCCCATAACTCTTTCTCCCCACTTTCACTTCTCTTGGTTCCACTTTGTAAAACACAGGCAACACCTTCAAGCCTTTTTGCTCCTTGCACTCCATGATTTTCACAAGCTCTTCCAAACACCATGGTGAGGAAGCGTACTCCTCAGAGAAAATGATGATTGTGACGTGTGATTCCTCGATCGCTCTCATGAGCGCCGGTGATATTTCCTCTCCTTTCCTAAGCTCTTCGCTATTCACAAAACTGTGTATTCCATTCTGATCAAAAGCTATATAGAGATGACTTAAGGAAGTTGTTACGAACATCGGTGTCTCTGAAATTTAGGAATACTTCATGATTCCTTTTCGGCTTTGAAGAAGCAGCCATTGAAAGAGCTGATGAATGATGTGCTTTAAGAATATTTGCTATCTGACCGGGGATTCCAAGATCTAGCTCTTATGTGTATTTGTATAGACGTGGAGTATGAGATACGCAATGGAACGAATGACTAGACGAACTATCACGGTGAGACTGGAGATTCTGCCCGAGTCCCACATCTATTTGTCAGAGTTGCTTTATGACTTTTGTCTTCTTTGTGAGTAAAACCGTGGAAGCTTTTTGTCTTCTTTGCGAGTAAAACCGTGGAAGCTACCATTAGAGGCTAGAGCCACCATTAAAAAATGATCCTTTCCCGTTCCTTCCCTCCGAGTAAATATCCCCACACTCCAGTTCTGGGCAATTTCTTGGCAATATCGTTTCTACTTTTTTCTTTTTTATCGCTTTTTGTCTTCTTTGTGAGTAAAACCGTGGCAGCTACCATTAGAGCCACCATTAAAAAATGATCCTTCCCCGTTCCTTCCCTCCGAGTAAATATCCCCACACTTCAGTTATGGGCAATTTCTTGGTAATATCATTTCTACATTTTTTTTAGTGGGTAAAAAAAAAAAATGAATGTGCCATACGATTCGGCCTCTCCAGTTGGCCCCTCCCTAAACAAATCACACCCATCGATCCTATCGAACGAGATTTCTATCTCCGGGCCCCACTGCATATCCCCATCACTCTAGCCCCCACCATGCGCTTCTCTTGAGTCTCTCCCTCCCCACCGTCTTTTCCATTTTGTCCTTTAAAAAAAAAAAAAAAAAAAATTGAGTATAAATAAAAATAAATTTTATTAACAAATATCCAAAATGCACTGATTAAGAATAATAACATAATAAAAACACATACAAATGCATTTTAAAGAATTAAGCAAGAACATATTTCCAATGAGAGCAATTTATTTTAATTTAAGTTAATATTTAACATAGACATTTTTTTTTCTCTTCTTCTTCTCCTTTCGAAGAGTCGAGTCCCAATTTATTTGACAAGTGAAAATGTCAAGTTATTTCCTCAGAGAGCATTGGTTAAGTCAAGTTCATGGCCGGCACTAAAGTTCACACTCTTTCTCACTTTCCATCCCATTAACGACCCTTCATTAAGTCTAGATGGCCTGAAGACATTAAGTCTATCATATAGGCCGCATATGGTAGGATTTTTAAGGAAAGCCTTAGGGAAAATGTAAAGGACTTTAAAATAAATGCATTTTTAGAATGCAAAAGTCCACAATGACGTACATTTAAGTAAAATAATGTTTAGAAAAATTATATTTATAAAGGACTTTTGTTATTAATATAAAAAAAAAATAGCTAGCCCTTTGTTGACATAGGCGGCCATTGTTCAAGGTTGCAAACCTCAAGTGTCCCTGAAGACTAGACTTGTTAACGGGTTGGTCGAGTCGAGTGTGGGTAGAGTCATAGGGCCCGTTTGGTTCGGCTTTTGGGGAATGCATTTGCAGAAATGCAAATACCTTTGGGTAAAGGGGGTTTTCCGAAATGCAAATGTCGTTTGGTTAAATTTGCATTGAGAAACAACTTTGGCCAAAATACCGTTTGGTAAAATTTACATTTGTAATTAACTTTTATTAAATTAAAAAAGCAAAAATATGTTTATATTTTTTTATATAAACATATTTTTATATAGAAAATATAAACATATAAACATAAAATATATTTATTCAACATAATATAAAAAAATAGATATGTTTATATTTATAAATAAATAAATAAATATTTATTTATTTATTAAACATAAATATATTTATATAAAAAATGGATATGTTTATATCTATATAAAAAATATATAAATAAATATTTTATATAAATATATATTATATATTTTTATATTTATTAAACATAAAATATAAAAAAAGATATGTTTATATTTTTTATATAAAAATAAACATAAAATATATGTTTATATATTTATACCGGACCGCGAATTCGGCGGCCGAACCGCCTGAATAAAAAATATGTTTATGTTTTTTATATAAACATATTTTTATATAAAAAATATAAAAATATAAACATAAAATATATTTATTAAACATAAAATATATATAAAAAATAGATATGTTATATAAATATATTTTTATATAAAAACAATAGGAGGAAAAATAGATATGTTTATATTTATAAATATATATTTATTTATTAAACATAAAATATATTTATATAAATAATGGATATGTTTATATCTATATAAAATATATATAAACATAAAATATAAAAAAATAGATATGTTTATATATTTATATAAAATATAAATATATATTTTTATATAAAAATATAAACATATTTATTTTTATATAAATATATTTATTTTTATATTTATTTTTATTCGGCGACCGACGGGGGGGAGAGATGAATAATCGGAAGTTGATTAGAAGATGCAACTTGCCAAAGGACCTCAAGAGCTGCATTGGGCTAAAGGCCCTTAGAGTCACTTGGAGATGCAATTGCATCTCACCAAAGTCGCGCAAAAAAAGAACCAAACGGCTTTGCATTTGGCCAAGGGACTTTAGAGTCCAAATGAGCATTCCAAATGCTGAACCAAACAGGGCCATAAATGGCCTGACCCAAATCGACTTATTTAACCCGTTTATAACCCATTTATTGTTATGCAAAATTCTTGACCTATACCCGACTCGACCCATTACTAATCTATATCTTACCCGTTTAACTAAATTTAAGAAAGCTTATTTCTTGTGTTTTTTTTTTTAAGTAGTATTGCTAAAACACTTTCATGCAATACAAATTTAGTGAACAATTTTTATAATATTTTAAAAGAATAAGCCTCCATTTGTTTCTAGGAAGAAGTTTTTTTTAAAGGAAAATTACAAAATTTTTTGGTTTTTGCCTAAAACCTAAAAATGAATTATAAAATATTTTTTGCCATTTGGTATGAAAAATATGATTAAATTTTCCTTTGTGAACACATTTTAATTTTTTAATCTTTCTTTCTTTTAAAATATCAAATTTATAATTATTTGTTATTTTTACTTTTTTAAAAATCTAATTTTTTTTTTTTCTTGTTTTTTCTTCTTCTTCTTCTTCGACCAATTGTCAACCATGATGACGACCAGTAACCAGCCATAGGCCATAGCCTCGCCAGATTCAGTAAGGCTCAAGCCAAGCTCAAGCTTGCCCGAGGCAAGTGAGCTTAAGCCTCGCCAAACGTCGACAAGCTTAAGCTTGCATGAGGCCGATGAGCTCGCCCTTCACTTGGCTGGCCATCACCATGCGGATCACTGGCCAAGGGAGATGGAATAAGAAAGGAATATAAAATGAAAATAAAAATAAAAGAAAAGAAAGTTGTCAAAAAGGAAGAGTTTTCATTTTTATAAGGTTAAAGAGGGAAAGAGAGTGTGTGAGTTTTGTATTGGAAATGGGTTCTAAGTCCAACTCATCTAGACCTATTTATTTTGCGCATTCAATTTTTAAACCCATTTGAGTAGGTTCTTCAAGATTTAAGTGACCAATTTATGACTCATTCAAAACATAAATAGGTCATATATGAGTTTAAGACCCATTTTGATAGATCTACTAGAGACCATAGAGGAGGGCCATTTCGTGCATAGAGATGAATCTAACTTAGGAGTTTATTATCGACCGAGAATGATACATTGAAAAATAATGAGTTTTCCCTTTTTTTATGCCATTTGGAAAAAGAGTAAAGTTTTTCAATTTAGAGGACAGATCGACTATATGAGCCAAAATTGAGTTGATGTAAAACTTAAATATGAATGGTCGATCGAAAAAAAGAAGAAAATGAATTGCCAAACAATTTGGCCTCTTCAGTCGGCCCCTCTTTAAACAAATCACCGCCATTGATCATATCCAATGAGCCATCTCTCTCTGAGCCCCACTGCATGTCCAGCACTCTGGCCCTCACCATTCGCTTCTCTTGAATCTCTCCCTCCCCATCGTTTTTCCCATTCCGTCCTTTTTCTTAAAAAAAAAAAGAAAAAGAAAAAAAAAAACACACACACACAAATTTGAGTATAAATGAAAGGGAAAATGTCACATATGGTCCATATACTATTACTTAATGTGCAATTTGGTCCCTAAACTTTCGATCAACTCAATTTGGTCCATGAACTGTTGATAGATGTCCGATTTGGTCATTGAACTTTTGATCGGCTCAATTTGGTCCCTGAACTATTTATAAATGTCCGATTTAGTCATTCGTTACTATTTTTCCTTTTTTATATTTTTTTCTTCTTCTCTCTTCCCTCCGCCAGAGTCGATGGAGGGAAGCCAGCATCCGGTGAGGGGCTCCTCGGGCAAGGAGCACCCTGGCATCAGGCGAGGGGCTCCCTCGCAGATCTGGCAAGGGAGCCCCTCACCATCCGACGTCGGGCCGCCCTTACCTGCGTTCGGTGAGGACGGCCCTCGCTTGACGCTGGCGAGGATTGCCCTGGCTGGACGCTGGCTTCCCTCCGCCGGAGCCAGCAGAGGGAAGAGAAAAAGCCAAAAAAAAAAAAGAAAGAAAGAAAGGAAAAACAGTAACGAAGGACTAAGGCCCCGTTTGGTTCGGCATTTAGAAGGAGCTTTTGGCCTCTAAAGGGGTTTGGGCAAAAGTAAGTGGTGTTTGGTTCAATATTTTGGAGACTTTGGGGAGATGCAATTGCATCTCCAAAGGGCTTGAAGGGACTTTAGGGGAATGGAGGGGAGAGGTCCATTGGGAAGTTGCATTTGTGGAATGCAACTTCTCGTTCATCTTCACCTTAGGAGAGAAGCCGATCGGAGGCCGACACCGCCGGCCAAGGGGTCGCGCGCCGGCAATGCGCCGGCGACCGCCGGCCAAGGGTCCCCGACCCCGGCGGCCGTCCCGGACCTCGGGCGACGCCTGGTCGCGCGAACCAGCGGCCGTCGCCCGACCGCGCGACCTGTGCGGCCGCCCGAGGTCACGCGACCCTAGGGCGCGGCGTCGCCGGGGTCGGGCGACCCGGCGACGGCCGCTCGGGGTCGAGCGACCCAGCGACGGCCCGCTGGGTCGCGCGACCTAGCGGCGACGGCCGCCGGGTCGCGCGACCCACGGCGACGGCCGCCCGGATCGCGCGAACCCGGCGACGGCCGCCGGGTCGCGCGACCCCGGGCGATGGCCGCGGGTTCGTGCGATCCAGCGGCCGTCGCCCGGGTCGCTTCGACCCGCGACGGCCAACCGGGTCGTGCAACCCGGCGGCCGTCGCTGGGTCGCGCGACCCGGCGGCGACGGCCGCCGAGGTCGCGCGACCCGGGCGACGGTCGCCTGAGGTCGCGTGACCCAGGCGGCCAGATCCGGCCATCCGGCAGCCGGATCCGGCGGTCCGGCAGCCGGATCCGGCGGTCCGGGTGGCCGGACTTCAAGAAAAATAAGACAAAATGTTTTTTTGTTTTTTAATTTAATAAAGTCCTTTACAAATGCAAATTTTACCAAACGGTATTTTGGCCAAAGTTGCATCTCAATGTAAATTTTACCAAACGACATTTGCATTTCGGAAAACCCCATTCACTCAAAGGTATTTGCATTTTGGCAAATGCATTCCCCAAAAAGCCGAACCAAACGGGCCCTAAATCGGATATTTATTAATAGTTTAGATATCAAATTGAGCCGATCGAAAGTTCAGGGATCAAATCGAACATATATCAATAGTTTAGGGACCAAATTGAGCCGATCGAAAGTTCAGTGATCAAATTGCACATTAAGTAATAGTATAAGGACCATTTGTGACATTTTCCCTAAATGAAAATAAATTTTATTAACAGATATTCAAGAGACAGAGATTAAGAATATAAAATAATAAAAACGCATATAAATGCAATTTAATTTAATTTAATATCTAATCATAGACATTTTTTTTTTTGTCTTCTCCTCCTTTTGAAAAGTCAAGTCCCACTTCATTTGACAAGTGAAAATGTCAAGTAGTTTCCTTGAAGAACATTGGTTGAGTCAAGTTCATATTAGGATTGTGTTTACATTATTCATTGGCCAGTGCTAAAGTTCACACTCTTTCTCACTTCCCATCCCATTAGCAACCCTTCGTTTAAGTCTAAATAGCCCAAAGTCATTAAGTCTAAATAGCCTAAAGTCACTGCCGCCACCGCGGAGGGGGACTTGTGGTGGCTGGGCTGTGGCCGTGGTGGGTTTGGGAGGGGGTGATGTAGGCGTGGTGCATTCCTATCGAGTGAGAAGCTTTGAGCGAGAGAGAGAGAGAGAGAGAAAGAGGTGATGATGAGGTTGGCTTTTGTTGACAAAAGTGGCTTCCTTTGCGCTGTTGATATTATTTTTCCTCTGGAGCTTTGAGACTTTAAGAGAGGGGAGATAGCGATAATGTTTGGGGGGGGGGGGCTTTCGGGTTGTTAATAGTGCTTTGATAATATTCAAAAAATTTGCTAACTTAAATGCAAATTGCTCTTTTAAAATTTTTAAATGAATATTAATATCCATTTTGGATAATAACATAAATAGTCTACGAATTTTGACCAAATTTATAATGCGATCTTTGAATTTTTAATTTATTTAATGTAATCCTTAAAATTTTAGTACATATTCAAGTTAGTCTTTAAACTATATGAAGACACTTAATGCTATTACTAGGGGTGTGCAACCAAACCAATTTTACTTAGGAATCAGATTGGACTTTATGAAAAATAGGTTTGAAAATCGATTCTCATTGGAATAGGTCTAGGAATAGGTTCCAAGTGACCCATTGATTCCACTTTGCTTTAGAATCTGTTTTATAAGCTAAAAAGCTTAAATCTTAATTTATTTTTTCCCTAAATTTTAACATTAGCACTCTTTCGTCCTTTCACCTTTCTCAAAACTTCTTGCCAATCTTTCATTTTCCTCTAAATTTTTATGGATGAATGGGGACTATATGTTTTATGTTACATGTTTGAACTTTTTTATCGTTTATAATTGTACTTGAATACATATTTAGATTATTGTTTTTGGTAGATTAAGAATTCTATTATTCATCTTTTACTTTGAATCATTTCGTTACTTATAACCTCATATGATTTTGCCATAAAATTTTTTAAAAAAAAAAGGGAAAAAAAAGGAGAAGATAAAACAAATTCTTAGATGAACCCTCGAGCTAGACCGGAAAAATAGAGAACATGATAGGTTTTGAGGTCCAAAAAATATAAATCAGTTATAATAGGGTAGAATCTAGGTTCCAATTTTAAAACTTACCTACCATGAAATCAATCACCTCTAGCTATCATCTCAACAATTAAAGTTCAAGAACAATATTGAACATTTTTGTATAGTTTAGAAACTAGATTGTATATGAATTTTATGGATCATATTGTATAAATTGAAAGTTCATGGACGACATTACTTGTTGGGTTAAATTTCAGAGATTGCAGTGTCATTTTTCCTTTTTATTTTTATATATGCTCAATTTCTTTTTAAGAAAAAAATTTCGGAGATTCGAGGTAAGGGTATGGTCGGCGCCATGGGCCAGCGATGGGGATATCCAGTGGGGTCCATAGAGACAGGGATGGGTCGTTGGCTGGGGGGAGGGAAAGTACGTAAATGAGACTCGCACGTGGGTTGGTCCCTGTGTGCCGACACACGAGCCGGGCATGATCGACGGTCGTGATTCGTCTCGGGGGATGGGGCCGACTCGAGAGGCCGTAATCCTCAGCCGACTACACTTGTGCCATCTCAGGGAGAGCAGCGGTAGTGCAATTTCTCGAGCTCGTTTTTTATTTTCCTTCTTTGTACGGGAACCGGGGAGAGGTACCATCAAATCCACTAGCCGAAAATCATCGTGCGCATTTCCGAGTAACCTAATGATTTCTTCTTTTTTTCGATTGAAAATTTATAGGAAGATATTGAGTAATCGGTGTGTCATTTTGATGTCGTGGGTTATGGCCAAATCAGAGCACGAGTTTGACTTGAATTGAAGCTTGGAGTGAAGATCAATATGAAGATGGAGTTCACGTGGCATCCGTGAGACAAAGGGACATAGGGCCAAGTGGTTCTTCCTCTTGAGAGTGTTTAAGGATTTCTCTTGGTAAGTTTTGAGAGTAAATATGTTGCGAGAGATTGTTTCCGTACTTATTGCTTGGTACTCTATTAATATCTTGTGTTGTGGTGGACTAAATGATCTTTTTTGTACAACATCGTCAAGTATTTTGTAATATGGAGTTGTTATGTGATATATAAATACAAATTGATGATACCACGTTATAGTTTCATAATTCACAACTCAACTCCAAGGCCAAGGTCTCAAGTTTATGGTAGGGTCTTAGGTGGCCCATGCTATAACTTGTTTACCCGGTGTCTCTGTCCACTGCTAGGGTCCCAGGTTTAGCCCTCAATGTGGAGATATAATCCAAATTGAGTTGAGCTATTACAACATACTTGATATTTGAACCTTCACTTGAACTCAATCACATATTGAAGTTCTTGTTCAAACTCAACTTGAAAAAGAAAACTGGACCATTCAAATTTGACTTCACTCAATTTGACTATATTAAATAATTGACAAAAGGTAAGTTAAGCCCGATTAGGCTCTTGAGACTATCAATTGGGTATGGGCAAGTTTAAGCTTGATATTGTGTGCAACATTTGTGTTTAAGTTTCACCTGAATTCATTTGTGCATTAGCTAATTGATTCTTATTGTAAATTGAAAAACCTTTTTTTCCAATTGGCATGTTGCCATATATAAAAGTGTGAATGTAACTTTTTTATTTTCCTTCGATGATAAATTTATATGTTAGGAGCACTTCTACAATACTTTGAATATATCGTATAAGATTATTATGGGTCATTGCAATTAAATACAAAAACGTCTTAATGCTATATATATTATATCACAAATCATCATAACCGTAACGTAAAACTGTTGTTAAGAAAAGTGGGACCCGGTACATTTTTCACATTCCTCGAATTTAGTCCACAACGTGTAGGATTTGCACAGCACCTTTCGTTCATAGTTTTTGTCTTTTTTTTTTTTTTTTTTCAACCCATTTGTTCACATGTGCTGGCCACTTGCCGTTGAAGGTTGGGCCAACCGAACCGTCTCCCCCATCGAGGACTCTTTTTTTTTTTTTTAAACAATAAATAAGATTATTTCTATGGTATGATTTTTTTTTCATTAATGATCACGAATCTTCACCTAACCAAATCTTACTAATGTATACAAATCATCTCATCCATGAGCAACAAGACTTCATCAATAAGCCAGTAATGGTTATGACCCCTTGAAGTTTTTGTAATCGGTGATTTCGTAACTAAACACTAAATTGATTTTATGAATTAATCATTTAACTATTCAAAGTACCTCTTATACTATAGGTTTAAAAGAATAAAACCCCGTCAATCTTTGCATACTTGCCACCTAGACTTGGACTTTAAACTAAAAAAAAAAAACTTGAACAACATTTTATTTTGATATTCTTTTTCATCTCACTTTTGCAGCTGGCTTAAACCTTTTTTCTTTTACATGTGGCGATGCATCACTTTCATTTTGTAAAGTGTAAGTCAATCACTCATTATTTAAAAAAATTAAGGTGTGTCCAACAAATTTCGGCATTTTAATTTTAGCAATCGGTATTTTGTAATCATTCACTTGAAGAGTAAATTATATTTTTTTTAGTTGGCTGCCTTTCGTGGGGAGGGCTCATACAAATTTCATAGACAAGTGATGTGGTAATTCTGTAATAAGCTTCTTAGCATGTAAAGCTAATGTGATAATGACATGTGGAATTAACAAATGAGGAGTGCCAAAAAAAAAAACTGGTTTTAAATGTCCAACCCAAAAACAAAAATTATTATTATGATAGAGAATGCGAGTATATGAAACCGCGTAAACCCTGTAGACATACTAAAGTTTTCCACCCTTCTCACATAAGAAGAGGGAGGTAAGGGGTTCGGATCACCACCCTCTCAAAAGAGTTAAGGTGAGAACGATTTAGTTTCAAATGTGGGTTTTCATTCTCACGTTTTGTATGGAGGCAAGGTAAAAGTATGAGAAAGAGAATTAGAGTACGAGTAGAGCATGATCGGCTAAAAAAAGGCATACTAAAGTTACTTTATTTGGTATAAAACATTGTAAAATCACTTGAAGTAAGTAGACATTAATAACTTAAAATAAATTATGTTTTGTGGCTGGATTTAGTATAGTGATAGAATAACGAACCCATGAAATAAGAGTGCAGATTAATAAACTCTATTTTGCATAAGATATTTTTAGCCTCACCAAAGAGGAAGAAAGAATGCCACGTGTTAACATTTTTTGTACATTAACTAATATTAGAAAACTAATATAAAACCTGAATGGCATGCAACAGGTTAAGGAGTTCGGAAATCTGAGAAACGATCTACACCAAAAATTAAGAAAATTCAGACATTCCCTCTTTTCCAGGATAGTCAAGGTTACGCTTGTAAATACACACAATCGGACGGCTCCGATTTTATCATTTTCCTTTTTTTTTTTTTTCCAGAGACAACTTGACAGTTGAAATCAAGTGCCACGTTTTCTTACAACAAACTGAATTCAACGGCCACGGAGAGAACTCTGGTTGGATAAGAAAGGAAAAAAGAAAACGTGAACTTTGACAATTAAATTACTTAGCACAAAAAATCAAAGAAGAAAATAAAAATATCTTTTAGGTAAAAGAAAAAAATGATAACATTAGGATAATCATATCACTGCTTTATCTTGCTCTCTTTCTAACTTTGGCCAATTTATCCTTGCATCTACTCATTTTCGGTAGGAATCATCAATGTTGCTTTGTCGGACCGTCGCGAAAATTTGTCTACACTTGTCAAAGATTGGTTTGGAACAAATTTTTGGAAAATTAAGCTTGTTAAATCTAGTGAAAAGATTTACCGATGAAAAAAAGACAGACTTAGAGGATTATATACTAAAATACTAAAAATAAAGTAGTTAATTGCAAATATCAAAAATAAAAATATAGTCAAATCCTTTCTTTTTCTTCGCTTTCCCCCACTTCTTTGATCTTTTGGACCCCTTGATTACAAAATACAAGTTTGACTTGGCCTGAACCTTGGAGTGAAGATCAATCTGAAGATGGAGTTTGCGTGGTGTCCACGAGACAAACGGACATAGGGCCAGGTGGTTCTACCTCTTGAGAGTGTTTTAAGATTTCTCTTGGTAAGTTTTGAGAGTAAAAATGCTGCGAGAGATTGTTTTTGTACTTATTGCTTAGTACTCTATTAATATCTTGTGTTGTAGCAGACTCAATGATCTTGTTTGCACAACATCGTCAAATATTTTGTAATATGGAGTTGTTATGCGATATATTAATACAATTGATGATAGCACATTATAGTTTCATAATTCACAACTCTGTCCAAGGCCAAGGTCCCAAGTCTATGGTAGGGTCTTCAGTGTTCCATGCTATAACTTGTTTGGCTGGTGTCTCTGATCCAAGTGCTAGGGTCCTAGGTCTACCCTCTATGTGGAGATATAATCCAAATTGAGTTGAGCTACTACAACATACTCGATGCTTGAACCTTCACTTGAACTCAGTCAAGTATTAAAGTTCTTGTTCAAACTCAACTTGAAAAAGAAAATTAGACTATTCAAATTTGACTTCACTCAACTTGACTATATTAAATAAGTAAGTTAATCCCGATTAGGCTCTTGAGACTATCAAATTGGGTATTGGCGAGTTTAAGCTTGATATTGTGTGCTACATTCATGTTCAAGTTTCACCGAACTTGTTTGTGCATTGTCTAATTGATCCTTATTATAAATTGAAAAACCTTATTTCCAATTGGCATGTTGCCAACATATAAAAAGTGTGAATGTCATTTTTTTATTTTCCTTTCATGATAACTTGTATGTTAGGAGCACTTGTACAACACTTCAAATGCATTGTATAAGATTATTATGCGTCATTGCAATTAAATACAAAAACATCTTAAACATATATTTATATATATTAAATCACAGATCGTCGTAACCGTCACATAAAGACGTTGTTAAAAAAGTGGGATTCGGTACGTTTTTCACATTCGTAGAATTTAGTTCACAACGTGTAGCATTTGCACTGCTGCTTTCGTTTGCGGCTTTTTCTTTTCTTTCCAACCCATTTGTTCACACGTGTTGGCCACTTGCCATTGAAGGTTGGGCCGACAGAACCCTCTCCCCCATCCAGGATTTTTTCTTTACAATAAATAAGATTATTTCTATGGTATAATTCTTTTTCAACAGTGAATACGAATCTTACTAATGCATGCAAATCATCTTATCCATGAGCAACAACACCTCATCAATAAGCCAATAATGAGTGTGACTGCTTAAAGTTTTTGTAAACGGTGTCTTTGTAACTAAATACTAAATCAGTTGTATAAATTAACCATTCGACTACTCAAACTACCTCTTGGACTATAAGTTCAAAAGAACAAAACCCTGTCAATCTTTGTGAACTTGCCACCTAGACTTAGACTTTAAACTCATAAATAAATAAATAAAAAGCTTGATAAACATTTTATTTTGATTTTCTTTTTCATCTCACTTTCGTAGCTAGGTTAAACTTTTTCTTTTTTACATGTAAAGATGCATCACATTCATTTTGTAAAGTGTAAGTCAATCACTCATTTTTTTAAAAATTAAGATGCATATAGCGAACTTCAACATTTTAATTTTAGCAATTGGTATTCTATAATCATTCACTTGAACGAGTAAATTATATATTTTTTTTTTGCGATTCATAGGGAGATGATAAGGCTCGTATAAATTTCGTAGACAAGTGATATGTAATTCTTTAATAAGTTTCTTAGCGTGTAAAACAAATGTGAGAACAACATGCGGAATTAACTAATGACGAGTGCAAAAAAAAAAAACAAAAACTAGTTTAGAACTTGACTTTGTGATATTTTAAAATGTCTAACCCCAAAAACAAAAAGCATTATACTGATAGAGAATACATGTACATGAAACCCGTGTAAACCCTGTAGGTAAAGAGACATTTTAGCATACCGAAGTTACTTCGTTTGGTATAAAGCATTGTAAAATTACTTGAAGTGAGCAGACACTAATAAATTAAAATAAATTTTATTTTGTGGCTGGATTTAGTGTAGTGATAGAATAACAAACCCATGAATTACGAGTGTGCATTAATAAACTTTATTTTGCATAAGATTTTTTTAACCTCACCAAATAGGAAGAAAGAATGCCACGTGTTAACATTTTTTGTACATTAAGTAATATTAGAAAACTAAAATATAAAACTTGAATGGCATTTCAACAGGTTAAGGAGCTCGGAAAGTTAAGAGACGACGGAGACCAAAAGTTAAGAAAATTCCGACATCCCCTCTTTTCCAGGAGAGCCAACGTTACAGTTGTACATATACACAATTGGACGGCTCGTGTGGTCAGACGATTTTATCATTTTCCTTTTTTTTCCAGAGACAACTCGACGGTTGAAATCAAGTACCGGTTTTCTTTTTTTTTTTACAATAAGCCGAATTCAACGGCCACGGAGAGAACACTGATTGGATAAAAAAGAAGAAAAGAAAAGTCAATTACATGTAAAATTTGACCATTAAATTACTTAGCACAAAATCAAAGAAGAAAATAAAAAAATCTTTTAGGTAAAAAAAAATCTATAACATTAGGATAATTCTATTCCCGCTTGATCTTGCTCTCTTTTTAGCTCTGGCCAATTTATCCTTGCATCCGCTCATTTTCGGTGGGAATTGTCGATTCTGCTTTGTTGGAAAGTTGCGAAAATTTGTCTATGCTCATTGAAGATTTGTTTTGGAACAAAATTTTGGAGAATTAAGCTTGTTAAATCTAATAAAAAGATTTACCAATGAAAAAAAAACAAACTTATAGGATTATATACTAAAATACTAAAAATATAGGAGCTAATTGCAAATATCAAAAGTGAAAATATAGGCAATTCCTTCTTCTTCTTCTTCTTTTTTTTTTTTTTTTCATTTTCCCCCACTTTTTTTGATCTTTTGGACCCCTTGACAATGTTTATGGAATGACAAACATTGTCATGAAGTCATTTTCTAGAACAAGGCCGGGTCCATCCTGACATAATTGAGGATGCTTGAAGTCGTCCATGTGGCTATCGCTAATGCAAGCTTCTAGATCAAGATCCCTCTACTTTTGGCATTTTTCTTCAATTAAAGATTTACAAGTAAATGGAGGTTAATTAATATAAGAAGGATTTTTTGGGCCAAGATATTTCCCAACAATTAATTTTAAATAGGTTTTTCAGCAGTAATCGGTGTCATTTTCTCATAGTTTTCTCAAATAAAGTTTTGTATTGCTTGAAAGTGTTGTGAAGGATTTTTTTTTTTAATTTTTTAATTTATTTTTGCTGTTTGTGGTTTTTAATTCAAATGTTGAATTGGACGGCTCTTAATTGGTCAAGTAATCTCTTAACATTGATTTCACTAGTAAGTAACTATTGCATTATTTTTAATTGAGAGGAATTGGGGGATGAATTTTATCATTGATGAGATGATATGATCTCTAATCTTGTCAAGGTCGACAACCCAATGTCAATTTATTTTAGATATGAGGTATGAAGATGGCCCATTCTTCAGTCTTGCCTGAGGATCAGCAAGAGAATCGGCCCATCATTTCAGTCTTGGTTGCCCATTTGGTGGAGTTCACCTGGGACTGTTTCAATTTTGGTCGGCCCAAGATTTTGCTCGAGTAGTTGCCCAACATCGCTTAGTGCTTGTTGACATTTTGGGTTGCATACTTTGCAAAGGTTGGAGACATCCATTTGATTTTGCTTTTGAATGTTGTTAATACATAATAAATCACAAGAATTAGGAAAGGTTCACCACGCGGGATCACTTGATGTCTAAATAGAATCGGCATATCGCTTCCGGGAGTATTAATCGTTTCCCATAGGCAGTGTTTCTCCAATTATAATAAGATGTGAAATGAAGTATATACTCTTAATGGGTTGGTACATTTCAAAGAGGGTCGCTGGTGTTGATAGCTCTTCTCCATCTTTTTATCTAGAGAGAGAGGAAAAGGAGGACAAGGAGGAGGGGGTGATGCTATAATTTTGGAATCTGATTGTGGGTGGTAGATTTAATTTGAGGTGAATATGTGTTACGATCTGAATGAGATATTGAAAAAATATATTATCAGTGTACATGATTCTGAACCTTAATGAGTGTAATTAATAGTTTAGTAACGAACATTTGATATCTCGTATTCTCTAATAATGTGATTGGGTCACCTTTTTGGAGGTTATAATAATCTTACATTTGGCTTCAGAAAGTGATGGGCAACAACATTTCTACTTTATTGAATTTTGCATTTCAAATAGACGATATCGAGTCAACTAGACTTAAATGAAGGGTGACTAATAGTAGAAAGTGAGAAAGAGAATGAACTTTGGTGCATGCCAATGAAGAATATAAAGGCAATCCTAGTATGAACTTAACTTACTAATATTCTTAGTGGAAATTATTAAAATGTTACTTAGCATTTTACTTGCCAAATGAATCAGACTCAACTCTTCAAAAGGTAATAAAGAAAAAAGAATAATACATAAATATTATTTGGATTAATATCACGGAAAATCTTAAATCAGTACCCTTAAATAATTTACTAAAAATTATTTTTTGACCCACAAGGACCCCCAAAGTGATACACTATTCCAATTTTTCCCTCCGTTTCAATCCCATCCAATTTGGCCTTTAGAAATTAGAGTGCTCCATCATCTTGAATTAAGTTGTTTTGGGCTTTCAAAAGTTCTTCAAATAAGTTCTGATATTTGGTAACACAATTTCAAAGACTTTAGCTAAAAGTTTTGCTTTGAAATGCTTGAAGCTTGAGGCAAGCCTCACCTTTGAGGTTTAGTATAGTTCGGGAGTTTAATGACTTTTTTTTCTTACAATCTTACCATCATTAATATATTTGTAATAATGTTTTGTCCCTCAACCTTGTTTAGGAGAGAGAAAGCCATGGTTGGCCATGGCTTCATGAAGGAGTCTAGGTTAACGGACACCGACAAAGCTTCATCGAAGGTTGCATGATTCCAAGGAGCTTTGCGAGGGTTGCTTGATGCCAGATTTAGCTTGTTAAGGGTTGAGCATTGCGTTGCCTAGTCGTGTGGCTCTAACATTCCGCCACTTGAGGTCATGGGACGCTAGCATTTAGTGTCGTGTCGCCTAGGGTCAAGCGACACTAGTGTCGTGTCTCCAAGGTTTGGTTGACCTCAGCGGCGTATTGCCTAGTGTCGCATGAGGTTGGCATTGGTCCTACTGTTGTGCCACCTGCTTGTGCTTTCATATGTACCTGCAAGTTCCTTCGTTCTCCCTTTTTAGTTTTTTTTTTTCTCATTCTCAAAATTCCTTTGAAATACTTATTTTAGAAAGCGTTTGACAAATATCATTTGCTTTTCATGATTATCCTTGAAGTCAATCTCCTTTGCTAAGATGTAACGTTTCTCAGACGCCAGAGCTGTCCCTGTAGAAAATTATTCACATATACAACTAATCAATCAAGAAAAACGGATCCATATATGATTGTAAAACACCGAGATCAATAAATACAGCGGAATTAAAGCGCACTGTTTGAGCCATTGCTTCACTTTAAGAAAAATAGATCACTCTGATAATCAGGGATCTATCGGAATACTAGATCTTCCTCTCTATGACCTATTTCAATATAGCAGCTTTTAATGGGAGTCAAGCAACTGATAGGTATAACCTACCATTTTATAGGCTAGAGAGGGGACCTAGCAAACCCTAATCAACAGCGTATCAACTGGGCCCTTCCCATTACGGGAAGCTCAGTCAAACACATTGCCTACACTTTCGCTTCAACAATGGCCCGTTATCAATAGATGCCAATACCCAATTCAATCAGATCACTTTAGGGTTCAACAAATATTGGAATATCTATTAACCCGATTATTTAAAATAGAAAATCAATTAATTAATGTAAGCCCATATTATAGGAAATTTCCAACATTCTCCCACTTGGGCTACATTAATTAATTTATTTTATTTTGAAAATATTTTATATTAAAAATGACACTATCGGGTTAATAACTGAAAACTTTGTTTTATGTGGCCACAACTTTTAAAAAATAATATTCCAATAATGGCATCTCAATACCAATCCAATCCTATATAATCTTAGTATAGGATTATGGAGATCAATGTGTTAATAAAATGCCACAACAAAAGACCTTCCATAATCACATATAATAAGCATTATATTTTCATGGATCATGGGCATAGTAGTGTAGTAAGAAATAGTGCCAATATGTGATCAAAATATACACTATTTCTTATCGGTCCTCAATGCAATTTCTCAAATTGCATTAGTGCAATTTCTAAACAACATGAAATTGCCTCAGTGCGATTTCTAAACAACATGAAATTGCACAATTATGTCACAATCCAACATGAGATCTCATAATCAGTGACATCCAGTCATCTTTAAACTAAAATTTGTTTAAAGATACTGTTTTATACTTCCATTTCTCAGTCAATAGGAGAAAGGATAACAATAGAATCAACAACAACAATTATCAAAATAAATGCTTTAATAAACATCATAAAAGCATTATCAGTCTGCATATAACTATAATATCCAGAAATACAATTTGTATAACTCCCACTAATAAAAGAAATCAAAATAATCTAAAACACCCATATTCTTTACATGTTCTTTAAACAAAATGGGTCGTAAGCCTTTTATTAGAGGATCAGCCAGTATGGATTTAACTCTAATATTCTCAATCACAATGTCTCCTTTTTTGACCAAGTCCTTAATAGTATAATGTTTGATCCAATTAACATTTCAACCGTGGCATTGTTGTTATTTATAGCAAAAGTAACTTTTTGTCACACATAATGCAATAAAATCAATTATGGGCAATAAGCATTTTAACAAAAATAATTAGTATATTATAAACTCCCCTTTAGGCAGAGTGTATAATGCACCATTATTTTTCACAGCATGAAGTTTATAAAGCAACAATAAGGAGAATTACATATAATTGTCAATGATCCATCCCCTTTGGGCAGACAAATCATTTAAATTATACATCTCCATGATATCAATATATAGAGATGATAAAAGAGAATTACATATAATCTTCAAGGTTCAATCCCCTTTGGGCAGACAAATCCTTTAAATTATATATATCTCCATTATCTCAACATAGAGGGGAATTACACATAACTCTAAAAAATTTATCCCCTTTAGGCAGATAAACCTTTTGAGTCACACATCCCCATCATTCATCTCTAATATATCAATATAGAGGGGAATTACATATAACTTTCAAAAATTTATCCCCTTTGGGCAGATAAATATTTTTGAGTCATACATCCCCATCTTTTAATTTTGGAATTTATCTTCATGCAATTTTCAAATTAATATACACAATAACCCCCTTTGGGCAGGTAATTGTATATACTAATTTTTATCAATAGGAAACTCCAAAAAATATATATGCCCAAAATTTATCTAATAATATGAAGCACTTTACAATATGTGCTTCCCAAGATCATATTGCATTTACCAAGTAACAATTTTTTGCCACAATTTTTTTTTTTAAATGGGGGGTAAAAAAAAAATGGTTTTAGTCCAAATCACTGAATTAACCCAACAAAAGAAAGGATAGGTGCATCTAGCACTTTAGTCAGCATGTTTGGTATTTAAGTTTAAATTACTCATTCACCAAATACCAAACAAAGACACCTAGGCAAGAACTACAATCTTTACAAAAAAAAGAATGGCACCCAAGCTGCTTACTCAACTTCAACTTAAACAGAATGAAGAACACTCTAAGCAAGCACTGTAACCAATTACAGTTTGTAGGGAAAGCAACCCACCATTCTGTCACCTTTAGTCAATAGGTCTTCTTGTTTAAATTAATAAATAAAAGCCCCACCAGCAAATCTTAAGCACTCACGTCAAATCCCAAGTACATATAGGCAAGAGGCCGAGACAAAACAGCAAATAGAAAAGTGAACGCTGATTCTACAGCAAGAATTGCAATATGTTATGAAAGAAAGCATCACTTCTGCAATTTTTTTTCTTTTTAAATGTTTCTGAATTTAGTCTATGATGATGAGGTACAATATCTTCTGTCATAATGTCAATTTATGCGAGAGTGTGTGAATAAAGTAAGATCCTACGCATGGCACAAGCAATATTGTTTGTTACTAGCAAAAATCAAGATTGATATAGAAGAAGATCTCTAATCCAATTGCCCTCTTAAGCTTACTTTCCCTTTTCTTCTACGCAATGATCATTCACATAAAATACTATCACAGACCATTGCTTATAGAGACATAATCGAATGAGAAGTTCACCATCCATCAAAGAAAGCCAAGTTCATCAATCCATAAGCAGTACCCACGATTACCATTAATGGAATTCGTCTAAATTTCATTGAAAAAAAAAACTGATCTTAAATTCACCACAAATTTTTATTTTTATTTTATATATATATATATATATATATATATATATATATATATATATATATATATATATATATATATAACATGACCTAACCGTAATTGGCCTCTGCCACCCCACCGAGAATCCAAAACTCGTGTAACTTTACATCATGAAGAGAATCTCCAAACCCTAAAAAAAACCACAAGACCATCACCACAACGAGAAAAAACATCACTAAGGGTCTCTGATTCCCACGGAATAATCCGCTTCCATCTAGCTACAAACTCCTCACACAAAACAAAAACTACTCAAGAAGCCATCGTTCCGACTACTTTTCCCTACTACTCAGCCAAAACGGATATCCCATAAGAAATTATCAAATTATACACTCAATTCACACGCAAATCAAAATCCCCGGCAAGCATGCCACTTATTCTCATGCAAAAAACCGCTTGAAGTAATAAAATCCCTAGTCCCAGTAGCATTAAAGTGCCAAAGAAGAACAATACTCAAAAGTAAATCCACATCTGCACGCCACATTGCAAACGAAGAACCACCTCAACAAATCACATTCCAATCGAATCCGAAACAGGAGCCCTAGGGTTTCGGGAGGGGGCGCGGGACCGCGCCCAATCACACAGTCCTTCTCGCGCAGTGAATTGGACGTGCTCGTCGCCGGTGGGTTTCCGGCGTTTCGTGCATGGATCATTAGAAAATCTAATATTTTGATGTCCAATCTACTAAATGTGAATGCATTATTTTCATTCAATTAAACAAACACCGTCAGCTCCTCCCCCGCCATAAACATAGCCCCAGGGCATAAAAGAATGAAGACCCTTCATTCCACAGTTTCCAGAACATTACTTTAAAAAAAAAACTTCTGATTCAAGAGATCAACTTAACCCTTGAACAGGCTCACAAAACAAAAGAATCTCCGTAAAGCCGTCATCCAAAAACCGCCCAATGTCAGCATCTAACAGGGTCATTGCACCGAAACAAGAATGCGAAACATGCGCATAAGAGGCTATCAATAGCAAAGCAATCCAAATCCATACTTGTACCCCTCCCATACCAAACCCATCCGAGAAAAACCAAATCGATTATCGAACGATCATGCCAAAATAATCATGTCATTGAAGGAACGAACATGAAGTAATGATTTTCCAAATTAAGATTTCGAAATCTAGAGAATGGAGAGGAAGATGGGGGCTTACTTTAATGCAACAAAAGGATGCTAAAACGCATACATAACTATACCCATGCAATGATTTACAACGAACAAGTAATTTGAAAATTCTAGAACTTTTCAGGTATAAACCCTAGAATTTCAAATTCAAAATTCTCTCTCAATTCTCAACGAAATTATGCAAATTATATATCGTTGGAAAGATCTCAACATGTAGAACTAAAGCCCTATGGTTACGGGATTAATCAAGCAAAAAATCTACACGAAAAAAAAATAATGCCCATATTTGGCTCAAAGAGGAGGATTTCGAATTTGTCCATAAAAAAAAAAAATGGGTTCTACAATCATATACGATCGGCTCTGATACCACATGTAGAAAATTATTCACATATACAACTAATCAATCAAGAAAAACGGATCCATATATGATTGTAAAACACCGAGATCAATAAATACAGCGGAATTAAAGCGTACCTGTTTGAGCCATTGCTTCTCTTTAAGAAAAATAGATCACTCTGATAATCAGGGATCTATCGGAATACTAGATCTTCCTCTCTATGACCTATTTCGATATAGCAGCTTTTAATGGGAGTCAAGCAACTGATAGGTATAACCTACCATTTTATAGGCTAGAGAGGGGACCTAGCAAACCCTAATCAACAGCGTATCAACTGGGCCCTTCCCATTACGAGCTTCAGTCAAACACAATTGCCTACACTTTGCTGCTCAACTAGGCCCGTTATCAATAGATGCCAATACCCAATTCAATCAGATCACTTTAGGGTTCAACAAATATTGAAATATCTATTAACCCGATTATTTAAAATAGAAAATCAATTAATTAATGTAAGCCCATATTATAGGAAATTTCCAACAGTCCCTTTATACCAATCCAATGCAAGCTGCCGAGTAACAACAGGGGAATCAACTAAATTTCCCTGTATAGACCTCTTGATTTTTGAGACCATTCGATCAGCACTTTCCTAAAGATATAGATTATACTAGATTTAGCAAAACTTACTATCTCATAATTTTGAATTATGAAGTATCGGCATCGTTAATTAAGAGAAGCGACAGAGGCCCATCTAATAAATTACATGGCGCAACTTGGAAGACCATGCCCATTTCAACAACCATCCTCTTAATTTTTGGGTTAATGCACTCTGCACTAAAAATCATAAAGAATCAGAGGCAAAAAAAAAAAAAAATGTTCCCCAATCATGTTAGTAGTATGGTGCGAAACCTTTGTTTTATAATGATCTTAAATTCTAATTGAAGGAGCAGACATTTGCAAATCTCTAGTGGAGGTCCAGAAAAGGGAAAAGCAAAGATATTGGAACCCATTGTCTCACCGTAATTAAGATCGCCTCATCTTCTTTGTTAAAGGTAATAAGCTTTCCTCCACATCTGTTTCAATAGGAGTATCTCCTTCCTTGGTGTCTATTGAATTATCTTCTTCTGAGTCTTCCCCAAAAAATTTCACTTCGTTTCTATCAGCTGATGGTGCTGGGAACACCACCCTTAGATCATCCTCCTTTTGCTCACATATTAGACGGAATCCACACTTCTTTATGCTTCCCTTTTTCGCTCTAACACAAACTTGGAAATGGCTCCAATCATTTCGCAGAAGCTTCTCCACTCCAAACAGACCATCGCGTGAACAATAATAAAGCCACACATGGTCAAATTCCATTGAAGAAAAATATTTCCTGCGGACCTTCACGCTTTTGCCATTAACAAGTACTGTGACATCACATAAAACGTCGACCACTTTTCCTTCCTCCAGGCTAAGAACAACACAGAGTGCTAGTCCTTTGAGCTTGTCATACAAGTCCCGTGGAACCATGAAAAATATGGAATGCTCTTCACAAGGGAGAATCCATTTAGGCATCTCTCTTCCAATTAGGATAATATCGACCCAGCTTATTTTTGGCAAATTCTGTCACACAAATGGTACACATATCAAGCTTTTAAGTTAGAGAGAGAGAGAGAGAGAGAGAGAGAGAGAGAGAGAGAGAGAGAGACACACACACACACACACACACACACACACACACACACACACACACACACACACACACAGAGAGAGAGAGAGAGAGAGAGAGAGAGAGAGAGAGAGAGACCTTGAGTAATGACACATTAGCCACATCATCCATATTGACCCCTTTGCGGAATAATTCACCACACACACAGAGAGAGAGAGAGAGAGAGAGAGAGAGACCTTGAGTAATGACACATTAGCCACATCATCCATATTGACCCCTTTGCGGAATAATTCACCACATGAAGCCAAGCCAACAAACGAGGTGTGGGAGGGCTGACCCCACAAATCTGGGAGTTTTTGTAGAGATTTGCAACAATCTGCAAATAGATAATTTATATCCGGTGGAAGTTGAGGAATCTCTTGTAGTTCCTCGCATCCCCTAACATTCAATGAGCACAAACGATAGTACTTGTTGATGCATGTCGGCATATGAGCAAACTTGTTATATTGAAGGCGTAGAATCTCCAATGCGGGAAAACTGGAAAAATTCTCAAGGAACTCTACTTCTGATAGATTGCAGCCATTAAGGTATAGGTAGCGTAGTCTTCGGAATCCCAGACAGCCATCACGATCATTTGAATCCTCCATGTTTTTTGGAAACGTAATTAAATTTGAGCAGCCACCAAGATCAAAGGTCTTGAGATTTTTCAACTTATAAATGTGCCACGGAAGCCTCATGAGGTTTTTGCAAAATGCTAAAGTCATCGACTGCACAGAGACAAGATTTTCAATTGATGTAGGGAGTTCTTTAATAGCTATCCCACGTAGATTAAGTTCTCTCAGATGTTCCATCTTTCCATCTATATCTGGGAACTTCTCAAGTTTAGAGCAACCATAGAGCTTAAGGGTTTGAAGAGACTTAGTCTTCAGCGTGTTAGGAACATTTCTAAGATTAGAGCACCATTGTAGCGACAAAACTTTTAGCTTGACAAGATCTCCAACGGATGGGTGAACCTCCACCAAGCTCTCACACCCACCGAGAGTCAATTCCTCCATATTTGGAGCCGATGACAGGCCGGGAATACTAACTAGGGACTTGCATCCACTAAAATCGATGGACTTCAGTTTTCTAAAATTCTGCAAAAACATACTAGTGTGGTCATTAAGCTCTACAAATGTTTTTTTATAGCTATAAAAAGGAAAAGCTAATCATCACAAGGGCTTACCTGAGAGTTGCCCCCTAATTGTCTGATATGACTTAACGGGACATCGAGTGTCACGAGTTTATTTGGACTAGAGACAAATTCTAGATTCGGGGCGTTGGGCCATTCAAGCCATCTTAGCTCATTAGGGAGACGTATTTGAGCTTGTGAAGCGATATGCACTCCAACCAAAATGAGTATTCTCAACTTTTTCATATTTGTGAAAGCATCAGGACTGACGATTATCGCTTCTGGTAAGGGCAAATCCAATACTATGGCCTTTACTGCATCCGTCCCCTATCCATAGCAGAGCAAATTCAGTTGTCAGACAAAATTTTCAGTAAAGATTTACGTTAGACTGTTCAAATTAGAGTAATGTAAACCGAAAAGTAGCAAAACTGACATAAACAACTTTTACCGTATTATAACAAAAAACGTCCTCAACATCTTCCAAAAGCCATAATCTGCTGCGTTTCCTAGGATCATCGCGGCATTCTTGTTTAACAATATGCATACCCATCAACTGAACCAAATCATGCATTTGCAGGGAACCATTCTCATTTTTTATCAAGGATCTCTCGATGAGAATTTCTATTCCTATGGTTGTGTCGAAATCACAGCTGTCAAGAACTTCCTGAATGTCCTTTATACTTTTCCCCTTAAAGAAACAAGCAATATCAAGGAAAATCTCCCTCTCATTCTCGTCCAATCCATCGAAGCTTATCTTGAGAACTCGATTGATTTTTGATTCAGGAATTTTAGAGAGTTTATGCAACGTACTTTCCCATTCGGGTTCCTTTCTTCCACGTAGGAATGAGCCCAACACTTCCAGGGCTAATGGAAGGCCGCCGGCATAATGCAATGCTCCATCAATGAGATCCCTTCTTATTTCTACTTTATTGCTGTTTGTAAAGGCATGCCGACCAAAAAGGTCTCGTCCTTCATTGTCTTCCAAAGTTTTAACTTCATACACATAATTTTTGTCATGAGAAGTTAATAAATGTCTATCTCTTGATGTAACAATGATTCTACTCCCTTCGCCAAACCAATCACCTTTTCCAGCTAAGGCATTCAGTTGATCCATATCATCAACATCATCGAGAACTAGGAGAACCTTCTTGCAACATAGTCTTTCCTGTATCAAACTAATTCCTCCATCGACATCGTAGATTAATTCTTTATGACGTAAGATCTCAGATAGAAGTTGGTCTTGAAAAGAAACAAGACTACTACTTTGGTTTGATTTTTCTCTAACTTGCGCCAAAAAACTAGAACCCCAAAATTGTGTCTGAATAGCATTATATAGGGCCTTAGCAATCGTCGTCTTCCCTATGCCACCAGGTCCCCATAGACCTATCATCAAAACATCACTACCAGCTGACTCTGACAAACTTATCAGTTTTTGAACTTGGGATTCTATACCGACCGGATACTTAGCGACATCTAAGGATCTTGGTCTGAGACAAATTGATAATTCCTTGACGATAGATTGTATGAGCTCCGCTTCATCTCTTTCATCTCTGATGAGCACTCAAAAGAAATAGAAACATGTTTTACCATTTCAAGCCATGGCAGGAATTCAACGTCTAACATCATAAGGAAAATTTCATAAGAAGATTAATAAATAATAAAATGAAAAGAAATAACACACACCTGCGCCAACGTCTGCGGAAGGAAAATTACAAAGAATCTTCGCCTGAAGACACTAATTACTAGGAACCACACTACTTATCTAAGACTAAAATTTCTGCGAGCTTCAAATTTTGGTCTTTTGACTTTTGTGTCTACTGCGAATTCAAAGAACTTGATGCATCGTTTCGGCAATTCGAAGCTATACATACGATTTGATATCTAACAAACAATCACGAGCTATACATTTCTGCGTACCTGTCATTGAAGTGCCACCCAGACAAGTTACCAGCATCAAGGAGAGTCTTCTTCCATCTCTTCACTTTCTCTGAATCCTTCCCGAACTTGGCCTCATGGTTATCCATAGCTCTCTTATAACTCTCTCTCCCTCCTCTCACTTCTCTCGGTTCCATTTTGTAAAACACTGGGAACACCTTCAGGCCATTTTGCTCCTTGCACTCCATGATTTTCAAGAGCTCTTCCAAACACCACGGCGAGGAGGCGTAGTTCTCAGAGAAAACGATGATCGCGATGCGCGATTCGTCAATCGCCCTCATGAGCGTGGGCAATATTTCCTCTCCTTTCCTAAGCTCCTCACGATCCACAAAAGTGTGTATTCCTTTCTGGTCCAGAGCCGCGTAGAGATGAGTGAGGAAGCCGTGGCAGACATCTGTCCCTCTGAAACTGAGGAACACATGGTAATTCCTTCTGATATTTGAAGAAGCAGCCATTAGAAGAGCTGATGGTATATGTGCTTCCCTAGAATACCAAGCATCGGAACAGAGAGAGAGAGTCTTGCTACGAAAATCAAGGGCTTAAGGCTGAAGCAGAGTCGGCTTTGTTATCAGAGAGGCACGGCGGCCTCTGACCCGCGGTTGCCCTTCCCTGATCGGCAGCGAAGTAAACGATCTCTTCCCTTTGCTCTGGCTCTGGCTCGCTTCAAAGAAACAAGCACTCTTAGCCTGTCTCATTCGCAGGAAAATATTGGACCAGACTCAGGGCCATTTGGTTGGGGAAAAAGTTTTCAGCTTTCGATTTCAGATAAATATGCTGCTGGACGAGGAAGGAACGCGCGGTGGCGAGGGTGTAGAGGGCGAGACAACGTCGGGATCACCGGAAAACCATAGGAGTGCAAAAATAAACGAAGCTGACCCGTAACGACGATGGATCGCCCGACCCTGACGGTGTCGAGGGCGAGAAGATAGAGAGATCTAGGATTGTGGCTGCCCGGCGTTTCTGAGTTGACTGTTGTTTTGAAGGAGTATGAAGGAGGAGGAAGAAGAAAGTGAGTGGAGAGAAAGCAAGGGAAGCAGAAAGAACGGAAGCTTCTGAAGCGCAGGATCCACCAGAACATGTGGCAATCGACCAACGAATCTGGAACGATGGAGAATCGGCCTAGAACTCAAAGACAAAAGGTGCCACTGGCCCACGTGATAACCTGTTCGGCTGGCGTCTCTCTGTCCACGCGCAAGGATGCGCAACCCACCTTTGAGGTATCAAGTCTAAGCGCTGGCGTCCTAGGCCTAGTCCTCGAGATAGAAGGATAATCACATAGCCACGACCTGATGCAATGTCAAGCTCGACTCACATGTTTGACCACTCGAAACTTCACTCGAGCTTAGCTGGATCGAGAATTGAATTTCTTGCTTGAGAACGCCAAATAATCTTGCCAAGAATCATGCATTTTGCCGAAATACCTTGCCTTGCATGCTTTACTTTTTGTGCTGGCCGAAGTTCAACAGGACTTGAATTAAATTTGGCTTGGTCTTGAAAATTCAAATAAGATTAGGGCCTCCCCCTCTCCTAAATTCGAGTCCATTTAGCCGATAGGCCAATTCAAATGCCATCCACAACGGGGCCAATTCAATTGAAACTTGTTCAATGCAGATATGCTTTATAATGTCTAAATGCCTAAACGCAATGCAATATCTATATTTGTTAAGGGATCGGGCTCTATTTTATTTTATAATGTGATGAATGATAAGTCTACATGTTAAAGTTTAGGTGTCAACACACTTAAGCAGAGCTTGATCAAGTATTAAATTTCTTGCTCAAACTCAACTCGAGAAAAAAATTGAGATATTAAAAAGTTTCACTTGAATTCAACTTGATTAAGTTGAAATATAAATGAACTAGAGCTCAAAATTTCATATGCAATGGAATCATAAGTATTTTTGTTTCTCTCTAGAATTATTAAACAATCTACATAAATTAAGTTAAACTCAATTAGAATAGTAGGACTATCTAGCCGAATACCCGCAAGTTCACGCTTGATATTATATGGCAAATTCCTGTTTAACTTTTACTTAAACTTGATTTTTGTTCATATAATTGATTTGTGTCGTAAATAGAAAGATTTTCTTTTTCCCAATTGGCATGGTACATTGAAAATCTTAATTGTCTTTCAACGTATCCTTCTCATTTGATGACATACTCCTAAGTTAGAGTGACTTCTATGTTACTTGTTACAACATATCATTGTAATTAAAGTAAAATATTGTTATGATACGACAAAAGTGATTCCCTATGCGCCGTTGATATTTTTTCGTGTGGAGCTTTGAGACTTTAAGAGAGGGAGAGATAACGATAATGTGGGGCGGACATTCCGGTTGTTAATAGTGCTTTGATAATATTAAAAAAATTTGCTAACTTAAAAGCAAATGGCCCTTTTTAAATGGATATTGATACCCATTTTGGATGGTGACATAAATAGTCTTCGAATTTTGAGCCAAATTATAAAACGATTCTTGAACTTTTAATTTATTTAATATGATTCTTAAAATTTTAGTACATATTCAAATGAGCTCCTAAACTATAAGAAGATGCTTAATGCTGTTATTAGGGGTCCGCAACTAAACCGATTCTACTTATAAATTGAATCAAACTTTTGAAAAAATAGATTTGAGAATCGATTCCCCTTGAAATGGTTCTAGGAATAGGTTCCAAGTAAAGACCTATCGATTCCATTCTTCTTTGGAATCTGTTTTATAAGTTAAAAAACTTAAATCCTAATTTTTTTTTTCCTAAATTTTAACCTCAACACTCTTTTGTCCTTCGTCCTTTCTCAAAATTTCTTACCCGTCTTTCATTTTCCTTTAACTTTTATGGATGAATGGGGAATTTATGTTTTATATTATGTGTTTGAACTTTTTTATCATTTATAATTGTACTTGACTACATATTTAGATTGTTGTTTATGATAGATTAGGATTTCTGTTATTCATCTTTTACTTTGAATAATTTCATTATTCATAATCTCATATGATTTTGTTGTAAAAAAAAAGTGGAAAAAAATGATAAAACAGATTTTTGAGTGAACCTTCAAATTAGACTGGAAAAATAAAGGATATGATAAGTTCCAAATTCCAGCTAACCCCGAAATCAATCACCCTTAACTATCATATCAATAATTCAAGTTCAAGGGAATTACTGAACATTTTCATATAATCTAGTAACTAGATTGGATATGAATTTTATGGACCATGTTAAATAAATTGAAAGTTCAGGATAACATTACATGGGCTAAGTCATTTTCTCTTTTTATTTTTATTTATGCTCAATTTCTTTTTAAGAAAAAAATTGGAAATGGGCGGAGATTAGATTCGAGATAAGCGTATGGTGGGGGCCATGGCCCAACGATGGGGATATGCAGTGTGGTCCACAGAGACAGGGATGGGTCGTTGGCTGGTGGGAGGGAAAGCAAGTAAATGAGACTCCGCACGTGTGTCGGATCACTGTGTGCCGACACATGGGCTGCGTATGATCGACGGCCGTGATTCGTCTCGGGTGAGGGGGCCCGCTAGGCACTCGTGCAATTACACTTGTGCCCTCGGTGAGCCAAGACGCTCGCACTATCAGGGAGAGTAGCGAGTTCGTTTTTCATTTTCCTTCTTTGTACGGGAACCCGGGAAAGGTACTTTCAAAGCCACTAACCGAAAATCATCGTGTGCATTTTCGTGTAACCTAATGAATTTTTTTCCAATTGGAAATTTATAGGAAGAGATCGAGCAATCGGACGTGTCATTTTGACGTCACGGGTTGTGGCCAAACCAGAGCACGAGTTTGACTTGGCTTGAAGCTTGGAGTGAAGATCGATATGAAGACGGAGTTCATGTTCGCTTGGTTCTATCTTGAGAGCGTCTTAGAGTTTCTCTTGATAAATTTTGTGAGTAAATATGCTGCGAGAGATTGTTTTCGTACTTATTGCTTGGTACTCTATTAATATCCTACGTTGTGGTGGACTCAATAATCTTTTTTGTACAACATCGTCAAGTATTTCGTAATATGGAGTTGTTATACGATATATAAGTACAAATTGATGATAGAACGTTATAGTTTCATAATTCACAACTCAAATCCAAGGTCAAGGTCCCGTGTCTATGGTAGGGTCTTAGGCGGTCCATGCTATAACTTGTTTTGCTGGTGTCTTTAGTCCAAGTGCTAGGGTCCTAGGTCTAGCCCTCAATGTGGATATATAATCCAAATTGAGTTGAGTTAATACAACGTACTTGATGCTTGAAACTTCACTTGAACTCAATCAAGTATTAAGGGTTCATTCATTTTGCAAAAAATATCACATTTTTGAAAAATATTTTCTAGGAAGTCATTTTCCCAAAAAATAACTATATTTTCTAGTATTATGTTGAAACCTAAAATTTGAGTGAAATATTTTTTCCATTGTACGTTATCTAATTTGATTTTTTGAGAAAAATTACCAAAAACATTAAATTTTAATATTTTTAATTGACCAAATTTTTTTAATTTTAATATATATTTTTAAAATAATTTTTAAATTGTTTTTGTTTTTAAAAAATCAATTTTTTATTATATTTAATTTTTCTTTTTTTTCCTTTTTCTTTTCCTCCCTCCTTCTTTCTCCTCCTTCCTCTGTTGCCGCATGACTTGACGTGGCCGGCTGCCCGACGACCAACCAAGACACAATCGCGATCGGCGAGCTCGAGGCTCGGTCAATCTGGCAAGCTTGAGGCTTGTTCGATCTAAGTGAGCCGCAAGTGGCTTGCCTAGATCAGTCGAGCCTCAAGCTTGCCAGCCTCGACAGAGCTCGGGCTTGCCTATATCGGGCGAGCTGTGAGCTCGCCGACCTAATCCAAGTGAGACCAAGCTTCGTCGAGGTCAACGAGCTCGTGGCTCGCTCGATCCGATGAACTCCGTTGAGGTCGGCAAGCTTGTGGCTTGCTAGATTCGATAAGCTCGAGCCTCACCCTCGCCGAATCTAGCCTTGGCTGAGGTTGGAGTTGGCCTGTGACCAGTCACCGACCGCCGCCGTGGTTGGCGATTGGCTAAGGAAGAAGAAAAATGAAAGAATTAAAAACTCAATTTAAAAAAGAAAAGGAAAAGGAAACATAAAAATAAAGAAGAAGAGGGAAAACAAAGCAAATATAAAATAATTCGAAATTTTTTAAAAAAGAAGGAGGAGGAAGTGAGGCCTTATAGGAGTATGAGATAAGAGAGATCAAGTGAGGAAAATATTTTTCAATTTTCAAAAGTGAAAAATATTTTTCCCTAGTTTAGAATACTCTCTTCCCTTCATGGAAAATGTTTTCCCCAAGCAATTATTTTTCGGTGAAACAAATACCGAAAAATTCAGAAAACGTTTTCTCGGAAGTTATTTCACGAACAGAGTTTAAAGTTCTTGTTCAAACTCACCTTGAAAAAGAAAATTGGACTATTCAAATTTGACTTACTCCACTTGACTATATTAAATAATGGACAAAAAGTAAGTTAAGCTCGATCGGGCTCTTGAGACTATCAAATTGGGTATTAGCAAGTTTGAGCTTGATATTATTGTGTGCTACATTCACGTTTAAGTTTCACCTGAACTCGTTTGTGCATTGTCTAATTGATCTTTATTATAAATTGAAAAACCTTCTTTCCAATTGGCATGTTGCCATATATAAAAAGTGTGAATATCACTTTTTAATTTTCCTTCCATGATAAACTTGTATGTTAGGAGCACTTCTATGGTACTTCAAATGTATCGTATAAGATTATTATGTGTCATTGCAATTAAATACAAAAACGTCTTAACACTATATATATGTACATATTAATATATTATATCACAGATCGTCTTACTGTAACGTAAAACCGTTGTTAAAAAAGTGGGATTCGGTACATTTTTCACATTCGTAGAATTTAGTTCAGAACGTGCAGGATTTGCACTGCAGCTTTCGTTTGCCGTTTCTTTTTGCTTTCCGACCCATTTGTTCACACGTGATTGCCACTTGCCATTGAAGGTTGGCCGACGGAACCCTCTCCCCCATCCAGGATATTTTTTTTTTACAATAAATAAGATTATGGTATAACTTTTTTTCAACTACGAATCTTCACTTGACTAAATCTTATTGATGCATGCAAATCATCTTATCCATGAGCAACAAGACCTCATCAATAAGCCAATAATGGGCTTGACCGCTTAAAGTTTTTGTAAACGGTGACTTCATATCTAAATACTAAATCGGTTGTATGAATTAACTATTTAATTACTCAAACTACCTCTTGCATTATAAGTTTAAAAGAACGCAACCCTGTCAATCTTTGCGTACTTGCCATCCAGACTTAGACTTTAAACTAAAAAAAAAAAAAAAAAAAAAAAAAAAAAAAAAAGAGCTTGATAAACAATTTATTTTGATTTTCTTTTTCATCTCACTTTCATAGCTAGGTTAAACTTTTTCTTTTTTACATGTAGAGATGCATCACGTTCATTTTGTAAAGTGTAAGTCAATCACTCGTTATTTAAAAAATTAAGATACATAGAGTGAACTTCGACATTTTAATTTTAGCAATTAGTATTTTGTAATCATTCACTTGAAGAAGTAAATTACTTTTTTTTTTTTTTTTTTTTTTGTTGTTTGCAATCCATAGGGAGATGATAAGGCTCGTATAAATTTCGTAGACAAGTATTATGTAATTCTTTAATAAGCTTCTTAGCTTGTAAAACTAACGTGAGAATGACATGTGGAATTAACGAACGAAGAGTGCAAAAAAAAAAAAAAAAAAAACTAGTTTAGAACTTGACTTTGTGATATGTTAAAATGTCTAACCCCAAAAACAAAAAGCATTATACGATAGAGAATACATGTACATGAAACCAGTGTAAACCCCGTAGGTAAAGAGACATTTTAGCATACTAAAGTTACTTCGTTTGGTATAAAACATTGTAAAATTACTTGAAGTGAGCAGGCATTAATAACTCAAAATAAATTTTATTTTGTGGCTGGATTTAGTGTAGTGATAGAATAACAAACCCATGAATTACGAGCGTGCATTAATAAACTCTATTTTGCATAAGATTTTTTAACCTCACCAAATAGGAAGAAAGAATGCCACGTGTTAACATTTTTTGTACATTAAGTAATATTAGAAAACTAAAATTTAAAACTTGAATGGCATTTCAACAGGTTAAGGAGCTCGGAAAGTTGAGAGACGACGGACACCAAAAATTAAGAAAATTCCAACAATCCCCTCTTTTCCAGGAGAGCCAAGGTTACACTTGTAAATATACACAATCGGACGGCTTGTGTAGTCGGACAATTTTTTAATTTTCCTTTTTTTTTTCCGGAGACAACTCGACGGTTGAAATCAAGTGCCGCTTTTTTTTTTTACAATAAACCGAATTCAACGGCCACGGAGAGAACACTGATTGGATAAAAAAGAAGAAAAGAAAAGTCAATTACACGTGAAATTTGACCATTAAATTACCTAGCACAAAATCAAAGAAGAAAATAAAAAAATATTTTAGGTAAAAAAAAAATCTATAACATTAGGATAATTCTACCCCTGCTTGATCTTGCTCTCTTTTTAGCTCTGGCCAATTTATCCTTGCATCCGCTCTTTTTCGGTAGGAATTGTCGATGCTGCTTTGTTGGATAGTTGCGAAAATTTGTCTATTCTCATTGAAGATTGGTTTTCGAACAAAAATTTGGAGAATTAAGCTTGTTAAATCTAATAAAAAGATTTACCAATAAAAAAAAAAACAAACTTAGAGGATTATATACTAAAATACTAAAAATATAGGAGCTAATTGCAAATATCAAAAGTGAAAATATAGGCAATTCCCTTCTTTTGTTTTTTTTTTTTTTTAAATTTTCCCCCACATTTTTGATCTTTTGGACCCCTTGACAATGTTTATGGAATGACAAACATTGTCATGAAGTCATTTTCTAGAACAAGGCTTGGTCCATCCTAACATAATTGAGGATGCTTGAAGTCGTCCATGTGGCTATCGCTGATGCAAGCTTCCAGATCAAGATCACTCTACTTTTGACATTTTTCTTCAATTAAAGATTTACAAGTAAATGCAGGTTAATTAATATAAGAAGGATTTTTTGGGCCAAGATATTTCCCAACAATTAATTTTAAATAGGTTTTTCAGCAGTAGTTGGGTGTCACTTTCTCATAGTTTCCTCAAATAAAGTGCTTTGAAAGTGTTGTGAAGGATTTTTTTTTTTTTTTGCTATTTGTGGTTTTTAATTCAAATGTTGAATTGGACGGCTCTCAAGGTCAAGTAATCTCTTAACATCGATTCCACTAGTAAGTAACTATCGCATTATTTTTAATTGAGTGGAGTTGGGGGATGAATATTATGATTGATGAGATGATATGATCTCTAATCTTGTTAAGGTCGAAAACCCAATGTTGATTTATTTTAGAAATGAGGTATGAAGACGGCCCATTCTTCAGTCTTGCTAGAGGATCAGCAAGAGAAGCGACCCATCATTTTAGTCTTGGTTGCCCATTTGGTGGAGTTCACCCGGGACTGTTTCAATTCTGGTCGGCCCAAGATTTTGCTCAAGTAGTTGCCCAACATCACTTCGTGCTTGTTGACTTTTTGGGTTGCATACTTTGCAAAGGTTGGACTCATCCGTTTGATTTTGCTCTTGAACATTGTTAATACATTATAAATCACAAGAATTAGGAAAGGGATGTCTAAATAGAATCGGCATATTGCTTCCGGGAGTATTAATCGTTTCTCATAGGCAGTGTTTCTTCAATTATAATAAGATGTGAAATGAAGTATATACTCTTAATGGGTTGCTACATTTCAAAAAGGGTCGCTGGTGTTGATCTTCTCCATCTTTTTATCTAGAGAGAGAGAAAAAGGAGGACAAGGAGGAAGGGGTGATGCTATAATTTTGGAATCTGATTGTGGGTGGTAGATTTAGTTTGAGGTGAATATGTGTTACGATCTGAATGAGATATTGAAAAAGGATATTATCGGTGTACATGATTCCGAACCTTAATGATTGTAATTAATAATTTAGTAATGAGCATTTGATATCTCGTATTCTCTAATAATGTGATTGGGTCACCTTTTTGGAGGCTATAATAATCTTACATTTGGCTTAAAAAAGTGATGGGCAACAACATTTCTACTTTATTGAATTTTGCATTTCAAATAGACGATATCAAGCCGACTAGACCCAAATGAAGGGTGACTAATAGTAGAAAGTGAGAAAGAGAATGAACTTTGGCATAAGCCAACAAAAAATATAAAGACAATCCTAGTATGAACTTACTAATATTCTCAGTGGAAATTATTAAAACGTTACTTAGCATTTCACTTGCCAAATGAATCAGACTCAACTTTTCAAAATGTAAAAAAGAAAAACAAAATAATACATAGATATTATTTGGATTAACTTCACAGAAAATCTTAAATCGGCATTTTTAAATAATTTACTAAAAATTATTTTTTGACTCACAAGGACCCCCAAGTGATACACTATTCCAATTTTTCCCTCCTTTCAATCCCATCCAATTTGGCCTTTAAAAACTGGGGTGCTCCATCATCTTGAATTAAGCTATTTTGGGCTTTGAAAAGTTCTTAAAATAAGTATTGACATTTGGTAACACAATTTCAAAGACTTTAGCAAAAAGTTCAGCTTTGAAATGCTTGAAGCTCGAGGCAAGCCTCCCCTTTGGGCTTTAGCATTTTCCGAATGCAAGTTCGAGAGTTTAATGAATTTTTTTCCTTACAATCTTACCATCATTAATATATTTGTAATAATGTTTTGTCCCTCAACCTTGGTTAGGAGAGAGAAAGCCATGGTTGGTCATGGCTAGGAAGCTTCATGAAGGAAGCCAGGTTAACGGACACCGACAAAGCTTCGTCGAGGGTTGCATGATTCCAAGAAGCTTTGCGAGGGTTGTTTGATGCCAGATTTAGCTTGTTGAGGGTTGAGCATTGCGTTGCCTAGTCATGTGGCTCCGACATTCCGCCACTTGAGGTCATGGGACACTGGCATTTAGTGTTGTGTCGCCTAGGGTCAAGCGACACTGGTGTCGCGTCTCCAAGGTTTAGTTGACCTCAGCGGCGTTCCTAGGGTCGCACAAGGTTGGCACTGGTCCTACTATTGTGCCACCTGCTTGTGCTTTCTTATGTACTTGCAAGTTCCTTCGTTCTCCCTTTTTAATTTTTTTTTCTCATTCTAAAAATTGCTTTGAAATACTTATTTTAGAAGACGTTTGACAAATACCGTTTGCTTTTCATGAATATCCTTGAAGTCAATCTTCTTTGCTAAAATGCAACGTTTCTCATACGCCAGAGCTGTCCCTTTATACCAATCCAATGCGAGCTACCGAGTAACAACAGGGGAATCAACTAAATTTCCTTGTATAGACCTCTTGATCTTTGAGACAATTCGAACAGCACTTTCCTAAAGATGTAGATTATACTAGATTTAGCAAAACTTACTATATCAGAATTTTGAATTATGAAGTATCTGCATCATTAATTGGAATTGGATTAAGAGAGGCGACAGAGGCCCATCTAATAAATTACATGACGCAACTTGGAAGACCATGGCCATTTCAACAAGCATCCTCTTAATTTTTGGGTTAATGCACTATGCACTAAAAATCATAAAAAGTCATAGACAAAAAAAAAAAATGTTCCCTAATCATGTCAGTAGCATGGTGCGAAACCTCTGTTTTATAATAATCTCGAATTCTAATTGAAGGAGCAGACACTTGCAAATCTCTAGTGGAGGTCAAGAAAAGGGAAAAGCAAAGACATTGAACCCAAAGTCTCACCGTAGTTAAGACCGTCTTGTCTTCTTTGTTAAAGGTGATGAGCTTTCCTCTACATCTGTTTCAATTGGACATGTTAGATAGATACCATGCTTCTTTATGCTTCCCCGTTTTGCTTCGAAGCGAACTTGGAAATGGCTCCAATCATTTTGCAAAAGCTTCTTCACTAAAGATTCGAAAAAGTGTAAATCATCATAAAGCCACACATGGTCAAATTCTATTGACCCAAGTTCTTTACTACGAGACATCGCTTCTTGGCCATTAACAAGTACTGTTAAACGACAAAAAACGTCGGCCACTTTTCCTTCCTCCGGGCTAAGAACAACACAGAGTGCTAGTCCTTTAATCTCATCATACAAGTACTGTGGAATCATGAAAAATATGGAATCCTCTTCACAGGGTTGAATCCATTTAGGCATCTCTCTTCCACTTATAATGACCTCGAGCCAGCGCATCTTTGGCTGTTTTTGTCACACAGAGGGTATGCATATCAAGCATTTAATATATATATATATATATATATATATATATATATATATATATATATATATATATATATATATATATATATATATATAGAGAGAGAGAGAGAGAGAGAGAGAGAGAGAGAGAGAGAGAGACAGAGAGAGAGAGAGAGACCTCGAGTAATGAGAAATTAGCCACATCATCCATATTGACTCCTTTGCGGAATAATTCACATGAAGTCAAATCACCCGAATCCCACAGCAAATCTGGGAGTTTTTGCAGGGATTTGCAATTACATGCTGATAGCACAATAATATTTGGTGGAAGTTGAGGAATCTCTTGTAGTAGCTTGCATCCCTCAACATCCAATCCCCTCAAACGATAGTACTTGTCGATGCATGTCGGCAAATGAGTAAACATGTTATATGAAAGGTCTAGGTACTGCAAGTTGGGAAAACTGGAAGAACTCTCAAGGAACTCTAATTCTGATAGATTGCAGCTGGAAAGATATAGGCTAAATAGGTTTTGGAATCCCAGACGGCCATCAGGATCAGTTGAATCCTCCATGTTTTTTGGAAATGTGATTAAATTCAAGCAGCCCTCAAGATTTAAATACTCGAGATTTTTCAACTTATAAATGTGCGATGGAAGCCTCATGAGGTTTTTGCAAAATGATAAATCTATCAACTCCACAGAGACAAGATTTTCAATTGATGCAGGGAGTTCTTTAATAGCCGTACTACATAGAGTAAGTTCTTTCAAATGTTTCATCTTTCTGTCTATATCTGGGAACTTCTCAAATTTAGCGCAACCATAGAGATCAAGGATTCGAATAGATTTAGTCTTCAGCGTGTTAGGAAAATTTCTAAGATTAAAGCACCCTCGAAGCAACAAAACTTCCAGCTTGACAAGATCTCCAACGGATGGGTGAACCTCCACCAACCTCTCACACCCATCAAGAATCAATATCTTCATATTTGGAGCTGATGACAGGTCGTGAATACTAACCAGGGACTGGCATTCACTGAAATCGATGGACTTCAGCTTGCTAAAATTCTGCAAGAACATGCTAGTGCGGTCATTAAGCTCTACAAATGTTTTTTATAGCTATAAAAAGGAAAAGTCAATCATCACAAGGGCTTTACCTGAGAGTTGCCCCCTAATTGTTTGATAGGACTTTTCGGGATGTTGAGTCTCACGAGTTTATTTAGACCAGAGCCAAATTCTAGATTCGGGGCACTAGGCCATTCAAGCCATCTTAGGTCATTAGGGAGACGTAATTGAGCTTGTGAAGAGATATGCACGCCAGGCAAAATGAGTACTCTCAGCTTATTCATATTTGTGAAAGCTTCAAGATGGATGACTACCGCTTTTGGTGGGGGCAAGTCCAATACTATGGCCTTTACTGCATCTGTCCCCTATTCATAATAGAGTACATTCAGTTGTCAGACAAAATTTCCAGTTAAGATTTACATTATACTATTCGAATTAGAGTAATGTAAACTGAAATGCAGCAAAACTGACATAAACAACTCTTACCGTATTATAACAAAAAATTTCCTCAACATCTTTCAAAAGCCATAATCTACTGCGTTTCCCAGGATTATCGTGACATTCTTGTTTAACAATATTCGTACCCATCAACTAAACCAAATCATGCATTTGCAGGGAACCACGCTCATTTTTTATCAAGGACCTCTCGATGAGAATTTCTATTCCTATGGTTGTGTAGAAACCACAGCCATCAAGCATTTCTTGGATGTACTCTATTCTCTTTCCCTTAAGGAAACAAGCAATATTGAGGAAAATCTCCGTCTCATTGTTGTCCAATCCATCAAAGCTTGTCTTGAGAACTTGATTAATAGTTTGGTCAGGACTTTCGGAGAGCCTACACAATGCACTTTCCCAGGCAGCTTTGTTTCTTCCACATAAGAATGAGCCCAACACTTCGAGGGCTAACGGAAGGCTGTTAGCATAATTCAGTACTCTATCTATGAGATCCCTTCTTATTTCAACACTCTTGCTATTTGGGAAAGCATACCAACTAAAAAGGTCTAGTGCTTCATCATATTTTAAAGCTTTAACTTCATACACACAATTTATGTCATGAGAAATTAGCAATTGTTTATCTCTTGATGTAACAATGATTTGACTTCCCTCTCCAAACCAATTGCCTTCTCTAGCTAATGCTTTTAGTTGATCCATCTGGTCAATATCGTCAAGAACCAAGAGAACCTTCTTGCAACATAGCTTTTCTCGTATCAAACTAACTCCTTCGCCAACACCGTGGACCATTATTTTGTTATGAGATAAGATCTAAGATAGAAGTTGTTCTTGCAAAGCAACAAGACCACCGCTTTGGTTCGATTTTTCTCTAACTCGCTCCAAAAAACTACAACCCTGAAATTGCATCTCAATAGCATTATATAGTGCCTTAGCGATCGTCGTCTTTCCGATGCCACCGGGTCCCCATAGACCTATCATCAAAACATCACTACCAGCTGGCTCTGACAAACTTATCAGTTTTTGAACTCGGGATTCTATATCGACCGGATACTTAGCGACATCTAAGGATCTTGGTCTGAGACAAATTGATAATTCCTTGACGATGGATTGTCTGAGCTCCGCTTCATCTCTTTCATCTCTGATGAGCACTCAAAAGAAATAGAAACATGTTTTACCATTTCAAGCCATGGCAGGAATTCAACGTCTAACGTCATAAGGAAAATTTCATAAGAAGATTAATAAATAATAAAATGAACAGAAATAACACACACCTGCGCCAACGTCTGCGGAAGGAAAATTACAAAGAATCTGCGCCTGAAGACACTAATTACTTGGGTCCTAGGAAATACAGTACTTATCTAAGACAGAAATTTCTGCTAGCTTGAAATTTTGGTCTTTCAACTTTTGTGTCTACTGCGAATTCAAAGAACTCGATGCATGGTTTCGGCAATTCGAAGCTATACATACAATTTGATATCTAACAAATAATCACGAGCTAACAATCGCAAAGCACTACATCACATTAGCACGTACCTGTCATTGAAGTGCCACCCAGATAAGCTACCAGCATCAAGGAGAGCCTTCTTCCATCTCTTCACTTTCTCTGAGTTCTTCCCAAACTTGGACCCATGCTCAGCCATTGCTCTCTTATAACTATCCCTCCCTTTCCTCACTTCCCTTGGTTCCACTTTGTAAAACACTGGGAACACAATCAAGTCATTTCGCTCCTCGCACTCCATGATTTTCAAGAACTCTTCTAAACACCACGGTGAGGAAGCATAGTTCTCGGAGAAAACGATGACGGCAATGCGCGATTGCTCGATCGCCCTCATGAGCGCCGGTGATATTTCCTCTCCTTTCCTAAGCTCCTTGTGATCCACAAAAGTGTGTAATCCTCTCTGGTCCAGAGCGGCGTAGAGATGACTGAGGAAGCTGTGGCGGACATCTGCCCCTCTGAAACTGAGGAACACATGGTAATTCCTTTTCATATTCGAAGAAGCAGCCATTAGAAGAGCTGATGGTATATGTGCTTCTCTAGAATGCCAAGCTTCGGAACAGAGAGAGAGAGTGTGTTGCTAAGAAAATCAAGGGCTTGAAGCTGAAGCAGAGTCGGCTTTGCTCTCGGAGATGCTCGGCGGCCTCTGACCCGGGGTTGCCCTTCCCCGATCGGCAGCGAAGTCGACGATCTCTTCCCTTTGCTCTGGCTCTGGCTCTCTCTCGCTTCAAAGAAACAAGCGCTCTCAGCCTGTCCCATTCTCAGGAAAATATTGGACGAGACTCAGGGCCATTTGGTTGGTGAAAACGTTTTCAGATTTCGATTTCAGATAAATATGCTGCTGGACGAGGAAGGAACGAGCGGTGGCGAGGGTGTAGAGGGTGAGATCGACGTCGGGATCACCGGAAAACCATAGGAGTGCAAAAATAAAGGAAGCTGACCCGTAACGACAATGGATCGCCCGGCCCTGACGGTGTCGAGGGCGAGAAGATAGAGAGATCTAGGATTGTGGCTGCCAGGCGGTTCTGCGTTGACTATCGTTTTGAAGGAGGAGGAAGAAGAAAGTGGGAAGAGAGAGAGAGCCAGGGAAGCAGAAAGAAGAACTCAGAGACAAAAGCTAGAACGATGAAATCACTTTCCTTTTTTTTTTTCCAAGAGACAATTTGACAGTTGAAATCAAGTGCCACGTTTTCTTACAATAAACTGAATTCAACGGCTACGGAGAGAACACTGGTTGGAGAAGAAAGGAAAAATGAAAAGTCAATTACACGTGAAATTTGACCATTAAATTACTTAGCACAAAATCAAAGAAGAAAATAAAAATATCTTTTAGGTAAAAAAAAATGATAACATTAGGATAATCCTACCACCGTTATATCTTGTTCTCTTTCTAGCTCTGGCCAATTTATCTTTGCATCCGCTCATTTTCGGTAGGAATCGTCAATGTTGCTTTGTTGGATCGTCATGAAAATTGGTCTACACTTGTCGAAGATTGCTTTTGGAATAAAATTTTGGAGAATTAAGCTTGTTAAATCTAATGAAAAGATTTACCGATGAAAAAAAAAAAAACTTAAAGGATTATATACTAAAATGCCATAAATATAGGAGTTAATTGCAAATATCCAAAGTGAAAATATAGGCAATTCCTTTCCTTTTCATCATTTTCCCCCACTTCTTTGATCTTTTGGACCCCTTGATGATATTTATAGAATGACAAACATTGTCAACAAGTCATTGTCTAGAACAAGGCTTGGTCCATCCTGACATAATTGAGGATGCTTGAAGTCGTCCATGTGGCTATCGCTCATGCAAGATTCGAGATCAAGACCACTCTATTTTTGACATTTTTATTCAATTAAAAATTTACAAGTAAATGGAGATTAATTAATATAAGAAGGATTTTTTTGGCCAAGATATTTCCCAACAATTAATTTCAAATGGATTTTTGAGCAGTAGTCGGATGTCATTTTCTCATAGTTTCCTCAAATAAACTTTAGAAAGTGTTGTGAAAAGGATTTATTTTTTTCGGTGTTTGAGGTTTTTAATTCAAATGTTGAATTCGACGGCTCTCAATTGGTCAAGTGATCTCCTAACATCAGTTCCGGTAGTAAGTAGCTATCGCATTATCTTTAATTGAGAGGAGTTGGGGGTCGAATTTTATGATTATTGATGATATGATCTCTAATCTTGATAAGGTCGATAACCCAATTTTGATTTATTTTAGATATGAGGTATGAAGATGGCCCATTCTTTAGTCTAGCTAGAGGATCAGCAAGAGAATCGGCCCATCATTTCAGTCTTGATTGCCTATTTGGTGGAGTTGACCCAAGACTGTTTCGATTATGGTCGGCCCAAGATTTTGTCCGAGTAGTTGCCCAACATCGCTTCGTGATTGTTGACTTTTTAGGTTGCATAATTTGCAAAGGTTGGAGTCATCCATTTGATTTTGCTCTCGAACATTGTTAATACAATATAAATCACAACAATTAGGAAAGGTTCATTATGTGGGATGACTCGATGTCTAAATAGAATTAGCATATTGCTTTGGGAGTATTAATTGTTTTCCATAGGTAGTGTTTCTCCAATTATAATAAGATGCGAAATTAAGTATACACTCTAAATGGGTTGGCACATTTCAAAAAGGGTGGCTAGTATTGATAGCTCTTCTCCATCTTTTTATCTAGAGAGAGAGAGGAAAAGGAGGAGGAGGAGGAGGGGGTGATGCTATAATTTTGGAATTTGATCGTGGATGGTAGATTTAATTTGAGGTGAATACGTGTTACGATATAATGAATGAATATTGAAAAAAGATATTACCGGTGTACATGATTTCGAACCTTAATGATTGTAATTGATAGTTTTGTAACGAGTATTTGGTATATCGTATTCTCTGATAATGTGATTGGGTCACTTTTTTGGAGAGTGTAGTAATCTTATTTTTGGCTATGGGCAACAACATTTCTACTTTATTGAATTTTGCATTTCAAATAGACAATATCGAGCCAGCTGGACTTAAATGAAGGGTGACTAATGGTAGAAAGTGAGAAAGAGAATGAACTTTGGTGCAAGCCAATGAAGAATATAAAGGCAATCCTAGTATGAACTTAACTTACTAATATTCTTAGTGGAAATTATTAAAATGTTACTTAGCATTTTACTTGCCAAATGAATCGACTCAACTCTTCAAAAGGTAAAAAAAAAAATAATAATACATAAATATTATTTGGATTAATATCACGGAAAATATTAAACCAAGTATCCTTAAATAATTTACTAAAAATTATTTTTTGACCCACAAGGACCCCCAAAGTGATACACTATTCCAATTTTGCCCTTAGTTTCAATCCCACCCAATTTGGCCTTTAAAAATTGGAGTGCTCCATCATCTTGAATTAAGCTATTTTGGGCTTTCAAAAGTTCTTAAAATAAGTTCTGATATTTGGTAACACAATTTAAAAGACTTTAGCAAAAAGTTCTGCTTTGAAATGCTTGAAGCTTGAGGCAAGCCTCACCTTTGAGCTTTAGTATTTTCCGAATGCTAATTTGGGAGTTTTAGGGTCGCACAAGGTTGGCACAAGTCCTATTGTTGTGACCCACGCTTGGGCTTCTATCTAAGTTTCTCCATTCTCCTTTCGGCATCTTTTTCTCTTATTTTATGAAATACTTTGCAACAAGTATTTTATAAGGCGTTCACTATGTGCTATTTGCTTATCATGAACATTCTTTGAGTCAAATCTCCTTTGCTTAAATGCAAAGTCTCAAAGCCAAAGATCTCCCTTTGTACCCATCCAATGCAATCTGCGGAGTAAAAAACAGAGGAATCGACTAATTTTTCCTCTATAGACCTTTTGATCTTTGAGACAATTCGAACAACACTTTCCTAAAGATATAGATTATACTAGATTGAGCAAAACTTACTATCTCATAATTTTGAAGTATGAAGTTTCGGCATCATTAATGGGATTAAGAGAGGCGACAGAGGCCTGTGTGATAAATTACACGGAGCAATTTAGAAGATCATGGCCATTTTAACCAGCATCCTCTTAATTTTTGGGTTAATGCACTCTGCATCACAAATCATAAAGAAATAGAGGCAAAAAAAAAAAAAAAATTGTTCCTCAATCATGTCGGTAGCATGGTGTGAAACCTTTCTGTTACAATGATCTTGAATTCTAATTGAAGGAGCAGACACTTGCAAATCTCTAGTGGAGGACCAGAAAAGGGAAAAGCAAAGACATTGAAACCCATAGTCTCACCGTAGTTAAGACCGTCTCATCTTCTTTGTTATGAGCTTTCCTCTTCATTTGTTTCAATTGGAGTATCTTCTTCCTCGGTGTCTATTGAATTATCTTCTTCCGAGTCTTCCCAAAACACTTCACTTTGTTTATATCCACTGATGGTGCTGGGAACACCACCCTCAGATCATCCTCCTTTTGCTCGCATATTAGACGGAATCCACGCTTCTTTATGCTTCCTTTCTCTGCTATGAGGCAAACTTGGAAATGGCTCCAATCCTTTGGCAGTCCATCCTTAAAACTCATTAACCGACAACTAAGCCACACATGGTCAGATTCTATCACATGAAAATATCTCGTGCCCCTTTGCACCCATTGGCCATTAACAACTATCGTGTATTTACATGAATAACGGACCACTTTTCCTTCCTCCGGGCTGAGAACAACACAGAATGCTAGTCCTTTGACCTTGTCATACAAGTCCCAGGGAACCATGAAAAATATGGAATCCTCTTCACAGGGGAGAATCCATTTAGGCATCTCTCTTCCAATTAAGTCAATGTCAACTTTATCTTCCATCTTTGGCAATTTCTATCACACGGAAAGTACACATGTCAAGCATTTGAAGTTATATACACATACATATACATATATAGAGAGAGAGAGAGAGAGACCTCGAGTAATGAAAAATTAGCCACATCATCCATATTGACCCCTTTGCGGAATAATTCACAACATGACGTCAAGTCAACCTCAAGCTCAAGAAAGCGGAAAGGGGAACCACCGCACAAATCTGGGAGTTTTCGTAGGGATTTGCAACAAGGTGCTAATAGTTTGCAAACATTTGGTGGAAGTTGAGGAATCTCTTGTAGTAGCTCGCATCCGTCAACATACAAGCATTCCAAATGATAGTACTTGTTGATGCATGTTGGCAAAGCAGCAAACTTGTTATATTGAAGTTGTAGATACTTCAATTTGGGAAAACTGGAAAAACTCTCAAGGAACTCTACTTCTGATAGATTGCACCGCTCAAGTTTCAGGGACACTAGTTTTTGGAATCCCAGACGGCCATCAGGATCAGTTGAATCCTCCATGTTTTTTGGAAACATGATTAAATTCGAGCAGCCCTCAAGATAAAAGCCCTCGAGATTTTTCAACTTATAAATTTGCGACGGAAGCCTCATGAGGTTTTCACAAAATGATAAATTTATCCGCTTCACAGAGACAAGATTTTCAATTGATGCAGGGAGTTCTTTAATAGCCGTACCATATAGAGGAAGTACTTCCAAATGTTCCATCTTTCCATCTATATCTGGGAACTTCTCAAGTTTAGAGCAATCACAGAGCTCAAGGGTTTGAAGATATTTAGTCTTCAGCGTGTTAGGAAACTTTCTAAGATTAAAGCACCCTCTTAGCGACAAAACTTCCATCCTGACAAGATCTCCAACGGATGGGTGAACCTCCACCAAGCCCTCACACCCATTAAGAATCAATTTCTCCATATTTGGAGCCGATGATAGGTCGTGAATACTAACCAGGGACTTGCATTCACTGAAATTGATGGACTTCAGCTTTCTAAAATTCTGCAAAAACATACTAGTGCGGTCATTAAGCTCTGCGAATGTTTTTTTATAGCTATAAAAAGGAAAAGCTAATCATCACAAGGGCTTACCTGAGAGTTGCCCCCCAATTGCTTGATATGACTTTTCGGAACATCAAGTCTCACGAGTTTGTTTAGACCAAAGCCAAATTCTAGATTTGGGGCATTGGGCCATTCAAGCCATCTTAGCTTGTTAGGGAGACGTACTTGAGCTTGTGAAGAGATATGCACTCCGAGCAAAATGAGTATTCTCAACTTTTTCATATTTGTGAAAGCATCAAGACTGATGATTATTGCTTCTGGTGGGGGCAAGTTCAATACTATGGCCTCTACTGCATCCACCCCCTATCCATAACAAAGCAAATTCAGTTGTCAGACAAATTTTGAATAAAGATTTACGTTAGACCGTTCAAATTAGAGTAATGTAAACCGAAATGTAGCAAAACTAACATAAACAACTTTTACCGTGTTGCAACAAAAAATGTCCTCAACATCTTCCAAAAGCCATAATCTGCTGCGTTTCCTAGGATCATCACGACATGCTTCATTAACAATATCCTGACCCATCAACTGAATCAAATCATGCATTTGCAAGGTCTCATGCTGGTTTTTTATCAAGGACCTTTCAATGAGAATATCTATTCTTATGGCTGTGTGAAAACCACAGCTGTCAAGAACTTCCTTGATGTACTCTATATTTCTCCCCTTAAAGACACAAGCAATATCGAGGAAAATCTCCCTCTCGTTGTTATTCAATCCATCGAAGCTTATCTTGAGAACTCGATTGATAGTTGGTTCAGGAATTTTGGAGAGTTTATGCAACGTACTTTCCCATGCAGATTCCTTTCTTCCATGTAAGAAGGAGCCCAACACTTCGAGGGCTAATGGAAGTCCGTCGGCATAATGCAGTGCTTTATCTATGAGATCCCTTCTTATTTCAACACTCTTGCTATTTGGGAAAGCATACTGACCAAAAAGATATTGTGCTTCATTGGCATCCAAAATTTTGAATTTCATACACATAATTTTTGCCATGAGAAGTTAATAAATGTTTATCTCTTGATGTAACAATGATTCTACTTCCTTTTCCAAACCAATTGCCTTTTCCAGCTAATGCATTCAGTTGATTCATATGGTCAACATCATCGAGAACTAGGAGAACCTTCTTGCAACATAGTCTTTCTTGCATCAAACTAATTCCTCCATCAACGGTGTAGACCGTTAAATTTTGGATGAACCAGGATCTGAGATAGAAGATTGTTTTGCAAAGCAACAAGGCCATCACTTTGTTTGATTTTTCTCTAACTTGCTCCAAAAAACTACAACCCTGAAATTGTCTCTCCATAGCATTATATAAGGCCTTAGCAATTGTTGTCTTCCTATGCCTCCAGGTCCCCATAAACCTATCATGAGAAATCATCATCATCCACTCTTTCTTTGACAAACTTATAATTTTGAACTTGGGAATCTATTCCGACTGGATAATTAGCGACATATAAGGATCTTGGTCTGAGATGAATTGATAATTCATTTACTATGGATTGTATGAGCTCCGCTTCATCATCTCTGATGAGCGTTCAAAAGAAAGATAAACATGTTTTACCATTTCAAATAATTCAAAATCACAAGGAAAATCCATAATAAGATTAACAAAATATAAAATGAAAAGAAATGGGTGAACCTGAGCCAACATCTACGGAAGGAAAATTACAAAGAACCTGAATCTGAAGACAATAATGACTCGGGTCACTTGAATCCACTATTTATTAAAATAAATTTCTCATTATCCAGCACCAGAATCAATTCAAAGAATCTTTCTAGCTTTGTGTTACTGACGAATTCAAACAACTTATAATCTTCAATTCAAAGATCCAAAAAGAGTATACGATTTGATATCTAACAAACAATCACAAGCTAAAAATCACGAAACATCACGTCACATTTGTGCGTACCTGGCATTCAACTCCCACCCAAACAAGCTACCGGCTTCAGAGAGAGCCTTCTTCCATCTCTTCACTTTCTCTGAATCCTTACCGAACTTGGACTCATGCTTAGCCATAGCTCTCCCATAACTCTCTCTCCTTCCTCTTACTTCTCTTGGTTCCACTTTGTAAAAAAATGGGACCACCATCAGGCCCATTCGCTCCCTGCACTCCATGATTTTCAAGAGCCTCTTCCAAACACCACGGCGAGGAGGCGTAGTCCTCAGAGAAAATGATGATCGCAATGCGTGATTCCTCGATTGCCCTCATGAGCATCGGCGATATTTCCTCTCCTTTCCTAAGCTCCTCGCTATCCACAAAAGTGTATATTCCTCTCTGGTCCAGAGCCGTGTAGAGATGACTGAGGAAGCCTCGGCGGACATCTGTCCCTCTGAAACTGAGGAACACATGGTAATTCCTTTCCATATTCGAAGAAGCAGCCATCAGAAGTGCTGATGGTACATGTGCTTCCCTAGATTGCCAAGCATCGGAACAGAGAGAGAGTCTTGCTACGAAAATCGAGGGCTGAAGGCTGAAGCAGAGTCGGCTTTGCTCTCGGAGAGGCACCGCGGCCTCTGACCTGGGGTTGGCCTTCCCCGATCGGCAGCGAAGCCAACGATCTCTTCCCTTTGCTCTGGCTCTAGATCTCGCTCGCTTCAAAGAAACAAGCGCTCTCAACCTGTCTCATTCTCAGGAAAATATTGGACGAGACTCAGGGCCATTTGGTTGGTGAAAACGTTTTCAGGTTTCGATTTCAGATAAATATGCTGCTTGCCAAGGAAGGAACGCGCGGCAGCGAGGGTTTAGAGGGCGAGATCGACGTTGGGATCACCGGAAAACCACAGACGTGCAAAAACAAACGAAGCCGACCTGTAACGACGATGGATCACCCGGCCCTGACGGTGTCAAGGGCGAGAAGATAGAGAGATCTAGGACTCTGGCTGCCAGGTGGTTCTGAGTTGACTATTGTTTTGAAGGAGTACGAAGGAGGAGGAAGAAGAAAGTGGGAAGAGAGGGAAAGCCAGGGAAGCAGAAAGATGAACTCAGAGACAAAAGCTGGACCGATGAAGAATCAGCCAAGGACTCAAAGACAGAGACTGCCGCTAGGGTTTGTAAATCTGGCTACGTGTCTCGGGTCCGGCCGACGCGGTCACCCGTGCGGCTGGTGTCTCTTAGTCCACGCGCAAGGATGCGCAATCCACGTTTGAGGCATCAGTCTAATCGCTAGCGACATAAGCCTAGTCCTCGCGATAGAGAGAAAAAATATTCAAGGCTTTGCAAGCGCCACGTCAACGTCTCATATGGCGTGCACTTATTTATTGATATCCAGTTAGATCTTGATGTATGGATATTGATATTGAAATTAAAAAAAATTAATCTTTTTCTCTTTTACTCCTCCTGCTTCAACCTATGCTCTGCCTGGGCCGGGCTTTCTCCACTGCCCAAACCGCCATCGCCTCTACCAAGGGCTGGCAGTCTTGTTAGCCATGTGAAGAAAAAATAAAATTAAAAATTAAAAATTA